>OZ018408.1:51907505-52507505 GCA_963969595.1 Neckera pumila | reverse complement strand
GTATCAATGCAGATCTTTTAGCGAGGGAAAATGATGCGTGTAGTCATGATTGATGCTTGTTAAGCTCTTGTGAGGTAATGCGCTGGGTATGACACTCTTTGTAATCAGATTTAGGGTTTTCACAAGGGTGGTGATGTTTTGTAATGTTGAATTGTGTAGATCAAAATGTTATGTAGAATGGAGATGGATATTTTTGTGGGTTCAAAAATCTCTTCGTTCTCGAACAATGCTGCATCAACTTGTGCAATCTTTCCACTTTTTGATGTGTGGGCATGTGTTGTCGAGTAATGGTTTGAGCTTATTGGATTTTGTAGCTATGCAGGTCTTCCGAGGGTGAACAATGCATGCTGTCATGATTGAAGCTCTCGTGAGGTAATGCGTACATGGCAGGTGAAATGGAGATACAGGGACCAACACTTGTGGAGAGATCGGGGTATTGAATTATGATTAGGGCTCGTAGGCACAATTTGAGCTTACTCTCATCATTTCCTTGTACTCTTACTTATTCTCTTGGTTATCACCGCTCCTTTGGTAGCATGTGCTCAGAATTTGGTTATTGTATAGGAGGATTATGATATCAAACATGAATTTGGAAACATGAATTCGGAAGCAATGGAGAGGAATTTACGGACGACATGTCGACATGGTTCATAGGAAGGGACTCTTCGGATTTGTGGAGTCGCAGGAGCCAAGTCTGAAATGGGATGAATTTGTATATATTTAGAATTGGAACCATCACCTATCGTGTTTTTTTTTTACTAGGCGTACTGAACCACATCGATGCAAGATCCTGCAGATTAGCGCCTTCACGGCAAAGTATTGCTGGGATGGGTGATCCAAAGAGCATCCAAGGAAATTGAAGCAATCTCTTTTTTTGCTACACATCTCTCTGTTTGTGTTGTTGTGCATGATGCGGTGTGTGCACTTTCACGTCGTAGGGACATTCCTCATTCGTCAGACATGCCATACAGAACAACATTCTCTCGCTTTCATTCTTCGGATTACTCAAAGTGCATCTCAAGTACTTTAAAAGTATTATATGCAGAAGTATGACATCAGCAGTATTGACGTTGTCAAACGGGGCAGCAACAAAGAATGGGAACGGTCAGAAGGGGAAGAATCCTTCATTTTGCACTATGAGCACAACCTTCAATTTGCAAGCAACAGTGCTCTCAATTTGCAAGCAACAGTGCTCACAATTTGTGCAAAATTGATATGTTTTGGCACTTGCTTTGGATTCCTGGCTTCATGCACTTTAGAGTCTAAATTTTCTGAATTTTTCCACGCACCCCTTGTCTACCGGAATTGGACTGCTGTGAAGAGCATAGGCACTGCCCGTGAAAGTCAACGCGTGGTACTCTGAGTCAAATTGCATAATCTTCATATCCGCTGAGCGTTTCTGAACAATCTTTGTTCCACTCAATTGCAACGATGACAATATTGAAGATCATACGGTTACTTTCTCCCTCAATCACTTTGTGCTAGAATGACCGGAGCTGAAATTTTTTTATGTTCCGTTCTCTCCGCTGTCTTCTGCACGATTGGTGCCACTAAAGGGTTAAATGTAAATTCATGTTTCCATCTTATATTGAAATCACATAATACTCTAAGCAATCTATAGAGGGGTTGGAAAGGACATTTTCTTTGACTTTTTCAAACGTTTTCTCTGAATTTTGTCTATAAATTGTTATTGAAAGCTCAAAATTACTAATGGGTTTTGGGAGATCAAAGTCAAATTGATTTAGCAACTTTTGTTAGTTCAAAGTTTTTGAAAAACAAATATTCTACTATGCCTAAATGAGGTCTGAAGTTCTACATTGAAGACAATTCCTGCGTTTTGAGATGTGTAGTCAAGCTCTCATCTTCAAATTATCCTATATCCTTTAAGGACAGTTTTTTTTTTCATCCTTTAGTGAAGTGCCAAAGTGGCGATATTGAATGTTATAGTGGTGCTCCAAATTTCAACATTCATCCATATATTGGATAGAAACTATCATATTAAAACATATCACATATCCATAATTTAGTTTTCATCCACAATCTGGCAAATTCATCCAAGATTTTTTTTATTTGAAGTTTTCTAACGATTTTCCACCTTTTTAGTACCATTTTTTTCTATAGGCGTGGTGCCCGGCCATAAAATTTGGTGCAATTTTGCACCAAATCGCCGGAAAAAAAACACTATTTAAAAATATATGATGGACAATGGATTTCATTATAAAAATGAACTCTCTACGCTTCAATCTTAGAGATTGTCATTGAGGTAATTCCTTCTTTTTGTCATCAAAAAGTTTCTTGATGGTAAATGGCACATGAATTTTGTGTTCACTTTGAAGTCTGAACTTATTTGATTTTTTGCTCATGTAATTTCTAAATATTTTTCCATTCCTTTCATTTTGTTTCATTGTTTTTTGGCAAATGCTTAGCATAATTTCCAAAATAATTCGCCATCATTTTTTTGAATTAATTTTGGGCAAAGCTGTCGTACATGTACGGTACAAGTTAAATTTAGCCTTTAAATAACTTCTTGGTGATATTTGGACTCAATAGATGTTTTTGAAGATAAAGATTTTTCAAAACATTTGGTGGAAAAATCAAAATATCGTGAATTTAAAAAGAATAACATCTGAAATAACAAACTGATAATTAAAAAATATGATATAAATATGATAATTTTACCAAAAATAGAAGTTGGAATACGAAATAACCATTTGTTTTTTAAGCATAAAATTTTTTTTACATAGAAACCAAAAATTAAAGATACAATATATTGCATGATTTGGATTCTAACCTTTGATGAACAAAGGGGTATTGGTCCAATTTCTATACTTGTGAAGATATATTATAAAATTAAATTGAGACTAATAATTAATAAAGACTTTTAAACTAATGTTGTAAAATATGATCCATAGATCATATCCATATGCATTGGATCTACTATCACAATAACCAATATTTACCAATAAAGTATTAGACAAAATGTTTAAATTTTATTTTAAAATTGATTTTAGATTGAATACCAAATTTTTACATGATTTTTTCAATTCAAAATTTAAGCTTTAATTGTGGTAAATTTTGAAAATTTTTATTTTAGTTATTTACTAAAGTCATTTCAAAGAGTTATTTTGAAAACTAAATGAATTTACTTTTTGAAGTGAAACATACTAATATCCTTTGTGTTACAGAATATCTCCAAAGCAAAGTCTTTAAAATTTATACTATACAAATTTCTAACAATTAATACAAAAAAATGGAGGAAAATCTCTAATTCTATTTGTTTGGGATGTATTTCTATTTGAAATTTGAATGTCTAGTCCTTAAAGAGTTAACATATCCTTATTGATCTTGAAAGGAGGGGCTTGTTTATTTTTTATGAACCAACACTCCTTTCACTGAAGAAATATTTAATGCAAGTCTTGCTTATGTATTATAGGCTACTATAATACAAATATTATCTTCTTACAATTCTACTATAGAAGGACCTTTTTGACTTCAAATTCAAGAATGTGTTGAACACATGGAGCTTTTCTATTGCAATAATTTATTATATCTTTTAAATTTAAAAAAATATATAAACTAGTCATTTTCTGAAACTAAAATCAAATACAAAAAGTGTATACTTCCAAAGCACATCGAGTTTCTAGATGCATGGCCTTTAGAAGTTAAATTAGATTGGATTATAAAATGCTCTTGGCCCAAAACAAGCAAACAATTATGTATGTAGCCCCCTAAAGCCATAAGACCTTTTTCCATCAAAAAACACTCAAAATTGCTATTTCTATTGTAAAGAATGAATAAAGTACAAAAATTACTTATATAACTATAGGATCTTCATCTTGAACTTTCTATGCCACTGAATGTCCATTTTTGTCGTAAGGATTCCATTAATTTATACCTGCGTACCACTATTGCACTGATTCCGTGCGTTGAAATAGGCACGACTTTCGTACGTTTGGTGTACTAGATTCATATTAACAGAGGTTGTGCCATTTTCGTATCATTGAGCCATATATTGTAATCATGCAAATTTGAAACTTTTTGTACACCATTGTATCCGTGTATTTATCTTCATGAAATAAATGCTGTTTTGCACAAATTTTAAAATTTTAAAATTTTAAAATTTTTTAAAAAAAAATTGAGATTTTTTTTTTGAAAATTATAAAAAAAAAATTAAATAAATTTCAACCCCCATACCTGGGTACGACATCCCACCAAGTGGGAGCTGGGCTCAAATCCAAGACCTCATACATGAGAAGACAATACCTTAAACCCACACACCACACTGAAATCCAATTGTTTAAGTGAGGAGTAGAAGTTTACTTGTATAGTTCTTGCATTTTTTTTTCATTTCTTTTGTTAATTCAGCAGACTTTGGTGTCTGTTTAGGCATAGTAGGATTGTTTTTTTTCAAACAAATTTGAACTAGAAAAAGTTGGGAAATAAAGCCAGCTTCCATTTTTAAAATTTTTTTGCAATTTGAAGTTTTCCTTAAAAAGGTATGGACAAAATTCAGAGAGGGTGTTTAAAAATGTCAAAGAAAATTTCCATTCCAACCCCTCTCTGAACTCTGCTCATAACTTATGATCGGAGACTTAAAATTGGAAACGGTTCCTTGGAGATAAAATTTAGCTTGATTTCCCAACTTTTATTAGTTCAAAGTTTTTTGAAAAAAGTCATTCTACTATGCCTAAACGGACACCAAAGTCTGCTGACTTTAAAAAATACGGAATTGTGAATGATCTAGTTTGAAAATAAAATTCCAGTTTACATACAATTCCAATCTTGCATAATTAGTACTCAATTCTTACACAATCCCAATCAGGCATACCAAATTGAAGTTCCAAAAATGCAAAATTCTATTTTGGGTGAATTTTTGAAGCCAATTTGCATGGTTATACATGATATTTTATAGAAAACAATTGGTGATGATTTTTTTTAATCCAATTGTGTAGATATTTAGGAAACATCCATATGCACATCTTTCATATTAAAGAACACCCCCTTAAGTAACAAAAATATTATCTAGGACAAATTCCATATGAGGCATCATATGACCAAACTTTGTAAAATAGATATTTCTATATTTTAAGTAGATTTTGGCAAAGTAATTGTACCATCATGTTCACATTTACAAACTTAGTCACAATATGCGGCTCAAATAGCAAAATCTAGTTAAAATTTAGAAATATCTATTTAACCAAAGTTTGGTTATATAATGCCTCACATTTAACTCTTCCTTGCTCATATTTTTGTTACTTAAGGGAATGTTTTTTAAGATGAAAGATGTGCATATGGATGTTCCCTACATATCTATGCAATTGAATTAAACAAGTTTATCACCAATTATTTTCTATAAAGTATTATGTAAAACCAGGCAAATTGGCTTTAAAAATTCACCAAAAATGAAATTTTGCATTTTTAGAACTGAAATTTGGTATGCTTGATTGGAATTGCTTAAGAATTGAATATTAAGTATGTAAGACAAAAAAATCCAATTTTTCTCTATACTATGCAAAGAAAATTGAATGGCACAATAGGCAATTTGTAAATGAGCTGTATTGTACTGTACTATTTGAATCAAAAAAAATTTAACCATTTTGTTGACTTGTGCCAAATCAACAAAAAACTATGAAAAAAAGATCTAAGCAACATCCAAATCAACCAAAATTTGGTTTTCTATCCTATCCGGAAGGTTCTAAAGTGTGCCTATTATTAGTTGCCCAATCTTACTTAACGGTGTACAATTTTAAATGGAGAATCTCACATTTACAAAGGTTATTCTTAACCAACACACTACAACACTAAATGATGAATCACTTGTTGAAATGGTTGTGGATTTATTCATACTTAAAACTATTCATTGTTCTTGGGGATTCTTTTGCCATGTTAAAAAAAAATCAAAAATTAAAAAGAATTTATTCTCTTGCACTAGATTGTGTTGGCTCTTTGGTGCATCCCAAAAAATTCAAAAATTTTGTGATTTGTATTTTACAAAATTGAAATAGTTGAAAGTTGTTTTCTTTTCCACAGTGGACTTTGGATATTTTTGGCAATGTATAAAACTTTTTTTTTTCACTTTCCTTTTGGAGCAAGCATTTTTTTGTGTCTGAAAAAAAATTTGAAAAATTTGAAAATTATTTTTTTTGACAAAATTATCATGGCCGGGAGTTGGATTTTTTCTAAATCGGACTTTGGATAATTTAGAGATGTTAAAAATTCTTTTTTTCAATTTTTTTTGGCAATGCAGTATGCAAGCTTTTATGTGTGTTTAGAAAAATATTTGTTAAATTTTCAATTTTTTTTTCTTTTTTGACAAAATCATGATGGTTAGGAGCTGTTCTTTTTTCAAAGAGGATTGCGGACATTTTTAGCAATGTTAAAAACTGCTTTCTTTTGCAAAAAGATTTTACAACTTCCTCTTCAATTTCTTAAGAAATTTCTTCAATCAGTGTCCATGTCGCATGGATTCCGTACAAGTTGATTCAGGACGTAATCAATGACGCTTTTGTCAAGCATTACTTAGACACTAATTCCGCACGGAATTGGTTACACACGATTTCCTTGCAACATTAACACAATGGTAATATACACGGAAGAGACACGATATATGTATTGTCATAATGGATGTCGTTTACTTGTGGATGGGACATTCCAAAGCCCACGTAATCCGTATGTTTGTATGAACCAACGGAATCCGTACAACAAAAATGAACATTTAGTCATATAGGAAGTTCGAGATGTCATACTAAACCAATGTAAGATTGGAGTATAGAAAAAATTTTAGAAACTTTGACCATATAGATTGCAAGATATTTGTGTTCAAAAGTGAAGAAAACTAGTTTTATTGCACTAGTCCTTGCTCAACTAGATTTTTTGGCTTTGAATCTTCTTAACTTAAAAGTTTTGTGAACAAATTTTGAATTTGTAAACTTTTATGTAGAAGAATTGAATTGAAGTTGGAAAAACAAAATTCAAAATATGCATATGTAAAAGTAGATAAGGGATACGAAGTATAAGGAAAAACTAAATCATTAATCCCTAAAGGACCAAACACCATTTTTTAGCAACATAGCAATTTTGGGCAACTCACCACGAATGGAAATTTTATTTTCTTTCTTTGAAATTTTCACACAATATGTATCCGAGGAGTAGCTTCAAGGCCTAACAATTTTCATAACTTTTGACTTTATGGATAAAAAGTTATTGCATGATATGTAATTTTTTGCGTTAGGCGGGCAGCTCGGGCAATTCAAAAAAATTCTTTAAAAAACACTTTTTTGGAAAATTAAAATTTGAAATTGATTTTATAGATTTATATATACTTGGAAAGCTTTGAATCATTCCATTTGGATTAACGAGTCAAAAGTTATGAGGGGTTTTAGTTTGAGGGTAGTTATGGAATCTCTACTCTAAAACAAACTTTAAATTCCTTTATCTAACTCAATTTCTAGTATTTTTGAATAAAAAAAACCCTTAGGTGTATATTGTTTTTTACAACATTATAACCGTTGGGATTGGCATTTTTCAATTCCATAATTAAATTCTTGGCAATTTAGTATTTTGAGTCATTCTCTACCTCTTCCTACTTACTATTTTTTTCCTAGATGTTGTACAAAACCAAATGGTCTGAAAATTTTCAACCATGTAGCCAACTTGCCTTGAAGAATGAATCCAAAAAGTAACCACCATTTGGACATTATTTCATACAAATGTGACCTTGTGAAGGGCAGCTGCGTAGACATTTGTAGTGATTAAAATAGGATTTTTGTCAATTCAAATGCTATTATCTTGCAATCTACATGGTGGAAAATTCTGAAATTTTTCCCGCATCTTCTTGAACCAATTTACTACAAGATCATATGGTTATAAGTGTTCAAACATGTTTTTTTTCTAAAGTTTGGTACTTGTATTAGAAGTGACAGTTTTGGAGCAGTTTTGATGAAAACATAGTCAAAACCTTTAGGGGTTAATAGTTCCAAGATGAAATTGAAACACACTAATCCGATGGTGAGATTATTCTAGCCAGCAGGCTTAACTATGTGGAATTTCTTTTTATAAAGTATTGTGAACTTTGAATGTGAAAATATATCCTAAAAATTATTTTTTGATAAAGTTGTTCTAATTGCTCAACAATTAGAACAACTCTCCATAACTTTTTCATTTCTAGTTCACACAAAATGAATCAAAACTTTGAATGTAAGGTAGAACCACCTGTACCTGATCATTTAGCCCCTAAAGTCCCAAGGCCATTTTTCTGTCAAAAACCACTCAAAACTATCATTTTGGCTACGTTTTTGGGTGAATCAAACCATAGGATCTTGTACTTCACTTGTCAAAGATCATGTGGTAAAAATTTCATGAAGTTTGACTGTATAGATTGGAAGATATTAGCATTCAAAATTGAAAAAGAAAGTTTTTTTGAACACTGACCTGCAATTTCAGATGACTTTGACTGCCATTTGTGAAAATTTTTTGCACTACAAACTTTGAATTTGAAATTTTTTATGTTGGAGATGTAAGTTGAAAGTCTACTAAATAAATTTAAAAAAGAAATACTTGATTTTTATTCTTAAAAAATGTTAAGTAGAAATAAGTCTAAGATTGAAAAAAACACTAAATTGTTAATAGCTCTTAGATGGGATTGAAGTACAATAATCCCAATGGTGATATTAATTTAGCAAGAAAACACAACATTTTCAAAAAAAATTGTAAAAAATTGTGAAAATTGCATTCAAAAATGAATCCTACAAGTTAATTTTTCAAAAAGATGCTTAGATTGCCCAAAAAAACAAGATTGTCCATTACTTGCTCATTATTAGTCCAAATAAAATGAATCAAAGCTTCACATGTAGACAAAAATATAAAACTTCAAAAAAAAAAAAAATCAAAATTTATTTTGACTTTTTGCAAAAAATTTGTGCTACCCACTAAGTTCAGTTTGAGGCTTTTTGTAGTATAACTTTTGCTCCCGGGCACCAATTGAAATAAAAATTATATTCCCACAAAGGTAATCAGTTTTTCTATCAAAAAGTTTCACAGAAAACTGAGCCTGTAGGTACCTGCCCGAAATCTGATTTGTTCCACGAGGGGACACTGGGACTTTAGGAGTTAAGCGATTTCAAAAAACAGATGAGGAGTGTAAGGTAGTAGAAATTTTTCTTATATAGAGAGATAAGAAACATTGGGACTATAAATTTTTTGTAATTTTATTGCTAAAATGAAATTACTATAGATTTTGGACATCAAATAGTGTTTCAAACCCATAGCCAGTGTCTAGAGTCTTCTCATTCCGATCATAGAAGAACTACTTTGCCACTTAGTACTTCTTACTTCTTTTTCACTACTTCTTATGTGCTTTAAGACAAGTATATGACCTCATTAGTCCCAACTTTGGAAAGGAGAAAATTTAACGCATTCTAAGGCATTCCAAGCTCTGATTGAAATATATTCCAGCCTTGATTGGAAATAGTGGTACCCTATATGTTGGATATGGTTCCCTATTCGGGAATGGATGGTTCTACCCTAAACAAGCATTTCTCTGATAAAAATTAAAAGTTATTTTGAAATTTTGTGATAATTTTTGGGCTCCCTATCAAACTACTTTTTGAGCTTAACCCCTAAAGTCCCATTGTCCCCTCGGGGGACAAAATGGATTTCGGGTAGGCTCCTACGGTCTCAATATTTGTCGTAATTTTCTGAATCTTTTTGTGAAGATAGAGAATCACATTAGCTTTCCAAAAGCATAATTTTTATTTCAGTCGGTGCCTGGTAGCAAAAGTTATGGCAGAAAAAAACCAAATTTTAGTTCGTCAAGCTGAAAAAAACCCTCACAAAAACTTTAAATTAAAAATTTTGAAAATTTATTTCATATAGATTTTATTCTCATCTACATGGGAAGATTTGATTCATTCCATTTGAATTTGTTATGCAAAAGTTATGGACAATCTTATTTTTGGGCAACTATAGCATTTTCTTGAAAAAATAACTTGTAAGATTCATTTCTGAACTCAATTTTGACAATTTAAAAAAAAAAGTTCCACAAGGTTAAGATTTCTTGCTAGAACAATCTCACCATTGAGATTAGTATATTTCAATCCTATCTTAGAGCTATTAATGATTTCATTTTTCCTTCAATCTTAAACCTACTTCTATTTAACAAATTTTTAATGAATGAAAACTATGTGTTTCTTTTTTGAATTTTTTTCCTAGATTCTCAACTCAATTCTTCATCATATAATTAGAAATTTAAATCATATAAGCAAAAATTCTAAGTTAAGAAGGTTCAAAGCCAAAAAATGTAGTTGAACAAGGTGCAAAAAAACTTAATTCCTTCACTTTAAATGCAAATATTTTTGCAATCTACAAGGTCAAAGTTTTTGAAATTTCTTCCACACATTCTTACACTAGTGTAGTATAAGATCCTACGGTTAAATATGCAAAAAATAGATTAAAATTTTTTTTGCTCTTTGCTATAGAAATGGCAATTTTGAGTGGTTTTTGATGGAAAAAGGGCCTTGGGACTTGAGGCGTTAAGATGGCGTAACTTTTGCTCCTACACCACTTGAAATAAAAATGTTATATCCCTAGATAGCTAATGTGTTTCCCTATTTCAAGAAAAAAAAAATTCAAAATCATGCCAAAAATTGAGATCATGGGAATTTGTTCAAACTTTCAACTATTTCCCAAAGGAACCTATGGACTTTAATGCCTAAAGGACCAACATGCATATTTTTGGCAACATAGAAATTTTGGGCAGGTACATGTGATTGGAGATTTGTATATTTTGGGCTAAAATTTTTATAGAAGGTGGGGACGAGGAATATCTTTCATATACACCAAATTTCATGACATTTGGAAATACAAGTCAAAAGTTATGGCCTAATATGTTACTTTTTTTTGTAAATGGGCAGTTTGGGCAGATAAAAAAAAATCACTTCTTTCAAAAATAAAATTTGAAATTGGTTTATTAGATTTATATATACTTGGAAAGCTTTGAATCATTCCATTTTGATCAATGAGTCAAACGTTATAAGGAATTTAAGTTGGATTACCTACTCTAAAATAAACTTTGAAGTCGTTTATATCACTCAATTTTTAGTGTTTTTCAAAAAAATAAAATTCCAGGATGTAGATTGTTTATTACTAACATTTCAACCTCTGGAATTGGCGTTTTCCAATTCTATAATTAACTTCTTAACAATTTAGTGTTTTAGACCATTCTCTACTTCTTTCTACTTATTATTTTTTTCCTATATGTTGGACAATTTCAAATAATCTGAAAATTTTCAAGCATGCAGCCAACTTGCTCTGAAGAATGAATCCAAAGAAGTACAACCATTTTAGAATTTTTTTTCATAATAATCTGACCTTGTGAAGTACAGCTGCCCGGATTTTTGCAGGGACAAAAAAAAGACTTTTGTCAGTTCAAACGCTAATATCTTCCAATCTACACGATGAAATTTCTGAAATTTTTTCCACACACTCTCAAACCAGAGTACTAGAAGATCCTACAGTTACATGTGTCCAAAAATGACATATTTCAAAAATTTCATACTTGTGCTAAAAATGGCAGTTTCAAAGCATTTTTGGTGAGAACATAGTCAAGGAACTTTAGGGGTTAAACTGAACTACAGTCCACAGTGTTCCCTTGATAGCTAATGTGTTTTTCCTCCTTCAAAAAGAAAAAAAAATTCAAAATCATGCCAAAATTTGAGATCATAAGAACTCGCCCAAACTTTCAACTATTCCCCAAGGGAACATTATGGACTTTACAGCAATCATCCACATCCATTCTACAGCATATTGCCACCACTTTTTAGTTAAGGCATTAAATTATTTCGATCCAGCCAATAAGCAAACTTATAATAAAGGAGGCGCCATCCAAACTACAAGGTCTGTAAGTCGGAACTGAGAAGCTAAGTATCGTAACAGTCTCTGCTTTGCCTACAACGAAGGGCTACGTAAGAGAAACTATGAATCCACACTAATCAAAAGAACTGCAATCTACTTGTGAAAGTAGACATTCTGGACACTTTGTGTCAAGTTCTTCCTGTACAAGGTAATAGCTAAAGGTTAATGCTTGATGACACCCTGATAACTCTCGACTAATCTCTTCCTGTGCAGGAGAAACATAACTATCAAACGGCCGGGAAATTGGGACACTAAATGTCGTGGATAGGACTCATGACGTTAAATTCTAAACTACTCAAGGTCTCTTCAAAACTCTCCAAATTATTTTTGAATAGACATCTACTCGGCTCTTCAACTCCGTCCCCCTTGGGAAGAGCTAGTTCCAGGGAGAGCAAAACGCGATCGGCTTCCAGAGCCTACAAGCACGGAGATAAGTCAGTGCACGTAACAATAAAAATTCAATCACTCGATATACATGAGAAAAAATCAAACATGAAAGGATCCTTTTCATACAAGCATCAGCACTCTGAATACCGGTATACTGCTTTCTTGAAAGTTGAGCATTACCGAGGAACTAAATCCTTCAACTTCAACGCACCGTGTCAATACCAAAAGATGGACTTGGTTCCAAAGAAAAACCTACCATAAAGATCCGGATTACCGTGAGGGGCAGCAATTGAGTGTGGTCGAAATCTATTCCATTGTGGCAGAGACTTTGACCGCTCGTCCCAATTTTGCTCAAAGGTCGGTACCTCATCTACATGTTGATTTTAGCAGCTTAGAAATAATCAACAAAAGGTACCGTAAATAAAGCACACACACAATAAGCAAAGCGTGGGTCACAAAACGATTCCTGAGGACTTGATTACCTTCTTGTAGATTGTGAAGTGTTTCCAGCGATTGCTCGCGCCCTTCAGACGTGCGTTTCCGTGTAATTGAGCGTCCCTGCAATCAAAACCAAGCTCTGAATAAAGACATCGCCAACAAATTTACAGTGGTGGAGGATTTCCCAACCAGGAGTTGCAACATTAGACCAGAAAAGGTGTGTAGTAGCAGGAAGGTCTTCACTAGACTATGGGTTACAGTATACATATCAAGTCATACATGGAATTTGAGTACCGCGATGAGGAATAACACAGTATGCAGTTGTAAGAACATGATGCTCTTCCTTCAACCTACATTTTCTATATGCTCTTACAATGACTCAGTTACAGGTCTGATAGACACCAGGAAAAATGCAGACATACATCTACAAAGAGCTCCTCAGTCAATTGGGGCTGGTTGTTGCATGAAGAAAACATGGAACAAATCCTCTGATGCAACACGCTCTTCAATGGAACATTATCCATAGTGTAATATGATCCACTGCGTTGCAAGTACTAATGGTACCAAGTGAAGAAGTTCACAACCAAAGAGAGAAAGAAACTCATATCCGTACCTTGACGCCAAGTCCCCTGGAATGGCGTTTAAATTCTTGGCCAGATGAAGAGTCCTTCTCCTGAACTTGCTCCTCTATTACCTAAGCTCACAAAAAGCAGTCGATTGTCACATTATAAAGTTCCACACCTTCGACACACATGATGAGTCGAGTAAATAAATATAAACATGAACAACGGCAAGGCACAATGCAGGTAGCGAACCAATAATAGTGAAAGAGCTTCGAAAAATAAATTAGCACTAGTGCAGATGGCTCACTCCGTCTGGACCCATACGCCTGGCTGCCGAGGACGAATAATAGGTGCCATTAGGTCCTCCATAAGAGACAGATGAGCTCTGAAAACTGAAGGAACGGCCGCCACCATTGTTGTTGAACACTGGAAGAGGGCCACCTTGAACAATGGAACCCTGAATTGGTCGCTGCCGTTCCTGGGGTTCTGCTACAAACCATCACGATGCCACCAATCAGTAAACGTTGCAAGCGACCGTTGAATGTTAAAGGCCATGGCAGATCGAGCTAGAATTTAAGGAACGAAAGTGAAAGAGGATAACGCGACAACAGACGACATACAACAAGGTATAGGCATGTCGGCGTTCAAGAAGGGACGAAATACAAACCTGGCCTTACATCATCATCAGGGTGTTCAATTATGGGCTGCTGGCCTGGGCGAGGAACTGAACGTCTCTCAGCCTCTGCATCCGAATCCGAATCGGGAAGCTCTTCTATGATAGGTTCCCGCTGATGGTGATAGTGCTGTACCAGTTGCCAAACACGTCAAGTTACAAGTTCATGACACGGTTCTCATCTCCTAGTTTAGTGAAAAAGACAGTCTTAAAATTTTGGTATCAAGACTGCTATAAGCGCTCCCCAAACACAACAGCACAATAATTGCACCACAACAGTGCAATTGAACATCAACAAATTCGAAGCTAACGCAATCTGAAGACAAATTCAAAAAGCCTTCCAGCACAAAACGATGAGTCAAAACTCTGCCTTTCCAAATTCTGCTGGAAATAGGGATATCACAATAAGGTAACCGGCCGCACCTAATTGCTGACAGCTACCAAAATCTCGCACGATGATTAAACATTAATTTTGAGAACGTGAAACAAATCAACATCAAAACTCGTGTTGGTTTTTGAACGCTTATACATTTTGCGCACCGAATCACGCAAAATTCTTTGGTGCGTCGGATCTGCTGCATCCTCTTTGATCTGCTGCTGCTACTAAGAAAATTTAAGAATCTAACGGTTTTCATGATAGAAACTATGCTCCGGGCTTTCAATAATTAAATTAATTAAGCGGGGTGACCTTATAACCAACTATCTGTGGTTACAACCTCCGGCCCACATTGGATCGCTGGGGCGGGGCCAGATTCTCGACGTCAGTGCTTCCCATGGCTTGGAACGCACGCATTCATGGGCCAGTGACCTTTTCATGAAAATTGCCGAAACTCCACCCCCGATGCATTATTAAAGTTCCATTCTCAATGTCCATCAAGGCCATGCCAACACTGATCCTAATTACAACTGGAATGACTAGGGTTACGAATGGAAGGAGAGAGCTTACAGAAGGACTGCGCGGCCCATTCTCCAGGTAGCCCGCGGCCGGGGTCCGGGGAGCGGTCTGCTGCGTGTCAAAACCACCACCGTCGCCCAGAAAGCCTTGTGGAGTGCCAAACAATCCTCCTTGCCCCCCGAACATGCTCCCGAACGGCCTCGTGAAGAAGGGGTCGTTAAAGAAGGGGTCGTTGTCGAAAACGTCGAAGATGCTCCTCCCGCGCGACCCCATTCCGAAATTCGCAAAGGGGTCCGGGAAAGGAGGGAATCCGGAAAACCCACCGCCTCCGCTGCCACGGCGGTTACCGTTCCCTCCACCCGATGCCATGGGTCCGAACGAGCACCGATGAGTCCGAAAGAAACTCTGCGCACGAACCAACACAACACAACAAATCAAATCCACACCGCAATCAATTAGAATACACCCCTAATTCATGGCCGTCCACTCCAGTCCCAAACAACCCAAAAATCAATCAATCGATTGCCATCGTCTCGAATCACCACAACAGCCCCCTTCCTCATAAAAAACCTAACCCAACTCAAAAACCACAAATGAACCCCCCGAAAAAACCACAAACCACCCTAACCTCCACCCAAGACCCAAATCGACGAAAGAAAATGGGGGAAACGAACCAACCGCCGCACTAACAGGCGCACAGCCCAATTCTGATCATCAATTGGAACACAGGCAGGCAGCACCCAAACTGTAATCCATCAAACGAAATCCATCAATCCCCTGACTAATTCAATCCTCCACTACCACTCCAATCTAATCAACCCACAAGCCTCGTTTGCTTCCACTGCCATAATCGCGGATCACTCACTAGCACCGCAACAATCCCAGTCCCTTCCTCCCAAACCCAACGCCACCCCAAACCACAAAATCAAACCCACAACAGAACGCGCGCAACCCAAGCCCATTCAATCCCCACCACGCGCCTTCCCACCTAACGTAACCTCCTCCAAGGCCCAAGCATGGAAGACGAATTGGGGACAACTGCACCAACCGGCGCAAGACACTATTGTTGTCCCGCCGATGAAGTGCAAAACCGCTTGGCACCAATTGCACACACAAGAGACCAGAACAGGGGCGTCCCAGACCTGATTGCCGCCCCCAATTTCAATCGAGGGAGAAGTGAAGCGAAGCGAGAAGACTGACAATTGAGGCGCGAGATTGCGTCGGTTGCGCAACGATTCGGTTGAGAAAATGATGGGATGGGCACGGAGGGCTCACTAGTGAAGCTTAGCTTAAGTTAGTAGCAAGCCACCACTTGTTGTTACCGCAGGCGCACGCTGCTGGCTGGTCCAGGCACGAGCAGGCAGGCCAAGGGCTGGCTCCACTTCGCGGCAAGACAGGCACTGGCTGTCTTTCGATCCTTCCAGATGGGGGAGGGATCCATGCCCTGTGACCGTGCAGAGGTCCGACGACCGTGCTACACGCGGTCATTCGTCCGCCAATTGAGGGCAGTGCAGAGGATTTTGCCCCGACGCCAAGTGGCCTGTGCAGGGCCAGGGGGGGAATTACATACTCGGCCTCCGTTTGGAAATAAATTGATAGTGCAGCCATTTCACAAAGCAATACCACTCATAATGGATACATTATTTCCAAATGGTGGGAATATAAGTTAGGGCAATGCCCTGTGAAGAGGGCATTATGGAAAATAAAGGTAAGACAACCATGACAAAAAAATCATTGGGCATCAAAAAAGGTTGTTAATAAAATATTTGAATTCCAGACCCGATGACCTTCATGCAAACTATTCCCTTGTAAGGTAGGATGCTCTAAAAGCAACCATTTAAGGGCTGGTCCGCCTTTTTCGTAGGTTTGCATGAATAGAGATATTTTTCACTCATTTTTCAGAGAAAGAAAAATGGATGAAGAACGTAAACCAAGTGGTTTCATATTTTTTGGAAGCATTTTTGAATTAGTTATGAATTTCCAAATATTTCTGTTGTAGGTACCTATTTGTGACCCTAGGTCTCCCAAAATGCGTCCACTTACAACTTCTAAAGTAATTTGAGGAAATCAAGGCCAATGATTGGCTCTTGCAATAAAAAATACTTTTCTAGGGGGATCAATCAATGACTAAAGTGGTCCATTTAAAGACCAACTCATATCTATTCAGTAGCATTTTGTAGGATTGATTTGAAGAAGCCGGGCACTTTTAGAGCATCCTACCTTAGTGGCGCATTGACCCGATGCTAAGTCCATTGAGCCAAATATCCTCCACTTAGAATGAAGGACAAAGATTTGTTCCCTCTTCCTACTCCAAATATTTTCTTGGACCTTCATGTTCATATTCACTACCACGTTTCTAGAATTTCATCCAATCAAGGTTTTTCATTTCCTTTTGAAATATATATGACCTTTGAGGGCCGCAGCTAGGACACAACCATGATTTTGCCATGGATTTAATTGTCAAGACAAGTGGAGGGACAAACAACAACTCCTCATGTGTCAACACAAAGAGCCCCCATGCGAGCAATGTCAGCATGGGAAATTGAACCACCCGGAACCTTGTGGATTTCATTTGAAGTCCCTACTACTTGGCCATCACCTAGGGTAGTTTAAGGTCATTACGGACCTCCAATCAAGGCTTTCACGCCAACTCCTTGGCACCAATTCAAGACTTTGTCATTCATTTTCTCGGTAGGATTCTCCGAGATGGTTCTTGCAACAATTCAAAACTTGCCACTCATTCCCTCAAAAAAATTCTTGATCTTGAATTATGAGAATTGCAAGGAAAATTGGGATCTAATTTGACTTGAATTGCAACACGAATTATTGATCAACCAATCTCAAATTTGTGAGAATTGTGAAAATTGGGGTTTCATTTCGCTAGAACTATAGCAAGACTTAGTGATTTTTTCATCTCGAATTTGAGAAATTGTGTAAACTTTGAGTGATCACAAATGTTGAGGATTGCATTGACAATGTTCTTTACGTTTAAATAACTCATGTTAATTTATCAACGAGATAAGCACATGTATTACATTGCGAAGCTCAAGGAGGGCAAAACCCAACAAGGCCCTTATTTTCCATTAATGCCCTCTTTAGAAGGCATTGTCCTATATAAACCACCACAAAGAAATCAAAAAATAAACTGAAATATGGATGAAGGACGGATGGAAAAGACATAATGCCTGATTACAAGGGCAACTTGAATATTTGGTGATTATACTTTTGTAATGTATCCAAAAATGAACAAAGCATTTCCTAGCCGTGGTTTACAATGAGTGGGAAGAAAAAGGGCACAAATGTGAATTTTTACATAAGTGGATTTTAAATTCAAAAGTACTTCAAAATTGTTGATTAAAATATGAAAAGATGAATATATATCATTATTTTAGAAAACAGACAGACTTCATCCATTAAAAATAGGGGAATTTTGCACATTTGAAAGTGATGATACAAGTCTTCTATAAAAATCTAATTACAATAAAGAGATACGGAGTATTTATTTTCAAAAATTAGGACATTGTCACGCTGATATAGAAATCTCTATAGAGGGAAATGTGAACATTTTTTGGAGATGCTTGTTAAAAAAAAGATGTGCATATGCAAATTTCCTACATATTTCCACAATTGAATTAAATAAATTCATCACCAATGTTTTTCAAAATTTATCATGTAAAATCATGAAAACTAAATTAAAAAATTTGCAAAAAATGGGGTTTTGTTTTTTTGAAAATGAAATTTGGTATGCTTGGTTGGAACTGCAAAAGAAATTAATGCTGATTATGCAAAACAAAAAATGTCAATTTTGTTCTAGATTATGCAAAGAAAATTGAATGGTTCAAACTACTGTCACATATCTTTATGGAAACCCATGTATCTTTGGTGAAGTTGTTTACATCTGCTAATATAGATGAAATATGAAAAATAAAGATGAAAATACATGTATTCATTCAAAAGTGTCTAAAGTCATCCATAATGGAATGATATATACCTTAAATTAGGTTGTTTGTTTTGTTTGATACGCTAAGATCTAAAAAACCGTAAGTTACCCAATGTCGTTCTTGATAACGTTGGAAAGGTCTTTGCAAGGAAGATGCATGGACTTTGTTTTGTGACGTTTGGGCATATGATGTGAAAGTTATTGAATTTCAATTTTTTTATAAATGACAAAATTGAATTAAATTATCTTTTATTTTGGAAAATCTATAACTGTCACATCAAAATGCCATAAAAAAAGGAGGGGTGCACAAACTTTGTTATGTGAAGTTTGGACCTACGGTGTGGAAGTTTTGGAACTTCAAACTTTTTTATGATTGAAAAAATTGAATTAAATTATTCTTTGTTTTTTAAAACTATAATTTTCACATCACAAATTTAAAGGCCACAAAACAAAGCCCTTTCATTCATTCATGTATATAGCTTTCTATTTGTGCTAGGTAGTTTCATGGCATTTGAACCTACGGTGTGAAAATTATGGATTTTTTAAAATTAAACAATTACATGTCCAAATGCCATAAAACAAAGCCCTTACACTACTTTGTACATAAAGCTTTCTATTCATATCAAGAACATAACCTCTCAAACCGTAACAAAGCTCTTGCACTCCTTAGTGCATTAAAAATCATTTTGAACTAAACTTTATGCATTAAAAAATCATTTTGAATTAAAAAATTAAAAAATTTTGTGGCAACATCATAAGGCACACTACTCTATATCTTAAATTATGTTGTTTGTTTTTAATACCATTGGAAAGCTCATTGCAAGAGGGGTAGACTTGATTTTGTGGTGTTTGGACCAATGGCGTCAAAGTATTTTAATTTCAAAATTTTTATGAAATTGAATGACACTATAATTTATTCTTGAAAATTCATAACTTTCAATTAGCATGTCTGAATGCCACAAATTAAAACCCTTCCGCTCCTTTGTGCATATAGCTTTCAATTTGTGATTTGTGATAATTTTGTGGTGTTTTGACCTATGTTGTGAAAGTTATGGTTTTATTAAGTTTTTAAAATTGAATTAAATTATCTTTTATTTTGAAAAATCCACAGCTTTCACATTGCATGTCCAAATGCCACACAATTAAACCCTTGCCCTTCTTTGTACATAAAGCTTTCTATTTGTACAAAGAATGAAACTTCTCACACGATATTAAAGTTATTGAATTTCAAAGTTTTTCAATGAATTTCAAACTTTCAATGAACTAAAAAAATAGAATTTTTTTAAATGCTTTCTATTTGTATTAAGAATGCAACCTCTTACCATGAAAAAAAGGCTTTGCACTCCTTTGTCTATAAAAAGTATTGAATTTCAAAAAAATTATAAATATAAATATTAGATAACTATCTTTTTATTAAAATTTAAAATTTTGATTGTGCACACCACGCAGGGCACATTAGTTGTTCCTAAATTATGTATTAATTGAGTGTTTTCATCCATTGAAAATAGGAAATCTATCACTTAATATTCCCTTGAAAAAATTGTATAGCTTTTCAGTCATAAAATGTACCCAAAATAACCATTGGGACTCAACCTACATATTAATTGCTACTCAAATTCCAACTCCATCTTTATGTATCTTTATGTGCACATTTTTGTTCTAAGATGCATCACTTGGATATACATTGACGAACATAACCAGTACAAATTTGAAATTTTTTCATTCAAACAACCACACCATTAGCATCATTGGGCAAATTCCAAAAGTTGATATACAAAAAATATAGTGTACAACATGTATCACATTATTGTAGAAGTTTCAAGAAAAAATTAGTTGTTATGTAAAAGAAATTTGAAAATCAAAGTTAGCCATGTCAAAACTTGGTTTTGTACGTATAATTTGGAACTACTTTATATTTCGTCAATTTTTTATTAAAAGTCCAAAAAACTTTTTGCGCCTGAGCATTTGGTACACATCATTTCAAATTGTTGTACACAAAATTTGAAAGAAATTGACATTTTATAAAATTTAAAATATCAACAATTTAACAAACATGTAAATGATATTGGTTCTTACAATATTTGAGTTTTTTGGGAATTGAGAGTATGGGGATTGCATTAACTATTGTACATAGAATATAGATTGTAAGATGGACCATTTTTACATTTTCATGTCTGTAGTCTAAATTTTGCCAACTCCGCAAAATCTAGAGCTGTAGCAAAGGGGTTCAAAAACTAGGGAATAGTCAAATAGTCTAATGTATTGTGGCTAAAGTCACATGTAATTTAGAATTGAATGGAATTTATTATAATTTATCACAAACACCAAGGAAATTTTTACACTCTTATTCCCAATGTTGGAATTTGGTGACCAGTCCTTAATAATGCTATGGACGCATGAGTGCCATCCTTGTCTTGCCTAGTATTCTAGAGGAATTTTTAAACAATTTGTCAGGGTAGCCCGCAACTTGTCATACATGATCTAATTCGAGACCAATGCAAATATTACATAAGTTTAGATATAGTTTGTACACGAGTTCCTTAATTATTGTGGTTAATTTACCGCAACAATTTGTCATAGTCACTACCAATCACTTGTTAAATGAGTATCAAACCAGTCCCAGTCCTAAAAGCAATTTGTCTCTATCTAAATGCAGGACATAAATGTATAATGCATCTCCATTTGTAGTTTGTATTGCACCTTATCCAAACAACTGGTTAATATGTACACTCTCAAAATACACAATCACTCAAATATTGATGTTCGAGTCATATGTATTATTATTTCATATCATTTGTAGTTTGTAGTTTTCAGTCATATGTTTTATCATTTTCATGTCTGTAGTCCAAATTTTCATCATTATTATTATCATTTCACTATTATCATTTCATATCATTTCATATCATTTGTAGCTTGGGTTGCACGTCTTAATCAAAGTTCAAATAGCGTCAATTTGTCGTAACAAAGATGCTTCAAATGAATTTCATCATACGATTCTCAACATACTACCGTTTCGCATAATTGCATACATACATAATCAATTTTCTCTTCTAAGAAACCATTTGGTTGGAACCCATCTATTTTTCTCTCTCCACAGGAGTTTGATATAATAAATTTCTATTTCACCATTACTTCTCCTCAAAGTTGTATTAAGAACAATAGATCAATCACTGTTCCTTTTCAAGCCTGAGACCTGCCAAGAAATTCCCAAAACAACTCGACTCTATGCACTCAAGCCTCAGGTTCTATTTCATACTCCAACATCTCAGTCCGTTGACATCAAGCTTAGTTGTTTTTCGATTATGTATTAGATAACCGACGAGCCGCGGTAGCGGCGAGTAGGTTATTGGACATAACCGGTTGTTCACTTTTCAGTCACAACCTTTGATCTCCGTGATCCAAGAATGTAGGAAGCAAGTTGAAAGGAGAGAAGGTTATGAGTTACAACTTGTAATGGCAATGGTGATGGGTTGCCAATGGGACAGTGCCACGTGAGTGTTGAAAACTCAACAACCGGTTATGTATACATACTATTCCTAACTCAGTTGCAGGCTGTTCCCAAGTCAAACTAGTGTGGCGTGTGCCGTTGCCATAGACAAATTTTCTAATTTTTGGATTCATAATAAAAACTTTGAAATTGAATATCCTTCACACCGTCATTCCAAATGCCACGAAACAAAGCCCGTCCACCCTTCTTCGCTAAGAGCTTTCCAACGGTACCAAGAACGTGACCAAAATCAAAGTAAAAGTAATTTAGTAATTTTTTGATCCATAAATACGTCAAAATTCAATAACTTCCGCACGGTGGGTCCAAACACAACAAAACTAAGCCCGTGCATCCCTCGTTGCCAAGGGCTTTCCGACGGTACCAAGCACGCAGTCGGGGGATGCACGGTCTGGGTAACGTAACAAACAAAACAAAACAAAACAAACAAACTTAAGGTATGGATATGCAATGAGCAAGTGGTCAGTAAATGAAAACATCCAATCACTGGATTAAAAATAATTCACAAAAGAAATAAGATATAAGACAAATTGTTTATAAAGACGGTATTATATTAAAAATTGAAGGAGTTCAAAGCATACAGAAAACGAGACAATTTGATAGACACAAAAAGATGACCGAGAAAGTGAGAGAGAAGACCGATAATTTTCCTAGCTACATACTGTCCTACACCCCTCCAAACTACTACTAGGCAATTTGTCTTATTTGCTATCAGCCACTTTATAACTTTTAGAATTTTAATGCTTCGTCAATTTGTTCTTATTACTATAGTAAGTTGCCTTTGATTTGTCAATTCGTTTCTTTTTACATTGAACAAAACAATTTATCAAAACTAAAAAAAAACGTAGACTCTACAATGTCCTTGCATTTGAAATATTTGTTGAAACAGACAAGGTGTTCAATTTATATTTCATAGCCATATAATATATTTTTAGGTTGAGAATATCGGAATCTATCTATGTTGTAGATATTCAATTGGAGCAAATGGAAAATTAATGTGACATGAAGTATGTACAACATTACATTTGACACCTTGGTATATATTATAATAACTTCTTTTACTAACCATTTTCCACATTATATGGTATTAATGTGTCTTTGTTAATATAACAAGATCTCTTACAATATAGAAAAAAATGTGGTGGTGTGGTACATTTCAAACCAACAAAATTAAGAACAAGCTTTAATTTTTCTCCAAAACATCCCTAATTCATTTTAAAAAAATAATTTATTAGAGAAGATCACCCATCATCAACTCTACCCAATATCAATACATCCAAGAATGACCATGAATGATCAAAGAAGGCACGATAAATTGTCAATAGAAAAAGGGATATGCAATTATGCCACTTACCTTTTCCTCTGATTGAAAAAATGTCTAGCATGAGGCTCATTCTATGAAAGAGGCGGCAATCATTTGCTCTGTCTGGCACAATGCCATTCTTGTTCATTCAAAGAGAGCACAAATTGATCCGAACATTATCACATGCAAATACTACTCTCTCAGGATTGCAGAAACTCTAAGCCCAAGAGATATGGGAGTATACCCAATCGATTATCCATCATATTCAAGGAGATCCACCAGCTACAAGTCTCCATGCAAGATTTGACTTCACCCAATGTGTCTTTGGTTTTGCGTTTCCTAAACAATTTCATAGTCTAAGACTATCTAGATCCTCCTTTGAGGCTTTGTTTTGTGAATCATCTAGATAACTTGGAATAGCATACTTGTTAACATAGGTAGCCTCCGGTCTTTTCTTAGAAAGCTCTATGGGAAGCCTTGCTTAACTCCGAGCGAGCGGCACAAATGAAGGCTCACTTGGTGTCTCGACAACACCCCCCATCAGGCCAACTTTAACTCGAAGAAGTTTGATAAAATTTGGATTCAATATTTTGTTTATGCTTATCCAAAAAGTGATCACATCATTTGGAACAAGATTCCTCGCCCCAGCTTCTTTTTATAGTTCAGCTGTGGCTCTCTTTTTGTCTGTACTCAATTCTCTTCATTGTCCAGCCTTTGGCTTGGCTGACTTGTATCGTGGTTTTATTGATGCAATAGTTCTTCCATTTGTTCAAATAAACAAATAAATAAATTGCAGTTACACATTCAAAATGAGTGATCATACCTTAGATGTTGGAAACGGAAAGTGTCCGATTTAATGGTACAATGCACGCCTTCTATGAAGACAATAGGAACACGGATAGCATGCTTTGTCAAGCAAACTACTTTCGATTATACAAATTTGATCAGGAATTTGATCTCGCGTCAGGTAGTAATTTCAGAGTTTCCAAGACACTGAACGATCTGCAAAAGACAATAGGGTTAAGAGTACGACCGTGACTTAGATATCAGCGTTCGGAACAACATAAGCTTCGTGCAAAGCAATTCCTTACCATGAGTTTCCCAGTTTCCATTGTTGAAAGTGCAAGCAATAACGTACCAAGGATGCGCTTCACACTTGCCATTATTGAAAGTGACCAGTTCGTATAATAAAAACAGCTCCACAACCGTACGAAAGGCTCTGTCCCTGTCTTGAGGCACTCGTTTTTCGAGTAAGATACTGTCGTACTCAAACTTCCTTTCGTCAAAGTAATGCCTTTTTCCCTTCTGTGCAGAGACAACAAACTAGACGGTGCATGCCATAAAATGTGTAAGGCCAACAATGTCAAGCTCTGGGACCTAGCTAGAAGGGTTACGGCAGAGACAGCTGAAGAACAATTGCACTATGACAAATGAAATCTTTGCACAACAGACTTGAATGAAAATGAACTCAACGAATAATTGAATTTAGAATATGCCACAATTGTGGTAAATATTACAAATTAAAGTATCAAGAAGGTGGCTACACTACTTGGGAGGTGCGAATCAGAACTATTACCTCTATGCATCCTGTGAAACGGATGTGGGACGAAGAGATAAGTTATAAGAAGTATCTGGAGAAGTCAGTTACAAGAAGTAACCAAGATGCATCATACAAGAACTGAGGTTTCTTCTGTCGAGTCAGAGGGAGCCTAGCTTTACGAAGGGTTCCGTCTAGGAAGATGTTTACTTCATCAACCCCAACATAAATGTATTTACATGCTAAATACTAAAGGTGGGAATATTTACAATTGGCTCGACTCATGCGGCATGGATGTTCATGTCTCGCAGCATCAGTGAAGTGATCAATCCGTCAAGCCGATGGGAAGGAAAGGTCTCCCAAAACGCCTTCCATGAAGCGGAGGAGGGCGAGGCTGCCAGCCCAAATGTCATCGGCCAGAATGTGCTCTGCGGGTGAGTGGCTGACGCCACCTGTACACCTCAAAAAAAGCATGCCCACCTGCACATTCACATGCCAAACCACTGTTAGGATATGGGATAATGTCGAGGAAACTGCAAGCGTCCTCAAACCAACTCGGAAACACGAATGTGATGTAAAAACATTAAGAGTTTTTATTTTTTTATCTTCGCTCGAGTAATCGAACATCGTACATGTGCACGGGAGAGGTAGGATTCAAACCTGGGTGAGGAGAGACATAGCCATGGCGTCATGACCAGCACCACTAACTAGTGTTGGAGCCATCATTCCACCACCTTCGAGGGTGGAGATGTTGTTACGGAATGGAGGTAATTCTTTCATCGCCGAGACGGCAGCTGAGTTTAGCATGTCGTTCAATTTCGGGGCACAAGCCACAGCATTTGCTTCATGCTGCAAATATCCAGGGATGGTGTAAGAATCATACAAGTGATAAATGATAGCACAAATTCTATGGAACTGCTGCTTGCGTGAACATCGCTTCAGATGATTTCCGTGCAGAGGCATTGAGAAACATCCTGCACCTTTCATTACAGAAAAAGGGAGTTTCAATCACAACAGATAATTCAGCTCGCAGGAAGTAATGACATGAAGGCCATACCTTTCTCTCAGCACTGCATGCCAGACCACGTTTCCTGCAGATTTTTTGAATTTCTCTCTCGATACGCAACACATTCTTCTCTCGATCAGCGTCATCCTTCGCTCTTACGTCGATGGTAAACATCACCTGATTTCGCAAACAGGAAACCATGATCACCACCACATGAATTTGGCAGAATGCGTTTTATTAGTGTAAACCAAACACCCCTTCACATCTATGAGTTCCAAATTGCAAGCAGTGCACCCCTCAATCAGACAACGAGGAATGTGTGTGAGTACCTCTCCGGGAATGACATTGCTAGCACCAGGCCATGAGTGAATCTCCCCGACTGTACATACAATTGCGCCTGCATAGTTTACAGCAGAAGACATGTGAGATGCACCACGGCTACCTCCAACACCCTTCTCCGGGTGCGTACAGATGTTCTCGATAGCGACAATAGACTGTGCAGCTGCTATCATGGGGTCCTTCCGCATGGCCATTGGAACGGTGCCAGCATGGCCCTGCGACCCTCGCACTTTCACCTGAACACAATCAAGAGCAATACATGAGCTCTCTACCTTTCATTTCAGCTCCCATTGTAGTAAGCATCTTCTCCCATCTGAAACTAAAATTAAAATCCACAATTAGCCTGCAAAAGCATCAAACGATTACAGTTCATTTTGACTGTTGAACCAGGCTTACCGTCAAACGAGTTTGGCCGGCTATGGCTTCAACAACTCCCAAGGGCAGTCCGTGGGACTCAAGCACAGGTCCCTGTTCAATGTGTAACTGTACCACACACACCAGATAAGTAAAAACGTTCATCAGCTTGGTTTTAAAAAAGTGACATGGACATACTCTCTTCTTGTACAGTATCGCAAGACAACCAGTTCCCAATCAGAACCTCTCTTTGAAGAGGTGGCAACACTGAGCTAAAAGGAGTTTGTCAAAATCCAGTAAGTACCTCCACGTAACCCCAAACGGATGAAGGTTCGTACTTCTGGGAGGAAACAGATTCCATTGTACCAGGGTGTGCTGCAGCTCTGAGAGCAGCTCCGATGGATATGCCCCTGAAATAGACATTACACCACATTCTCAAGAAGATTTCAACGTCAAACTCGTGCACTTTCAAAGCAGCAAACAAGTGGTTGTATACAAATAGTGAAGGAAATAGCCACCAGTGAGCACTAAACTTTCTAAAAATTAGACTTCCAAGTTCAGTGCTACAGAGAAATATTCAAGTCACACCTTGCATCGACATTCTTCAAATGCCTGGGCTGGAAAGTTCCTGCAATAGCACTGCTGCCAAGAAAAGTGGTATGAAACCGAATTCCCTCCTCGTCACTAAACGCAATGATCTGGAAAAGATCAGTGCAGGCCAGTAACACAGTCACTACAGATGTTCCAAAAGCCACGGGCGCTGCAACCAAGACACGGAGACGCGTCGTAAAAGTAACCAACCTCAATAGGACGAGGAAACTGCTTCAATTTCCCCTCCAGTTTCAGAGCCTTGACGGCCGCTATGGCTGCCACGATACCCAGTGCGCCGTCATACCTTCCTGCGTCGATGACAGTGTCCTATACCACCCACTCAACCACGGTTAGACCTTCCGCTGGAGCTTCCGCTGAATCAACTTCAAGGGACGCCGCAGCGACATCACGAACGTCTGGGGATATTTACGAAGGCGTGAAACCCAAATAAAGTGGGAGTAGCCCTGCTACGTACCAAGTGGGAGCCCAAAAGGAGAGCGGGTGCAGTGGCATTGGCTCCGTCCGAACGGCCATGGACGTTTCCAAGTTCATCTTCCCATCTGAAAACCAAAAAGCCGGAGTCTGTTCGTCAGCCATCGTCGAGAGTCGAAATTTTGGACGGGTATGGTTCGTTTTCTGAAAGGGAAACCAGAGAGAGAGCTTCAAGGTTCAGGAGGCATACGTTCTGAGGCCAGCGTCTCTCATCCACGTCGCGAGAAGACGGCCTGCTGCTAAAGCTGCGGGGCTCAAGAAGGTCCTCTCTAGCATGTCTCTGGAATCGCTCACCTGCAAGACCAAACCGGAAGAAAAATTTCACTTTCAACTCTGGACGGAGCGATGTAGGACAGAAATTCACGGAAGCCAAGAAAGCTTCACGAAAGCAGAAGCTCGAGTCGTTCTGGCCCTACGACACTACTGTACTTCCATCAATTTCAGCGGGGAAGTATATAATGCTGAGCAACAAGAATGAAGGAACAGGGACCCACGTTGCCGAGCTCCTTCAGCCTGGCCGCGACTTCGTCCCGCAGGATGGACCTGTGGCGCATGGTGCTAAGTCCAGGAAAGCCATATCCTACAACCACACACCCAGATTCCCCCCCCACCGCCATGAGAACAAATTCATGCTTCATGCACTTTCTGCGAGAAAACGCAGCAGCAGCAGCAGCAGGCGAAGGAATCGAGATCAGTTCAGTTACCCGAAGCGAAAGGTTGAGGCGCCGCGTCGGCAAGGAACGCCGTGACCGAGCCCACCTTGTGCAGGAGCAGTGTCGTGACAAGAATAAAGGCAACGTAATAGCCAGCGAAACGCCCCTTCTTCATTACCGGTTTGAAGGCCCTGCCAATTCCCCGCTCCCTGAGCAACTCGTCCAGGACTCTCCAACGGTTCCTCTGAACTCACGTCCCCCAGTCCGGCTTACCAGTCCTGCTTCACCACCACCCACACCCCTGGATCTCGTCGCAATTCGCCTTGCGCCCACCTCGTCCGTCGTCCGCCCAAAGCTCAATTAGCAGCAAGGGAAGAGGCAGTAGTGAGAGTATAAAGAGGCAGGCCGAGAGCGTGGTCTCCACAAACTACATGCAGAGGTGGGGAGATTCTCGTGATGGAGAGCTGGTGCTAATTATAAGTGAGTTGGAGCTGGACGTCTGCGTCTGCTGCTGCTGCTGCAGAGGTGGCAAGCATGTATGTCCAGGCACTCCGGCTGCGATGTGATCACGCGACGGCAAGCAGCAGCGCAGGCTCGGGCTTGAGCATGGCAAGCACACATGCAGATCCCAGCCAGGGAGGAGCCGCGAGTGAATCTGAAGGAACGGGAGTGGAATGCTCCTTTTATGGCCACCACCTAGCTAAGCTTAGCCCCCCGCCAGCCAGGACGATTCTTCAGTAGTCTCTGCAGCACGACCAGCCAGCCAGGGACGTAGAGCCTTTGAACGCCTAACGTAGCTTTCTTGCAGCGCCACGAGCCCATCCCCCGTGAAGTCGTGAACCGAACAGCCAGGGACAGGAAGAAAGGAAGAAGACCGGTTGGGTGGGAGTAGAGTAGTATCTGAATTCGAATCAATTCGTGGGGCCTGGGTCGCAGCGGACAGGAGGCTGCCCGGCCGTCTGGCCTGGCGGTCGCAGGCAGCCCGCTAGGGAGAGTCACCCGTTGCCTGCCCCGCCTGCGTCCGCCTTAACAGGAACTATCATTGCCACCTTCATATTCTGTCAGTCCCTAAGCTACTCCCAACTCTCAAGAGCGAAATCAGCCTCAGTCCGTCCTTCTCACGGTTGTTGGCACGACACCTTCGCATCTGCCACAGGATCGTCGCTCTCCCTGACGTCCCCAGTCGCCACCACCCCTGCTGCTCCATGTCGTACTAGAGAACGCGCCCTGCAAGCAGTCATGGGCGAGCAGGGCAGAATGCACCCAGGGCGCGCTCTTTGGCGTTAAGAGCCGTTCCCATGGATAGAATCGGCCGTTCCCATGGCAGAATTGGCCCCAAGCATGATCCGCCAGTAGTTTGTTCATTCTGTGTAGAAATTCGTCTTCAAAAACATCCGAATCACCAGGAACATCTCTTAACGACTGCACTCTAACTTACTTCACGTACGTTGCCCCATTTGGACGAGGGACAGACTATTCCTGACATTTCTCCTCATTTGTTTCTGCTATATATCCATGTTGGGCATATGGAAATCTACCTTTTCATCATACAATTTCCCTACCGGGTTAACCCTTACTGGGCTAAGAAGCTTAATTTTGGACACAACATGGTCTTTTTTGGCATAGAAGGTGCATGAATTGAAGTACACAATAATGAAAAAGTTTGTATTTATGTGGAGCCAAACAAATGATACAAGTTGATTTCCATCATTGTTGCACCAAAAGCTTCAAAATGGCCAGCATGTATTCTACACAAAAGGGCTTGTCAGTCTTAACTCCTAAAGGACCAAGGCCTTATTTCTGCTGAAAAACACTCAAAATTGCCAATTCTATAGCAAAGAATTAAAAAATTTGAAAACTATTTTTTGTGCACATCTAACCATAGGATCTTACACCTAACTAGTATAAGAATGTGTGGAAAAATTTTCAGAATTCTTCACTCATAGAGTGCAAGACATTTGCATTCAAAGTGAAAAAAACAAGAATTTCAGTACATTGTGGGTTAGATTTTTTGGCTTTGAACATTTTTAACTTAAAATATTTGCGTTACAAAGTTTTGAGCTTTAAATCTTTATGGTAGAGAATCGAGTTGGGAGTCTAGGAAAAAAAGATTCAAAAAAGCTTCATTTTTATTCTTTAAAAATTTGTTAAATGTAGGTATGACATAGAAGGAAAATCTAAAATACTAATATCTCTAAGATGGAAGTAAAATGCACTAATTCCAATGATGAGATTGTTCTAGCAAAAAAAATAAACCATGTGATACTTCTTTTTTTGAAAAATTGTGAAAATTGCATTCAGAAATGAATCCTACAAATTACTTTTTTCAAAAAGATGCTCTAATTTCCCCCAAAATAAGCTTGTCCATAACTTTCTCATAACAAATCCAAATGAAATGAATCAAAGCTTTCCGGATAGACCAAAAAAAAATCTATGAGAAAAAAAATTCAAATTTTTGCAAGTTTTTGTTTTCTTGCCCCTCTTCCCTGGTTTGAACTTATTTAGGCATAATTTTTATTCCTGGGCATTGATTTTAGGCAAAAAATTAGATTCCCATGAAGCTAATCATCTTTTCTATTTTCCAAAAAAGGTTCCAAAAATCAGATCAACAATTTAGCCTGTAGGTACCTGCCCAAAATCCCATTTGTCCTCTAAAGGGACAATGGTCCTTCTTGTAGGGGTTAATTGATTATATGACCCCATTAGAGAAAATTTCTGGCCTTCGGAAGGCTATTCCACAACCTTTCGGAGTACCCTGAAATTTGATTTTTTGGAACTAAAAAAATCATTTTCTCCCTATTCCTACCCACCTAAAATTGAAGTGGTAGCGGCGCAAAAACCAAGTTTTAAAAGTTTAAATTTTTAAGATAAATAAAAATTCGCAAAATCTGACTGTTTTGGTGAACAATTAGCTTATTTGACTGCTCACTGCGGTACTTTTCTATAGTGACAAACCAAGCTTTGAAATAGCTTGGTTTGTCACTTTGAAACAGCCCTCCAGAGGGCTGAAATTTCTTGTAATGCCTAGCTTCATTGTTGAATAATTTTATAAAGTACCTTGTATTATTTGAACCTACACTAATTCAAAATAGTGTAACTTTGAGAAAATATGTCAAACTCACAAATAGGAGAAACTAGAGTACATAAATATTAAAGAATTAAAACATGAGTATTTCATGTTTTAAAATATTTCGACTTGCACTAGGTAAGCATAATTAGTACATTTGTACAAAACATGAGTATTTCACAAATATTTCAACTTGTATTAATATAAATAGTTTTTTGTTTTTTGTTTTTTTTTAAGCAAGTGTTTTCAAGAATGCACTACCAGGGTGTTTTTTTCAAGAAGAGAGGTTGATTTCACACAAGGTAAAGAACCTATGGCCGCCAAGTATCGAACCCACAACCACGCCATTCGCTCACTACCATCACTCTGGAGTGTAGGGTCATCTTGGACCGCTAGCATAAACAATTTGATTCAGCTCACAAAGAAGATAAGTTGAAGTAGTGGAGATGCTCAAGAAGAGGAACTACTCATCATCATGCATCTCACACTAATTTACCAAAGTCACTATATTTTGAATTAGTGTAAGTTGAATTATTATTGCATTTGTACCAATCTCCACAAAATAGAGAATTCTTAAACAAAGCTTTTTTTGGTTGTTTTTTGGTGCCAAATTGCACCAGAAAAACATAATTTGGCCAAAAAAATGGCAACAATTTGTGAAGTTTTTTTTCCAGAAAACTTTAAATTAAAAAAAAAAAGTCTTGGGTGAAATTGTAGGATGAGGATGAAAATAAAATTATGGACATGTGGTATGTGCTAATGTAGTGTTTTCTATATGATATGTGGATGAATTTTGAAATTTGGAGTACCACTATACCATTTTATATCGCCAATTTGGCACTGGATAAAAAACGAAAAAAAAAGCGCCCTGTTCCTATACTGCCTGCGCTGGTTAAAGTAGCGGAGGTTTTGGAGGGACTAAGTTAGAGCCAGTTCGCCTGTTCTGCGGCGGAAACGTAGTCAGGGCTGGCGGCGCTGGAGGCCAGGCACGCCTCTAATTGGATCCGCATGTGCAGCGAAGCAATGCTGCCGCTCCTTTGCCCGGCTTTTCCTGCGGGGCCCCTACACGGAAGGAAGGAAGGAAGGAATGGATGTATGGATGAATGAATAATACTGTCACTACGGAATGGATGAATTAATGGATGGATGGACGAATGAAGAATACTGCCACTCTGTCCTGCTTGCAAATGGCATTTCTTTTCTGTCGGCATTGTGAGGTCTCTCGTCCAGGTCTTCTCCTCCAGTCCTCAGGTCGTCCGTCTGCTGGGGATTGAATTCGTTCGTCCGTCCGCCGTCCGTTGGAAATTTCTTCACGACCGTCCGTCCTTCCTTCGCGTCAAGGCAAACCTCAAAATCCTCCAACATGTGCTGTGTATCCTCCATCAGTTGACTCTACTCAGGAGTGAATTTCCAAGTTTTCGTTTTGAAAAGGTGGGATCTCACGACTAATACATGTCACAAGATCTTCACACTGTTTTTGTGAAAATTTCCAATTACCATGAACTTTTGAAGGAACAGCCAATGAAGAAAACTCCTGACAAATATAAATTATGCTCTAAAAATGTGAACAATGTCAGAATAGAAAGACATCATGGTATAAGGTAGGATGCTCTAAAAGCGACCATTTGAGGGCTGGTCCGCCCTTTTCGCAGGTTTGTATGAATATAAATATTTTTCACTCATTTTTCAGAGAAAGAAAAATGGATGAAGAACGTAACCCAAGTGGTTTCATATTTTTTGAAGCATTTTTGAATTATTTATGAATTTCCTAAGATTTCTGTTGTAGGTACCTATTTGTGACCCTAGGTCTCCCAAAAGGCGTCCACTTACAACTTCTAAAGTGATTTGAGGAAATCAAGGCCAATGACTGGCTTTTGCAATAAAGAATACTTTTTGGGGGGGATTCAATCAATGACTAACATTAGATGAGACTCGAGGGTCTTGGAGGGCTCCGAGTTCCCCTGCTGTCTGCTGCGTTCCCAAACTGCGGGAACGCAGTAGTAGCAGCTGGCTGACGTGATCAAGCAACTGCCACGTCATTTTCTGGAAAAAAAAAAATCTATTTAAAATGATATTTTGGTAAAAAAAAATTCTTTCTTTTTTTTTTTTGAAAAAAAATTTTCTGACACACTCGTACTGGCATTCACTGAATCTGGGCTGATCGAGGAACAGGCCTAAAACGGTCCTCCAAGATCCCTAAATATTATCTAATGAGTGGTCCATTTAAAGACCAACTCATATCTATTCAGTACCATTTTGTAGGGTTGATTTGAAGAAGCCAGTCGCTTTTAGAGCATCCTACTTTAGAACATTACCATATAAAGAAAATTTCCAAGTCACTCTATACTTAGAAATGTGTCTATAGTAAGTTAAATCCTTGACTTCAAACTTTAACGTAAATGAATCAGGCTACTTTCAAAGACACGACACTCAGGCTCACCTCAATAACATAATCAATACTCCAATTTTGTGATAGATGGAAGGATCAGGGCCAATTTTCATGGAGGCCGGAACTAAAGGGGGGGGGTTCAGGCTGACCACGGGCAACTGGAGGGAAATTTTTGAGAAATGTTAACCCCACGTACACCTCGGGAAAAGACCTCCGGTCAAAGCTCCAATCCGTCTAGTGTTGTTTCCACCTTTCATAATGCTGGAGCCTGGAGGTCCAGTTCTAGCCCCCTCCAGGCCCCCAAGGAAACGAGTCTTCACTCAATACCGTTAGTCGGCTACCTGAAAAGAACTACATAAAATAGTGAAATTAGGTTGCCCCACACTAATTTCTCATATCTAACACTTTCAGACATAGTCAACTATAGTCTGGGGCAACCTAATTTCACTATTTTGTGTAACTTAAATGTGAGAAGAACTGAGATGTAAATTAATTTAATTTCAAATCAAGTCAACCCATGGAAGACACTTGCTAGCAGGGCAAGCTTCCCTGTAAAGCAGGAAATATCGACTGTTGTCCCATAGCAGATGCCCTGGTAAGTACTCTACTACACATGTCTATGGTAGAGGGCACCTACTTCGGATATGATGGCTTTCTTTTTTATTATACGGTGACCTACAGAGGACAACAATTGGATGGTGTATTGTTCATTGAAAAAAATTCTCTTTTTGATCTTCTCATCCTCTTATCTCTCTTCCCTTCTTCATTAAAAGCCCAAGGCATTTTTTGGCTCTGAAATCATTGAAAACTGCCATTTCTGCTGCAATCAAGAAACCAAAAAATACTTTTTTTTAGAATCCAACCATATGGTCTTATACTTCATTTGTCTTAGGTCATTTGGTAAAAATTTCATGAAGTTTGACCGTACGGATTGGAAGATACTAGCATTTGAAGTTGGAAAAAGAATTCTTTTTGAACTATGGCCTGCATTTTCAGATGACTTTGACGGCCTTTTGTAGATTTCTTTTGCACTATATACCATTGGGTTAAATTTTTTAATGTTGAACATTTGAATTGAGGGTCGGGGAATTTTATTATTATTATTATTATTATTATTATTATTATTATTATTATTATTATTATTATTATTATTATTTATTGTTTCTTTCTTTCTTCTTCAAAATGTCAAAACTTGATTTTCACATATACAAAATTTGTTAAGTAGAAGTAGGTCCAAAACTAAAAGAAACATTAAATAGCTCTTAGGTAGAATTGAAACACTATAATTTCAACGGTGGGTTATTCTTGCAAACAAACTTAACCTTTACAAAAAAAAATTGAAAAAAATTGAAAATGGCAATCAAAAAATGAATTCTATAAGTTGTTTTTTGAAGAAGATGCTTAGATTGTCGGAAAGCAAGAATGTCTATAATTTTTTCATTCTGAGTCCAAATAGAATAAATTAAAGCTTCAAATGTAGAGAAAAACATGATCTTTAAGAGGAAAAAATAAATAAAAAATTCAAATTTTTATGATTTTTTTTTCTGCCCAACGAGTTGCTTTTTTGACTTTATGTGGTATAACTTTTGCTCTTGGGCACTGACTGAAAAAAGAATTATATTTTTAGGAAGCTAATGTGATTTCCTATCTTCAAAAAAAATAAAAAAATCAGGCCAAAATTTCAGGTCACACAAGCCTGCCCCAAATCCCAAGTGTCGCCCGAGGGGACTTTGGGCCTTTAGGAATTAAGGAAAAGTTCAAAAGCTAACTCATTAGAGGATTTTTCGGCCCCCCGGAAGACCGCGAGTTCTTGGACAGTGGGAACTATGGGAACTCTATGGGAACTCCAGTTTAACGTGGCTAAGAGTCTGTCACGCAAAATATTATCAAATAATTAATTTTTAACATTCTTTAAATTTTTTAATAAATTTTTTCTTTTTTTTCTTTTTTTATCATTATTTTTTTATTATCTAAATCCGACAACATGACTTTGGTTTCTAGCAGTAAGAGCTACTTTGAAATAATCTTCTGGAGGCCCCAAACACCTCTAATGCAATTACAAGTGAAGCTATGAGACCAAAATGGATCCAAATGAAATATCTAGATTTGTATTGAATAAAACATTCATTCTTTAGAAAAAAGATTCTTTCTTTTGCATTCTCCCTCATCATTATTTCTACATACATTGTGTTCAATTTCTCAATGAATTTCCTATATCATATAGGTTGAAATGCTTACCCGTTGAAATGCTTACAAGTACTTCTACCTTATGTAGACCTTGGAAGAGTTACAAATGTTCTCAGTTTATAAAAGAAAAGAAAAAGCAGTGGGCAAATCTAAAAATAAAATTTATAAATAATTTTGCAATTATCAATTGACATAATTATGCTTATAATTATTATTAATTATGACGCTTTCATTTGGGCATGTTTGTCAAAATAGTCTATTAACCCCCAAAATTCTTTGCATTTTGGGCCCCCAAAATGCAAGAAATGGTCACTTTTGTCAAGAATTTTCAATGAAAAAAATTATAAAGGCAATGATAATTGTATTTAGAGGATTTTAATCTCATCTTTATGTTAAATACATGCAAAAAAGTTTCAAGCTCAAATCTCTTATCATTTGCAAGATTTACAAACTCAAAGAAGAAAGAATTTCTTTCCACCAATAGTGAAAAATTTTCAATCCGTAGAGGGCTGTTCCAAAGCAATTAAAAGGACCCCACAATTACATTCAACTTTGCTTAATGTTTTTTCTCCCCTATAGTCATTTATTTGAAGTCGCAATGTCCGATGACTGTCAGTGGTGCAATTCCCAAGTACAAGTAGTTAAATAACCAAGGTTTAGGTATTGTGATACACCTTAACCTTGATTATTGCATACTTTGTTTTCTAACCAAGTTATGAAGAAAAAAAATGTCAAAAATAGTCCAATGACATCTACCATCAAAAGTTTTTTTTAGTAGCATTGTGGTAGACCTAATTCATTGACAACCAGTGAGAAGGAAGGTTGAGGAGGTTATTTTTTTATAGAAAAAACAATTTTCCAAGGTGAATCTACAAAGCGTATGGAATATTTGAAAGATAGATCACTCATTGTCAAATGTAGGAATTATGTTCAAAGTCTAATTTCAGACCCCATTTAGGCATAGTAGAATGATATTTCAAAAAACTTTGAACTAAACAAAGCTGAAAAATCAAGCTAGTTTCATCTTCGAAAATCCATTTGAGGTTTAGAGCCTCCAATAAAAATTTATGGACAAAATTCTAAAAGGAATTGAAAGGGAGATTTTCTTTGATCTTTTCAAACACCCTCTCCTAATTTTCTCTATAACTTTTTATTGGAGGTTCTAAACCTCAAACGGATTTTTGGAGATGAAAAATAGCTTGATTCTCCAATTTTTCTTAGTTCAATGTTATTCAAAAAAATTATTCCTATTTGTGCCTAAATGGGGTCTAAAAATCAACTTTGAATACAATTTCTGCTTTTGACTTAGTTATGGGCGGTTGTGCTCCTATTAATCCTAATTTACATATCCCACATGCATTGTTTTACCTATTACTATCCCACTTGTATAAACAGCTTTTCTTCTCATCTTCAAACACCCTAAACTAAGTGGCTTTAGAAGCTTGTTGGAAAACGTAAGAGTTCACTAATTCTTTTGGCAACTAGCTTGAAAATCCACTTCATTTTGCTTAAATCACTGAATTTGATTAATTTGCCAATTAATCACTGTATATGCTCATGTGGCTGATTATTAAACAAACTTCTGCTACACCTCATTGCTGGAGTCTTGACATCTTTTGTGAATTCACACACTCTAACAATGCACAACAATTATATATCCCTACTAATTCTTAGACGATTAATAGATTGGATAGGTCACTTTGGAGCAGCCCTCCAGAGACCTGAGAATTTTTCTAATGCAAGCCAAGGGAGATCTCAATTTCAAAGTTCAATGAAAATTGGACGATGTGAAATTCAATTTGTATCTTCTGGTAAAATCTAAATGCTAGGGATAGAAATAAGAATATCCAAAATCAGAATTTGAATCCACTCTGACTCTATGAAAACCTAATGCATCTAGCATTACCATGATTCCACTCAAAAAAATTAAAACATCCAAAATTATCAATAAATTCATCAAAATATTGAAAATGCCTTTTTTTACAATCCAAATGACAGATTGTTGTATTATAAGAATACAAAGTGGGAAGGCAAAACATTGAAAAAAAAATTTGAACACAATTTATATGGCCTTGAAAGAGGAAAGTATTCTTAAGTATTAACCCCTAAATTTCTTTCATGTTTAGAAGCCCAAAACTACTTCAAAATACTAGTCTCAAAAAAAATTCATATTCATGCTTGAAAGAAATAGTAAGCAGAAAGAATTAGAAAACAATTCAAAATACTAAATTGTTGAAAAATTAACTACAGGATTAAAAAAGGCCAATCTCTATGGTTGTGATGTTATAATAAACAATCAACATCCTATGATTTTATTTTTTCAAAAAATATTTAAAATATTTGGAGTGGTTCCACCATTGTCTAGAATAGGAAGGGTCCTATCATTTGTTCTTTCTCCTAGTTTGTTTGATTGTGTTTTTCTCCTTGTGTTTTTTTTTTTTTTTTTTTTTTGTTCTTAGTTCTTCATTTGCCAACTTTGGCTTGGTTGTTGTTCTTTGGTTTCTTTTAACCCCTAAAGTCCCATTGTCCCCTTAGGGGACAAATCAGATTTTGGGCAGATACCTATGGGCTGAATTTTTGTTGTGATTTTTTGAAACTTTTTGTGAAGGTAGAAAAATTGCTAAGCTTCGTGGGAATATAATTTTTTTTCCAATTGGTGCCTGGGAGCAAAAGTTATACCACAAAAAACCTCAAACTGAACTCGGCGGGCAACAAAATTTTTTTTGCAAAAAGTCAATATTTTATTTTTTTATTTTTTCTATTTAAGAATATGTTTTTGTCTAAATCTGAAGCTTTGACTCATTCCATTTGGATTTGTTATGAGAAAGTTATGGAAAATCTTAGTTTTCGGGCACATAGAGCATCTTCCTAAAAAAAATAACTTGTAGGATTCATTTTTGAATGCAATTTTCACAATTTTTCACAGTTTTTTTTTGAGAATGTTGTGTTTGCTTGCTAAAACAATCTTACCGTTGGGATTATTGTATTTTAATCCCATCTAAGAGCTATTAATGATTTAGTTTTTTTTTCAATCTTGGACTTACGTCTAAGTCTACTTAACAATTCTTTAAAGAATGAAGATCAAGTGTTTTTTCTTTGAAATTTTTTTCCTAGACTCTCAACTCACATCTTCAACATGAAAAAATTTTAAATTCAAAGTCTATAGTGCAAAAAATTTCCACAAACGGTGGTCAAAGTCATCTGAAATTACAGGCCACAGTTCAGAAAAGCTTCTTTTTCCAACTTCAAATGCTAATACCTTCCAATCCGTACAGTCAAACTTCATGAAATTTTTACCACATGATCTTTAACAAGTGAAGTACAAGATCTTGTGGTTAGATTCTAAGAAAATGATTTTTTTTTGTGTTCTTGGATGAATGCAGCAAAAATGGCAGTTTTGAGCGGTTTTTGACAAAAAAAAATGGCCTTGGGACTATAGGGGTTAATGCAATGGTACTTTCCATTTGTTCCAAAAATAAATAATTAAATAAAAATCTAAAAATCTATTAAATAAAGGATTTCTAGGTTTGTTTTAGAATAGAGATTCCATAATTGCCCTTAAATAAAAACTTCTCATAAATTTAATCTCATTAATCAAAATGGGATGATTCAAAGTTTTCCACATATATATAAATTCAGAAACCAATTTCAAATTTTTATTTCTTGAAAAAGTGATTTAATTGAATTGGCCAAGTTGAGAGAAAAACATATATCATACAATAACATATTAACGATGTACTAGTCAAAAGTCACAAAAATTGTTGCACCTTAAAGATATTCCTTCACCTCATATCATGTAAAAATTTCAAAGACAAAATAATAAAAATTTCATTCTTAGTGAGCAGCCCAAAATTTCTATATTGCCAAAAAAACAGTGTTTGGTCATTTACAGGTTAAATAATATACCAAGTGCCATTACCTCACAAGTCCTTCAACAATTAGAGAAATTGCTTTTTGAGGAAGAAATTTCAGGAATTCAAATAGTCTGTCAAAATACAAAATACAATTTTATAAGCAAAAAATTTGACCCAAATGGGCTTGTCAGTCCTTTAACTCCTAAAGGGATCGTCATACTTCAGTCTTTGGCTTTTTAGAGTGATCCTTTCTATATGCATGAAAATCCATGTACTTCATGAAATTCTAGATTGAGATGAGAATTTTCGTTCACTTACAAGGGCCGTTAGTGGTATTGATCCCAAATAATATGTTTTTGTAATGGCATTATATCTACGTGAAAAAAAATAAAAATATAGTGGAAGTGAAAGAATAAGAAGAAATTGCAAATGTAACCTCTATTTGGGCTCCCTTCATTTTGTGCTACAGTCTATTTAAAAAAAAAATTTCCCATGATGCAAATGTCAAAATTAACTATTGCCTCTGTCCCAAATTGATCTTCTTGTTTCCTTTACTTTTTGGTCCCAAAACAATCTTTTAATTGCACGTTGTGACTGCTGCAAATCAATCTATTTTAGCTTTTGATTGTTATCTAAGACCAATAAAACAGCTCCGGACAGTAGTTCCTTCTCCGTCCATGCAATCATCAATCGAAAGACAAATGAAATGGCCGAAGGAGTCAGTCAACACTGTTTGTTCTTGTTATTTGCATCTCGTCGAGTGTTCCCTAATTGAAGGAGATAAGCCTCTAAGTCTTTGTAGAAGGCAAAACAAACTCAACAGAGGTCTACACATGGTCTTGGGCCCATACTAACTGCTTCAAAAATGACGTTTACTCTTAATGATGAAGTGTCCACCAGTGCTCCTTGCAAATGCCCAAAGAATTCCCCTTTCCAGCACTCATAAACTACATTTTAGAAAAGCACTACAAAACTCAAAGTTTCAAGACAACACAAAATGACCTCACAATCATGCACAAAATTGCACGCATGACTCCAGAGAAATTCATGTCATGCAACTACCCAGTCCATGCATATGCAAATGGGTATTTCAAGAGAAGCTGGAGATTGTTGAGCCTGTATGCGATCTCCTCAAGAAATGAAGGTCAGTGATGACACTTTCACAACCAAATTTTCTGCTATCATCACCACTTTCACTTCAACGTACATATATTTCACTTTTCAGTGACTACCTACGGTATGCAAAGGAGAGAAATTCTAACACAGGAAGAATGGGGAGGCGTTACCCTTCCCGGTGTTTATTTCCATAGTGAAGCTTCACCCCCCTTGACTTTCTTTAAACGGAAAGTCAAGGGGGGGGAAGCTTCACTGTGGAAATAAATACCGGGGAGGGTAACACCTCCCCATTCTCCCTATGTAAGTTAGGCCATCTTACGTAGCCCCGGAGAGATGTACTGTACTATAACTCCCATCATTTTGTATGTTGGTGTAAATTGAAGACTGCCTAGATGGCCTTCAGTTTTGCATTCCATGGTCAACCTCGGGTGTGGCCCAGTGACACCTCCCCTGGAAGTTACTGCCATCCCTTTAAAGTGGGTACACCCAAATGCGCCACTGACCTTAAACCGCCATCTATACTCTCTGTACATCTCCAAAATCAGTTCTGTACCTATGTGGAAGAAATGCTTTTAGAATCAAACTGTGTTCCTTAATAACTTTTGCATACAGTATCCAAATGCTACGTTCTTTGGTGCGTTGGAACCTCCTTTCACTTGCCAATAAGACTGTATGAAAATCTGACCAGCCTAGTAACAGTAACTAGGCACAATACCAATTTGTGACGGTTTTGGGTGTACCCACCTTAATCCCTTCAACTCCTTCAAAGCTTCCACACTACACTACTGTACTGACTCCACACGGTTCAGCAGACTCCCAAGTTGGAGATGGCCTTCTCGCGGCACTCGTATGCCAAGTCCGTCCGATTGAACCTTGGGAGGGTCGGTGTTACCTCTTTGCAACGAAACTTGTTTTCATTTGATTCAAAGAAAAAAGACCACCTTTGGAGGGTGGTCCCCCCGTGGGGCCTGGAAGCAGTGGTCCGCCCGCCTTTCAGTTTGTTTTGAATATCCGTCTTGGTTGCCAAATGCACTTGGAAGCTGAAATCAATAAGTTCGAAATTATTTCATACCTTAGCACTACTACTTTGTGTAATAGTCTACTGTACCTGCAGGGAATGGAGTCCGTCGGTCGATGCCATCTACTATACCGTACGCTGAGGTCTGATTCGGCAACTTGTTGTCGAAATCATTTCATTTCCACATTTCGATAATTCAGCAGCCTGTTTCAATTTCCCTGATTTCCTCTTATTTTCAGAATAGTTGAAAATTTCTCAAATTATCTCTTGACATTTTTTCAGATTTTCAGAAATAGTTTTAGAATTTTTAAATTTTCAGACACGTTTATCGAAGTTTGGCCTAGTTATTTACGAAACTGACCTACACGTCAATACGGGTCCTGTAAAGTTAAATGAGAAAGTTTCATGGCAAGTCCGGTAAATCAACTTAACTTATGACTTGGAACAGCCCGTGAGCAGCAGAGAAGACGGACTAGTCCACGGAGTAAGCAGATACTATTGATCCAGGTCTGGTCCAGATGATTTCATTTCATGGGTACTTCGAATACCGTAGGCGAAACGAATTACTGGAGCAGTAGGTGGAAAGAGGCCAAGTAGCCGTAGGTGGAATGTTGGAAACCGTCTGCTGGAAACCCCGGAATGCGATGCCAGACAGATTGCGGTCGGGTCGGCTTCGTTCTCGTCATTCCTAACTTAACTTACATCCGTCCATTTGGAGCCTGCAGCGGTTTGGGGACTGGGCGAATTGGAGCCCACCAAACTCCTTCCCTCCAGAATGGCGCCAGTGTCGTGAAGGCATGTGGCATTTTGCTTTTTTTCAAAGTCTGGGGATCCGGGCCTCCGGGCATCTTGCTTCAGTTGGCCTGGCCTTTCTCAGGATAAGTTAAGGGCCTCTTCACACTATGGCCGTCCAAGTTGAGAATCCATCGTTTCTACCAATCATATTGGGGTCCGTTGATTCCACCAATCATATTGGACAGTCCCACGGCCTCTCGACTTGGATGGCCATAGTGTGAAGAGGCCCTAAATTAATGTAAATTATCCCCACTGTATTGTAGAGATGGACGTCTCTGAGAGTAGCCCCACTCCAACACGGAGAAGCAACACTTCAAATGGTCCGAACCATTGATCTTAGAAGATCTATGGTTCGGACCATCTGAAGTGTTGCTTCATTGTGTTGGAGTGGGGCTGCTCTGAAGCTGGAAGCTCAAAGTTAGGGCTTGTTTGCGTGCAGGGCCGGACTCGGAGACGAAGCTCCAGGCATCGATCTCCAAGGTCTGGTCTAGGCCACATCTTGCTTCCGGATGCACACCGGTTCTCAAATGAGGACTTTTCCTTTTTTTTGTATTGTTTGGAATTTAGTGGCATATGGCAACCAATGAATGAGGCAAGCCACGGAAGCAAGTCTTGGATCACGTAAGACAAGGATACAAAAGGAGGAAAACTTTTTGAAAAATAGTAAGTCTGGTTGATGGAAAGAAGAGCGGGCTTGAGAATCCTAAATTCAAGGACGGAAGAGAATGGGAAGAACCGGAGCTCCATATCGGAAATTAAGTTGTAAAAGCATCCATGCAGACCCCTTATATCCGGTTGAAGAGCGGGTCAAGTTGCCCCACGCGAATATGCCCTTAGGGCCTGTTCGCATGCTAAACCAAACCGGACCTCCAACCAGGCCCAGGGAGGTTCACATGGCAAAATTGGGGATCCAATCTCCAATGTGGAGCTCCGGTCCCGACTTTTTCAACCCACTTTGATTATAGGAATTCCAAGCTTGTTCTCTTCCCCCATCAACCCGATTTACTATTTTTCTAGAAGTATCCTCCACTTGTCTTGTTGTCTCACCTCATTCATTGGTTGTCTCCGTGGATCACCTCATTTAATAAAAAGTGGATTTTTTGTTTGGAGCTTTGGTACACATCTGGAAGCATCCACCTGACCTGGAGCACTGCCCCCAGTTTGACACCTGGAGCTCCACCTGCGGTCGGGTACCTACATGCAAAGTGGCCCTTAATAAGAAATGGAAGATACAGTTCCATCAAGTACCAGCCCTACAAGTATTGAATTGAATTCTACAACTCAATTCATTGACTCTAAACCAATCCTTTTTCTTGCTAGCATCACACGATTCAAGCATGTAGCCACAGATTCCTCTAAATCAGGAGAAATCACCTTCTATATCGACCTTCTTTAATTTGCTGTCTCCCTGTGAAAAAAAGTTGCTTTATACTACATTGAAACAAGTCTTTAGTATGGGTGAACCGTTGGTGAGTATGAAAGTTAATATGACCAATCTAACAACATCACCTATGCACACCACAAATGTTATGGACAACGGCACCACTACAAACAATGTTGAATAGTATGCCCTTGTGATAAATAGTTTAACCACGCTAAGGACCAAAGTGGTTCAATAAATGAATTCATTGTTAAATGTGGAAAAAGAGAATGCACCTATAAGTCAAATAATTGGAAAATATTGGTGACTATCTTGGTTGCGTCCTTACATGATTAACCCCTAAAGCACCGGTTGTCCCCTCGGAGGACAATTTGGGTCCGGGCAAGTTCCTACCGTCTTAATTTTTAGTAATGTTTTTTGGGATTTTTTGAGGTTGTATGTTTTTGCAAGAGCTTTGTGAATATATAATTTTTTTATTTTCATTGATGCCCGGGAGCATAAGTTATGACACAATAAGCAAAAATGGAATTTGGCGGGCAGCACAAAAAAAATCACAAAAAGCCAAAATAAATTTTTTTAATGTTTTGACTCAAAGATTATATTTTTGTCTACATGTGAAGCTTTGTTTCATTCAATTTGGACTAATTATGAGAAAGTTATGGACAATCTTAGTTTTTCAGGCAATCTAAGCATCTTTTTGAAAAAATAATTTATAGAATTCATTTTTGAATGCAATATTTAGAGTTTTTCAAAAAAAATTGTTAGATAGGGTTAGATTTTGTTGCTAGAACAATCTCACATTGGGATTTTTGTGATTCAATTCCATCTAAAAGCTATTAACAATTTAATTTTTTCTTCAATCTTGAATTCACCTCTACTTAACAATTTTTTAATGAGTGAAATTTAAGCCTTTTTTTTCCTGAATTTTTTTGGTAGATTTTCAACTCAACTACTTAACATAAATAGTTAGAAAGTCAAAATCTATAGTGCAAAAAAACTAAACTAAAAAGATTCAAAGCCAAAAAATCTAGTCAAGCAAGGTGGAAAAAAACTTGTTTTCTTCACTTTAAATGCATATATCTTGCAATTTACGTGGTCAAAGTTTCTGAAAACTTCTTCCACATACTTATATACTAGTCAAGTATAAGATCTTACGGTTGGATATGCAAAAATAAAAATAAAAATAAAAATTTAAACTCTTTTCTCTTTGCAATAGAAATGACAATTTTGAGTGGTTTTTGGTAGGAAAATCACGGCTTGGTCCTCTAGGGGTTAAACCGTACAAAATAATACCATTTTGGTGTAGTGAAACTATGACTTGGAAGTCCATGTGTTAGAAATCTCCGAACGATATGAGTACCCGGGGGTGAACCCAGTCACGTCACTCCATTATGAAATTCATTTTCACATGCCTCCCCAACACTACGAAAGAGAAAATTCACATTGCTCACCCACCGCAAATGAACAGGAATCCTCCTGTTTGACTGGAGCCCGATTTTATGAGTGAATTTTGCTCTTGCCAGATTTGCCCGCCTTCCGTTCCTTCCTTCTGCAACTGCAAACAAGACCGCGAAATCTGATCCCATTTTTGAGCACTACCACATGCCCAGCACGTAAACCACTCCTGGTTCCCGTCCCGTTCAATTGGCGGGAAGCTTCTGTGCCGTAATCCCCGATTACACGGGCAAAACTGCGTAATCGGGGATTACAAATTTTTCATCCGGCTCATTGTTTCATCTAATTTTATCTCCTCTTTCAATAGTGATTTACGTCAGGCAATACCCTTATCGTTGGGCATTGCGCCAAATAATCGGCCTTCCTCGTTGGTCAATGGCGCAATGCTCTCCTATGCGGGCATTGCCTTATACGAAAAGGTTTTGAATTTCCACCAAATTTTCAGTTCCTGGTCACTTGTCACCTCCTTCGTTCTTTTCAGCCCTCCTTTTGCAGGTTTTACGCTTGTGCATGAGTGCTGGCTGCCATTTCCGAGGTATTAAAACATTTATTGGCTCCAGGCCTCCCTTCAGTTTGACCTTTTGCTCCATCTACAGCGAAGACGGGAAAGTGGAACCTGGGACAGGGTGCTACTCAAAAGCCTGTCTATACTAGCAAACAAGGTATGAGTAAGTTAGTGGCTCCCCGTCGGTCCCCACTCCACAAGTTGCGGCCCTGCCCGACTCCCGGCCCGGCCCGGCCTCCTCCTTCTCCTTCCCGTCCAGGCCAGGCCTCCTTCTGCCCGGAGCTCATCTGTCCTCCTTGCATGCTTTCTCGCAAGTCTATTGCGATCCTCAGTTTTCTCCTTGCTTTGATACTGATTTGAAAAATTAGATACTCTCAGAAATAGTTACCTGCTGCGGAGCCACCAATTCGACTCCAAGGTGCGCTTCGCTTCGACGGCTATACCACCTTCCGTTGATGGATACCAGAATTACCACAGAAGGAGGATCGTTTCCGGCTACCGGGAACAAAACCGAAAGAGCTCGGTGATCGCAACACCAAAGATGGCAGAGTAGTCATCTGGATTGCTTGCACCGCATGCAGCAACAGCGAATTTCACACGAGGGCGTCGCGTGTAGCAACCCTTGGCAAGCAGAGTGAGCATATGACAAACAAAGACGACCTATGGAACTTGCAACCCTAAGCCCTAAATGAACTCCAAGAATCTGAAGAAATATTAAATTCGTAAATGATGTGGGTGAAGACAATGTATTGTGAGACTGCAAAGTTCAAATTTTGTAGATCGACCAAGGCTCCGAGAGGATTAGCAATGGCCAGTATTATAAAGGTGTGATTGTGACGAGACAATTGTAGCTTGAAATGCCATGTTCGAAGCAGTAAGAAGACACAAGGAGCTTTTTTAGTTTCCCTGTCTCACTTTCCCCTGTGAGAATGACAATCTTGTGACTTTACCCTATGTCACAAGATTGTGACACAAGGTAAAATCATAAGATTGTTGTTCTCACAGGGGAAAGTGAGAGGAAAGTGAGACAGGGAAATTCAAAAAAGCCTCGTGTGAAAGATTGGTGCCAAGTAATCGGAATTTGCATCTGCTGATCCACATGCCTAAAACTTAGGTACAGTCTCTGACAACCTCAAATCCAATTGCACATCTTGGTGTTGGGGGCTGTAATTGTTTTTTACACAACTGATGTTGCTGGATTCTAATGGTTGATTTAGGACACAAGCTTGAATGATACGTTTGTTGTTTTCCCAACTCATAATTGGGGTGGCAACCACAACTACAACGTTCTTGATTGAGCATGTTTCCCTGCTTTAGAACATCATTAAGTTATATTTCATCATTTATCAATGCCACCTGCAATGCCAGACTCACGTACTCTTCCATCGTTCTTCTATCCGAGTTGTCAACGCATTCTCTCTTCGCATCTCTGATCAATTTCAATCACGGAGAAAAATGAGGATCGTAATGCATGCAAGGAGGACAGATGAGCTCCGGGCAGAAGGAGGCCTGGGCGGGAAAGAGAAGAAGGAGGCTAGGGCGGGAGTCAGGCAAGGCCGCAACCTGCTTAGAGTCAGTTTCCATGGGAGCTAGATCTGGAGGCCCCATCCAGAGTGTCCACGAGCAGGGGAAGACAAAATCCCAGAAATCTTCATGATATGAACAACCCATAAAAAAGGGTCCAGCCAGATGTTCAGAATTCCAATGTTGTTTGCGCCTTTTGCAACGCTCGAGGCTTGGAGGTTCAGTTCTGGATCCCCTCCAGGCCCCATAGAGACGACTTCTTAGTGGAGACGGGGACCTTGGGACAGATTCGAGAAAGGGACCTACTACTCATGCCATGCAGCTCCCCCGAAAAACTCAAGGGGGGTAACTTAACGTCTTGTGTAAAGGAAATCACCCATTTTCAACTAGCCTCCCATTCTAGCAGCGTAGGATGCTTTAATTTCTTCACATGGAATAGGACTAGCAAGAGCAGTAGAAATGTCAGGGACTTGTACATTGAAAGTCACAATGATCATTTACATCCATTTTGTAATCAGCCTATCGTTGGAAATAGGTTTGTCTATATCCCCTAAAGGACCAACATGCATTTTTTGGCCGTATAGAAATTTTGGGCAGGTACTTGTGACTAAAGATATCCATATTTGAGGCTAAAACTTTAATAGAAGGTGGGGGCAAGGAATATCTTCATGTGTACCAAGTTTCATGACATTTTGAAATACGAGTCAAAAGTTGTGACCTAATATGTTATTTCTTTTTGTAACTAGGTAGTTTGGGCAGATAAAAAAATCATTTTTTCCATTTTTTTTTTGAAATCGGTTCTCTACATTTATATATAATTAAAAAGCTTTGAGTCATTCCATTTCAATAAATGAGTCAAAAGTTATGAGGGTTTTTATTTGCGGGCAGTTATGGATTCTCTACTCTAAAAAAACTTTAAAGTCATTTATTTAACCCCTAAAGTTTCACGACTATGTACTCACCAAAAACGCTCCAAAACTGCCATTTCTAATACAACTACCAAGTCTTTGGAAAAAAACAATTTTTGACACATGTAACCCTAGGATCTTGTAGTATGATATTTTGAAAACATGTGGTAAAAATTTCAGAAAATTCCACCGTGGATCATAAGATATAAGCATTCAAAGTCTTAAAAACCATTTTTTCAATCCTGCGAAAAACCGGGCAGCTGCACTTTGCAAGCTCACTTTGCAATGAAAAAATGCCGATAAAGGTGGTGCTTCTTTAAATTTAGTTTCCTAAACAAGTTGCCTATATGCATGAAAAATTTCACATCATTTGGTATTGTACAACATATAGGAAAAAAATAGCAAGTAGAAAGAAGTAGAAAATGACTCAAAATACTAAATTGTTAAAAAATTTAATCATGGAATTTAAAAATGCCAATCTCAACGGTTGTGATGTTGTAATAATCAATCTACATCCTAGGATTTTATTTTTTTCCAAAAAGATTGAAAATGGAGTTAAATAAACGACTTTAAAGTTTTTTTTAGAGTAGAGAATCCATAACTGCCCGCAAACCAAAAAACCTCATAACTTTTGACTCATTGATTGAAATGGAGTGACTCAAAGCTTTTTAAGTGTATATAAACGTAGAGAACCAATTTCAAAAAAAAAATTCCAGAAAAAATGATTTTTTCTGATTTGCCCAAACTGCCCGGTTACGAAAAAAAGTAACATATTAGGTCACAACTTTTGACTTCGGATTTCAAGATGTCATGAAACTTGGTACACATGAAGATATTCCTTGCCCCCACCTTCTATTAAAATTTCAGCCTCAAATATGGATATCTCTAGTTACACATACCTACCCAAAATTTCTATATAGCCAAAAAATGCATGTTGGTCCTTTAGGGGTTAACTCAGTTTTCAATATTTTTGGAAAAAAATAAAATTCTAGGATGCAGATTGATTATCACAACATTACAACTGTTGGGATTGGCAGTTTTAGATTCTATGATTAAATTTTTAACAATTTAGTATTTTGAATCATTTTCAACTTTTTTCTACTTACTATTTTTTTCCTATATGTTGTACAATTCCAAATGGTGTGAAATTTTTCAAGCATATAGAAAACTTGTTTAGGAAACTGAATTCAAAGAAGCACCACCTTTATCGACATTTTTTCATTGCAAAGTGAGCTTGCAAAGTGCAGGTGCCCGGTTTTTCGCAAGATTGAAAAAATGGTTTTCAAGACTTTGAATGCTTATATCTTATGATCACACGGTGGAATTTTTTGAAATTTTTACTACATGTTTTCAAAATATCATACTACAAGGTCCTACAATTACATGTGTCAAAAATTATTTTTTTCCAAAGATTTGGTAGTTGTATTAGAAATGGCAGTTTTGGAGCGTTTTTGGTGATTACATAGTCAAGAAACTTTGGGGGATATATAAAGAATGGGACAAACAAATTTAAAAAAAAAAATTCATGATAATTTTGTTTTTGAGGGGAAAATGCAAAAAATTATGAAATCCTCCTAAAATCTATTTCTCTATACGGGGAAATTTTTTCATAAACCGTCTCCATGCCGTAGATAGGCTAACTGATTGCTTAAGGGTTGGAAATGGGTGATCATCTTGATAGACATACCTAAATGTAATTGGAGTCATACAAACATGGAAAAATATGAAACTAACTCTATTGGTTTTTCAAACTATTTCCTAACAAGTGCAAATATTTTTTATTATATTGTGAAGATTTGTAGATCTTGAACAAGTGAGACTTTTAGGTACGTCTAGCTCAACATAGCTATACACAATTCCGCCTCCTTCTATCCTCTGCCGTTCAAAATTTTTGACCTTGAATGCCCATCTAGTATCACCCAAAACTATCACATGCTATCAAGAGCAATTAATGAAAGTTGAAGAGACCTTGAAGGCAAACAATGAAAGTTGAAGCATTTTGCGCTTCAAGGGTGTTGATTTAACCCCTCAAATTCTTTCATGCTTAGAGGTCCAAAACTGCTTCAAAATACTCGTTTAAAAAGCAAAGTCAACAATTTCATTGATATTTTTCTTTTAAAAATCCAACCATAGGGTCTTTTGGTTAATTTATTCAAGTAGATTTTTTCAAAATTTTATAGTGAATATCCCCACCAATTGCAAGTTCAATGTGCTCAAATTTCAAAATGTAGTCTTTTCTAGCCCTTCCAAAAGATGAAGTTTTGTTTTCCAACATTTATAGAAAAAACATGTATGTCCTATTACTTTCACATTTTGTGAATATTTTGAAAAATGTATTGAAAATATATGTAAAAAAATTTAACCAAGAAAAACTTTCTAATTCATTTTTAAGAGAATTGTAAAGTAGAAGGTGTTACTAAATGAAAGATCAAAGTAATATGCTAATAATTTTTGCAAGAATTTGATAATTGTTAACCCCTAAAGGCCCAAGGCCTTTTTTCTGCCAAACAACACCCAAAACTGCCAATTTTTAGCAAAGAGTGGAGATAAAATGTATTTTTTGCACATCTAACCATAGGATCTTACACCTAATTAGTATAAGAATGTGCGGATAAAATTTCAGAATTTTTGACCGCAAAGATTGCAAGATATCTACGTTTAAAGTGAAAAAAACAAGGTTTTCAGCACATTGTGGGATTGGATTTTTTGACTTTGAACATTTTTAGCTTAAAATTTTTGCACTACAATGTTCTAAGCTTTAAATGTTTATAGTGTAGAACTGAGTTGACGATCTACCAAAAAAAAAAACTTTCAAAAAAACTTAGTTTTCATTTCTAAAAAAAATGTTAAGTAGAATTAGGTACGAGATAGAAGGAAAATCTAAAATATTCAAATATTTTAGATGGAATTAAAATGCACTAATTCCAATGGTGAGATTGTTCTAGCAAGAAAACTAAACCATGCCAAAAAAAAAATTGAAAAATTTGAAAACTTGCATTAAAAAATGAGTCCTACAAGTTATTTTTTTCAAAAAGATGCTCTAACTGTCCAAAAAACAAGAATGTCCATAACTTTCTCATAACAAATTCAAATGAAATGGATCAAAGCTTTCCAGATAGACAAAAATATAATCTATGGAAAAAAAATCCAAAAAAAAAAAAATTATTTTTTGCAAAATTTTTTTTGCTGCCCGCTCTCCCTTGTTTTGAGCTTATTTGGGCATAACTTTTTTACCCGGGCACCGATTGAAAAGAAAACAATACTCCCACAAAGCTTATCAATTTTTCTATCTTCTAAAAAAGTTTCAAAAAATCGGGACAAAATTTCAGCCTGTAGGTACCTGCCTGAAATCCCCACGTGTCCGTTGAACAGACACTTGGGCCTTTAGGGGTTAATTTCAATGGTGCTAATTTTCTAATAGACAATAGATATTCTTTGTTTTTGCTTATTTGGATATTTTCAAAATTGAAAGCAAAAGATGACTATGTATGTTTTCTCTACCTTCATTGTTCTAAAATAAATTCTTCATAATTTTTACCTCATTATTCATAATTGAATTGTTCAAATGTTTCTAAATACATATATCAATCTATTCAATTTCCAAAAGATAAATAATGTATTTTTTGAATGCATATTTTGCTCATTGATTTGACCTCGAAATCAAAAAAATCCTTCTAACTATTGCAATACTTATTGGAAAGATGTGAAATAAAGCTTTACATTTAGACTATGATAAGTAGCATTCATCCTAAAAGTTTCATGCAAAACTTTTGGTGAGACTTTTTGAAGCTTTCTCATAAGATAAAAAACCTATTAGCTTTATAGGAATATAATCTTTATTTCAATTGGTGCCGTAGCAAAAGTTATACCACAAAAGTCTAAAATTGAACTCAACAAGCAATATAAAAAAATTGTAAAAATCAAAATATATATAATTTTAATCTTTTTACTAAAATACGAAATTTTGGTCTACATTTGAAGCTTTGATTCAGTCTATTTGGATTAGTAACTTATAGAATTCATCTCTAAATGCAAATTTTACAATTAAAAAAAAATTGTTTGACAGAGTGAAAGTCGCTTGCTAAAACAATCACGACAATAAGTTTATTGTGTTTCAATTTCATCTTAGAGCTCCTATTAATTTAGGTTTTCTTCCAATCGTGGACCTACTTCTACTTCATAATTTTTTTTATGGAAATCAAGTTGTATTTTTTGAAATTGTTTCCCAAGACTTTAAACTCAATACTTCATCACAAATTTTTTTATTACAAAGTCTATAGTGAAATTCTTTCTACAAATGGCAATCAAAGTCATCTGAAAGTGAGGTCAACATTTAAAAAACTTTTTTTTTCTAACTTTGAATGCTTATACCTTCCAATCTATATAGTCAAACTTCATAAAAAATCTTACCACATGTTTTGAAACAAGTGAAGTATAAGAACCTATGGTTAAATTTTAAAAAAAGATTTTCTTTTTGGATGAATGTAGCAAAACCATAGTTTTAACCCATAAAGGACCACTGCCGTTTGAATGAACATTTGGGATTTCGAGCAGGTACCTACAAGTTGAATTTTTGTCCTAATTTTTGAAGTTAAAAAAAATAATAAGCTTTATATATATATATATATATATATATATATATATATATATATATATATATATATTTTTTTTTTTTTCAATCGATGTCAATGAAAAAAAGTTATGCCCATATAAGCTCAAAATAAAAGAGAGGGGGCAACAAATTTTTTTTTGCATAGATTGTATTTTTGAAAATTCCCATAGATTATATTTTTGTCTATCTGGAAAGCTTTGATTCATTGCATTTGGATTTGTTTTGAGAAAGTTACAGACAATCTAATTTTTTAGACATAGAGTATCTTCCTTGAAAAAAATAACTTGAAGGATTCAATGCAATTTCTGAATGCAATTTTTACAGTTTTTCAAAAAACTAAGTTCCACATAGTTTAGTTATTTTACATAAAGAATCTCACCATTAAGATTAGTGAATTTCACTTTAAACGCAGATATTTTGCAATTTATGTGGTCAAAAATTTTGAAATTTTTTCCACACATTTTTATACTTGTTAGATACAATATCCTATGGTTAGATGTAAAAAAAAAAAGAGTTTTCAATTTTTTTTACTCTTTGCTATAGAAATGGCAATTGTGAGTGTTTTTTGGCAAAAAAATGACCTTGATCCTTTAGGGGTTAAGCGATTTTGACAAAAATATGGCCTTGGGACTCTAAGGTTCAGATTGCTAATAATCCATCAATTTGTTCTTAGAACTTGATCATAGTAGATTGTAGAATAAGAAAAGTGCCGCTTTAGGGTGCTTTTACCTTGATGCAGGTCAAAATGAGAATTCAAATCACCAAGTTTGAAAATTTGATTGTAAACCAGATCATTGGTGTTTTCTATGCCACCTTCGATGTCCAACTAGAGGTTATAGGGTCCCATTTGGGGAGATGGGAGACCTTGGCGATGGAAATTTTCACATAGACATTAGAAGACATTAGATTTTTATTATTAAAAATTATTTTTCATTAATATTCTTCAGCAATTCATTTAGAATTCTACTTAAAATATAGAAAACTTTCTGAAATATTGACTAACATTTTTGAAAAATGAACTTGTAAGTATTGAGTGTTGATTTTTAATTTTAGAATGGTACAAGAAAAAAAATATGCACTATGATGTTCAATACTATAATATAAACTTAGAAAGATTTTCAAAGTTTTGGAGCATTAATTTCATTTGGTATAAATTGTTACACTTTTAAAAAATGTTCATAATAATTTCTAAAAGATTCAAAAATAATATGAAGTTATTTTAACCAATAGTCTTGATCCCAAGTACTAGTTTGAAAGACATATTGACAATTTGGAGTTGTCTTGTTGAACATTATTTTTGTATATATCATCAAATTATCATATCATGTTATATAGATCATATTTGGGATGTGTCTAGTGTATTGGACAACCCTCTTCAAATATTTTCATACATTATGAAGTATTTCAAAAAATCTAGATATTTGACACATGCCAAATATATCAATATATTTTAAATATATCCTATAAATGTTTTTGTGTATCAAATGGAAGGGATGTACTGCACATCATGTCCAATGCCATGTTGCCATATTGCTTTGTCTGCAACACTAAAAGAAATCTATGTTTTAGGTGAAGGATTATAGGTGACATTCAATGTAATAACTCATGTTTCTTATGCTAAGAATAATATAATACAAAGATGTTTTGATGGACATTACTCTATGCTAGGGTCAAATTGGTTAAAAAATAATGCAAAATAGAAACAAATATGGCCTCTTATGAAATTTTCAGAAATTATATAGTTGCATAATTCAATCACTACAAGTGAAAGGGGTATTTTAAGTATAGTCCTAGTAGTATAGTCGTTTAAGTAATGACCCTTTAGGAGATTTTTAATTAAATTTTACTATAAATACATATATTGGATTGTGATTACTTATATGCAAGCTCACACACCAAGACTTTTGTTTAAGTTTGCTCCAGGGCTTCTTTTTGACTTTCTGGTGTCAGATTGCATCTAAAAAAATATTTGGTTAAAAAATGGTTAAAAAATGGTTAAAAAATGGCAAAAAACTTGGATGAAATTGCCAAAAATAATTCAAAGTAAAAAATTACAATGGATGAAATTGCCAAGTTGTGGATGAACACCAAATTATAGACATGTGATATGTGCTAATGTGATATTTTCTATCTGATATGGATGAATGTTGAAATTTGACGCACCACTACAAAATTTTATGTCGCAGCTATGGCACTTCTTAGAAAATGAAAAAAAGCCTTGGTTTGCTCACATGAAAGGTTGTTATAGCACGTGATCTGGGCTAGAAGGATTTAATATTAATTTCCAGATCTGGCAATTTTGAATGTAAACTCTTTTGCCCAAATCTAAAATTCTTGTTGAATATGAATTTTCAAAGATGGCTCGTAAAAAGCAGTACATGGAGAGAGAATTAAACCATCAAAGTTTCTACAAAGAGCCCAAAGATCTGAGTGAATGCCAAGATAAAAAACCTGAATGCAATGCAATAAATCCAAGATTCATAGAAGAAAACAAAGAAAACAATTTGTTCCATAGCAGAAGCTACCTGAGATTTGTAATGTAATGTACCGTATAGTACATGGGGTCATGAAATGTCCAAATGGTAGCTCTCCAATCCCAAACACAAGAGACTTGAGCAGAGTATTCTGAAGCACTCTCATGTTCTTGAGTGATTGATCTGCTTTTCTTTCTAATTGCTGAAGTGGTGTAATACATGGAGCTGGCATTTGAGGTCTAGGAGAGGTTGTTTGCTGTGCTTCTGGACATGTAGTAAAAATGGGGTTTGGAGAGAGGCACTTCGGAAAGTTGGATGTCGCCATTGAGAATGAGCAGCACTTGGTGCATGGAGAGTCGCATAATAGGACTAGGGTGAGAGTACCAAAGCCGCCTAAACACAACACTTGGGTCATTTCCTGGACATTGTTTGTCCCTACAAGATGCACGTCAGTGGCGTCAAGAATGCACAACTTCACCTCCTCCCCTTCTTTGTGGTAGATGGATGCTTTCCCAGAGGCCACTTCTTGTACACATCCGTCTGCTCCGTTTGCTTGCCTGCCATCCTCAATTTGCCCACCGACCATCAGAAGGAATATCTACACTGGTGGTTTGATCTATGAGTTCCATGTAGTTCCTAAATGTCACCATCCAGATTTCAAGAACACATATAGTTAGAAACACTCAAAGTGCATGCCAGTGAGGCATTTCGTGCATCCGTCATTATGCAGAATCAAGGTTTGTGCAATTGTGGAAATTCGCCCTAAGAATCTAGGAGGCCACATGACTAAGAAATTTGCTCCTTTAGATTTCTACCAGTTGATGTTGGATTACAATTCGCAGGAATTCTCAAGCACCAGCAAGAAGGGCAGTAGCTAATTAGATGCGCGCTGCAGTAATTGACTACCGAAAGTGGTGCACAGATCTTCTAAAAATCACTCTGGTAATGCAATTGCACAACCTTCAAACAAGCGTCAGCATCTCTAGGAGGCATGTGTTCATAGAATCCACAATCCACAAGAAACAAGTATAATAAGCTTGAAGTGAAACAAACGGAGGACTAAACGACACACAAGCAAAAGCTTAGATGGAAGGAGAGGAGAAGTCACCTGTGTGTGGAACAAGCGCGATTGCGTGCAGGTTTCGATGTCGGGGTGCTATGCAGGGCCCATGCTTAATACTCTGGTGGGCTTGGGGCTGTCGTTTGTGTTGGTGGGTCGGAAAATGTTTCCTGACCCGCTCGTGTTGCCGGAGGATCACACCATTCTCTAGACCGTGGGTTTCCTGTTTGTGAGCCTGCTTTGGGGACTGCTGACCGTGTTGCGGTGTTGTTTGCTCGTGGCGTGGCGCCGGACAAGGTCTTGGGAGTGGGGCTTCTGTTTTTGTACGCTACATTCTTGGCGTTGAGATTGGCTGATAGCCTCGGGTTTACTGTGCTGGAAGGGTTCCTCGCCGTGGTACTTGGGTGTCCGACTTTTGTAATTTAGGGCTGTGAAGATCTTTCCAAGAGGAGGGTACCCTCTTTCATAGATCATTGCATTGTAACCGGCTGGATTCATGTTAGTCCAATGGATGAGATTCTAAGGGTTATGGAGTCAGGCCCTGCTAAATTCAGATGCTGAAGTGTACTTCACTTTGAGTAGTGTAGCCCTGTGCTCTCCTCCTCGCAAAGAGCTTTCTATTGGTAACATGAACACGACCGGGGACACGCAGTTCTGAAGATTTCACCTTAACAAAACAACCAGCCGACTTTAATGTATAGATGCCATTGGTGGTGTTTAGATTGATCGCTTATTGTGTTCAAGGGCGACATGGAGAAGACTTAATCTCCAGCAGTGCCAGGTTTGCTTCAAAGCATATGCTCTTACAAATATTGACTCTGTGAATACCGACATACGATTACATACATATGCAATTACGTCCGGTCTGTTCTTGTCACTTATGATGGCTCAACAAGAAAGAGTACATGAGAAAAGTACTGCACTATCAAATTTACTACAAAGAGCTTAAAGATCTAAGTGAGCTAATATAACCAAACAAGTCTAAGATCTGAATTAGCAATCTGTGGCGAAGGAAAAGTATATACACTGCGAATTTACAATTTTACATGGAGTTATGAGATGTCTGACTCACGGCTCTGAAATGGCGGGATGAGAGATTCATCGTAATCTGAAGCCAAGGGGGAAGTATCTGTAGCCAATTATAAGGGTGACGTAAATTAAGAGCTTGTTCACTTAGGATCCCATTTGCAGCCAACAGGGTGTGAAGAGGTGACACCAAAATCACATACCTCTGTCATAGTATTCTCATATGACAGAGTGATTCATGCGGTCTCCTCTCTAGCTGTGGATGCGGTGTAGTACATGGAGCTTGCATTTGAAGTCCATGAGAGGTTGTCTGGTGGGCTTCTGGGGATGTAGTCAAATTGGGGTTTGGAGAGAGGCACTTCCGGAAGGTGGACGTCACCATTGAGGATGAGCAACACTTGACGCATGGAGGGTCGCATGGTAGGACTCGGGTGGGAGCACAAAAGTCCCAAACACAACACTTTGGTCATTTCATGGACATTGAACATCCCTGCAAGGTGCTCATCTGCTGCATCAAGAATACGTGAGCTCCCCCACAATTGCCACACTTGCTCCACCAGTAGCTTCACCTCCCCTTCTTCATAGTAGATGGGTTTCTTCCCACATACCACTTCCAACATGAAAGCTCCAAAGCTATATACATCCGTCTGTTCCGTTTGTTTAACTGCATCAAAAAAAAAATTCAAATTAGCCACCTACATTAAAAGAAACTCTATATTTGTTTGATCCGTGTATTCCACTCAGTTCTCAATGCCATTGATCTTGATAAGTGCTTGAATTTACAAAATATGGAGTGCATACCACAAGGCAAATTCTGTCACAATGTATATGTGTATCATATAGATCCAAAGTTTTGAGGGTTTTTGAAATAGTGAATATACTATTCCCAACCAAGTAATGCTTTTTGAACATGTCATGGATTCTAATGCCGACGGGTAGGGGTTCCCAACCAAAGGTGAGAAGGAAAGAATCTCATTCAATGTAGTAAATGACAATTAATAGTACTCCGTAGATTTGCTAATAAAACCATTTTAGAAATGCTTGTACAAAATCGTGGAACAAAAGTCAACATCCACGTAAGACACATGCTCATGACACCTACATACAATATACTAGAAAGAGGCAAAAGTAAAAGGAAAGGAGTTACCTGTGTGGAACAATTCTGGAGCAAAGTAACCAAAGGTGCCTGCCACATTGGTACTCTCAGGGGTCAACAAGCTGTGGTTGTAAGACCGGGCCAAGCCAAAATCCCCCAAACGTGCATTAAACTTGGCATCCAACATTACATTGGCAGCCTTCACATCGCGATGGATGATGCGCTCTTCACACTCTGTATGTAGGTATACCAATGCTGTGGCCACATCCACTACCACTTTGAACCTGTAGATCCACAAACAATCTTTCAATTGTCACTTGTATAAATCTCAATAAATTATGCTAGTGTATATTTTAAGTGATGTTTAGCATGCAATATCCCATTTCTAGGAATAACACAATATAACAATTTAAGCTAGAGAAGAAAGCTACTATCTACACTCAAGACCAAGCCTCAAGTGCCAAGTAGTGCAATTGGTTGAGTTTTTTTTTGACATAGAAAAATCCATCTCATAGTTCTAAATGAAGTGAGGCATTTGAGTCAAGCTTAGGTTTATTCCTTTAAGCACAATTGCCTAGCACTAATCATTCCATTCAATAGAGGATTTCAATGAGGCCTTGAATCTATGATTGGTGGAAGCTTTGCCATGTTGAGAAAATGAATTCTTTGATAAGTCATAATATGATATACTTATCATAAACGTTCAATTCAATTCTCACTTTTTGATTTGTCAAGTTGAAGGAGTCTATATGGCATAAGCTAGCTACATGTTTGGAACCCTCTAATGCACCAAATGAATGATGTCCATGAGCACATGCATCTTTTAGTCCAATTATTTGGTTCATGGTCATTTTCCTCAATTTCACTTCAAGGTCTAGAACTTTGTTTCCCAACATTTTCTATCTTTGTCACTCAATCACCAAAGATCCTTGTGCCCTAACTCACAAATATTGTATTCAGAAACTCAATTTGAATCATAAATTTGGCAAAACTACTGTATATACATTGTTGTGAGTCTCGACATGTGTACAAACCCTAAATTCTACCTAAACTAGAATATGTTCCTACATTGGACGGGCTTCATACCTTCTCTCCCAAGGGAATCCAACGACCACCTCTTCATCTACACTGACCAATTTGCCCACCCCTTGTTGATCTCGAGCATTTGGCAAGTCTTCCATTGCAGCAACAGAGGAGCGGAACAAATGCTTGTCGAGGCTGCCTTGCGGCATGTAGTCATAAACTAGAAGAAGCTCGCCTCGCTCGTGGCACCAACCCAGCAAGCGCACCAGATTGCGGTGGCGGATTTTCCCGATAATCATCACCTCTGCCAAAAACTCACGCTCCCCTTGACTGGACTCCGGTGCCACACGCTTGACAGCCACATACTGTTTGTTGCCAGGCAAGAAGCCTTTGTACACACTCCCGAAGCCTCCTCTCCCCAGCGCTTGCTTGGGGTCGAAGTTCTTGGTGGCCATGGCCAGTTCCTTGTACGTGAACTTGTGCGGATCCGCGTCTCCCAAGTCGTCCGGGTCAATTTTGAACCTCCATCCACGCCTCTCTACCCACCGAGAGTAACACTTGTACAGCAGTGCATAGATGGCCGCCATGGCTGTGAGCGACACCAGAATCGCTGACAGCCTGAATGAGAATGGGTGCTTCTGGAAGAAAGAGCGATTGGGTCCTCGATCGCATGGAAACTCGATAATGTTAAGAGCAGGCGAGGTGGAAGTCGCCGTCATCAGATTCCAATATTCAACATTCAATCCGGGATCATAACAAAGAAGCTCTTCTAATCGCGAAACGACACAACTCGAAGTGAAGCCAACATACATGTGTTCATTGATCACATCAGAGAGATCGACCTGGACACTCAAGGAGTTGTAAGGAATCGCAGTGGTCAAATTATACCCCACCTCAGTTGGTCCCGGACGCTCTTCGTCTGTAAAAGGACAATCGCGTAGACTGATGTCCGCCGTGCTAACATTCAATATCTGCGATGAAGCATTATAATCGATCCACACTTGCAAGAACCAAAATCCAGTGCTGGAGCCTGGTCCCTCTAGGGGAACCCAATGGCTGGAATTCATGCTGTTGATGTCGATCCCGATGTGAAACCCTCCATCCGGGTCCGAGAACTGGGGGCTCTTCACGAAGTCGAATTCGACTGCAAAAGTATGCGATGTAGAGTTGCCATTGGATGTGGCGTTGAGCAGGCCCAGGTAGCCTCCTTCGCCGCCTAGAGATGCGTTTGGGTGGGGAAACATGGCGAAGGTGAAGCCTTCCATAGCGTTCCGTGCGGATCCTCCATAGCCAAGCTGACTACGGGGCGGGTCAATATCTATCACTGCTGTAAATTTAGTGCTGAAGGAGAACATGGGACCAGTTGCGTTCTCCTTGAACTGGACTTTAACTGGATGGAGGCATCTGAACGTCGGTGTCGTAGTCCAGGGCACAAACGCGTCTTGTCCCATGCACATGGGAGGACCCAAAATTTGGTACCCGGCAAAGGGTTCAGACGCCTGAGCAGCGTCGACAACCAAGTTGTCGCGCAGCAACATAACAATACAAACCAGCACCAAGCTACTCACGTGGCGGAGGCGGAGCCCCATGATAAATCTCTCTTACACCTTGCTACTTGAAGGCTTTGTGTAGAATTCGAGTCGTACCAGAATTTGACTTGGAATGAAGACAGCAACAGTTGAATTCGTACCTACCGACAAACTCTAACTAGCTACGGGACGACAGACAGAGTCCCACTCAAATCGACGAGCTAGGACAGTTTGCATTGCAGCACCATGATTGGCGATAGCGGAGTTGCTCAAAACCACCTGCAATTGTCTGCTCTGGCGGTGCTCCAAATTGGAACATGGAACAAGAAGATGTCAAAAGATAGAGCAGCCAGCGCCAGGTTGTAGAAGCACCATCTAGTTTGTCAAACTCTAGCCCTTGCGCAATTTTCCATTCCAAGCTCTGGCACTCCGGAAGTGCCGATCCCGCTCTTAATTGAGTGGAAATGCAAGGCCTGTGAAATGCAACATCAATGCTAATTTTCCCTCTGAAACTTCACTTGTGGAGAGACGAGCAAGCAGCACGCATCTTTTTTGTTCACAGCAAGCATCTTTTTTGTTGAATTTTGGGGCAAGGAAAGCGTTGTGTTGCTTCCACTCCGCGTTCTGTCAGTCTGCGTTCCAAATTTTCCAAGTTTCATCATTACTTTGGTGGTAAATTCTTATTTGAATCTGAATTTTATCACCGGTAGTTTTCCTTTCTAGGTGAAGAAACTGGGGTTGTCCAACCCCACTCAGGCACTCAACATGTTGGAATAATCGTTAACCTACAGGTGGACTGAGTTGGCTTGAAATGTGCTCCGTCGGGGAACTAAGGTAAACCAGTCTAAAGCCGCCAGCTTCCTATTTCCTCCATCCTATTTTTGGTCCCATTTCCGTCACTACACTCATCCAACTCCAGTCACTTTCCTGACAAAATCAGAGCATTGATATCACCAAGGCTAATGTGTCAATTTTTCATTGGTCCATACTTACGTGCTAATAGATACATGGAAAGGTGGTTATCGGTTGTTAGTGTAATGTTTATGACTCTAGTCTACAAGTGGTTTTGTAATTTCAAGGTTGACACTTCAAAAATTCGTAGAAATGACAATTTTGATTGAAAAATTATGATTCCACTTGAATTTGACTCGTGAAACAAGCGCACACCTCTGAAAAATACATGCCCTTCTTGGAATTGGCCCCAATATACTCAGATTGCAAATCAAGGTGGTAATAGGCTTGTCTACCTTATTTACTTGCTTGGGAAACTACGCCTATCTGAGACACTGATAGAAAGCCCTAACTTATATCTTTGGATTTTCACCTCAATTTTACGTTCTGTAAATATGAAGTTTGGAGTTGGTTTTAACCCACCAAAATCCAAGCATGATTGAGGCAAGCAATGTGAAGAATTTTCGTTTGCCATTAGAGGATTTTTGAGGCCTTCCAAAGACTACGAGTACGAGTTCTCAGACTAAAGGAACTTTGGGAACTCTACCACATCAGCAATCCAATATGGTTGAGAAAATGACACGTCATATAGTAATACTTTATGAATTTTTTAATTTTTTTTAATTTTTAATTTTTTTTTGAATAAAATTAATTATTATTTCATATTTTGGTAGCAAGGGAGCGGGCTTGAAGTGGCCTTCTCTTATCCTCAAACCTCTTCTAATGCTAGTACATTGAGCAAAAAGTGGGATAATTTTTATTTATAACGTTCCTCTATAAAAAAAATTGGTACTATTACCAAAATCAATGGGGGAAAATTTGGAAATTTTGACCACGATGACAAAGTTTAAAGTATAAGATTATTTTTCCTTCTTCCAAGGATTTAACACTTAAAGTCTTCATTGACCTAGTTTTTTGCATTACACATGGTTATTTTTGGCAATTATATATTATATTGAACAAGTTATATCATGCCAAACTTTAAAAGCACCAATAATGTGAAGTTGTCCATCTTCTCCAAGAAATTTTGAGCAACTGATAGATTTTGATCAAGGCTATCTATTGGAAAAAAAATTACACCACTATGAAGGAAGTACACTTTGTCAAAATCCTGAAAAGATCACTTCAGAATTGACTTTGTAAGAATTCACTCAAATTCTTACTTTTAGTGGGACAATGGTCTTTTAAATAAATGTATAATCAACACTTTTAAAATTCATTCACGATTTAACCCTATAGCGTTGCTGGAGACACTTAGTGTACAATGGATGACTTCACTTGGCACTACAGGATGGAAAAAAATATTTTTTCATTCAGTTTATTTATTTGGAGGATATTTGAGTACATTTTTAGTGAATAGTTTTGCAAAGTTTGTCACTATGATCTTATTGACTTAACTAAAGAAGAAGATGTTTTTTGAACTTGAATCCAATTAATAAAATGAAGCTTATAAAGTGTGGTTTCTATTCTAATCAGAAAATTTGAAAAATTTGTAATTTTACATATTCTATAGCAATGTGAACTTTGGGCCTATAACCATGGTTTGTTAATTTTCTAATTTTAGAGTGCAGCAAAAAAAAACTTAAAAACTTTTATTTTTTTTTATTTTTTTTCTTATAGATTATATTTTTGGCTATTTGGAAAGCTTTGATTCATTCCATTGGAATTTGTTATGAGAAATTCATGGACAGTCTTGTTCTTTTGAGCAATTGGTGCATTTTAATTCTATTTTAGAAATATCAATAATTTAGATTTTCCTTCTATCTTGTACTTGCTTCTATTTAATAAATTTTTAAAGTATAAAAATTAATTCTTTTTTAATTCTTTTTTTACTAGATTCTCAAGTCAATTGTTTACCATAAGATTTAAAGCCCAAAATTCTGTAGTGCAAAAAAATAGAGTTAAAAAGGTTCAAAGTCAAATAATCTAACCCCTAAAGGACCAGAGGGGTGTCCAGATTTTCAAAATTGTGGAGATCTATTTTTAAATGCAACTTAGAAGAATATTTTAATGATGACTCTCAAACAATAGTTGTAAATGCTATTTATAGATCACATTCATACAATTGGATCAACAAAAGTACATACCAATATTTGTCAATAAAATTTGAAGCCAAAAATTGGAAATTCCTTCTAAAATCAATTGTAGATTGAATATTTATTAATTTTTTTTAGCTTTTTTTCCTATAAGTTCCAAATATGGAGTTCTAATTATAATGATTTTTGAAGATTTTTATTTGATTTTTTGATTCAAATAATTTTTGAAGGGTCATTTTTTGAATTGAAAAAGTTACTTTTTGAGGCTAGACCTTTCAATATCTTTTGAATAATAAAATATTTGCAAAGCATAATCTTCATAATCTGAACCATACAAATGTTAAAGAACTAATATAAGAATCTTCAAACAAAATTGATGGATGAAAAAATGCATTTTGGTGAATTTAGGATGTGTTTTTGTTCATTCATTGTTCAGAATCTTCATTCATGGTCCTTTAGGGGCTAATTCCACAATGTGTTGAAAAACTTGTTTTTTTTGCTTTAAATACAAATATCTTGCAATCTATGCAGTCAAAAATTTTGAATTTTTTCTATACATTTTCATACTAGTTCATTGTAAGATCCTGTGGTTAGATGTACCAAAAAACCAATTTTCAAAATTTTCTACTCTTTGCTACAAAAATGGTAGTTTTGAGTGTTTTTTGACAAAAAAAAATGGCCTTAGTCCTTTAGGGATTAACAACTCAATTGCCTCCCTCTAAGTGGAGAGATAATTCCCCCCTAGATACATGAGGGGAGTTTGAATTGTAATGCTTAGAAGGTGATTGGTTCAACACAATTACAATTTCGCTACTTCACCAGTGTTTCTTTTGATATTGGAGGAACAAAAATGAAATCTTCCCAGAGAAGATTAATATTGTTATGAGTGGCAATGCGAACCTATTGAATTGTAGCTTCCACATTACTTTCCGCTCGGAAATGTTTCCAGTGTGGATATTTCTTCTACAAGGGACAAACAAACAGGTGCGCAAAGTTTTTGTGGATCACAACAAGGAAGCATTAATTTGGCAGATTTTGAAATCGCCGGATTGCTTCCACTCCGCATTTCAGACCGCATCATGTCTAAAAGAGTTTTCTTGATATCCCACTAAGGTAGCCAACCCATTTCCAACCACCTCTCAATTTTCAACCTATAGGTTGTTCTCTTTTTTACCATAGACTGTTCAGTTGAGCCATTCAAAGAGTAATTGTGGCGCATTGTGATTTGCTACGAGGCTCTTAATATTGCAACCAACCCTTGGTTGACTTTGCAATGACCTTATGGTTAGAAGTAGAAAGGTCTATATCACCATTATAGGTCAAAGAGAATCTTCCACTAAAAAATTCATAATAATTACATTTTTTGTAATAAAATGCAGTCCTTCCAAAATCTATTTTTGCAAAGGAGGCAACCCATTTCTGACCATCAACCCATTCTCACATAGTAGACTTTTCAATTTTAGATTAGCAGTATTGTAGGAGACAACTTACGTACAACATGTCCAACATGAGCTATAGAAATATCCAGAAGGTGTATATTGAGAGTATGAAATGATCACAACATTTATACAGAGACAACTACATTGGTTTTGTAAGCCACCTATGGTTGGAGATTGGTTTGCCTATAAGTCAAGAATGGGACAAACAAAATCTTCGCAAAAAAAATTCATAGTAATTTCGTTTTTGAGAAAAAAAATGTCAAAAATTATGATTCCTTCTTAAATCTATTTCTCTACATGAGAATTTTTTTTCCCTCAACCTTCTCCATACCAGAGATAGGGTCAATTGCTTAAGTAGTTGAAGACAGGTTGTCATCCTGATACGTGGGAAAGATTCCGCATTCAAAAAAAACGCACTCCAAATAAGCGTAATTGCTTCAATGGTTGGAAATGGGTCAAATACCTCATAAGACTCCTTCTTGTATCCTTTGCAAAATTGTGGCACAGGAGTTTTGTCCCCGGCCTAGAATAGCTATACTTGGATACTAGTCCAGTCTAGCTTATAGTTGTATGACAAGCCTCTTGCGGAGGCCATTTCCTTCCCCTCACCGTCTCACTCTTAGATAGACCAAAGTAGGACAATACCTTTAAAGTGATGAATAGTGTGATATATAATTTACTTCCTTGCTGTTGTCAGTCACTTTAATGCAACCACATCAGCCTCAAACTCCAGGACAAACTCCGGGACATGCTCTGCCGCGTCTTGAACACCAGTTTAGCACACTGCGAGAAATTTGGGAACCTTTGTCTCCTGCACAACAAATAAAAAATAATCTCAAAATCAACTGACCCTCGAATCAAAAACTCAAATCAGGTCAAGCAACTAAGGAAAATATCAGATAGAACCACAAAGTAATATATATATAGAAATTATCCTTTTCCATTACCGTGTGACATCATCTACTTTGAAAAATCCAAAGTATCTATTGGAAGTCAAGCTACTGTAGAAGATCTCCCCTTTTCACAACTAATTTCAAAGATGAATGAGTGCATTTCTGTCCTATTCAATTTGATTCCCTGTCATTCATCGACCAGAAAATGGCCTTCACGTTGTTTAAGGGTTAAAGTCTTCCAGCATAGATGGCAAAATCTTGGCTGAATCTAGCAACTCCAAGTAGGATTCCGCATGCCCCACCCCACTTCTAAGGTATGTAATTGTATGGATATGACTACCCAAATAATGTACAGCAACTTAACCCCTAATTGTATTTGACTATGTTTTCACCAAAACCACTCCAAAACTGCCATTTCTAGTACACTTACCAAGTTTTTGACAAAAACATTTTTGGACACATATAACCATAGGATCTTGTAGTATGCTGGTTTGAGATGATGTGAAAAAAAATTTAGAAATTTTTGCCTTGCAGATTGCAAGATATTAGCGTTTGAATTGACAAAAATCCTTTTTTTTCCCCTTTGAAAAAACAAGCAGCCAATGGTTTCTCCATTTGTTAAAAAACAAAACAAAAAAACAAGTAGCTATACTTCACAAGGTCATATTTGTATGAAAAATGCCCAAAATGGTGGTGCTTCTTTGGATTTTTTTTTCAAGGCAAGTTGGCCACATGCTTGGGAAAATTCAGATCATTTGGATTTGCACAACATATGGGAAAAAAATAGTATACAGAAAGAAGTAGAAAATGATTCAAAATACAAAATTGTTAAGAATATTATTTATGGAATTAAAAAATGCCAATCCGAATGGTTGTACTCCCTCTATCTTAAAATAAAATTGATGTTTCTTTTGTAAAATACAAAGGAATCACTGGTTTTATTTTGAGACAGAGGGAGTGACTATTATAATATTCAATCTACATCCTGTGATTCTCTTTTTTTCAAAAATATTGAAAATTGAATTAAATAAAGGACTTCAAAGTTTAGTGTAGAGTAGAGATTCTATAATTGCCCGCAAAATAAAACTCCTCACAACTTTCATCTCATTAATCAAAATGGAATGATTCAAAGGTTTCCACGTATATATAATTCAAGAAAAATAATCTCAAAATTTTATTTGTGAAAAAAGTGATTTTTATAGAAAATTGAGCTACCTGCCGAGCAATAAAAATGACATACTATACAATAACTTTTTAACCATTTAGTCAAAAGTTATGAAATTTGTTGAGCCTTAAAGCTAGTCCTTGGGCACATGTTGTGCAAAATTTTTAAAGAAACCCAATAAAAATTCCATTCGCAGTGAGATGCCCAAAATCGCTATGTTGTCAAAAAATGGTGTTTGGGCATTAAAGGATTAACATCAAACTTGTGTATACAATGTTTGTAATACAATGGAAATGTTATTGTCAAGTAGAAAATTAATTGCCTTAGAAACTCTAATTTTCTTATCCAAGATTAATTTCAATTGAAACAAAAAAGAAAGATGAAGACAAAAGAGGAAAATAGAAAATATAGTAGATATTATATGCATTCATGTTAGAATTTATGTGTATTTCATTTAGTATATAGATTTCATACATGTAAAACTATGATAGTTTTGAAAATTTAATTGTCAACCTGATGCTTTTTACAAAGCATTGCTTTTCAATTTTCATTGATGTATGTTCCTATTTGAACACATATAGGTTGTATTATGTAGATACAATGTTTTTATGATTTTATGATGTAGATTGTTTATTACAACATTGCAACCATTGGGATTGGCATTTTTCAATTCTATAACTAAATTCTTAACAATTTATATTTTAAATCATTTTCTACTTCTTTTTACTTACTATTTTTTTCCTATATTTGTACAATTCAAAAAAAGTGAAAGTTTTTCAAGTATGTAGCCAATTTGTCTTGAAAAATGAATCCAAAGAAGCACTAAATTTTTTGACTTTTTTTTGTTCCAATGTGACCTTGTGAAGTGCAGTTGCCCTATTTTTTGCAAGGCCAAGAAAGGATTTTTGCCAATTCAAATGCTAATATCTTCCAATACGCACGATGGAAAATTTTGAATTTTTTTTTTATAGCTTTTCAAAATAGTGTATTACAAGATCTTATAGTTACATGTGTTCAAAAATGTTGTTTTTTCTTAAAATTTGGTACTTGTACTCAAAATGAAAGTTTTAGAGCGTTTTGGGAGAAAACATAGTCAAGGAATTTAAGGGTTTAATACAACCCTCATTGAGTCAAGCTCTCCAATGGTATAAAGAAAATGAACGGTGAGTGCACAGCCGGAGATATTTCAATGTTACATACAAAACAAACTAGAACAAATGTTACCATTGTATTTTTATTTTTATTCAACTTTTACTTTGCATACATAAGTAAATAAAGGATGCAAAGCCTCTACACTCTTGATTGATAATGAATACACAGGTCAAACTCTCTTCTTTAAGGTATTGATGTTAAAGTTTTGTTTTTAATTGATTAAAAAGTTCATTTCTTTTCTTTTCTCTCTCTTTTTTTTCTATTTTTTTCTTTTTTTCCTCTCCCCCTCCTTTTTCCTTTTTTCCCTCCCCCTCCCCCTCTTTTTACCTTTTTATCTTAGAGTAGGTCCCGGCGCGCCCCCCGTGGGGTCTCACTCTTAGATAGGACAAAGTAGGACAAAAACTTTAAAGTTTAAATCAACAGTAACTACTGTGACTACTGTGACTGCATGTCGATGAGATCATTTAGAATATTTAATTTGGGAAAACTTTGGAGGGGTTTCTAATTGCTGGTATTACAGACTCTAAGCTGGGAGTTACTTGATTAAAAAATTGCATGCTTAAAAAGTCCATGCTTGAATGGAGAGCTTGAAAACTCTGAGGTGGATGTGCTGGTTCAACTGATGTGGTCTCTAATTCTTTGCTTGGGGCTGTGTCTCTGTGTCTGCTTTTTTTTCCCATGAACGTCTCAATTGGGGCGCCTCAGCTTTATGGCCAATTTTTTCTTAAGGATTAACCCCATTTTTTACTCTACATTGGTCAGAATAATTGAATTTTGTAACTTTTCATGGAGGATTAAACCAAATTACTAGAAGATTTCCAAGGAAGGTAAGGTAGGATGCTCTAAAAGTGACCATTTAAGGGCTGGTCCGCCCGTTTTGTAGGTTTTCATGAGTAGAAATATTTTTCACTCATTTTTTGGAGAAAGAAAAATGGATGAAGTATGTAACACAAGTGGTTTCATATTTTTTGAAGCATTTTTGAATTAGTTATGAATTTCCTAAGATTTCTATTGTAGGTACCTATTTGTGACCCTAGGTCTCCCAAAATGTGTTCACTTACAACTTCTAAAGTGATTTGAGGAAATCAAGGCCAATGATTGGCTCTTGCAATAATGAATACTTTTTTGGAGGGATCAATCAATGACTAAAGTGGTCCATTTAAAGACCAACTCATATCTATTCAATAGCATTTTGTAGGGTTGATGTGAAGAAGCCGGTTGCTTTTAGAGCATCCTACCTTAACAATGCTAATTTGATGCAATCCTGTCTTTTGTTTGCTCTTATGCTTAAGTTTTCACATGTTAAAATATTGTGCTCATAAAGCGTTCCTTTAGGAATGGTTGGCCTTTCTGATGGGTTTCAGATGCCTAAAAGTATTTTTCCATATTTTTCCCTTGAAGAAAAACTAATGCAAAATCTAACGCAAGGGGGTTCATATTTTTTGGAGCATTAATGAATTACTTGTGAATTTCCAAAGAATTCTCCCACATGCACCTATTTCTAATCATAGGCCTTGCAAAACCCACACACATGCAATTTGAAAAATGATATGGATTGACCAAAATCAATTATTGTAGCATGCAAAAAGTAGTACACAAGGTTCCAAAATGCAATCATTATTAAACTTAAACAAACATTGGATTCTTTAGCATTTGTAAGAAGGCAATTGGGCAATCAATTTTCATTTAGAAAAATTAAATTGACTCCCCTAGCTTTGAAATGGATCCACCTAAATTCTTATTCCATCTATTGACAATGTATATAAACTAATATCTAGAAAATCTTATTATGCTCTTACATTACTGACAGTCCATTTCAAAACCATTTATTGTTTATTTCAGAGCTTCTTGTAGGGGATTGTTTGAAGAAGATGGTCGCAATAAGAGCCCTCTATTATACTATTGATTGCCAATTCTAATTTTTTTATTTGAGATCAATTTCAATTGAAACAAAAGAAGAAAACAAAAAATTATTATATATATATATATACTCATGATAGAATTTATTTCATTTAATAGATAGATTTATCATACATGTAAAACTATAATGATCAAGAGAATTTAGTTGTCATATTGATGCTTTTTGCAAACCATTGGTTTTCAATTATGTTTGTTCCTACTTGAACACATGTTTTGTTATGTACAAGTAAAATGACAACATTGCTTTGCAATCATTGTATATTTCCTACACAACACTATATTATTGTTTTTTTTTCCCTTCAATAATACTAAAGGATTTAATATTTTAGTTTAATTTGCAAATATCCTAATAAAATAACAATAATTATAATAACAAAGTAAAAACATTTATTATTAAATTGAAATATATCCAATGCATTGAACATTGTTTAGAATATTTAACTTTTGTATTTTAAAATCATATTAAAGAATTATTTAATTAATCTACAAATATTAGAGTGATTTATGAATTGAATTTTAAACTTTTCTTCTTCTTCAGTACTAAGATATTTTTTTTATTATCTTTTTTTAAATTTAAGATCAATGTAATTTTTAAAGATTGACTTATAAACAACTTGTTGTGCACTTGGCTAAGTGTTTCCGCAATTTCCTATGTTTTCTTTAATTTTTAATTTTTAGTATTTTTTATCCATAATTATATTTAATTTATAGAAAAAAAATTCAATTGAAAATCAATAATTTCATAGTAAAATTTTAATTGATTTTACATGATAATTCATTGAAAAACAATAATGATGAATTTTTTTTAATTCAATTGCGGCAATTTGTAGGAAGCATCTCCAAAAAGTTTTAGAAATCCCTCACAACGGTTTCAAAAGTTGAGGTGACAAGGTCCAAATTTTGAAAAATGGATATCTCTTCACGGTGATTTGATTTTGGCAAAGCAATTGTATCCTCATGGTCAAATGTGCAATATTTGTAACAATGTGAAGGCTACATAGCAAAATCTAATCACAATACAAAAATATCCATTTTTCAAAATTGGACATTGCCACCCCAACTTTTGAAACCGTTGTGAGGGAATTCTAAAACTTTTTGGAGATGCTTATTAAAGGAAAAATGTGTCTATGGATTTTTTCTACATACTTATGCAATTGAATTAAAAAAATTCATCACCAATGTTCATAATGCAAGACAAAAAATATAATTTATATTCTATATTATACAAAACTCTTTTGAATAGTTGAATAGAAGGGGACAATTGAGAGTTGTCGGGTATTATACATCTACTTTTATTCAACTTTTACTTTGCATACACAAGTATATAATGGGTGCAAAGCCTCTATATTCTTGATTGATAATGAATCAAGAGGTCAAACTCTCTTCTTTAAGGTATTGATGTTCAAGTTTTGTTTTTAATTGATTTTTAAAAGCTGAATTCATCTTCTTGTTTTTCTCTATATTTTTTCTTTTTTCCTCTTCCCCCTCCTTTTTCCTTTTTTCCCTTCCCCCTCCCCCTCTTTTTACCTTTTTATCTTAAAGTAGGTCCTAGCGGCTTTCCCTGTTTATCCCTTGGGAAAAACACATGAACGTTTTATTTGCTATAGATGAAAATTTTAACAAGTTCTGAGTTCATTTTGCATTCAGAGACTCCAAATTAGCTAGGAGAGGTGTTAGCAATTGAGCAAAGACGGGACAAAATAGGGGGTCTCTTTTTTTTTACATTCACCTTGGGCTTTACCTCTGCAAGAGGCTTGTCATACAACTATAAGCTTGCCCTACATGTCCGGTCTAAAAGTCCACAATTTGATACTGTTACTTGTGTCAAAACAATTCAAATTCAAATTCAAATTCAAATTGATACTGTGGTGTGAATTTATCGATCTGTGCTAAATTTAATTTGATCATTTGACTGGTGTTCTCCCCATGGTGATCCTGTGGGTTTGACACGTCTGCTTTCCCTATGAGTATTTCATTCTGACCTGAAATGTAGAAACCCAAGGGGTTTTTTAGAGCAAATTTTCTTTAAAAGGTGATGCAATTTTTTTTAAGGGAATAATTTGGCAAGATGTTCTTCTTTATTGAGTGGATGAAATTGTAAAATGCTACCAAAACTTTGGGATGGTATTGCTCTAATTTGGATGAATGTACACTCCTTTGGATGAGTAAATAAAATTTCATCCATATATTATAGGTATCATCTATTTATGTGGATAGAAATAGTTTCATCACTCAAAAAAAGATGGCTTTCTGTGTTGCTTGAAATAAATGCCCCCCCTAGAAGCCCACTCACTAGTTGTGACACTATTTCAAAAGTCAGAGATTCTTGCCTGGAGTATATAGTATCCTCCAAAAAATAAAGTAACCTCCTAGGCGTCATTCACATATGTATGAGATGATTGACCTTGTAACTCAAATTAGATAGTTGATTTGTATATGATAATTTGGAATTATAAAGTCTAGATGTATTTTGGAACATAACATTCTTAACCAACATTGGGGGGTCCTCTTTGCTCCTCCAAAAATTGAGCATGGCAACTTCCAGTCAGCCAATGATTCTCTGCAACTTTCAAAAGTGCCAAAGATTTTCTCCAAATTATTATTAAATTCCCTCACATGCATCCAGGGAGATATTATATTCCTCTAAGGGAGAGACCAGTTAACAGAGTTATGAATGCATCAATGAGTCACCAATTTCAAAAATAGAAGCTACATAGAAGCAATGATTGTGAATGGAGAGCTTTGTGAGTAGACAATTCATTGAATTTTGGTTGCAATGTGATGAAGATGAGTAGTTGTATTGATTCTTGAGTTGAAATGGTTAGACATATCCACATGTCTTTCCTACAAATTTTGATATTTTATTATGCTATTTTGTTGATATACAAGCTTATAGAATTGTTATGTGTCATATGCTAGTGTGATCTTGAGTAATTTTGAGTAGCACCATATATAGTAAGTTACTTCTTAATGTTGAAAGAACATGGTATAATTGGAAGAATGAGCACGTTTGGATTGTCTTTAAGACACCTTTCAAATGTAGTTGACTAATAAAAAAAGACCTTTTTATTAGTCTTGAAGAAGTATCAAGAGCAAGGCTTAGTATAAATTGCACATAAAAAAATTAGGACATCCCCAAAAGTTGTAGCAACATAATCAAAGGATTCTTACACATAAGATTGTCAAAAATTGCCATGTACCTCTTGCCAAACTTGTTGATAACTTGTCAATTTTAGTGAGCACCAAGGCTATGCAGAAGCTGGTGCATGAGCTTGGATTTGCAATTGAATTGAAGAGAAGCTAGAGACCTTTCTTGATAGAAATATATGGGTCAAAGCACACTCAAAGGTACCATTGGGATTACTTTACTAGGACAAGACTTGAGTCATTTTTTGAAATTTCAAAGCTATACATTACTTTGATGTTGTCAATTTTTTAAAAACTTTATAGATGAATATTATTGCAATGCATCCTTCTAATAAGTTGGAGAAATTTTTTATAGAAAAAATCCTTAAAGGGATCTAAATTATCAAATTTAGGGCTAAATTTAGTATCATTCAAACAATAAACTACTTTATATAGATATTTTTATCCAAATTTTTTACTCTTCTTAAAAATACAACTATCAAAAAGGATTTTGTGTCATTAAATCTTAACTACAAAATAGTTTAATTTTTTAGTAAATTAATTGATTATTGACAAACTACTGATTTATTCTAAAATCATACTTAAAACATTCAATTCTAAAAATAGATTACAAAGTGATCTTAATGTGAATAATATATACATTTTTTGTTTTGACACAATCATACTTTGGATTATTTTTTATATTGAAAAGGGCGTTCACATGTTTTTACTTCTAAATATTATAGGAAATAAATAAATATTTTAATTTTATCAAAAGATCCCTTTTCTATTCTATTGTATGGTCCTATACGCGCATGATTTTTTTGGATTCAATCACATTATATTCATTAGAAATTCGACTCCTTTTTGCCCATTTAAAAACCTGACGGGCTGACATTTAAATTGCAATTTGAAGTTTAATAAAGAGTTTATGTTTTTTGGGTGAATTAAAACATATTAGCATTAATATTACTGAAGTTCTAATAAAAAGGACTTAGTACTTATAATTGATATATTAATATTAGAAATCAATAGATAGGAAGAAATTACATTGCAGATTTTAGTGGGTCTGACCTCTTTTTTGGTCTATTTGAGTGTGATTTGACCCATATAAAGAATAGAGGTTAGCTTTTGCACAAGAGCATTAAAATTGGATTGACATGACAATAGAAGTTGGTTGTTTAGACCAATGAGTCTTCATTTGAAATCGGTCAAACCTCATGTTAAAGTCAAATACAGCAAACTAAATCTAAGAAATTTGATTCACAATGTGTAGCACCAACATTCAAGTCTCGCATAATGTCAATCATGGTTTGGGGTGCTTTCATTGCAACCAATTTTAAGTGTTACTTGTTCTTAATTGCTTCAAGACAATGCATTGCTATGGACTTTGTAGACATTGTATGTGAGCAAGGATTATTACCTTACATCTACCACCATGCTAATCATTTAATTGATTTGTATTTATATTGGAAGGAATACCAATACATAGTGCAAATGTGAAAATAAGCTTGCATCAAAGATATTGGATTAAAGATGTTGACTTAGCCTCCAAATTTTTCTGACTTCAATCCTCCCGGAAAATCTTGGATGAATTGTAAAGATAGGGGCTGAAAGATTAATAGACCAAAAAGTAAAGATCAAATATGGAATGCAATAAATGCATTTGGGAGAGCATACCAATAGATATATTGCACGAGTTAATAGGAAGTTTGCCACATTGCATGCTACTTGTAATTGATTCCAACCCTAGAAAGATCACATTAAAGGAAATTTCAAGCCTCTGGAGGGTTACTCTATAGTTCTCCAAGGTACCCTAAAATTTGCTTTTATTTTGTTCAAAAAATTGTTTTCACCCTATTTTCACCTTGCTAAAACTACAGCAGCAGTGGCGTAGGAACCCAAAATTCCAAATAAAAAATTATTAAAAATAAAATAAAATAAAAATTTAATCTTAAAAAAACATTAAGTTTTTTTTTTTTAATAAAAAAAATAAAAAAATGCGAAACTTGATTGCTCTGGCGAGTAGTCAGAGACTCTGACTGCTCACTAAGAGCAATTTCGAAGTTGACAGGCCTTGCAAAGAATAGCATGGCATGTCAACTTTGGACGGCCCTTGGAGGGGCAAGGGCTGAATTTTTCTCTAATGCTCTTTGCGTTTTGAAGTATACACTTGAGTTAAGAGGGTATTTGATATGGGGCTATTTTACCTTCTTTATTGCATTGGAGATGATCTTATTTTATATAAAAAGCTACAAGGGACATATTTTCAATATACTATGGTTTCTATAAATTCATTCATGCTATTTTTTAAGTAGGGCTATCTTGTATATAAAATTTAAGTGTCCAATTTTTTCTTGCCTCCACCTTTCTTTACAATTTTTTCCTTCCCTCTACTACCCATGTGTATAGAATATACACCATGAAACCAACAACAATATATTGAATTCAAGTGGCATTGACCAAGTGGCAGTTTTTAATCTTTAAAGGCCAACTGTCCATTGAACAAACAATTGAAAATTTGGGTAAGTTTTTATGAAGTCAATTGGTTAGATGTTCACAACATTTTGCTCAAGATGTGAACATTTATTCCTGTAATAAGAATATAATTTCTTTTTGCCCTAAATTTTTTTGGCAACCCTTGCAATTTGAGCATTGTAGTCGGCATTTTAAGTTTGGTTTAGGTGATTGGTTCTTTTTGTAGTTATATAGTATTATTTACCAATCAATAGAGTAGTTGTGGATGATTACTATTGTTAGTTGCCAATTGGAATCGATTATGTATATTGGTGTGATGTAAATGGGTTTTAATGACCAGTTGGTAGTTATCTGTTGAGATTCCAATGGTTGTCAAGTGGCTAACTATTTAGGCTGGGACGTTACCGGTTGGAATTTAGTTGTCCTTGGTGAAGTAGGGGCTCCTTCCAATTGCTGGAAGTAAAGCAATTGTGTTTTTGTAACTTTGTGTCAATTTAATAGAAAGCAAAGGACTTGCAACTATGAGTTTTTGTGTACTTGTGTGTATGATTAGAAATGTGTGTGTATAGATGTGTATGGAATTTGGAAACTATGTATGTTATCAATTGGATTTAATAATAGAAGAATTAAAGAATAAAAAGAACTGTAATGAGTAAAACAACAAGAAGTGTAAGTTTTGATATATAAAAAGCATATAAAGAAAATTGTGAGAATGAAAATGATGGAAGAATCAAAGTTGCAAAACTAAAAGAAATCAATTGGAAATTCGGGATAAATTCAAGGAGTGTATTTAATTAGTATTGGAAGACTTTGGATGATTGAATTATGGATAAGTTTTACTAAAACTAAAATAAAATGATACAATAGGATGAATAGACTAAATTTAATATCTTACAATTGAGCATTAATAGGTCATATAGAATTCCAATTAGAAATATTCTACCTCCTAGAGTTCAAACTTATTTTCCAATAGGTGTTTTAATCTGTTTGAACAATTAATTAAAAACCTATTCACAAGCATCTTTTGGGCATCTTTTGCAAAAATTCTCATCAACTATTGAAATTTGGCATTTATATATTTAATAAAATGTGGCATACAATTGTCAAAAAGAATTACATTATAAGAGGAGTCAAACTTTATTAGCTATGTTGGGGTGGCTTCAACAAAAAAATTGGTTTTCTAATTCCAAGCCCTATTATCTTGCAATCTGTGAAGTGAAAGTTCTTGAAATTTTTTCCACATATTCCAGATTTTTGTCATTAATTTTTTAGCATATAAATTTAAAATAAAGGAATTTTTTCATTACACTAGAAATCATCAAAAAATGATTAGTGTATTGCCAATGTACTTAACTTTTTTGCATCGAAGGTTGATCTAGAGTAAGCTCGACTCCATGTTTACTTCTAAAAGTTTTTGTGAGTGAACCTAACATCATATCTTTATGAATAGTTAAAGTCCTCAACTTTTTGTAGGCCAACATTTTTACTGTAGGAGGGCTTGAAGTCTGTGGAATCCAAATATTTATATATAATACTTTGGACAATGCATCAAAAATTGACCGTTTTGGATTTTTCCTCTTTCACAACACCCTCTAGCCTTTAGGGACTAACAACATTGAACACTTTAGAATCCCTACTGAAATGAATCCATGAACATCTCATTCAATATGAGTGTAATTAACATATATGGCTTCAAATATTAGAGTTAAATGGACTATATAAATTCTATCCTTGTGGTGTACAATTTTTCATTTGTTGAACCCACTAGGGCAAACCTCCCTATTAAGTATTAATATGAAGATATGCTTTTTCTAGGGTCAAGCATGCCATTATAGATGTTCAACAAAATCCGTCAAGATTGACATGACAAAAACATGCAAAAATCTGAGAAAACACACCCAGTTTTTAATGCGACATCTATACAAACAGAGTCAATGAAGGTGCCAAAAATGTGCCATGTGGCATCCACATCACCTCCATGTAAGCGCCATGCAGGGAGATAGTGCCACATGGGATTTTTTCCATTTGACCCAATGATGATGTGACATCTAACATGGCCGTTGGGGAATTTTGATACTATTTTTAGCAACTTCAAGACATTCTCTAAGACATTCAATTAGTGCATACCATATCCATAAGGCAAAGTCTTGGCAAAATAATTATTAAAAATAAAATAAAATAAATGCATGAGATGATATTTGGGGGTCTTGGAGGGCCGTTTCAGGCCCGTTCCCTTATTTGCCTAGATTCAGTGAACGCCGGCAAGTCCGTAGTTGCTTGAATGTTGTATAAAATGCACCTATGTTTTTTTTGATGTCCCCCAAAACATTATTGTCGCATAGGACATGAACTTATTCTGCCTGTGATATCTAGATGTTTTCTGGAACATCCAACTCAATTCTCCCTCTAAAAAGCAAGCCAATGCCACTATATGAAATAAAATTTCTTGCAAGATGTTTGTTTGAATTGTAAACTAAGTGTATATGTTGACTATACAAAAAAAAAGAAACGAAATCAAACCTAGTTGAAGCCCTCTTACAAAACAACTACACTTATAATTATGGTTTGAACCTAATTCACTCATATGAATACAATTTCTTTGACAAACACCGACATAGAACAAGAAGCTTTTTTCCTATGCCTAGTTTATAAATTTTAACTAAAGTAAGGACTTACCAAGTTGCATTTGAGCTCCTAAGGGAAGTAGAAATATGCTATTGTTCTTCATGATCTACATTGCTTTGCCATTAACTATCATAATCTCAATGCATGCAAGTTTAAACCACTTGTTTACCTTCAAACCTCAAAATTTGCACACAAAAAACAACAAACTTCAATTCTATTGTTACAACTTTCTACTTATTTGTGCAAATCTATTGCTACCTATTGCTACCTAATGCTATCTTGCACATAGTTAGGGTCCATTGTCATAACCTAACATTATCAATCTCAATTTGCCTCTTCTATACCAACAAAATAGTACCACAATAACAAAACTTGCTTGCATTGTGATTAATCCTAAAAGGACAAGCCCTATCATCAGGATACTTTGTCAAAAATGATTTGACTTTTGGAGCAATAGGTGCATTCTTCATTTCTACACTGATCTAGAAAGTCATCCATTGCACACTTTTTGGTCATCAACTACAATGTAATTCTTACAAATAAGCAGTTTTCTTCAAGCAGTAGATGAGGGACAGTGCTCTATTTTGAATAAAAGAAAATGATTTGATTGTTTATAATATGCTTGGATCACTCATTTGGATCTTACTAATGTTATACGCTTAGAACTTGGAGGATCACAAAATAGTGATCGTGGTCCTGTTTCCTAGTACAATTTGTAGCACTGCGTTTCTAATATGGTAGGAGCTGGATACAATGCCATTCATTCCGTCTTGTGCCCATATGACGAGTTGACGACGTATGCTGGGATGTCGAGATGCATTTGGAGGAGTCATTTGTAGCACACTGTCCTTAGCAGAGTATAAACTTGAGCAACTTTGTTGGACTCTTCATCTTGGGTTCCAGGCTTCCAGAAGCTGTTCATGCCGCCTAGTTCGCAGATAACACGGAGAGGAGAGTAGCTGGCGTGCTGTCTTGTTCACTGGTGTGAGCACGACAAGTTTGAACTCCCTTAACCTCCAATAAAGTTTGATGGTCAGAGGATCTAGACTCATTTGCGGGAGAGTGTGGACGTGACACTGTCAGGCACAGCGAGAGGAAGAAACACATCCTCTGGATTGTTGTTCCTCTGGGTTGAAAGGTCTACTTAAGGGGATACCAGATGAGTTCAGTTGATGCATGTCAGAAGGTGACATTGGCACAGAAAGAACAAGTAACGGTAAAAAGCTTGTTACTAGTTCAAGCACTGGTTTGTGCTGAAATTTATTCTGGAATCGCCAAATTACGCTTTTGTGGAATGGAACCGTGAAATTTACTGAGTTTCATGATACCTAGCTCATACTCTTGATTCTTTCTCAATACGAATTCATTCCAATGTTGTAACATCCGTATGGCTGACGTGGATGCTTTTTATCCAGATTCAAACAAATTCATGCAAAGCAAGCAACCATTGCTTGGCCTTGCCTATGCCTGTCTAAGAACCAAAGCTGGTTCTCAGGATAACCTGGCCGTTTGTCGAGATTGCTGTCGATCCTTGGTCCGCGTACCTCTTGCAAATCTCACTTCACATAACAGCGAATTCGACAATGAATCCGCTTCTTAAGACTTATTGCAGCGAACTCTCTTTTGAGCTGGAAACAAAAGTGTTGCATTAGGGAACTGATGTGAGCTTCACAATTGCAGAAGATTTAGGGGAATTTGAAAATATTATGGACATGCATTGAGTAGTAATCACTGTCGGTAACCACCGTAGCATTTTTCCAAAGGAGAATTTTAAAGGATGTACCTATTACGTCTGTCAGCATCTCTGGGTCTATCCAATATCCAAGATAAGGCAATAATAGATGATCACATCTGCTCATTACCTCGTAACAGCTTCCTTAACATCTTCCTTCTAACAGATCTGCAGATGTTATGGTCTGTGCAGATGGAATCACCGGCGAGTCGATTCTGTATTTTAGCAGGTGAATTGCAGGCCGGATAAGCAACATCTGCGGACATCGTAATGAAATTCAGTCTATGAAGTCGTAATGAAATCCACTGAAGTTGTAGCGGAGCGCAGAGTAGAGGCTTATAATCTCGAACGACTTGCTTACCTCGCGCTAAGAAAGCTTGTCCAGCGTCGAGATAGGGGTCAGGAATCTCATCCAGATCCACCACGTCGGGAATTGAAATTGGAAGATCCTGTTGACAATCGAGTGATGCCTTAGCTGTATTCGGAATCTCATCCAGATCCACCAAGTCGGGAATTGAAATTGGAAGATCCTGTTGACAAACGAGTGATGCCTTAGCTGTATTCAACGCCTTTCTGGAATCATAATATCCTACCAATATCGTCCAATGAATTTAGGTACCCAATTTGAAGACAGGTATTGTATAGTTGCCGGCGGGACGTGCTTACAAGAGAATGCTTTGCAATAGTTTCCGTGGCATCCTTCCGGGTATGGGATGGTTCATCTTGGAGCTGATGGTGTACGCCTTTATATTGTTCTGATTGCTTCATCGCTTGAAAATCAGCTATTAAATCTCTCTTGAAATCCGCCACTGTTTCGCGGAATGACTCAGCCGTGAGCTTGAAACTGTTAGTGGCAACGTCCTTGGCAGCAGCGTCTCCTTCGGCAAGACGCTGAGCTCATCGTTAAAATGATGGTTATAAAAACGTGTACAATTTGTGTTTGAAACATTCTCCAAGATCTCATTTCCGGAGCTTGAATCCTTAAAACATTTACCGAGTTTTGACACATCAGGAGGAACCTGTTACAAAATGAAAATTTACCTTAAGATTTCCGATATTCTGCAGAACAGCTTCCTCTGTGGCTTTAATGGCGGCGAGTATTCTGCTGTTCGCAGTCTCTTCTTCTTTGAGCTGACATAGGGGCATGAAAATATCAAGCGAGACTGTAACATTTGGACCTGTCCTATAACGCGTGAGAAGAGTAGATTACCCTTTTTCGATATCCTGTGAATGAAATCCTCCGCGCAGTGTGAATTTTAAAGCGTCGCCTTTTCCAGAACTAGAGAATATTGACACAATGGTTGTGAGAGCTTCATTTTCAAGAAGTGACAACTTACCAGTTTGTGGAGTGCGTTTTGCTGAAGCGAAACTTTGGACCTGTTGTCTTTGCCTGCGAGCGAATAGTGAGAAACGAAGCACAGTGCCGTAAAGGTGAGAAATAGTGTGTACCGCGATTGACAATGGCTGAACGTTGCATTAGGCGAAGTGCTAAAGAGGAGCGATCTTCTTACTTTCGAAGCATGTTTCTTCGAGAAATATCTTGATCTGTCGATAGTCGTCGCAAATTTTTCGAAGAAGATCTGTATCTTCTTCCCTCAGCTTCTCCAAACTCCCTAGTCGTTTATCCAGTTCCTCGGACACGTTGCCTGATGAAAAAAAATAAAATGCTGAGTTCAACAACCGCCTCCAATGTACACGAGGGGAAAAGCTATGAGAACTTGGAGACGTGCAGACGAAAATGCGAAAATAAGCTTAACAAGCAGGTAACTGAAAATTGGCCGGATTCCTCATACATTGAGGCCATGGCCGAGGTGTGCCGTTCTGAGGTCCAACTAAACAAAGCGGAGCACTTGTGCAAGTTGTACTTCCTGGTGTCGAACCTCCTCCGACATTTCCCGGTACGATTCGACGGTTAAGACTTGACGTCAATCCAGCAAAATAAGGAGAAGGAGGCTTTGGCTGACTGAGCGATTTCTCTTTGTCTTGGACGGCTATTTTCCACTACATTCGTGAAAAATCGATTCAAACTTGCATGAATAGCTGCTCCAGGAAGTGAAGGCATCACATGCAAAATTGCTCATAAACCAATATAATCACATCCCATACTACTCAAGATTGAGAGAACGTGTTTCGCAAGTAGCTAAATGAGCAAAGAAAGTGGAACGCGAATAGTCCTGCTGTCGTTAGTCACTCACTTGTTCGCAACCGTATTCCTCTGGCTGTGAATTTTGTGAGAATCGCTGCGAACTTTGAGATTGCGTCAGGCATGTTTGCGAAAGAGATCGCTGACTCTGTGAGGTGTATGGATTGGAAGAACGCGAAAGGAAGGGATGTTTAGACTGTGACTCTTGCTGTAAGCCGTACTCCAAGTGTGCATCCGATCTTGCACTTTCGGCAATATCACACCTTCAAACGACCAGAACGACAAGGCACCTGTCAGACAGTAGTACACAAGCGCGTGACATAGATCGAAAGATAAGAAAGAAAGCGCGAGCAACATTGAACTGCTAAGTAGTACAGGTGTATTAATTAAGCACTTCACAGCACCGGTACAATCCTGTTCCATGAAGTCACTGAAATCCAAATCACAATATTCTATTCAAAATCAAAGATCGCATGCAAAGAAGTGAGCAATCTAAGCTAAGGAGTATCGAAGCGCTAATCCATTGCTAGCAAACTTTGGGAATAGGATCAACTGTTGAGAGGATAACGTCGCCGTATAATCGTCTTCCATGAGTTCACTCACAGAACTAATATTCTATTCAAACTCGCATGCAAATAAAAACTCAAAATGCGGAGAATCGAAAGCGCTATTCAATTGCCATCGAAAATTTGGAAACATGATCAAATGTATTGAGGACAATGTCGCGAACCCTGGAAGACGAGCAAATGGAGACCGAGAAGTGTGGCTAAGCGGACCAGGCCGACCGCCTAAGCTCAGGCTGCGCTTCTTCATAGTTAAATCGGAGCTCCGTCGTCAGCACAGTGAGGCTATGGCGTCGGAATCCCTCAAGTCTTTCTGCGACGATGGAAGAGGTTCAAATCTCCTGTGACGAGGAAGATTTACGACGGGAACGCTCCCATGTCCCCAGTTCCCAGATCCCTACGAGAATTCAGCATCCTACCTTTTGATTCATGATAGGAGTAACTTATCATACAAAATTTGGAGAAATACACAGTTAGGGCCTGTTATACTTGGCCTGGGGTTGGATGGAAGGCCGGCTGGATTTGCCTTCAATCCGGCCCACAATTTGTCCATCCGGCCCCAACTAATGTAAAGTCCTTTTGGGCCGGATTCTAGGGCTGGATTTCAAATTCATATATTCTTGGATTTTTTCAATGCTCAATTAATAAATTATGAAAATACGCATGTTTTCCTTTCTCTTCTCTTTCCTATTTCAAAAAGGAAAAAAAAAATTTCCTTTTTTTTTGTCTTTCTTCCTATTTATTCTATTTCAAAAATAGAAAAGAGAGATTTTTTATTTTTTTTTACATAATTTGATTTCTTATAAACGTAATCAAACGTAATTTAAATTTTTTATAGACTTTTTGAAGATAAGTAGGCAACATCTTGAAAGCCAATTATGAAGTGAATATGAACTTTTGTTTACTGAACTTGTTTTATGTGAGCTCAAGAAAATATACACCAATTAGATCACAATGTTAACTTAGTATCAATATTACCTCTATTTCTACTAAATATTTCAAAGTATGATACGCATTAAAAAAATACTACTCCAGAGTATGATTTTGCAAAGAATTTATTTGAGAAAAATTTACAATTTGTTTAGATGCTTTTAATTAAGGAAAATAAAGGTGCATCTAAATTGTTGACTATATCATGGAGAAATATTAAAAAATAATTTAATCAACATAGCAAACTAATGTTTGTTGATGTAAATTTACAGTATGTATTGAAACTGTCTATTTGTTAATGTGAATTCACAATATGAGTTCATACTATCTGCTTGTTAATGTGAATTCACAGTATGAATTCACACTGTAAAATTTATATTGTGAATTTATGCTGTGAATTCATACTGTGAATTCATATTGTCAAGTTTATGTGACATCACACTGTTCAAATTTATATGAATTTATGTGAGTACTTACTAATCAAAATTTCAAATGCATTTTTTTGCAAGCAAGAGCAGGTTCCAACGCACCAAAGAACGTGGCATTTGGATACCGTATGCAAAAGTTATGAAGGGTCAAAGTTTAAACTAATAACTTTTGTTCTTGGGGGGTGCAGTGTGTGAAAAAATAAGGGGATAGGTGCAAACACCAAGTATTTTATAGGGGGGTAATACCTTTTGTAAATTTTTTTAGGCATGCTATCATTACGTAATTTTCTACTTTGGATCATTAAAAAGGAGGCTTCCGTTACTTATAAATCTCAATTGCCATGAATATATGATGTACTATTTTAGTTTATATTTTTTTTTCTACTACCATTTTTTTTTTCTTACAGTAAGTTTTTTATAAAGTTTTTTTTCCCCACTAATGACTACTTATATCTAGAAATTTGGTGTAGAGTTCAAAGTTAACAAATAAGGTTTGAAATTCTCTTACACATAAAATTATCCAAGCTCAATCGCATTCTTGTAGATACAAAGTTTTAAAATCCATAAATGTGGCATAAAATCTTTGATTTAGCTAGGATTGTGTGTAGTGATGTAGTTTTGTACAAGTTATGGCAATAGGAAGAAAAGTCAACTTCTAAAAGTAAATCCAAACATACACTGCCATAACTTTTTCAAAACCTAAATGTTTCAAAAAAATCAATAGTAGATGCCCACATGTCGTGAAAATGCATTTCCATAATTCTATCAATCAGCTACATGTTCCAACACCTACACTACAACACAAATATAGGAACATAAATGAAAATGGACAATGAAGAGAAGCATAAAAAGATCAATTGCTAGCACTGAACCCTAAATTGCCAATTTCTTGTAAATCCACAAAGATTTGACAGCCATAGGCAATTGCCTGGAAACAACCTATCCAACATTTGAAAATTGATTAAAGTAGGTGGCTCTAAAAGCAACACTTTAAAGGTTGTTGGACCTTTTTGTTGGTTTTAAATGCATAAACATCGAAAAGTTACGGTCTAATGTGTTGCATTTTTTTGTAATTGGGTTTTAGGGGGAGATAAAAAAAAATCACTTTTTTCAAAAACTGAAATTCGAAATTGGTTTTCTAAAGTTACAAGCATGCGCAAAAAGCTTTGAATCATTCCATTGTCATCAATGAGTCAAACGTTAGGAGGAACTTTAGTTTGCGGTTTAGGGTTTGGATTCCCTACTCTAAAATAAACTTGGAAGTCCTTCACTCTACTCAATTTTCACTATTTTAGGGGAAAGATAAAACCATAGGATGTACATTGTTTATTGGAACACAACAACCATTGGAATTGGCATTTTTCAATTCCATAATCAAACTCTTGGCAATCTAGTGTTTCGAATCATTTCCTACTTCTTTCTACTTACTATTTTTTTTCGGATAGGTTGCACAATTCCAAACGATCCGAACATTTTTGAGCATGTAGCCAACTTGCTTTGAAGAATGAATCCAAAGAGTTACAACCATTTTGGCCATTTTTTAATATAAATTTGCCCTCCTGAACTGCAACTGTCCGGTTTTCTGCAGGGATTAAAAAATGAATTACACAAATTCAAATGCCGGTATCTTTCAATGCACATGGTGGATTCTCTTGAATTTTTTTCCACATCTTTTACAAATAATTTACCTAAAGATCCTACGATTCCATGTGCCCCAAAAGTTTTTTTTCCAAAAATTTGATACTTTACCCTAAAAATGGCAGTTTTTGAGCATTTTCAGTGGAAACATAGTTGTGAAACTTTAGGGGTTAAAATATGGCAGATTGGAGCAAAGTTGGCTCTAAAAAGTTCGCTAATGCCACTATTCCATCCCTCACCGTCGTTCAAGACTGAAAACCCAGGCTAATATGGTGGACCAGATGTACCAATGCAGGTAAGCCACCAGAACCTAAGAGACGTATACTCTTTATTTTATTTTTTGGGAAATGCATATTCTGCTTGCTCTCATCTGCCGTGCGTGGAGACAAACGATGTACCGCAATTGCTGTCCACACCTCTCTTTGGCATGGTGGATGTCGATCTAATGAAGTAATATTAATTGGTACCAGGTCGAATATTGTGCATCAACCAATTCATTCTCTGATCCTTGCTTTTTACATCCTTTTCTATGTTTTGGTCTCATTGCGCAGAAGGGTGTGGTTCACCTATTTTGGAGGTTGTCATAATTCTTAACCCTTGCTGGACGGGGTTCGATCTGGATTTAGTGCCGTTCGATCAAAGCATGCAGTCTTACAATTTCAAGAATTGGAAATCGCAAATTCTTTTTTCTCTTCATGAAATGGAAGACCCCACTTCAATATTATTTCTTTGTCATGTTTCAGATCCCTTGTAAATGATGATTTCCAATCCCGGCTTTAGGGTGCATGAAGGTTGTCAGACTTTGTAACAGTTTGTCATTTTTTGGCAATCCGTTGTATCTGTGCAAAGAAACAGAGTAGTTGCAGTAGAGGTTGATGCCATTGCACATACTGTTCTCTTAGGTAATTAGCATTGCACATATTGTTCTCTTAGAAAATTAGCATGCTCTCAAAAAGGGATATGAACAATTGTGCATGTCCCATCCGTAGTCCCTCGATACCATTGCATTGACGATGACCAATACACACTTGTCCAAATCAACAACGAAATGAACACTTTTATGTTGAAAATCAACACAAACGTGTCAAAATGGACAACCAAATCAACACTTTTTTTGAAACGGACATCCAAATCAACACTTTTTTGTTGAAACAGACGTCCAAATCAACACTTTTTGGTTGAGCACTGTGCAATTCAACACGTCCAAATCAATAAAGAAAATCAACACCTTTTAGTTAATTTGGACAACGATTATTCTGGTAGTATTAAATCCTGTGTGGTGTGGAAGTCTACGGAGTGAGTTTTTTCTTGCTTGTATTCCAAAACATATCAAGTATTATTTTGGTGGGTTTCTTGGTGAATGACCAATCATCTCCATAAAAGAATTACACATGTCCGGTTTTTATTTCTTGTATTTAATTATTTTTACTATCATTTCCTAATTAAAACATCAAGATCCATACTTTCTGAAGGTTGCCACTTTTCAAGTCCTCCCACTTGGAGAACTATTTCATACCATTCCTTCCCTAGGTACCTTTGTCTTCAAGGTGTATACATTAGCGATATTTTTTTGTAACTTATTAAAAAATGGTTTCCTAATTTCAAAGCACTCTTAAAAGAACCCATGAAAACGCGACAAATTGTACACCGTCAGGTGTTTCTTGCAAGTTGCAAGGTCCCATTGATCCCTTAAATGCCCAAACTGTGTTTTTTGGCAACATAGCGATTTTGGGCAGCTGGCTACAAATGGAGCTTTTGCTTTCTTTCTTTGAAAATTTCACTTAGCATTTTTCCGAGGAGTAGCTTTAAGGCCCAACAACTTTCATAACTTTTGACCACATAAAAGTCAAAAAGATATTGCATGATATGTAGTTTTCATTGCTCGTGGGGCAGCTAAAAAAATTTCTTAAAATTTTTTTTTTTTCCAAAAATTAAAATTTGAAATTGGTTCTCTAGGTTTATATATACAAGGAAAGTTTTGGAGAGGGAATTCTATTAATAGCTTGAAGAGGGAATTGAAACACAATAATCCCAATAATCAGATTGGTCTAACATGCAAACTAAACCCTATCTTAAAAAAACATTTGGAAAATTGTAAAAATTGCATTCAAAAATGAGTTCTATAAGTTATTTTTTCAAGAAGTTGCTTAGATTGCCCGAAAAACTATAATTGGCCATAACTTTCTCATAACTAGTCCAATTAGGATGAATCAAAGCTTCACATGTAGACAAAAATATAATCTCTTAGGAAAAAAATATTAAAAATAATACTTTGACTTTTTGTGATTTTTTTTGTGCTGCCCACCAAAATCTAATTTTGCTTATTGTAATATAACTTTTGCTTCCGGGCACCGATTGAAATAAAAATTATACGTCCACGAAGCTCTCGTACAATTGTACAAGCTCAAAAAATCCCAAAAAAATTCACTAAAAATTGAAGCTAGAGGAACCTGCCCAGACCCAAATTGTCCCCCATAGGGACTGATGGTCGTCCTTTAGGGGAAGCGGTGAGCAGATCATCGTGAATCCTGCTCGTCAATGCCGGTTCACAACCGACCAAGGATGGTAAAATGAACTGAACAAATTATGTGAAACTATCCGGTCATCGTTTTATAGTTTAGGGTCCCTGCTTTGCCCTAACTGGGAATGAGCCTTCCTCCCCTTCCCGGCCCAAGATTGCTCCGACGTATCCACGGCCGAGGGGAGGAGAAATCTTTGACAACATTCAAGCATCGACAAACTCAACCGTAGAATACAGCCCTCTAAATTTTGAAACGAGGAACCTTGCTCGCACCAAAGTCACGGTGTTTGGATTCCAAAAAAGAAGTATTTTGAACTCTTCCTACAAGAGGTCGACGGATCATGTTTCAAACGACCCCCTGAAGGGGGGGTGGATTCCATTTTTTCTCCTTGGATAGCACAGCCTCCACCCATTGCACCCGTCATTAGAAATGAGGTGTAACAATGAGTCTGAAACACAAAGAATTGTCATTAGTTTGCAAGCTCTTTTGGTTTAGGGTATGAAACCCTGGATGACCAGCATTCCTCTTTTGGCCGTAGAGAAATGTTGGGCAGATGTTCGGTTCTGTTTTGCCATCCACAAAAAGGATTCTCGTCACCTCGAATGCTAACATCTAGCAATTCACTTGGTGGAAATTCTGGAAAATTTCCCCACATCCTTTCAACGCACCGTGCTACAAGATCCTACAGTCACATGCGTTCAACAAATAATTTTTCTCTAAAATTTGGCGCTCTTCCCATAATGGGGTTGAAATTGATTGACCGGAGATAGGGCCTCCAGGAATGCAGTGCATTCCAGATGCAAATGGCAACACTTTTCCAACAAGGCGGATACACTGACGTGGCGCTTTTTTCCTTGGTTTCTAGGTGTGTGTCAAGTTTGAGTGATGCGTGCACGTCATTACCAAACATCCTTGACCGGTTTCCGATCTGGACTTCTTTGGGAACAATCATTGGATCTAAATTCATATCCGAAAGGTTCAGGGTGGATGAAAATGTATTGCCGGGGAAGTTATCGTCCACCACTCTCAGATAACAAAATACAACAGATGGAACAAGGAAGGGTTTTGTACATTCACGGAGTATTAAAAAAAAAAAAAAAACAATTCATTTCATTATCAAGCGGGTCGTTTTTTGCGGCCAACCCAACTATAGTTCGTCCGTATTGCAGCACAGACACCCATGCTCAACAGCATAGTCATCTGTCCAAGAGGAGGTGGAGAAGAGTACCATCCTACACGACTGCAAGTGGCATTTAGGATGTGGGGCAGTATATATGCAGACCCATGCAAAATAACATACACAACTGGCAGTGGTTTTGGGTCAATCACCACAAGCATGCAGACACATGCAGACGTAGGTTCTTCACCATGTCCAGCGGCAGCGGCAGTTTCGTTAGCTCTATGCGTGCGGGTGCGATTTTGGAATACCGTGGTTTAGGGGGGGGCGGATTTATAGCGCAACCATGGTGGGGGGCGAGGAGCTCGGACAGGATGCAGTGTCCCTAGCCGACGACTTCGTCTTCGAGCCCATTCCATGGTGGGTGTCCGACGGGGACACGGACGTGGAGGACAGCCAACATAGTAGGGATCCGTTCGGACTGGATTTCACCCCACTCAGCGGTCACGCAGAGGGTTGGCCTGGGGCAGTTGCACCAGGCTCGAGGCGCAACCGCCAATTAGTTCTGTTGTCCGATTCCGAAGGGGAGACGGAGGGCGGAGGTGAGCATCGAAACCAAGATCTGGCAGGACGCAACCTCGTTCCCCACAGCACAGACGGGCAGGGAAGTGGGGATCCGGTTGGACGGGACCTCGTTCTGTGCAACGCCTACGATCCTTCGATCGTGGATCCGGTCGGGCGTGACCTAGCTGCACGCAGCGGAGACGGAGAGGGTCCACAGGAAGTAGATGCGTCAGACCGTAATCCTACCGGCAAGGGTTTGGTGACAAGGACAATGCCCACGGGAGTCGCCAGGCGACCCAAATTCAAGCCCGATCCCGTGCATCTTGCACCGCATCCACTATCCCTTTGCGCCAGATTGGCTGATCGCACCATTCCCTACACCAAACTCTTGAGGGTGGATCCTGCCCCCATTTCTAGGATGACAACAATGCGCAGCAGCCGGTAACAAGGTTCGAAGTTGGCGACCACTGATCCCTCGAAGCGGAGTCAGGACACATCTAAGAGCGTTGGGAAGTGTCACCTCAAGTGGACAAGACTTTGATGCAATCGTCTGCAATCCATTTCAAGGACTCCACAATCCGTAAGTGTCTCATTCAATCGGTTTAGGTACAAGGAAATGATGTCCTGTATGATAGAAAATTGACAAAGATTTGTCCAAATTGACAAACAGGTTTCTTCCCTTGCATTTTTCATCAAATTGGACATTTCTTTCATTTTTGGTCACAAGTTCAATATAGCAAAGAGAACCGACCACCGCCTTCTTTTGTCTAGTTTTAGTCATTCTCTCTCGTTTTCCGTTCAAAGCACTCTTCCAAAAGCTCTTTCTTTCTCTCTGGAGTTCAAAATGAGTTCAGAATTTGTAGCTTTATAAAAATAAGGAGAGTATTTGTGGTTTGAAATGCTGGAGCATGGTAGAGGTTCGAGCTTCCTTGAAGATAGTCCATTGGTTGTTGCAATGCACGTCAAAGCTTACGAGAGCAAGGGTTTGAATCAAGTGGTGAGGAATTGGAGGTAGCATTGTAAGGGCACTTGAGCTCAACGTTGCTAGTATTCATAGTAGAAAAAACAAGTGTATAAGGGCAACATGATGTAGTCTTGTTGGAGATTGAGTGTAACAATTTGAGGCTTACACGGCTGCAAATTCATAGTCAATTCTTGTCTTCCTCTTGATCTCCAATAATCATTTACTCCTATTTTTTAAACCCTGATCCTTAAATGCATCACAGTTAGTAGTGGTTTGTCGACGCTAAAAGGTTAGGCGCTGTGCCATCGCACTTTGGGTCTTTGATCTCCGCACGCCACAGTGGTAAGCAATGGAACTTTCTCTTTCATAAATCCTTTCTAGAATATGCTCAGGTAATTTTTGCTGTGTCAATTCTGGAGACTTTTTGGTTGAGTTGCGGTCAATGGAGGTTCAGGGCTTTAGACTTTCCAGATTCTACAGGCTTTTTTTCGATGGGTGTTCAATGGTCTTCTTGGTACTCCTTTGTTTTTGATTCTGAATGTTTGCAATAATTATGGTTGGATTGGGTAAATTGTACAAAGGAAGAGCAAATTGAGATTTTTTAGGATTGAAATTGATCCTTGATGTGTGAGGGTTGTTATCTCGCATCTACCTCCTGCGGCACATATTATTACATGGTGGTGCTTCTGGCATCTAGTGCTCTGTTCAAGTTTTGCTTTGGCCTTTTCTCGTGTGTACCTCGATGTATTTGAATTTGCTATGATGTCCAATCAGAGCATCATGTGTTGCTTCTCTGTTTTCATGATTGAAATTGTTGTATGTAGAGGACGTGCAGGAAGTGTGTTTGTTTTTCTTACTTCCATCTTGAAATTGATTAGATTGGAGGAAATTGATGCTTCTGTGCAGTTATTGATTTTTGACTGTTAGTTTTATTGTAAGATATCTTTCTAGAACAAATTTTTTTTGGTGCCGGACTGGCTGTTTTGTTAACTTTTTTAATCTAGTATTGGATAGAAATGCTCAAGTATCTGTTCCTAATCCCTTGAGAGTTTGTACAAGTGCTTTTGCACCAAATCTTGTAGAAGTGTTTAGTTCAACAGCTCTTTCTGTAATGTCACCATTGCTTAACAAGGAAAGTAAGTTTGACCGAATGAGGCCTTTTTAAAAAGTTGATAAGTCCTCCAAAGACAAGGAGTGGGAATCCGCAAAGACTTGGACCTAAGGATAGTAAGGACGGCGATGGATGCAAGGCCCAAAGATTGCTCCTCACATTCAGAAGGCTCAGCATGAGAGAGCGACCTACAATTCCTAGCTACCAAGTATTTTTGGCAACCCATTTCTTGAGGAGAAAGTGTAGATGTTGCTTTTTTTTAAGGTTGTTTTTAGTATGTGCTACAGAGACTTCCTTCTGACCATTTTTATTTAAATTGCAATGATCACATGTGATGTTCTTCACCTGAGTTGTCAATATCGAACATCCGGGATCAATTCACGTCCAAAATCCAGACGTCCGGACGCAGCGTCCAACCGGACGCAGTGGGTAAAACCGTCGTAAAAAAAAATTACCTTAGGTAATTCGGACGCCGCGGTGGGATATTCGGTCCGTCGGGTTTTCATTTGGGTATTCGATCGGTCGGGTTTTCGGTTGGGTTTTTGGTCGCTGAATTTACCATGTAGGTAAAAAACGTAAAAAGTGAATGTCATAGGACGTTACAGGGGCAGCATCCTCGGACTCTGGACGTCCGTCCGGACGTCCTGACAACTCAGTTCTTCACTGACTTTGGTTGTATAATATTTGAAATCTTTTGAATTTTGGCTTTCATAATATGATCAATGAAATTGGTATCTAATGTTTTCAACAAAACTGCAAACACTAATTTTTTGAAATGAAGGACTAGCAAAATAATTTACCTTATATCAAAATCCCTTGATTATTACGAGTGTTTTCTTTATTTTTTTTCATTTGAAATAGACCCTTTTTGATATTATTGAGTGATTTGTCAACTATTATGAATGTTTGTGAATTGTGATTAGGTCTCCAAATTTGAAGATGTAAAAGAATTAAATTCCTTTCAAGGTTTATAGGCCAGGGCAAGATGGTGTCTCTAGGAAAGAAGATGCACATTGTTGTGGAGAGGGCCCTTGCATTGGTAAGCATAATGCACTAGCATCTTGCCAGATCTAACCATTTGCGGAAGTTCAGCGACGTTGTTATGAGGTTTAGGTTTCAAAAATAGTGGACTTTAGATGGTTTTGAACTTCAAGCTTCTTATGTGAGTCAAGGTTTTGTTGTATAAGCTAGTCTTCAATCAAATTGTGTGTATTTGAAGTGTTTGCTGATTCCAATGCTTTCTTTGTACAATATTTGAACTTGACCTGAACAAAGAGCAAATCCCTGTCATTCTATTGTCTCAAACATCTTGATTTGGGACAACATGAGGTAGAGTGTTGAAGGTGCATCCATATTACACCCAAGCTTAGTGCCTTCAAGGTGGTCTGGGTTTGGGTGGCACCCACTTTCGACATGGCTTAGTGAGTAATGGCTCTTCTATGGATTAGAAAACTATTAACAAGGCACTCCAAGCTATCAAGGATGTCTTGAGTAAAGGGAGCAATGTTAAAGCTTTGATGGGAAGAACTTCTTATCATGGTCTTGAAAGAAAATATTCAGATTTTCTTGTACAACTAAATCAGATATTGTTCTGATTGTTGAAGGAAGTTGCACACCAATTTTGATGCTGATGGCTTTTGTAAATGACTTAAGGAGGTTTTGGATTGCAAAATACTTGTTCAGTGCAGATGTTGAAGTAAATGTATGTGAATCCTTAGTATTCATTCAGATGTACATATAAGATTTTTTTTTTTCTCTTAAGTGCAAATGACAAGCACTTCACGTAGTATTTGGTCATACCTCCAAATATCTGTGTTGTATGCTACAAAAATAGGGGGCAATTTTGCATTCTTTGTTCTTGCATGTCGTGTTTGAGAAAGCTCGCATAGAGATATTGTAGTGCGATTTTGACCTTGTCCATGAATATAAGGAGAGATCAAATTTTGGTCCCACATGACAACCATATTGACAGAATTGTGTCAAAACTTTTGACAATTGAGTGTCCTAATCGACATAATTTTGTCAATTAAGTGATCAAATCAAAATCAAGTAGTCCTAATTGACGGGACAATTGACAAAATTATGTCAAATTTTTGTCGATTAGGATATATTTTCTCTTGTAGTGTGTCCACTACAAGATGATGTGTAGTGGCAACAGTTTTTGCAATGGTTTAGCAATGGCCCCAATTCCCCTTTGAACAACTTTGTCAGGTCCTACCTACAATGTCACACTTGGTTTGCAACAGTTTTGCGATTTCTCCAAGGCTTTGCAATTGTTTTTTTTAATAGTTTTGCACTTGGGACTATCCCATATCGAATGTCATAGCAAATCCCACCTCAAGCTTACAAGAGGTGGGGGAGGTGGAATAACTTAAATCGATTTGAATCAAAATTCAATTCAATTTGAAATGTTTTTTAATGAGGCAGGATGGAAAGGGAGGTTAATATGTAACAATAAACCTAAATAATCATATTTTAAAAATTTTAGAGCCCACTTTGACAATTATGTGCAATTCATATTTTTTCGCAACGTCTATTGCAAAGACGTTTACATTTAATCAGCAACGTTTTTTTACATGATTTGAAAATAGAAGCTGAACGGAATTGCAACAGTTTTAGAATAGATTTCACAATAGAAGTTTAATGGATTTGCAACCATTTTGGAACGGATTTGACAATAGAAGTTGAACGGGTTAAGAATAGCTTAGGACTTCAATAGCATGGATTCTTTGTCCAATACTCTTACATTCAATCATTTACAAGTTTGCAATGGTTCTGAAAGGCATTATTTACTTTTTAAGATTCGAACCAAGTTCCATTCCACATCATTCCACTGCAAAATCATCGCAAACAAATTGCTACTATGTTGCAATCACAATTTTCTGTCTTAGTGGTCGGTCATGAATGGCAGACGTTTTGGTACTGTCAAAACCCAAATTCCACAAAATCGTAAAATCGGTGACGATGCGCCCGCGCTCATTAGTATTCATTCGCTAGGCAGTATCCTGTTCCAAAGCTGACGAAGCTACTCCCATCGGAGATTCCGGGAGTCCATCTGTGTGGAACAAACTTGCGTTCCTTACAGTGGGTACCGGCGGTCGAGCGTCGTTGCTGGAAAAATCCACAAAATGTTTGCCGAGCAAGAAATGGACTCCATCCGGTCAAGGGAAACAACTCTACGGATTGGGCCACCTAAACCCTCCGGAGCGAAGCAAGTAGGGTTTAGGCCTGGAGCGGAGCGCCAATAGGCGCGCAGCTATAGCCCTCGGTAGGGTTCACTGGAGGGGGCAAGGGTTCACGGGCCAAGTTCTTTGGGATTATAGTGGAAGCACCCAAAACCATCAAAATAAGGAATTTAGCATATTTGGAGGCACCATTTCAAAAAACAAATATTTTTTTAGTAAAGGCGATAGAAAATCATGAATATTCAAAAAAAAAAAAAAGATTTTTTGGACTTGGCATGGATTTTCTAAGATTTTTCAAAATATTGGCTGCCTAGACCACTAAAACTGTCCTATAGGTGTACCCAAGTCTGAACCCTGCCAAAATCAGTAGTCCACAAATCAAAATTACATAAGTGTCATTCAACTGTATCAACGAATCACCATGAAGCATGTAGAGAACACATACACCAAAGTCTAGGGACATATTTGGGTGAGTCTAGGGACATACTTGGGTGAGTCTAGGGACATATTTGGGTGAGTCTAGGGACAAACAATAGGTACAAGTGTGGGAATGAGTGCTCCACCTTACATGGAAAAAAAATGGGGGGATGGTTACGTCAAACGATGGAACGGGTTCAGTGGGTTTGGTAGTCAAGGTTTAGGGTCCTATAAGTGTCCCGACTTCACTGCCGATTCTGTGGATGGTCTTGGCCCCCATCCCTTCCGTGGTCATGGTCGTGTTGGTGCATTTTAGGGTTTCGGTTTTAGGGGTTGAGGGGAGGGGAATTAAAATGGTACGATTCAGGGTACATTTGGGTATGGGTCACCGATGCATATACAACCCTTCGAAGGGAGGTTATAGGGTTTAGGGCCATGCAACACAGCCTCACTGATACACGTTCGCAACGGAGGACACACAAATCTCCACGACAAGGCTTGCAAACATGAGTCGCAGTTTGGGTTTCGAATCACGTCCAATTCGTCAACAAACAAGTGCACTAGTGACTTCGAAGAGCAAGATGATTGCAAGTGTTTAGGGTCACTGCAAACGATGGAAAATGTAGTTTGCTCTAGAACATGAAGCGAACGATTCCTGAGCCCAATCAATCATCGTGCACTAGAAGGTTAGGCAAGCCCAAATCATGGAGCTCGTCCTCGAAAGGGTGGACAAAAAAATTTCTAAATTAAAGTCTTGCAAATTCATACTTGTCTTTAGTTTGCTCTTCAATTTACCTCAAATCCAACCCTAAACCCTAAAATCCCCTCCTCCCACCCCCAGTTCTCCTTGTTTATTTTTTACGACCAAGGTAGCCACTCCCGAGTGTCCCCGCCTTTTTTCCTATCAGTTCTTCTAAGAGCTGAGTCCAAGGACTCTCCTAGCAATTGAAGTGGTAAACATAATTTTTTTTGATGAAGAGTTCGAAGTGGAAAAACTATGAGCTTTTCATCTTCAAAGAATTATAATGCACTTAAAATAAAGGTGCATCATCATGATATTACTTTTTTACACTCTGATTGAGAAAATGTTATAAGAGACGAGGTTGAAGTGCTTGAAATTCATTCCATACATTCTTACACTAATCTAGTGCAAATTCCCAATGATGAAAATGTAGAAAATATAGGTTGTGGAAGTTTTTACTCTTTACAATCAAAATGGAGATTGAAGTGGTTTAGATAATTTAAAAAAGGCTTTGGAGGACTTCAAAGAATACGGACTATACAATGAATAAAAAGGATTAAGGAAACTATAAATAAACAAGTGAACAGAGAATTATTGAGTTTTTAAACCAACCGGGACAAAAATAAAATACACAGAGTAGCTTAACCTCTAAAGGACCAGTTGTCCCCTCGGGGGACAATTTGGGTCCGGGCAGGTTCCTACGATCTCAATTTTTAGTAATATTTTTTGGGATTTTTTGAGGTTGTGTATTTTTGCGAGATCTTTGTGAATATATAATTTTTATTTTAATTGATGCCCGGGAGCAAAAGTTATGGCACAATAAGTAAAATTGGAATTTTGCGGGCAGCCCAAAAAAAATCACAAAAAGTCAAAATAATTTTTTTTCAAATTTTTTCCTCAAAGATTATATTTTTGTCTACATGTGAAGCTTTGTTTCATTCAGTTTGGACTAATAATGAGAAAGTTATGGACAATCTTAGTTTTTCGGGCAATCTAAGCATCTTCTTGAAAAAATAAGTTGTAGAATTCATTTTAGAATGCAATTTTGAGAATTTTTCAATTTTTTTTGTTAGACAAGGTTAGATTTTCTTGCTAGAACAATCTCACTATTGGGATTATTGTGATTCAATTCCATCTAAAAGCTATTAACAATTTAGATTTTTCTTCAATCTTGTATCCACTTCTACTTAACAATTTTTTAATGAGTGAAAATTAAGTGCTTTTTTTCCTAAATTTTTTTGGTAGATTCTGAACTCAACTACTTAACATAAGTAAGTAGAAAATCAAGATCACTAGTGCAAAAAATTTGAACTAAAAAGATTCAAAGCCAAAAAACCTAGTGAAGCAAGGTGGAAAAAAACTTGTTTTCTTCACTTTAAATGCATATATCTTGCAATCTACGTGGTCAAAGTTTTTGAAATTTCTTCCACATATTCATATACTAGTCAAGTATAAGATCTTACAGTTGGATATGCAAAAAAAAACAAATTTTTAAACTCTTTTCTCTTTGCAATAGAAATGACAGTTTTGAATGTTTTTTGGTAGGAAAATCACCTCGGTCCTTTAGGGGTTAAAAAAAATAGTAAGAAGTTCATAACATTCGGTTTTTATAGTTGGCAATGTATTAGTTCCAAATGCATAATGCTTTTAAGGACTATACTATTGTGTATATAGATATAAATTAACATAAAAGATAGCTAAAAAAATTCATAGATTCTGCATTGCAAAAGGTGTATAACTTCATGTCATGTAGAAAGGCAATGTAATGATTCAGTCTCGAAATATAAAAGCTTTAAATACATTTTGAAATGCACTAAAATACGCCTAATGACAATTGGATGGTTTATTGCAATGCAATGTACTGTACAAGTACCAAATTTTGAATTTTTTTTTTCACATTTAACTATATGATCTTGCATTGCTATGACTGAAGAAGATGTGGAAAAAACTTCAAGCATTTTGACTGTGTGGATTAAAAGGTATGAGCATTTAGTATCACAGAATTTGCATCCTACAATTTTATTTATTGAAGAAAATATTGAAAATTAAATAAGATGAAGGACTTTAAAGTTTATTTTAGAGTAGAGAATCCAGACTGTCTGCAAAAAAAAAATCCTCATAACTTTTCACTCGTTGATAAAAAAAATATGATTAACAGCTTGTTACATATATGAAACTCTAGAAAACCAATTTCAGAAAAGAAATTAACTTTTATCTATCTAGAGAATACGTCCGAGGAAAAAATAAACATACTAGGCCATAATTTTTCAAATGTCATCGAACGTTGTCTACATAAAATATATATTGTCCACGGCTTCTATTCAAGTTTGGACTTGAAACATGCAAATCTATAGTCACTCGTATCTACCTAAAATTTCTATGTTGTCAAAAAACGCATGATGGTCCTTAAGGGATTAAAGAGAACCTGAGGTTGCTTTTTAAAACACCATTGCACAACATCGTAAGAAGTCATAGTTCATTTATATAGAATTATCCGTGTATATTAAAAATCTAAATATCCCCTTATCTTTCAACAAGATTCAACCAGAAATTATGCAATTAAAAAATGAAGTCAATGTTCATTCAGTAATTCACCTTGTCATGCCTTTGGGTGAAGTTATTATTGATAGCATAGGCTTTGTCAAGACTTCTTCAAGAATCGAAATAAGCTTTAAGAAGAATGAACTTGTATTTAAAATCATTCATTAAACCAACTTATACTTGTAGTCACTATTACAAACATTGAAAAGGTTATTTTCTTCTATTTTAAAGAATTTCTTCTACACTGGTAATTGAAGTGTTGAACCTAATTTTGTTGACCTGGAGAGTGGAAAAATTGTAAGCTTTTTCTATTCAAAGAATTATAATGCACATAAGAAAAAGGTGCACAATCATAACATTATTTTTTCCACTTTGATCAAGAAAATATTATGAAGGACAAGGTTAAAGTGCTTGAAATTCATTCCATACATTCTTATACCGATCTAGTGCAAGTTCCCACGGATGGAAATGTAAAAAATATAGTTTGTGGAAGTTTTTATTCTTTACAACCAAAATGGAGACCAAAGTGGTTTTGTTCATTTAAAAAGGCTTCGGGAACTCAAAGAGTACAAAATGTACTATGTACAAAAATGATTAAGGAAACAACGGTTAAACAAATGAGTAGAATACTATTGAATTCTCAAACCAACTGGGATAGAAATACAAAATATAAAGTAATCTAAGGAAAATAGTAAGAAGTAGACAATATTCAATTTTTATATTTGGCAACATATTAGGTTCAAATGCATAATGTTTTTGCGGACTTTACTATTGTGTATATGAATATAAATCAACATAAAAAAATAGCTAAAAAAAACAATAGGTTCTGCATTGCGAAGGTGTGTAACTTCATGTTATTTAGGAAGGCAATGTAATGATTCAAGTTCTCTAATATGAAAGCTTCGAATCTATTTTGAAATGCATTACAGTACACTTAATACAGCTAGATGGTTTAGTGCAATGCAATGTTCATATTTGAATTATGCAAGCCTTATAGGCATAAATTAGATTCTAAGAAACGATATAGAAAGGAACTCCAAATTTTTGTGTAGTTAGTTCCAAACGTCATTTATGATTTGGTACAATTGTTGTAGGAATTTGGAAAGGGAGTCTGTGCTTTAGAAGGAAAAAAAAATTGCCAAACTTCTTTTAGATATTATTTTGGATATCACATCAAAACTTCAAACATGAATGTATGCGTATTTGAAAATAACAATTGGCATTGCTCAAAAGAAAATACAATAGAGAAATGAAATTAACCCTTATCGGGCATTCCATATCCGGGTTTTGGGAATATTTTAACATTTGGAAATGGAAGCGTACATTTGAAATGCTAATTTATCTTAAATATAATAATGTATTTTTGAAATATGGTTGTATTTTTTTGTAATAGAAAACATCAAATTGAAGTTTTTCCAATTTCATAAAGTTTTTTTTTTTGCAAAAATAATTGTATTGAAAAAATTGCTCGAATAATACAAACTCTTTTGAAGAAATGGAAACAATAGTGATAAACGTCATGGTGCAATTACTATACTTCTTGGACCCAAGTGAAGGCAAGTTTGATTCTAGAAAAAATTCAGAAGTGGCATGTTTTGATCTTTGAAGATGCAGTCTTCCAAGTTGTTTTGAGAACTATAATTTGATCCATTTTGTAGAGAATTCAAATGGAGCCAAGAGTAAACTATTTGAGCTACAAATTCTTATGTAACCTAAAAAACATTAAAAATGAAGAAATTTTTAAAAATTCAAATTTTGACTTTAGAAGTGTCATAGAAATTGCAATTTGAATGGGTCGGAAGGAAATTGAAATGGAGCAAAAAGTAAGTCAAGGGATTACATATCAGTAGTTCACTTTCAAAACATTAAAAGTAAAAAACTATCTATGAAATTCTAACTTTTGAAATGCTTATAGGATTGCAAGGTTTTGGGTTTAGGGTTGAATTGTGAACTTCTATAGAATTCTTGGCCTCCAAACCATTAAACTATTCAACCTTGAACCTTGCAATATTGTGAAAAGAAGTTCACAGTATGGTCAAATGACCTAGCTAGAGATCTATTGGGAAATACACAAGGGTACATTTTTTATCAAATTAAAAATGTATTGAGTTTGAAATTCAAATTGGGTTCCTCTTTGCATTTGGAGGTTTTAGGTGTTATCTTCCAATTTAAAGAATAAAAATTCTTGAAAGTGGAAATTCCAACGAAATGAATAAGAAGCTGGAGTATTTGACCACTTTATCAAAAAAAATTGTAACGGTGACCATATGAATAAAACAAACTAAACATGGTAGAGATGACATGGGAAAAATGAACCCAACAGTATCACTTCATATTCAAAGATTATAATGTTTGATCATGAAGGTATTAATCCTTGAAGGCCCAAGGCCATTTTTCATGCAAAAATCACTGAAAACTACCATTTCTATTGGATTCACCATAGAAAACAATTTTTTTTTATAAAGAATCTAATTGAAATATCTTGTACTTTGTTTAATTAGGATCACGTGGAAATTTTTTTATGAAGTCCGACCTTATATATTGAGCAATATTATCATTTGAAGTTGAAAAAAAAAAGTTTTTTTTAAAGAGTATCCTACACTTTCAAATGACTTTGACCATCATTCGTGAATAAAATTTGCTTTATGAACTTTGAATTTGAAACTTTTTGTATTGGAGAATTGAGTTGAAAGTCTTTGGAAAAAATTCCAAGAAACAGACTCTTGATTTTCATTGTTGAAGTGACGGTTAAGTAAAAGTAGATCCAAGATTGGAAGGAAAAAAAAATCGTTAATAGGCCCAAAATGGAATTAAATTGCTATAATTCCAATGGTAGGTTTGTTCAAACAAGCAAGCTTAACCTTTTTGAACAATTTTTTCTGAAAAGTTTTGAGAATTGCATTCGGAAAGGGAACCAACAAGCTATTTTTTCAAAAAGATTTTTGGATTGTCCAAAAAACAAGATTGTTAATAACTTTCACATCACTATTTGAAATGGTTTGAATGAAAGCTTCGCATTTAGACAAAAAAAGATTTGTAAGGAAAAAAAATATGGATTTATTTTTGTACTCACCAACAAAAAATTTGGGCTTCTTGAGTTATATCTTTTGCTCCTAGGCTCCAGTTGAAGTAATAATTATATTTCCATAAAGCTCATCAGACTTCTATGTAATGAAGAAAATTTTAGAAAAGTACACTCAAAATTGAGGTCATAAAAAATTACCTAAAATCCATTTTGCCTCCCAAGGGGACAATGGGCCTTCAAGGGTTGAAATCATGAAAGTAATTTCATGCCTATTTTGAAGTCTTCCAATCTTCATTTGATTTTCCAACTTTAAAAAAATTGGTATCCACAAAAGTTTGATGTCTAATTTTTGCACCTAAAATCCTATTTGAAAAATGAATATTTATGCTTTTGTAGTTCACAATTGCATGGAAGGGTATCCATTGCAAATCTTTGGTGTTGTACTATTCACTATTATTGGAAATGAGTTTGAAGTATACAATATTTTGGAGGAAAAATGCATTAGAAATAAAATTACAAAAATTGCAAAGTAGATTTTGAATACCCATAAATTGATATGGATTATGCATAGAGTGCCCTTGAACCTTGTATTGTTTTGGTGACCAATTTCTCAAGTTTAACTTGTGAAATTCAAAAATTTTGAAAGACTTCAAAACACTTTTACAAATTTAAGTTTTCCACTATCAAAAAGTATAATCTTCAAATCCATACGTGCTGTTGTTAAGATGCTCAAATTGTCCCCAAAACAAGGTTGTCCATAACTGTTTCTTAAAAAAATATAAATGGAATGAATAAAAGCTTAACATGTATATATAAATATAATATATAAGAGGAAAATCTTAAAAATAGAAATTTGAAATTTTTGAAATTTTTTTATTGCCCTATTTCCTATTTCAAACTTATTTGGACATAGCTTTTGTTTTCCGGCAGCAATTGAAAAAACATTTTATTCTCACAAAGCTAATCAATTTCTCTATCTCAAAAAAAAACTTCAAAAAATTAGAAAAAGATTTCAGCTTATAAGTATGTGATCCTAAAATGGACAATTATGGTCCTTTAAAGGTCAACTCAATTTTCAAGATTTTTAGGAAAAAAAATTGGAGCGCATGTTGTTTATTATAACATTAAAACCATTGGATCGGCAACGTACAATTTGAAAATTAAATTCTTTATCATTTAGTATTTTGATTTATATTCTACTTCTTTTTAATTTCTACTTTTATCTTACATGTTGTAAGAAAATAAATGATTTAAAGTTTTTAAAGCATGTTGACAATTTAGGGTTTTAACTCTTGAAGACTGGATTTAAATAGAAACCACCGTTTTGGACATTTTTTAATACAAATCTGTGCTTATGTAGTGCAACTGCCTTTTTGCAATAGAGCTAAAAAATGAATTACGTCAATTTGAACACTAATATATTGACATTGATATGGTGGGAAATTCTAAAATTTTCTCCACATTTTCTGAAATTAATTTACAAGAAGATCCAATAGTTAAATTCCTTCACAGAAAATTCTAATGTTCAATTCTTGTATTTGGAAATGGCAATGTTTTGAGTGTTTTTGGCAAAAATATAGTCAAAAGCCTCTTGGAATTAATGACTTCCCACAAATTTCAGGCATGTTTTGTAGTATAAGCAACGAACAATTAAAAAAATTAGAATTAGAAATCAATTTTAGCCTACTTATCACAATCTTATGGAACATAATAATAGTGGAAAATTTTCATTTATAAGTAAATTTTTAAGTAGATTTATTAGTAATTGAAACGAATGTATTTACCCCGTATTTTTCAAATATGATTTCATGTTAATTTTTTTGACTAATTCATGACTCCATGTTTTTAGACCCCTTGTAATTATCTCCCAAAAAAATCCAAAAAGTCATGGAAAAATAATACGTGACCATTTATTTCATATTTCAATTTTTCCATTGTATTTCGAGGTTTTTAGTGGTTAATTACAAAAAAAGATAAACAATGAAGTCATTTTTAGTACATTATATGTTTCTTCTTAGTGTCAATTTCATATTTTATGAATTCTTACAAAAAAGAATTTGTGAAGAATTCTAATTTTAAAATTTTAATTTAGTTTTGAAAGCAAGTGTGTAACTTGTACAACACAAATGAAATTGACTAAGCAAATAATTAATTTGTTTTGATCAGGATATTTCATTATTGTATGGTTTTAAGCAAATACGAAACATTTTCAGATTCACTATAATTGAATCACGTAAACCAAATGTTGCAACAATTGGACTCCGGGAACTAATGCCTCGCACAGACGCTCCTCCAGAGATGGACATCCAACCCAAGGACCAAACCTGCGTTATTCCAAACCGCAACACAGGGAAAAGTTACGTTGCTTAACACGCTTGCCGGGAATACTGCCGTGTTTCCTTGTGAGCACACTAGGAACCCAATATGAGCTCCCTGTACTACTCGCCAAACGAAGAGTATTTGATCAAAGTCAAGCGTCGTTAGTCCAAACATGGCATTTGTAGACATGTCGTCATGTATGTGCTCGTACATGCAGAGGAGGCGAGAGTCGCACAAAACGAGGAAGGGAGGACAGTGTACCAGGTGGATGCACCTGCGCGGGATGGAAGAGTCTTGGAAGATCAGGATCCAAGCGGGGTTGTGTTCGAATCACGACGCCGCGGAAGAGGATGACAACAGACAAAGGTACAGCTGTGCATGCTCAAACAACAGCGGACAGTGCCAAACTGTGGGTTTGGAGTTCAGGTCCATCTCCTATTCTTCTGGCGAGATTGTCCAATTTCTAAAATGAACAGTTTGTGCCACTCAAGTCATCCACGTTGTTGCCACTACCTCTCCGAACGTTCGGTTCGTGGCATTGCATGGCAATGAACTAGGAGAGTATTGGCGTGGCGCCGCTCTAGGCAGACGCCATGTGTGCGGTTTGTCAGCGTAGGATTTAGGGTGGCCTCTTGAGGACTTGTAGTGGGGGGCATTAGTAGCCACTGTAGTTACAAAAACAACGTGTGCCGAATATGAGTGAAAATTGATCCGGCGTAGACTACGGTCTGCATGCATTTTATGGATTTGATTTGTCCAGACTGTTCACGACCCTCTCTGAACATGCTATGCACACGTCGTTCTTGTTCACAATTCTGAGGTGAGAACGTGAGCTCTATATCCATTGAAATGTTTTTCATGATCGTGTTGTGTTTCTCGAATGCTTCGCGGCGACATTTCAAACTCTATGATTTCTCAACACACACGGAGGAGCTTGGACAATAGTACACCTCTCGTTTGACTTCCGACGACCAGTTGAAGAGAAGGTTCAGGATACAGTCCTTCCTGCAAGGGTGCAACATTTCAAAGCCGGTGTTGTGACAACAAAATTCGTTCCATTTCCGATTTATGGATGCAAAATCACTAAATATTTTGTTGAACCCGTACTTTGTCCATGAACCTCACACGGCTTGTTCAGCAACCGATCAAGACTAACTTGTGCAAACGTAACGGCATCACTTTCACGTTACATGGTTATAGTTGTCATCCAAAAAGAAACTAATCATAGGATCCTGCACTTCACTTGTATCCTGAGTTGTCAATATCGAACGTCCGGGACCAATTCACGTCCAAAATCCAAATGTTTGGACGTCCGGACGTCCGGCCAGACGCAGTGGGTAAAACCGTCGTAAAAAAAAATTACCTTAGGTAATTCGGACGCCGCGGTGGGGTATTCGGTCGGTCGGGTTTTCGGTCGGGTTTTCGGTCGAGGATTCGGTCGGTCGGGTTTTTGGTCGTTCGGTTGTGTTTTTGGGTCGGTCGGGTTTTCAGTCAGGTATTCGGTCGGTCAGGTCTTCGGTCGGTCCGGTTTTCGGTCCGGTTTTTGGACACGGAATTTACCATGTAGGTAAAAAACATAAAAAGTGAATGTTACAAGACGTTACAGGGGTAGCATCCCCGGACTCTGGACGTCCGTCCGTCCGTTCGGACAACTCAGCTTGTATCGGATCATGCAGTTAGAGTCTCCCAAAGTTTTACCGTACGGATTGGAAAAATATCAACATTCCAAGTTGGAATTTTGTTTATTCTTTTATTATTATTTTTTAAAATACTAGATTATAATTTCAGATGGCTTTGACTGCCGTTTGAAGGAAAAAAAATTTACACTGCATGTTCCGAATGTCAATTTTTTATGGTCGAACAATTGGATGGAGAGTCTAGGAAAACCACACATGCCCCCTCTCCATACAAAAAAAAACACTTCATCTTCATTCTTCAAATAAAGCAAGATTGTTACTAGCTCCAAGATGGGAAGGGAACATTACAATCCCAAGGATGAGATTGTTCTGGAAACAAAATCCAATCCCATCATACGACTCCAATACAAACTTTTTTGCATTTCTTGTTCGAACGTTTGCTACAATTTCACTTCTTCCCCAAAATCTCTACAGTTCTTGGAATGCATGGAAGACGTGTAGATTCCATTCTAACAAAATACATAAAAAAAAATTAATTTGTAACATGATCGCAATATGGAAACATGTGGGGTAAATACGCCTAAAGTAGATTCAACCAACATTTGAATCTTTTGCACTATTAGTTCTCCAATAAATGCCTTATAGGCAAATGTAGAACCCTCTTTTCACTCTTGAGAACGCACACCGGGAGAAGACTGAGAAGCACCGTGATGGAAAGCCTGGAATGATTTTGTGTGAAAGGGGCCAACCAGCAAAGAGCAATTCAAATTATGAGGGATCAGGTACGTGTCGGGTTGCACGAAGCTCATGATTTTTGCTGCAGACGTGGTCTGGTTCGGTGCACCCCTCGGTTCGCCACCATCCCAGCTAAGGTGCCGGATGTCACAATAATATTCGTGCTGAATACTTGTCTCAGACGATGGTTGTCTTGATGCAGATTCCTCCCAGTTCCTCCTCCGCATGGTTCGATGGCCCCGATGACAGAAGACGGCATCTTTGGTGCCGGTGGATATGACGGAGCACGCTTGAGGGAGCAAAGGTTTGGGAGTGCTCAGGGAAGCTGTTTGTGTAGTTGGTGGCATTTTGGTGGATTTGCTACATTACAGCCTCCAGTGAGTGGCCATGGGGGATGCCGAACTGGATTCGGCGATCCTGGACCAAATGCAATCTCTCGTCATGGATGCTTCCCAAGTGGTATGGTCCTCCCACGGAGGATAGTTTCTCTGCTTACATCCTGTTGCGGTTTCGGAATTGAGATGTGCCATTTTTTCGGTGTTTTCTTGTCCAAGCTCCCTCGTGCAACTGGATGGAAGCTTCTTTTCCATAGTTCTGCACGAGAGAACCTAATCCGAGTCATTTCTTCTTTTCTTGCATCCACACCATCCACGTTTGTAGAGTTGCCAGTGGGTGTCCGTTTGTCTTTCTCTCGGGGATGCCACGGTCGTAGGCCGCTCTCAAATGGTTTGGCCTAGAGGACCAAGTTTGTGGGATTTGACGAACCATTTGTCTAGGTTGTCACCGCGTGCGGTGTGTGGCAATCTGATGCAGAGAGGATGTCTGTTTCGTGCTCCGTTGATGGACCATGGTTTGCGTGTTTGGCCTCTCACCTTCCCTTCCTCGTGGACGTGATTGCGGCGCACCACTCTCTGTGGCATTCTTGCTTGTGACGTTCATGACAACGTGAGATGATTGGAGGAGGTTTACAGGTGTCTTACAAGTGGCTGAGTAGGAATTTTTCTGTATCTTTGAAAGCCGCCAAGAGGTAATAACCCAACCAGTTTTTGACACGATTGGGCCACTCAGGATTCGAGGATGCTACAGGAGTATCGTTCCACCCTGATCATGAATTATATGTTTTGTCCCTAAGAACTGGAAGGAACCCATGTCTCGTCATTAGGCAGTCATAGGATGCTCCACGTAACCGTCGTTTGCAAGTGCACTCTAGATGTTATGTTTTCCCCCCTTGCTGATTTTTGTCGAAAGGAGTCCATGGAGTTCAATCCGTCTAGCCGGTGGGCTTTGTTTTGGATTCAGGATCTTGGCGCAGTTTGTAAAGTGGAACGAGGGGAACAAATTGGAGGTTGTTTATGCAGTTTGCGGATGGTCGATAGGGGAACCCCGAGCTTATAACGTACAGCTAGTGCCGAAAGCCAAGCTGCAACGTAACCTCGTGTACTCTATCCTGCCTATTCGCCGACCCAATCCTGTTGTTTGTGAGCCTTTCGCAGCGTTTTATTCACCTGCTTCTAGATCCGATTGGTTACTAGAGGATCGACTCATCCCTCTTTTTTTTTTCTTCATTTTCCGCCGTTGTCGTATTGGGATACTGCTCCTCAAGTGGATCGCGAATCGAGCCACTTGAATCTTTTGCAAATAGTCGAACGAGACGAGTTTGGATCAGGTGACTCAGAAAAGTGCGTGCCAGGAGGGTTTAAGGGGAACACGAACTAATGCTCTCGAGACCATTGTGTGTCCACCTGATGCCTTTGACACAGAAGCAAGAGAGGGATTGGACGAGCCTGCCTTCCATTACGTGTACAGCGTACAAGCTTTTCTACCTCGGGACCCAACCCATCTTTGCAGTGCCAAACAGGTGCAAGCTCCAGAACTATTCATGCAACCATGCGACGTTGACAACTGTCTTCGTGACAATCGGTGAGTAGGTCGCACCCACCACCTTGCACTTGCTTTCTCAAGGATGTGAGGACATGTGCGAAGCTGACCGGTCCAGAGACACATGGTCCGGCCAGACAGCATTGCATATTGGACCGTATGAGGTTGTGTGGATCTCATCCGTGGTGCGCAGACACATGGTCCGGCTGGACGGCATTGCATAGTGGATGGTGTGAGGTTGTGCGGATGTCATCTATGGTGTGAATTACCATCCTCTTGCGAGGATCTGGCCGATCCGAGTTTTTGGGTTTGCAAGTTCGTTCATTTGTTTGTTTGTTTGTTTTTTGATCAACGGATTCTTTCGCCTTGTCCAGATTCAGTTTGGTTTCCTACTCGCATGTCACCAGAGGGATCAGAAAAAATAAGTCCGTGATAAATCAACCGAAAGCCGAACCATCCGCCCCTGCTTTCCCCCCACCCTCGAAGAGCGTGGTTGGCACATTGACCTCCAAAGCAGATCCGCAAGGAGCACAGACAACGCCTTTGCTTCCTGCTAGCCGGAAAGAGTCATTCATCAAGAATACGGTGGGAGGTGCCATTGTCAAGAAACAAGGTGCTCGAAAAGGCTTGGCAAAACATGCAGCACCTGCTAAGACGGTGTTGAGAAACGTTGCTGATGGAAAGAACACAATGGAGACGACAGGAAGGGCCTCGTCCTTGGCTACCCTTTGGGTAAAGCGATGGCAAAGGCCACGGCGTCTGCCCCAGCAGCAACCGTGCCCACGCTTACCGCCAGTATTGTCAAGACACAAGTCGCTCAAAAAGGCTCATCTGAACGTCCCATATCGCCTAGTAAAAGGGGATTGGGAAACGTTGCGGACGAGGAGAAGACGCCAAGGGTGGCGGGAAGTGCCCCATCCTTGGCTATCCTTTGGCATAGAGAGATTGCAAAGGCCACGGCTTCCGCCCCAGCAGCCGTGCCTACGCCTACCACCGGTACTGTCAAGAAACAAGGCGCTCGAAAAATCTTGTCAAAACATACAACACCCCGTAAAACAGTGTGGGGAAATGATGCCAACGAGAAGAATACATTGGGAAGGGCCCCATCCTTGGCTACCCTTTGGCGTAAGGCGGCTGCAAAGGCCACGGCGTCCACCCCAACAGCCGTGCCTACACTCACCACCGGTACGTTTCCTAAAACCTGGCCGACAAGTCTTGGTTGTCGCCGTCACATACGTGCATGTGGTCCCAATCCAGCTTGGGCACTGACGTCGATGCACCTAAGTGTGCCGAACAAGCACATCATGCGGGAGCGCAATCCAATTCTGTAGCATTTTGGATAAAGCAACGGGGGGGTGGGGGGTGGGGGGGGCTTGGTAACCCACGGTCGAGCAGACTGAAGTCGTTCATGGTCGATTCTTCTGCAGGTAATGCGGTTTCTGCAATTAGAGCAATGGAGGGCAATAGCGGCAAGGCGGGTGGTGACGAGGAGGCCCAAGATTTTGCTTGGATTCGGCGCTGCTAGGCAAAGAAGGACGGGACTGGACGGAAATGGCAGGTTGTGTCGGACGAGGATGTCTCTGAAGATGAAGAAGGTATGAATTGTTGTGCAACCATCAACTTGGCATCTCCTACACGATTTGGAAGAGATGGTCAGGTAAAGACGGATGCAACGATTGACCTAGGAGCAAACACAGGTCTTCCCAACCCTCAGTGGATGGAATTCAAGGAATAGAGCAACATCCTATAGGTCGAAGCCGCAGGAATGCGGTGTATTCATGGGTACATTGTTACACCTTTTCTCAAAGGAGTTACACCGTGTAACCTATCCCGTGTAAATGCTTGGAGTTCTTTGTGAATGCGTGGAATACTTGTTACGGGTGGTACCATCTACCTACCACTAGATTTTGATAGAATTTAAACGAATTATTTATGACTATAGTTCTTTGTAAATGTGTGGAGTCTTTGTTATTGGTGCCACTGTCTACCTACCACTGCATTTTGACCAAACCTAAACAAAATATTTATGACTACAGTTAAAGGATGTGTAGTACCTTGAACTAAAGGCTTTATGTTTAAGTTATTAAATGTAAGTTGTACGTGGAAGCCTTGAATTGTTGAAAATAAATTTTGTCGGTACCGATCAAAGAGCTTAAATATTGGTAATATGTACAGTTTAAAAAAATAAATGGGCAAAAAAATAAATTATAAAATTATTATAAAATGCATAAACAGGATTTAGATAAAAACTTATGATAAAAAAAATAGGCATTAATATTATTAATAAAAAAATGGAATGAAAATATAATAATACTATAATGACCTTGGTCACAAGAAAAATACCTATAGTTTTATTATGTATTTAGCACTGATCATTTATATTCATGAAAAAAGGTATAATAAATTTTGGAAAATCAATTAAGAAAACTAAATACAAAGCAAAGAAAAACACAAAAAAATACCAAAATAGCATGAATTATATAAAAAATTTAACAAGTGGTCAGTATTACAGGTTAGTATATAGCAAGAAGGTTCCCAAAATGTGGCACATTCATTACACCAATTAAAAAAAGAGGTCCACTAGTGTAACTTTTTTTTATTAATCTAGATGGACTATTGATAATTTATGTGTTTTTAGCCTAAGTATCTCAATTGATTTGGTGCTTGCTTTCTAGTGAAATTGGTCTTGGCTTCTAATTTTGAGCCCAAAATGTTTTGGGGCTATTTTTAACTCCTAAAGTCCAGTTGTCCACTCGGGGGATGTCGTAGCACAGAAAGCACAAAATCCTTCTTTAAGGCCTTAATGGACCCTAAAGTGACTCGTGTATCGTTCCGCAGAGATCTCGGTGTAATTCTCCTAAATGGCCGGAATGAAGTGAGTTGATATCCCAAAACAAACCCCAAGTACTAGTCTAGACCGGGTCCAATTCCAGTAATCCGGAACCGGAAACTCCTATCCCAATTGTATATCCGGTCTAGAGTATGTAACTACATGTAATAAATTCGAGTTTAACCTCTGGACCAAGAAGGATCTGCAATTTTGGGCTTCAAGAAGGAAGCTTAACTCCTACCCTCCGAGTTTTAACGTGTCAGAAGATCCATGATATAAACTTGAAAAGAAAACTTTGACAAGAACAACGAGAAAGAGACCTTCCTCACAACTAGACCGGATGGACTACGCAGGCTAACAGGTCACGCAAGAAAGTCTGGATTCTCCTAACAGTTACTACAATGACAGACTACAGGACAATCCACAGCCTAGGTAGAGAAGGGGCGTCAGGAAAACACAGAAGAGCTATAATACTTCTTGACAAAAGCAGCTTCTTGACAAAAGCCAGCTCTAATCCTCGCAAGGAAATCCTGTGGTATCTTGTCTAACACGCAATCTCTCTAGGGACCGGATACTTCCTGTATCCGGGTATCACTTCCTCCTTACCCAAATCTGCACGATCTCACTGCTCTCACAATAACACGGACAAGTGCTAAAAAGTACAGCTCACAGTTTGTGAATTGAAAAACTCCAATGGCATTTGCAGAAAACTGGGAATACAAAGTATGAAAAATGCTGTGCCAATGCAAATCTAAAATCCGCCTTTAAATACTAAACTACCCTTCAAACTCAAAAAGCACCTAAGGCTAAAAACAGCTAATGGAATGACACGTTTCATTTCTAACTTCTTGTCAATTTTAGATAACCTAAGCTACAGTCAAAAAGCTCCCACTAAAAGTGGATCTTAGATCCTAAAAATCCGGAATCAATTTGAGTCCTAACTCCTTCTAAACTAAAAATATTCCTACACAACTACTTGTCAAAATTAGGCATGCAATCCTACAATCATTGTCAGAACCTTCACCTACTTTCTAATCTTCTTAACTGGAGAAAACCCCGCCTTTGCTGGTCCCTTTCAAGTCAAGGGCTTCTTTTTGGTCTACTGTCTGGCCATCTGTTTAGACCGGACTTTGGCCTTCTCTCTGGCCGCCTTCGCCTTCGTTGCTCGGGTCTCTGCCAGGGCCTGATCGGGATCTGAATAAGGTTCAGAATCCTTATCGGATCCGGATTCTTCTTCGTCATCATCGGAATCCTCTTCTTCTTCTTCCTCTTCCTGAGCCTTGGTGAATTTCTTCTTGGCCGACGGTGGCTCAGGAACCTTTCTCTTATACGGGACTGGAACAGGCCTTGCCACCTTGCTCTGAGGTGTTGCCTCTCCTCCAACCGGTTTCCTGATCAGACCACTACTTGGTGAGCCGGATGAAGTACCGCGACCGGCTCCAATCTCTGTCTTCACCACGGACTGCATCAGGGTCGTCATCTTCTCTGCATCGCCAAACTGCACCTTCTTTCCAAAAGTCTTGGGAGAAGACTTGGATGGTGAGAGAGTGCTGATCTGCTTCGTCTTGGCACTCTCTTCCGGAGTAGATCCCCCTGGTCCGGTTGCCGGTTCCGGTCCCTGTGTCTTTGCTGGATCAGGTCCCGTCACCTTTGTAATCTCCAAATCATCATCCTCCGGAACTGGGTCGGTGACTTTGGTGCTCTCCACCTCAGTCTGCGGCACCTAACTTGTCTTAGCTTCCTGGTGCTCCTCGGGTACAGGTAAGTTTGGTTGCTCGTGAGAAGTCTCACCTTTACCCGTGTCCTCTACTGCTGACTGCTGAACTAGTTTGTGATCCGGTTCCGATCTCGGTGCAGGATCACTTTGAGGATTTACCTCGCGCATCACTTCTCGCAGCTGCTCCAGTGTAGACTCCATCTTCTTATGATAAGTAATCATCGCCAGTATGAGCTTCTGATGCAGCTGTTGTCCTTCCACCATCACTTGTTGGTCAAACAAGTTAGCCTTGTTGACAACTTCACCCGAATGGGTGATAAATTCCCGGATTCGAGAAATGGTGTCTCTCGTATGCTTGAAGAACATTCTCTCCTTCTCCACCTCTTCCGTTTTCTGGTGCAACTCCTGTTTAAGAGTGGCCACTTGGCCGGAAAGCTTCACCAATTCCTCCTTGCTTTCATTCTTCTCCTTCTCTCGGGTAAGCCGTATTACCCGGGTTAAGGCTTGAGCTGGGTGGGTAGCGCCCACCGTGGTGCAGATGATTTGCATTGCACCTTGTACCACCGCGTATCATTTCGTGAAGTTGCTCAAATCTCGGGTGATCCTGTCCAACGGCTCGTCTCCCCAGACCGGATCAGTATCCTTAGTCTGTTCTCTCTCTACCTGATCCTTTCCTCTCGTTTCTTCACCCTTATCAGCACCCTCACTCTCATCCTCCTCATCCTCAGACTTGCTCTGCTCATCCTCATTATCTCCCTTATCAAAGGACTCTTCCTCATTTCCGGTCTCAGGATCTAAGTCCAGAACTTCAAATTCTACCAGGGCTGCGGCGGCCTCATATTCTACTTCTTCCTGCTTTATCATCACCTCCTCAGAATGATACAGGTGATAAAGGAATGGACAGATGGCGGAAGGCTTAGCCTTCCCGACATTGTTTACCATTTTCAGCACTTGGTCTTGAATGACCAAACTCCAATCTACTTTCCGGTCTCCTGACAGTGCGCCAAAGACTGTGTTGGCTAATGTCAGAGAAACCCTGCTTGGCCTTTCCGGGTTAAGAATGGCCAAGATGTATTGCAACAAACGCCTCTCTCTCTGATTGATGCAATCCGTAATCGCGAACCCGTCTTTCTTGCTAATGGGATTCCAAAACTTACCCACCGTGTATTGGTGCTTTCGGGATGCGCTGCCTTCGCCTTCCCGGTCGAACACGTAAACCTTCCTCCACATTTCTGCCGTCCACCTCTTGGGCTTCGCACGGATTGTGATCGCGGCGCGAGTCGGTGCTCTAGAACTCAATTCCGCCACTATAGCTTCACTCCGGAAATCCCACGGTCTGATCAGGAAGCCGGTGCATCCCATCTGCTCCAAGTCCTCCTTCAGCTCTGCCATCTCCTTGTTGTCTTTGGATAATCGCGGCGTCACATAACGGAGCAAGATGGTCGCTTCCCTGCTGTGACTTGCGGCCATATCTCCTCTTGTTCGGATGCAACCGGTCTACTGTCGGGAATCGGTAAAACAAGTGGCCCTCACGGCTCACTCTCTCTCTCCTTTCAGCTAGCAAGTATTAACTCTAAGCTCGGATGCTAACAGCCTTCTCTCTTGCACTCAATGACCTTCGAGCACTCTCGTCTGCAGTCTGTCAACTCAAAACCCAATACTGCCGCTCAGACCGAAAATCAGTAATCGTGCACGTTGTACAACTTTTCGTCAGGGCAGGAAATTGTAAGTGACCAATCTCTGGACAGATAGGATCGAAAAGACCCAATCCCAGTAGCTCTTAATGAATAATGATTCCCCTAATCAAGGCTTTGCCCGTTAATCCTGCCCGTTTAGGATTCCCATTAACTAATGATTAGAACGTTCCCGTTGTTCCCTAGGGTTAAGTAGGTCACCGTTGGATGCCGGTTTCCTGTTACCCCTTTCCTGACCCGGTCTAGGCAACTTGAACTCCGGTTCCTTATTTTCGGTACATTCAGTTAGCCTTTACATTGATTCCTGATCAGTCCATTTCCGATTTCCGGTTCTAAACATTAGATGGTCTATAAGACTATAACTATCTAAAAATCAAAAAAATTTACTGCTAAGAAGAATATTATTCCTTCATTTATATTTTAATATAGTAAAACTAGATTTTCATGTTCCGACAGGGGACAAGTCAAATTTCGAGCAGGTACCTATGGGCTGAATTTTTCTTGTGATTTTCCAAAACTTTTTGTGAAGATAGATAAATTGATTAGCTTAGAGGGAATATAATTTTTAGGGTAATTGGTGCCCAGGAGCACAAATTATACCAAAAAATCCCTCAAAGCAAACTTGGCGGGCATCGCAAATTTTTGGGCAAAAGTTGATTTTTTTTTTCCCTCTGAAATAATATATTTTTGTCTACACCCGAAGCTTTGACTCATTCCATTTGGATTTTGTGATGAAAAAGTTATGGACAATCTTAGTTTTTGGGCACTTAGAGCATCTTCTTGAAAAAATAACAAGTAGGATTCATTTCTGATTGCAATTTTGACATTTTTTCACAATTTTTTGGGAGAATGTTGTGTTTGCTTGTTAAAACAATCTCCCCATTGGAAGTGTTGTATTTCAATCCCATCTAGGAGCTATTAACAATTCAGTTTTGGGTTCAATCTTGGACCGATTTCTACTTAATAATTTTGGAAAGAATGAAAATCAAGTATGTTTTTTTGAAATTTTTTTTCTTAAATTTCATTTCACATCTTAGACATAAGCAATTTTAAACTCAAAGTCTATCGTGCAAAAATTTTCCACAAATGGCGGTTTTAGGTCATCTGAAATTGCAGGCCGGTGTTCAGAAAAAAAAAAAATTTCAACTTTGAATGCTAATATCTTCCAATCTATACGGTCAAACTTCATGAAATTTTTATCACATGATCTTTGACAAGTGAAGAACAAAATCCTATGGTTAGATATTTTAAAAACGATTTTTTCTATGTCCTTGGATGAAAGTAGCAAAAATGGCAGTTTTGAGCATTTTTTGACAGAAAATGGCCTTAGGACTTTAGGGGTTAACCACAGTTTTACACACTGGCAACCATATAGGGTGGTGTTTGGGTGCCCTATCTATGCATTTTTTGTCCAAATTGCAAATTTTTTGCTTTCTTTCCTACGGTAGAAGGCTGGTCGCAACTATAGAAATGCAGTGCATTCAAGGATACAGCGTTACACTTTTGCTCAAAGGAGCTACAGCAATGTAACTTCTCCCGTGTAAATGCGTGTTGTCCTTTGTAAATATTTATTCTGGATTGCTATAGATTCTACCATCTCCCTACCACTACACTTTGATAGGATTTAAAAACAAATCATTTATGACCATCTACTACATAAAAAGTTGCAATGACTTTATGGAAAAGCCGATAAGTTGCGTGACATCTCTTTTATCAAAAAAAAGTGTACAACATTGAAAAATGGCAATCCAAATGATTGAAATACAGTCTTAAATAATCTACATTCTAGAATTATAATTTTTTCAAAAAATATTGAAAATGGAGTTAAATAAACAACTTCAAATTTCATTTTCTACTACTATAACTACCAAAAACAAGAACTATTCATAACTTTTGACTCACTAATCAAAATGGAATGATGCAAAGCTTTTTGTATATACATAAATCTTAGAAAAGGGATTTCAAATTTAGGTTTCTTCATATAGTATTTTGGATTAACTACCTTCGAAGATTTCAATCTATAAATTTATACAAATCCCATATGAACAAGATTTTTGGCCCCCTGTTCACTTCTTGAAAATTATTTGAAAGAAATTAGAACAAAATTGAATGGTTTAGTCTACTTCAAAAGTTTAGGTTATAAATTAGGAAAATTTTATTGTCTTGGTCTTAATTAATTACAAATTTTTGAAGTCAAAAGACACATTAGAGAGCTGAAAATGACTTTGACTCTCTAATATTGTATAAGAAAAATTCGTCTAAAAATAGAACAAATTATAGCTAGGATTATCTCCCTATTATAAGTTCATTTGGAAGAGAATATTGATGCAATGTCCATCTTAATGTGTTCTCTATGAATGTTTTATTTGAAAAACATGCCATTTTAGTTTAGGATTTCAGGCTATCCTATAACTTATTTATAAATCACCTACGTCCTATACTACTGCTTTTCTTGAAAGATAGGCCTTTACAAGGTAATTATTTTTTGGACTTATAGATGACAATCTACTCCAAGTTTTCAAGGCATTACAAATGTGTATCATTTCACATCATATACTCATTCTTTTACATCAATATTCATAAATATGCTACATCAAAAAGGGTAAACAACAATTAAAAAAACATTTGAACTCGAAACTGCCATGTCCATTACAAGAAGTTTGAAAAAGTCACCAGATGTTCTAAAAAAATATAATATACACACCTCAAATTAATTTCATAATTTTTACAATATTGCATACAATATAGTAATAAGACGACACCATGATTACATAATAATATACACTCAAAAAAAAAAGTATCTTCATAATTCAAAAATGATTTGACAACTAAAATTAGGGTGAAACTAAACAATAAAATTACATGCATATAACTAAAATAAAGTGTTTTTGAGAAGCTCCATGTACTAATATTGACAATTAACTTTAGGTTGATTGTATGTTGATCTTGTCAGGGTTTGGGCATCTGAATTTCGTACATAAAGAATATCAACCTTCCAAATATTCCATAAGGATTGTTGTAGGCAACATGGACCAGTACTCAAGAGGCTTTGTGCGATTGAGAGGACAGGTAGAGGACACCTGGTAACCACTTGCTACAATTGATTGTGATTGGAGGTTACCGGGTATCTTTCTATTTTTTGTTAAAATTTGATTCAATTATAAATGCTCAAATCTTTCAAAGGACTTCATCACAAACTTCCCCTGTCATGGATTGTCACTAGTAATTGTATGATTATTGCCGTCGTATGGTTATCATCCGACAAGTTTCAGAGAGGCATTAGAAATTGTCAAAAAGAATTCCCTTCCAATGCCTCTCTGAAATTTGGATGAAAACTTTTTACTAGAGACTTATAATGTCAAACGGATTTTTGGAGATGAAATATGGTTTAATTTTTCAACATTTTTTAGTTCAAAATTTTTCATAAAAAGTTAATCTACTATGCTTTAATGAGGACTGGTCTGAAATTATGGTTTTTTACATAATCACTCCATTTTCAAGTTGACAATGAATGGCTTCTCATCCTTAAGTTATCTCATATTCTTTGTCACAACAATTAATGAATTTCAGTATAAAATGAACCTCTCTACTTTCCAATCTCACCAAGTTCCGGTAAAGTGAATCTATCATTATGCCATCAAGTTTCTTGTCGGTCCTAGTCCTAGATTTCATTCAAACATTTGGTGCACTATTATACATTTTCATCACTACATCGTCAATTTTCTTGTCGGTTTAGTCATGGATTATGTTTAAATATTTGGTGCAATTATGTAGATGTAAATTGTGATTTATTAGATTATATTAATCAATTGTTAACAAACCAAATAAAATTAATTAATTAATAAAAAAATTATTGCTAATTAGAAGGGTGATCAACAATTTAGCAATGACAATATTTTCTCAAACATTAATAACATTTAATAAAGGTTACGCCAATACAAATAGCAATGATATTATTGTCGGGAATTTTTTGTGTACTTCAACATATATAAAATGCACGACAAAGATAATAGTTTTTTGTGCATAATTTGTGTCATTAGCGCACTTGTGATTAATGTATAGAAGTCACATAGTTAACCCCTAAAGGACCAAGGTGATTTTCTTATCAAAACACTCTCAAAACTGTCATCTCTATCGCAAATAGTAAAGAACTTCAAAAAATGTTCTATTTTGCATACCCTAAACCATAAGATCTTATATTTAACTAGTATATGAATGCGTGGAAGAAATTTCAGAAACTTTGACCATGTAGATTGCAAGATATATGCATTTAAAAAGAAAAAAACAAGTTTTTTGGCACCTTGCTTGACTAGATTTTTTGGCTTTGAATCATTTTAGTTCAGATTTTTAACACTAATGATTTTGATTTTCTACTTATTTATATTAAGTAGTTGAGTTGAGAATCTGCCAAAAAAATTTAGGAAAAAAACCGCTTAGTATTCACTCATTAAAAAAGGTGTTAAGTAGAAGTGGGTTTAAAATGGCAGAAAAAACTAAATTGTTAATAACTTTTAGATGGAATTGCCTTACAATAATCTCAATGGTGAGATTGTTCTAGCAAGAAAATCCCAACTTGTCTAATAATTTTCTCCGAAAAATTGTAAAAGTTTGCATTCAAAAATGAGTTCTATAAGTTATTTTTTCAAGAAGATGCTTAGATTGCCCAAAAAACTAAGATTGTCCATAACTTTCTCCTTGTTAGTCCAAATTGAATGAAACAAAGCTTCACGTGTAGACAAAAATATAATCTTTGAGAAAAAAATTTCAAAAAAGATTATTTTGACTTTTTGTGAATTTTTTCGTGCTACCCGTCAAACTCCATTTCTACTTATTGTGCCATAACTTTTGCTCCCAAACATCGACTAAAATAAAAATTACATATCCACGAAGCTCGTGCGAAGATACACAACTTCCAAAAATCCCAAAAAATCTGACTTCATTAGGTACCTGCGCAGACCGATTTTGTCCCCCAAGGGAACAAGCGGTCCTTTAGGGGTTAATACAGATGACAAAATAGTCTCACTTCCTTGCAGTTATCGTGTGCATTGTAACGATGCAATGACTTACAAATTAAGGTACGTACCCATGAAACAATAGTAACTACATGGTAATTGCTAATAATTTGTTGGACCAGAACTTTGAGATGTTATGTAGCCAGGTCATAAATTACATTTTTGTTGCCCTTGTTGAAATAATATTCGAATCAAAAGGTGAATTAAAATGTGTTTTCTATTATTTTTTATACCTATTTATTAAAAATATTTTAAAATTCAATCTAGTATGAAGGTAGAAATGAGAGAAAGACATAAGGTATTTCAAATACGAGGATATAAAATTTTGCAGATTTTCCTTTTAAACTTGAATTACTATACATTTTAACAGCCAAAAAGTGTATTGCGCACATTTCCAATCTCCAAAGTTTTCCATTTTCCATTACTCTACAATTACTCTCCAACTCACTCCTTTTGGACATGTATCATAACCTTATTAGTCCTAATCTTAAAAAAGACAAAAAAAAAAGCCCCATAGATTGGTTATAGGGTATGGTTGACTATTGGCTTCTAGTTTTTTAGGTCTTGGAAATGAGCTTCAAATACACTAGATCTTGGAACAAAACCACATTAGAAACTTATTTGAAAAATGTGTAGACTAAATTTTGAGAAGCTATAAATTGAGTTTAGGATAATATGCATATTATGCCCTTTCACAACATGTTTTTTTTTTATAATCAACTTTCATCATTTGACATGTTAAAAGAGGATTGAGAGGCTTTGAATCACTCTTGTAGTTTTAACACCCTCGTGATCAAACATTCTAATTTTTCTATGCATAAGTGGTAGTGTTGAGGTTTTTTTTCTAGATGATCTCTAAATTTAGGCAAAATGAATCAATGATATAGTCTCAAGGGATCAATGACATAGTCAAAAATATAGGCAAAATATAGTCAATGATACTCTTGCAGATTAAATCTCATGCATAGTAGTAGTTAGAGGAAAGAGAACTAAGTCACTACTAGAAAAATAGTGATTGAAGTCATCAAAAATCTAAAAAAGAAATGTTGATTAGGACAGGTTGACCCAGACAAGGTTCAACAAAAAAGTTTTGATGTGGATGTTCTTCTTGACAATTTCTTGTTGATCATAAACATGTAAGCGTTTATTTTTTGTCATTTTTAGCACATTCATGTTGATTTTTAATATATAGGTGTCAAAAAGATGTAGTGTTTTTGGATTTAGGGTTTAGGATTTAGGGATTTAGGGTTTAGGATTTTATAGTATGAAAAACCACAATGAGGTCGTTAGGTGTCCATCATGGACCATTTGACTACAATGTAGTTTTCCACCTTACTTCTTTGTATGCTTGTGCATATTCATTTCAATTTCTTTGAATTCCTTCCAAATGATTCATTTGATTTTTCATCATTGATTTGGCCACAAGCAATACCCAATTATACCAACTCCATCAGCTTCCTACTGTCTCCCATGCATTTCCACAAGGACAATAAGATTCTTCACCTTATCAAGTTGGACAATTGCAAACAAGATAGGCTTTTCCTTATCAATAAAGCAACTGTAGCAAAGTAGAACCCCCCATAATTGAGCAAATAAGCAATTAGAGACATGATTTAGGATAGTACAAGGCAAACCAAATAGTGATGTAGGGATAGAAATGAAGAAGATTGTCAAAAATTTGGTTTTTTATCATATGATCTAAAATTTCAATGAATTTGGAAAGCCCAAGGTTGGCTTGGATCCTATGTCCAATGTATAGACTATTCCAAAAAACGCTCATTTTAGAGACTACTTCTTGCTCACTTCAACACTACAAACCAAGCATATGTGTCAAAAGAAGTATGGTGGAATTGATAGTTGGTAACCAAAAGCTCATGGTTATAAATGAGTCCTAAACTCTCTTGAATTTGAGGCGCCTTATTGATTGCTAATGGGGGGGGGGGGGGCAATCTTATAAGTAGGAAATACATGTCGCTATATTTAAAGTGATGAAATGAAAGTTCAAATTAGGGACTTGGTTGCAAAACTATGATGCTTAGGAAACAAAGTTTGGTCCCTTCATAATTTGTAAAATTTGTTGAACATTGTATGCATGATCATTTGTGAGGTATGAAATCTACGCTAGTCCTGTGCTTTAGGAAAAAAAAAAACTTGATAGGGAAAATGGTTGATTTCTTATGCCTTCCTTCTTCATGAAAATTCCCATTACAGTCATCACTCATCCTAAAACCCTTAACCCCTAAAGTTTTTTTCACTATATCTTCACTAGAAACATTCCAAAAACTGCCATTTCTATTACAAGTATCAAATTTTTGAAAAAATCTTTTTGGAACACACATAACTATAGATTTTGTAGTAATCTGGCTTGAAAAGATGAAGAAGAGGGTAAAAAATTTGAGATGTTTCTACCATGTAGATTGCAAGATATTAGCATTTGAGTTAATAAATATCTTTTTTCTAATATCCTTAGGAAAAAACAAACAGATGCACTTCACAAGCTCATGTTTGTATGAAGAAATGTCCAAAATGGTTGTTATTTTTTGGATTCATTTTGAAGTCGGCTTGGCTACATGCTAACAACTTTTCAGTTCATTTGGAATTGTACAACATATAGGGAAAAAATTGTGTATAAAAAAGTAGAAAATGATTCAAAAACCTTAGTAAGTTGTAGAATATTTCTTTATGAAATTTCTCACATAGTAGGAATTTTCATTAATATATTAGCGTTGACAAATAAAGACAATGTAAAATTTTATTAGAAAGGTTATTGTAGACAAAAAATTTCATGTAGATGATAAAAATGCAAACAATCAAATAAATCCAAGTTCGGGGGGGACAATTTGTTGCTATCATTACATAATTCTCACTTGTTTGGACAAATCTCTCTATAAATGTGCCAACATAACAAGGACATATAAACTCTACTACAAAATGTTGCCAAGTTTAATTTAGGACTATTTGTGGATTAACTTATGTTTTCGAGGCATCAATTGAAAAAACCAATATAATCACCAAATTTGAGGTATTAGATAGGACAATGGATGAAGTCTACTTGCTTTGCTTTGTAGGATTTAGGCCTATAGCGGAGCTTTGTTAGGCGTGTAGCTATAGTCCTCCTTAGGATACATATGAAGGGGCTTAGGATTGACTTTCCTAGTTCTGTTGGGTGTTTTTTTTTAAATATTTTCAAATATTCCCCTTTTGCATACAAGGTGTATTTTATCCAAGGTATTAGATAAAACAGTGGATGAAGTTTCCTAAACCCTACAAAGCGGAGTGATTCATAACCTTGTTAGGAACTTCCAACTTTTTCGTGTGAATTCATTGTAAGAATTGACTTTTTAGGCATTCTGTGTTAGAAACTATTATGATTGCTTTAGGTGAGCAAGGTGAGCATCCTAGATTCAGATTTTGTTGGTTTTGAAGTAGTCCGCAGACTCTTTGGGGTCATGATGCATTGAACACTTCAAGTATTTATAGCAAATTCATACGTTGTCAAAAAATTAAAATTTTGTTTTTGAAAACACATCTTAAGATGAGCCGGAGGTTAGTTCACCCTAAGATGGGGGCTTTCAACTCAAGTAGCAAAGATTGCCCGCGGATCCGTGGAGATTTGATAGCAAGCTCCACCTGCTATTGTGGTTTTGGGTGAACTTACTTCTTCTTGTCTCTTTGCTTTTTAAAATGCAACTTTGGAAAAAAAATTCAAAAATGTAAAAATCTTTGCCAAAGATGAGGTCCTTTGGTTTTGTGTTTGGTTTTTTTCTATCAATGAAATTTTTCCATGTGTTTCAAGAAAAAAAAATTAGAATTCCCATTGCTCTCACCATTTCTCATGCTTCTCTTTACGTGAGGAAAAAAATTGAAAAAATTTAGCGATAACATAAAGCCAAACTCCTAATTTTGATCACAATGGGCTATTTTACCTTAGTAATTATATAAGTTAGTAGATTGGAAAGAAGTCCAATTGCTCATCAATAAATTAAAGCTTTCTCGAATTAAATCTCCAAAGGCTTGTCATCAATGACAAGCTAACAAGAACAAAATAAAGCTACTCCACACCTTTGAATCTATGACTACAACGCTATTCGAGATTGATTTTCACTTGGCAGTTATAGCATTTCAAAAATCCATTGGCAGGGTGATTTGGGTGGATTGCAAAAGGTCAGTGTTCAAAGTGTACATCCCTCAAGTGTGTATGCATATATTTAAAGTGAGTATTTGTAGTCGCTGAGTTTGGACGATTGGGGTAAGGTAGGAGGCTTATAAACCAATCATCTAAGGGATAAGGGACCTCTATAGGAAATCAGTAGAGCGTAACATTTTTCACATATTTTTGGTAGAGAGAGGAAAGAGAAATGATTCACCAATATTTTAAATTGTAATTTTCTGACTTATTAACTATGAGTTTTTTATTTATTTTTTAAACAAATGGAGAGAATCCATTGCATTAAAAAAAAGCACAATACAAAACAACCAAGCCGTGAAGCTCGACCAATGAAGAGATAGCGAGCACAAAAGGACAACACAAAAAAAATGACAAACTAGAGAACCCTAATTAAAAAGCGCAGCCGAGAGGGCCACCCCCTTGCCACTTAATAATGCCACCCTTCTTCGATGCTAACAACTTAGAATAGAGCCAGATATTATTAAATTTGAGCCATACAAAAGTCGCTTGGTTAGGTTTGAACCTAGCAGTCATTTTGGCTTTAAGTGGCGCCGCTCGGCATGAGTCAAGAAGCAAATCCTAGAGCGCTTGCTGTAGGAGACTATGCGGCTACATAGTATGTGAGAACACCTTTTGGTTGCAAGCGATCTAGACAACTATGAATTTTCAAAGTGAAAGGTGCATAGGTAGCTATTGGTGCTTGTAGATTGACAAATCTTCAATCAAAATCAACCATTGAATGGAGCACTTCAAACTTAGGATGCTTCTATAGTTTTTGCTCTCAGACATCATGCTTTCATTTATTTTAGCCTTATATGAATGTATATTTTACGCAAGGAGATTTAAGAATACAATTAAAAAGCAAAAAGCACATTGAACAAGTTGTGATTCATGTTTGGAACTCTCTACACTATTTCTACTAGCTCTACAGGGCAATTCTAAATGCCCGCTCACAATTCGAACCTCCTACCTTAACCTCTAAGTCATTTAGAAAACACATTGTGTCCTCTAGATTCATAAGCAACCCATTTTCGCCAAATTCTATGAAGTATTGGCCAAATATGTGACTACAAAATTGAAGGTGCAATAGTCATTGATTTTTACATGTTTTTAGAAAAATATTGCGACGCTCATTGTTGAAATGAGATATTGCCGAATATACTAAAGTGAAATATATGTATTGGAGATACAACCTCACCATATTTACAAAATTAGTAATATGTCCAATGCAACTAGAAACTGTGCAATTTGTTAGAAGATTTCATTGCGCATTTTGCAATAAATAAATAAAAATTAAATGGATAATAAAACATTCACATGCAAGGTTATATACATTGCACTTATGGTATGTACAAAACTATGGATGTATTGAAAGACACCCAGAATCACTTAGGGGTTAAGTGATTTTTTTTTTCTCTTAAAATTCATGGACAATTTCTATTGATTTCAAATGGAATCAGCATCAGGACTTCCTTGGACGTCAACCATCCCAATTCATAAGTGACTTTCAACGATATCATTTAGACAGAAGTAACCCACTACCAAAAAATTTCCCTTTTCATGTTTTGGATAGGTTATTTTGCATAATCAATGTAGGTTCACCCGCATAATTGGGCATAAGGATTCTTCATCCAATAAAGCTTTTGGTTCATCTAAAGAATCTTTGGCATCTTTTTCATTTTTAACATTTTTTAGTGACCGCTTTACGCCGGCCAATATCCTTGTTGTCAAGAATTGCATAGCAAAATATGTCTCATCTTTCAACTTTCTCCTCTTCACTACACATTTTGTTGTACAATTTTCTCCTCTGTTGGGTATTGCCCTATACTAAGCTTACTTTGCAGTTTTCAAGCATTGCTTCCTTAAACCCCCAAAAGACAAGAAGTTACATTAGTATCACTAAGGTACTTTGCCCCAAATAATTTGATTTTTGGACTAATAGGTGCATTCTTCATTTCTATAATGATTTGAAATGTCACCCATTAGCCACTTTTTGGCCTCAACATCTATACAGAGTTAATTCTAAAATGATACAACCCTATTACCAAGGTAGTTAGTCGTAGAAATTTCCAAGATGTATAAGTGCATTCTCTATAGCTATTATTTTCTTGAAATTCATTCATGAGGCACTTTCAGTGTCTGCACAACAATTGGATAATCCTCAACTCAAAATCTCCTTGTATCAAGAATTGGTGATCTATCAAGAAGAACTTCAAAAGTGAATGTCTCCATTTGGTGTTGAAGTTCCCTACTTTCCCTTCACCACATCTTCTCTTGCAATTGCTAAAAAAAAAAAACATCATTCCTTCATCCAAATTCCAGTGAGTTATGCTGGGGTTAATTTTACGCCTGGAGTCAATGAGACTCTTTTATCACGTCCTTTTCAACCATGGGAAGTTTTCACAGAATCATTCCGTCTCTCTAACTGAGAATCGAGTAGATGATTAAATCCAAGCATGCTTTTCTCCACATGAGGCACATGGGGCTCAGTATTCGAGATTCCAAGCTCACATTCTGAGAAAAGGTCAAAAATATTTCCTCACAGGTCTTCACAATTAAAATACTTTCAAAACTCAAAACTCAACTCGTGATTCTCAACAGACCCACCACAACAATGAACAATGATAGGAGTACATTAACTTCACTCGGTCTTGACCTTCCATTTGGACATTAGAAACCAAAGTGATCACTGGTAGACAAACTCAGTGTTCCAGTGTCCTGCTACTGAAATCATGTCAGCTTGACAAACCGCTGAAAGCTGCAGACTCACCCATGAGTAATGCCAAGTACAACAAGACCTGGCTGCAAACAATAAACTACGAGACCTTCGACCACACCTAACAATAACCTCTCAAGTTTACAGAGGAAGTGAGTGGCAACACTCCTGATGCCTCCATGGAGCACTGTGCACGTTCTGTAAGACGCAGAAATAGCAAGCCAGGCTAAGAGCTTCAATCAAATGCTGCTCATCAAAGGGTCAAGAGCTCCACGCCGTCAAGTGAGGCCGAAGGAGGAAGCAACTGCACGATGACACGTCTCCACAAGATAAGCTTTAATTCCATCTCAATCAAACAGACTGCAACAAATGATCTGATTCTATTTCAGTTGGATACACAAATTTGACCCTAAACCCTGAAGCCAATTGTTGAGAGAGCTAGAATGACAGCAGCTTAAGGGGAGTCAGTCACATGAGGGTACAAAGCAGCTTAAGGGGAGTCAGTCATGTGAGGGTACCTTGTCTTGATCGATTGCTGAAAAAATCTTTCGATAAGACTTCTCATTGAACAAAACTTTCATAATCTGAAGCACACAGTCCAAATTCACCCGCAACATGTGAGGAGGAATTATGCCATAGATTCACAGCAATGAATATTCCGAACCCAAAGATCACAAAACTTTAAATGCATTTCGTAATATAAACGGAACTCTTGTGAAAAGACGGCATAATTTAACGCCTAAAGACGCATCAAACCAATGCGGGTTGATGGCTGATTTGAAACCATAAATCCTCATAATCAAAAGCATTTTTTCGGAGGAACTCAAGGAGAGTAATTAATTATGCATCAGTTAAATTTGACATTACTAGCATGCATATTTTAAGAGAATTGTGGAAATAGAAAAGTATGTGGAACTTTGCTTGGGCAGACTTCCAATTCTAAAGTAGCATTGAAAATATGAGTTCACAGATTTAAACAACAACAAAAGAGTTAAAAAAAAAATATTACAATGAAATCATCACATTTCAAATCCATTCCAACAAATTTGACTCAAACAATCAACACTGAGTTTTGGAATCTAATTTAGAAGTAATTTAAGAATTTAAGTTTCAAATAGTATGTTAAACTAGCGGCAATAAATACGGTGGATTAACTGTATAGATTCAATCTAAAATTCAAAATCTTCATCTTTTATTCATAACGTTCTTCCAAAGTATTCCTCATTGTATTTTATAGTGAATCTTTGCAAATTCTCAAAAAAGGAGAGACCTCGTGTCCTTTAGGGGTTAACATCGGTAGACTAAGATAGCTGCCAAGTGAGCGATCCAAGGTGCACAAAATATTCCAGCTCAGCGACCACCACTCATACTTTACAAGCTGCAGGTAGAGTCAACTATAAGACGAGAGAAAAATTTGCTTACAAGGGTAGCAACGTCACCACGGCTGATGAGCCCAGCAATACCAGAATTTTCTGTTAAGATTCCATTCCCGGAAGGTGGCTGCCAAAACCACAAAATGTGAGAAGCGCCACACGAGGTCCTGTAAAATGATTCAAAGAGATGACAAAATAACTCAATGGCAAATTGTAAGTTTATATAAACAGGGTTAGAAATATGACATACAGCTGCTAATAGACCCCCAGGACGAATGATAGTATAGTCGAGGCCACTTGATTTCATGGCCTCTTCGGCTACCTCCTTAGCTTCTAGCACGGTCTTCAAAACTGCCAGTGTCTAAACATAGCCAAAACCTTCTTTAGTGTCATGTTTCAGAACAGAAATTCATCAACAATAAATTATTTTTTGGTGTACTTGAAGCAAGCTGTACTCACTCATACCTTGTCATCAACAGCCTTCACACTGTCTCCAGCTCCAATACTGGAAATCTGCAAACAATGCAAATTACCAGCAACATGACCTTAGGACATCCACGTTTCCAGGTCATAAAATGCACACTGCGTCTTTTCTAACAAATATGCAGTCGAAAAATGATGATGTTATTTTAAGGTATTATAGGTGACAAGGATCCGTGCTTTAGTTTACTAGAGCTTCAGCATAATCGGTGTAACAACCAGGATCTACCATGGTCAACGTACCATTATGATTCTTTTCACGCCTGCCTTTTTAGCCGCATTTATCAAGTTGATGGGACCATCCTGCAAATTTCATAAAAAACATGAAAAACACATCAAAATTTGGTAACCTGAACTGACATAATGGAACACAATGTCGCAGCTCAATGATCATATTTGAAGGAAACTAAGGTAGTATGTAACTAGAACATCGACTGCACCTTGTCAACATTTGGTTGGGTTGTTCCTCCCCCTGTGAACACATGAAAAGAAATACCGCCTTAAGATTACAAGCGCCAATTAGGAAAAAAAGAATAGAAAATCTAAAGTCTTAGAACTTGGGGAAAACCGTGGAGAACATGGTCGTCACGTTAACCATGTGGCAATGAAATTCAATAGCCAGAATCAAGACGAGATAAATGGTTGCTTCAAAATTCAAAGCTAGACTAGTGCGTTTCTACTCTTGGCTATTATGCAGGGTATGAGGAAAGCGGCTCTTTGATTAAATTACAAGCAAGCGAGAACCATGCGAGAAGCTTACCAACAGTACAGACTATAGCATCAAAAGAATTCGACCGCAACACCTTCTCTATGGTATCAACATCTAGGACGTCGCCCAGGGCAAGCATAGATCCGAGTCCCTCAATCTCTTTGCGAAATTTTTCTCCTCTTTGGTAGGCTGTAACCCACGACCCTGCCTTTGCCAGTGCACGCACAGTCTCCATTCCTACGCCTCCGCCTCCAACAACCAAAACTGCGAAAGCCAAACAACCCAATCGTGAGTGAGCCATGATAGAACATTTTTCTGTGATCTGAAGAGAAACACGAAATTCATTACAGTTCACGCTGAGAATTATAGTGAATAACATTTATAAACCTTCAAAGAGACGAAACAGAAAACACAAGTAACCCCCCAAAGTCTAAGAAGCCAAATCGGGCCTCATATTGAGTAATGCATATCGGACTTTCTTTTGCCCAATTTTGTTCTTTCTTTGACCATCACATGCAATGTTCTTCACTGATTCTGGTGTATACAATATTGCCCTATCTGAATTATACTTTCCACAATATGATCAGCAATTCTTAATCATGAATCCTTTCTCCTTTAGGGTTTACCAATCAACGAGGATTATCTTCAAACAACGAAGCGTCAAAAATGAAGTTTGACGATCCTCAAATGAATTCAAAGACTGCTTTCCCGCAAATGAAGATACAAAACCTGTTGAATTGTCCACGGTCAAAGGCTCTTCTGATGGATCCGCTGTCGCTTGACAGCGTGTTCCGCTCGGCAAAGAGACCCTTCTTGCCAAATTCAAGCAGCGCGTCCTGCTAATCCATATCTGAAAATTCACCGGCACTGCCCGCATCAGTGTTTCACTTTGAAATTTCAAACTAAGCATACAAGTGCACAGCATAATTCCTAAGATTCCTAGAATGGTACAGAAGTACAGGACTCACTCATTTGGGCAGAAGCAGGAGTTGTTACTCTATCAACAAGCGAACCTAGCATCTGCACATTCCACATTCGTCCCTTCAATGACATTTAAAGTTTATTAACACCTAAAAGACAAAGGATTCATGGTTTTTAAATGAACCATTAGATTGATCATACTGTGAAAATGAGGTCAAACTTTGTATCCATGAATTAGCAAAGCAATGTATCTGTTGGTCAAAAATTGAACAACATTGGATACAGAAAGTATGCATATAACATACTCAAAACTGTCAAAATTTGGGCTTTCTTGGTCCTTTTGGGGTCCACCAAATACTCAAAAGATCTTCGAATACGAATACTTATGGGTCTATTCAGGTTACCACACCTAATTGCAACTTCTACTTAAATCTGATATTCCAAAATCTAGCACATTGAGTTTTGAGAATGAGACCCACAACTCAAAATTTCATATCAGGTTTAGATCGTCAACAAATTAAACTTTACCCCTTCTAATTCTGCATATGGTATCCCAAGTCTTTCGTGCAGTGGAATCCACGTTTCTTCTGTACCGAGAATATTATTCACTTTTCTAATGATAAAAAACATGCCCAGCGGATAATTAGGTGTGGTTCCCTTCAACTACCCTTCCCACATAACGAGTGCTGAAACAAGCGACACAGTGATTGGGCATTGCCACCAGTCCAACCCCAAACCCCAAACCCTACCCACAATGTCCACAATTCCTCCCAATTCCCACCTAAAATCTCCCAACGCCACAACTACCCACACAAGCGCCATCGTAAGAGAAAAGCAGGCAACAACGAATCCCAGGACGCCCAAGCAGTGAGCAACCCAAAACGTGACCACAAGGCGTGCAACCATGAGCGCTTGGCTTACAGGGGACGTGGAGGTGGTGGCGGAGGTGGCGAGAAGGGGCGCTTGTGAGCGAGCCGACGCTGGACAGGCCCGGGGAGTGCGCGTGCGCCATGGCTGCTGGGCAGGGGGGAGCGGGAGCAGCTTGGGGCTATGGCAGAGAAGAGACTCCATGGCGTCCAAGCGCAGCTGCAATGAAAGAACTCTTCTACTGGCAAGGCAGAGCAATGCACAACAACGTCATATATCCAATGCAATGCAACTCACACAGACGCCAGAAGACTGATGAGATGAGCGAGAAAATGGAGGCGAAGGTACGTCTCTCGCCTGGGCAGCAAGAGACGGACGGAGGCTCATCAGCTCGGTCTCGCATTCTGTGTTTCGGATATTGATCCTACGTGGCTTGCCTAGTTGGCAGCTTCGTCACACACAGACCCCTGGCAGCAGGGGTTTTTTTTTCATTTATTTTAGGCATCGCAGAAAGCGATAATCTCTACACTAAATAGGGAAATTAAATTGCCCCCTACACGAATTTCTCGACATTCTACATTATATCAATATTACAGTTATTATAGAAGGATGCAGTGATGTGGGAAACATGTGTGCTGCATGGATTGGTGTACTAATTCATGGCTTGGGATTCGAGAATAGGCTTGTGCCTCCATTTGGACAAGCAATGAGTCATGAGGTAACATGAGGCAACTTCTCTATGGTAAGGCAACCTAATTGTAATGGCAACCCAATTTCACTATTTAGTGTAGATGGATGAAGCTATTTACATCCATGGAAAGTGGATGAAATTTGCAATCTATTGATGAAATTCCATTTATTCGTCCAAAATGATGTACATTCATCCAAAATTGTATGATACCGTCACAAGATATGGTAGCAAAGTAGCAATTTGAACCACTAAATAGTAAGAATATTTTGTCAAATATTTCCTAAGGAAATAATTGTTTTTGAGCGAAATTTTGTTCAAAACACTCCCTACTGCCTTGGTAGTCCCTCTAAGGGCCGGTTTAAGTTACCTCTTGAAGGACAATCCAAGCCCCACGGGCATTTGGAAAGTCAAATCTTGAATTTTTCACATAGTTCTTGGTTTTAAATGTTTTTCAGCTTGACTAAGAAAATGTAGCTACAATAATCTATTTTTTACTCCATTTTAGTTTTTTTCAAAACTATTAAAACTGTAATTTTTGTGACACTTCAAAGATAGCATCTTGAAAGCTCAAAATACATCACTTTTTGAACTTTTTCTATCTTATTTTTCTTGATGTGAACCAAGGGTTGCTATTATATGAGCATAGGAATGTGAGCCCATGAGCCTAGAATACTACACACCTATAATATAGGTGTATATACTATAGAAACCGTCTATGATTACGTTACAAATACTCATATTGTAAGTGTTTATGATATATACACCTTCTATAGTGTGTGGTATTTATATTATAGCTATCTATATTGTAGGGTCAATGCTCACAAGCTCGCATTCTTGGGCTCACATACTAGCACTCTTGGTGTGAGCCAAAGGAAGAAATCAATTACACCTTGATGTTTGTCACTATAATTTCCATTTAATATAAAAAATTCTACTATTGAAAGATTTTGTAATTTTTGTAATTTTTGTAATTTTTATAAAGATTTTTTTTTATGAAAATCATATAAAATTCATCTTGTTGTTTTTAATTATGAAAAAATGAGATAAAATTTAGACATATATTCAAACATGTGAAAATATCAAAATTTGAAAATGTGTATTTTAATGTAGAAATCTAATGAAGTTTGACCAAGCCTTTAATCCCTAAATGCCCAAGGCTTTTTTTGATCTTCTAAGAATTTGCTCTAAATTGAACAAAAAGCCAACATTTTGATAATATGTATCAGTTTTTTATGAATTGTAACCGTACAAATTCAAACTAGACATAATAAAAGTCAAATAGGAAAAGAAAACACAACAATATCATTTATGAATTGAAAAATTATAATGTTTGAGCATGAGGGTATTAAAACTGCGAAAGTGACTGGAAGTCTTTCAATCTTCTTTTCATATGCCAAATCTAAAAATTTGGTCAACAAAAATAATATGAGGTTAAAAGACCTGACTTGCACAACCCCAATCAATTTACAACTTTTCAAAATCTACTCTACAATTTTCTTAAAGAAATTTCTAATGTGATTTTTCCTCCAAGATCTAGTGTGTTTGAGGCTCATTTCCAAGAGTCCTCAACACTATGGAAAGTCAAGATTGCAATGGTTACCCTTGCACAAAATCTTTCATTTTCAAAATCGGATTTTGGACTCTAAAATTAGATTTCAAAAAGAATTTTTCAAAAATAAAAATTGATAAAATAGCAATTTGGTTAGTTTTTATTTTAACTTCAAAGTTTTGTCGACACCAAAATTTGGTGCCTTGGGCATTTAGGGGTTAAGAGTAAGTTACACCAGGACTAGATTAAGGACTAGAAGCACTGCAGGTGGTACCCTATTGTGTTAGAGCCAGTTGCCATTGGGCTTCTGGACCATTAAAATTGGATGGTCTATTATGTTCTAAGTTCTAAGCTTCGGCCTCCAACCTTTTTAAACCGCAAATACAAAGCTAGAGGGCCTTGACAGGATCTTGAAAGGGATCTTTTATAGAAAAAGAAAAATGGGCGATGCTTATTTTGAGCCTTTCCTACTTGTTTCTTGTGTTATCCATGGAAATCAATTACAAGCTGACAACAACTGGCTACTATAACAAGCTGAAATTAGAGGCGACCTGAAGCAAACCGGACTTCAATGAATAATGTCTAGTAAATGTATAGTTTGCCTCTAAGCCCTCTCCGTTTCTTGTGTCTCCAACTCCCCAATGGAGATCAGCTTTTAAATGTGACTACACAAAGCAAGAGTTCAAGATAGAAAATAGTACAGGCACTTTGCATGGTCTCAATATAAATCCAAGAGAGACTATAGCCGGGCCACATCTATTTATTATTAGATCTAACATTGTCAACGTCAAGATCAATTAAATAAAGAAAATCTATGGTTGTGAGGTTCTAGCCTAATGTGGTCTCCTAGAACACCATGAGGCCTACCTCAAAGAAATGGTCAAGAAAATGCTCCTAAAACCTGCAAAATATTATCGACTTTGGCCATGTAGGCGTTAAGTAGATATATTTCTCATTCATGAAAAATGGCATGAGCCCTGGCTAAAGTGTAAATCCAACTTGGACCACACCTATCTCTCCAACAATCTTTGCTTTGGTAATTCAAGAAGGCCTTTGGTTTGGCCTTGGTGTAAATCGACCCTAAAGTAGACATGGGCATTAATCGTGAAAGGAGAGAGCCCATGACCATATAGTCAAATGTCAAAACCCTCCACTTTGTATCTACCATTTTTATTGCTATTTACAAATAAATCCTTTTTTAGAGGTGAAACCACATGTTGAGTATATTCCATAAAATTTTCAGACTTTTTAAGGAACTTCACATGATTTTTTGAAGAAAAAGTGAAGAAAATTCATATCAAATACAAAACACGCTTAAAAAATATGAAAATTTTAGAATAGAAGCACATTATATTATGAAAACTTATGGTATAAAGAATAGTTTTGTTTTATTCTATATTTAGAAATGTAGTCGTAGATCTTCAACTTCAAGCATCAATAAACTGGAATTTTTATGGATCTTTTCAAAATTTTCAAGCACAAGAGAATCTGCACATTAGAAGCTTCATTTTCTTAGACTTACTTGAAATCTAAGGAAATCATTTTGAATGTGAAAATCAAGTTGTAAGGAAAAAATGCTCAAAGTATGAGATACACTATAAAAGCTTGGGCAAATTCCTACCTAGTAATTAATTAAAACGCAAAAAATATTTAGGCAACCCAAAAATAATATATTAAAACCAAGAAGATTTAAAATATAATTAAGACAAATTAGACATTCATCCAACTAAAGTTGTTCTTACAATTTTTGGATGGTTGCTATTGCTTTCATCTAAAGTAACCGCATTTATCTAAATCCTTGTCTTAACCTACAAATTCTACATTCTCTACCTTGTGTTTTGGAATTTGATTAAGTGTTGGGATACATTGGACGTAAGAGATATGTTTTGTTTGTGAAAGATTGTACTTTCAACAATCAAAATGGTGAGCCCCAAAATTTGCAATGTATGTTTACAATTATTGAAAAAAAAAAGATGCAACATTGTATAGAGCTTTATTATATATACATATATACATACTTATGGGCAAACTAGATAAATATTTTTCCTAAAATTTAGGCACCATTTAATTATTTATTTTCTAACCAAATTGCTAGGAAACTACAATATTGTTTTCTTGACAAATTATGCCGCATAAAATCAAAAAAACAAATGATATGACTTGAACTTAATTCAATGATGGATGTGGATACAGCATTAAAATAATTTCACTTAACAAATACAATGAAAATCATTTGTGCTGTGAAAAAAGACAGTTTAATCATTGATTGGACTCAAATGGTCGGAACATCCTTCTAAGATTAACCTCGAAAAGATGCAGCCTCTTCTAACTAAGAAACTATATGTGAAGGTCTTATTTGGCAGAGAAGTGTTGAACAAAAACTTCCATGTCAAAATTTTGACAAGTCCACATTACCTTGCACCAATCACTAGATGACATGTGGCACTTCATACAAAAATTAACAGCTTAATTTATATTGAATTTGACCTTCAAATAGGGTAGTCATCAAACTACTCCAACTATTGGACCAATAGGTGCGTTTTTTTGTTTCTACATTCAATAGTGAAGTCATCCACATGAAGAAAACCATAAAATATAGTGGAGGTTTTTTAATGATTTGGGATGCTTGATTGCATTTGGGCCTAGTTTTGTTTTGCAAAATAGAAGGAATAATGAATCAATACATGTACCATGAATACTGAAATCGGCTTAAATCGTACTCTTACAAAGTTCCATTTAAATTCAATGAGGATTATCTTTCAATATGATTATGATCCAAAGCATACAACAAAGAGTGGATGTTAAGGCAAGTGTTTGGTCTTTTGAACTACCCTTTACAATCTCCCAACTTCAATCCTATCAAACAATCCTATCTCAAGGTGATGATGAAACACAAGTTCAATAGCTATCCATCTACTCTAACTTTGGTACTGTGCTTAGTTACTGTTACTAGATTGGTCAAATTTTCATATTGTCTTATTGACAAGTGAAAGGAGGTTCCAATGCACCAAAGAATGTAGCATTTGGATATTGTATGCAAAAGTTATTAAGGAACAAAGTTTGGTTCTAAAAGCGTTTCTTCCACATAGGTACAGAATTGATTTTGGAGATGTACAAAGTATATAGATGGCAGTTTAAAGTCAGGGGCGCATTTGGGTGTGCCCACCTTAGATTCATAGAGAAGTCTATAACTGAGTCATTTAGCAAAAAAAATTGAAGACAAGTTACTTCAGTACATGTTTTGATGATTACAATAGTAAAGGATATATTGTTTGAGAACAAAAAAGACTCATGATTTTATCCACTCAGAATGATGGCATTGCTTGATGATTGAAAATCTTACAACAGTTTTGTGACCATTGTGAAAGACTCTGTGACATAAGTCTCCTCATTTACAAATACAGTAGAACCTCTCTTAGTGCATACTCTCTTAGTACATAATATGCAGTAAGAGAGGTCGTAGTTTGAAGCATTTATTTATGAACAATAGTTGGAGGTCCCATAGTGAGGTCACATTAGCTAGAGTTTAGTACATGACCTGTCCAACTGCATAAACCTCTCTTAGTGCATAATCCCCACACTATGCACTAAGAGAGGTTCTACTCAGGTGGAGGGCAAAGTTCTAAAGTAGACAGTAAACAGGTGGAGGGCAAAGAAATCAGATTGGTCTTGAGCAACTTACCAAAACCAATATGGAAAAAAAAAGACATTGAATCAGAATCATTTCGTAACAAAATAGAGAGCCCTCCTATAGAGTTCAGTGTCTAAACATCAGCATAACCAACCATCTACTGCAAGTTCCCATTTTTTAATGAGTTTTTAGCAAAGAGCAAACATAAAAACTAGACTTTAGGTTCAGGGTTTGGATAGAACTAACGTAACGCACGATTGAGCCGTTTGTGCACAGGGCAGTACAAGTCCCATTTGAAGTAACTTGGACTCCGTTTGAGCAACTCTTTAAGTTACAAGCACTCGAGCGTCCTCATACCCTTAAGGTACCAGGCATCAAAGTCTCATACCGTTACTTCCTTTTGTAGCAATAAATCATTTGTTCAAAGTTTTTACGTTTGAAAACAGGCGCGTGTAGTGGGAGAGTTTACACGCCCACATTCATGATAGGCAAAAAACCGGCTCATAAACAAATACATTTACAAAAATCACCAAGACTGACAAGTTCTCTCAAAGAGAGAGAAACCTACCCTTTAGAACCAATTTTCTACACGGTTTAGAAAAGTGGAGAGCTATCTCTCAGCTCGGCGGTACACTGACATGCCATCTTCCGATTCAACTAGGCCGATTCAGCGGCATACAAAGCCTTGATCTCCTCAACATCATCATAGCTTCCCAAGAAAATGGGTGATCTGTCGTGGATGTGCTCTGGGACCAGTTCAAGAGCCTGAAGAAGCACCGGAATAATCAGTTCGAAATACGCGTCTCATTTATGCAATTTCACATATGAATTATGACAAATTTCAACAGGACTGTTCATCTCTTAAAAATCATCCTGAAGAATGAGCCTTTCTTAACTTATACAATATCCTTGTTTTTATAGATAATATCAGGAATAGATAACTCCAAAATTGAGATACGCTCGAGGTATGGACTTCGAAAAAACCAAGCACTTACTCGTTTCTTGCCAGTAAAAGCTTGACCTCCAGCTTGCTCCATCAAAAAAGACATGGGGAAAACCTCGTATAAAACCCTGTATTACAATACCAATACGCTGTTTGATAACATTGATGAAGAAGACTGAACACGATTATCTTTAGAAAGTGAAAAGCGCAAGCAGTATGGCTACAAGCCAATGACTGGTGATAACGTCTTACTTGAGAAAGTAAACAGGTGACCAGCAAAAGAGCTCAAAGAGAGTTTCGTACCTGAGCTTGCCCTTGGGACTCTTCTGGTCACCAGGGTACAAAAAGATTCCACCATACAGAAGAGTTCTGTGGACGTCTGCTACCATACTGGGAAAATGAACCCACAACCAAAGAATAAAAACAGGAATGCGGTATCTCCCGACAACTCAATGTAATAAAAAGAATCTTCAACTTTTCAATCCCTTGATACGTACGGCTTTGCATTCTTCATTGCAATCGCTGGTCGTGAAATTGCAATCTCTGTCAGAGAGTTAAGGCTTTACCTTCCAATGTATCGCAGAGATTTGGGCGATGCCCCATCCTTCGGAAACTTAGCATTCTCAACGTACTTAGTTGTAGGTCCATCCCAATGTTTGGCATTTCCTTCATTTACGGAGTAGATTTTTCCCTTCTTAGGAATCTGCCAAAGCAGAAAAATAAAAACCCATCAAATTTAGGAAGCTGCTGAAATGAAGCGCAGGATAGTAATGTAGCTGCCCTCGAATTCCAAGCAATTTATGGACATGATTAGTATAAAAGTATCTTCATATCCTTAAGAAGAGGAGATCAGCTCTTTCATATTGGGGTATAGAAACGGGACAAGGGATTACAAAAGATCATTCACTTCATCATTAAAGACTACTTGATATGGAAAAATCTCTTTATGCAAGGTAGTAAGTAGGGTATCATGCATATAGCCAGGAAAGAGTCAATACCTTGATGTCCGGGTGCGTCAAAATGAACTCTCCGAGTGAAGGGTCTAGGGTAAAGCCATTGACACCTGCACCTGTACTCAAGACCAACTACAGAAAAACTTCGTTAAACGGGACCGTGGGTGACCATGAATTCAATTATACAAGCGGTGCAAATCCGACATTCATAATTAAGGGAGAGAATAATATACAGCTATGGAATTCGCATGCTTAATTCAGAATTGGAAACATACAGAACTACACACTGAACAATCCTCTGGAAATTCATTCCTCAAGTGACTTTGAGGACCCTAGACACATGGACAAAAATTAGATCCCTTTACAAGACAGAAGGTAAAATCCTTACTGTGCATGAGCTTCCATACATACAATAGCCTGCAGCAAGCATGGCAGTGCCGGGCTGCAAAACATCCTCAACCTTGCCAGAGGCTCCCTCCTTGAGCATGTAGATTCCAAAAATCTGAATCACAAGTGCAAAACGTAATAAATGAGCCATACGCAAAATCACTCAGAGCTCTGTTAGCTGCACCTGGTGCGTGTGTCTTCTTAACCTTCTACTATGTTCAAACTTATTAATTCATCCCATGAGCCAACAGTCTAAAGAGTTCTAGTGTATTGCAACGGCTAAGTGGAATAATATCCCTTTACTAAACCTCAGAATGAAACACACAAATAGGGACGAGAGATAGGGGTGCATGATTAAGGTACTTTCATCAGTGCCTGATTTTATATGTATGAAAATAAAGGAATAAAATAAAAATTCTGAGAACTTTTAATGACAATTTACCGTTCCGATGGAGACGCCGCAATCGATGTTGGAGGATCCATCCAGTGGATCGAACACAACGCAGTACCTTCCCCTCTTGGATTTCTCTACAATAATTGCGTCTTCATTCTCTTCAGATACAAGGACATTCTGCAACAAAGCGATCATAAGGAATTGCAACAGAAAAGGATGAAAAAACAGTTAAAATCAGAAAATGATAACCAAATGATAAAATTCTTCTTTAAGATGAGCTATCTATATGTTCTGATGAAGTTTTGAGGCAACGAAAATCAATGGGATGTGACTAAACCCCAATGCGTGTATGTAACGCCTAATAGTAAGGACGAATTGAGAACATCCCATTATCAAGAAGATGTGGTATTACGGGTCACTTTGAGAGACCTTGCTGACGCCTCGGGCAGCATTGACTACCACCTAACCCGCTACCTACAGATACCTTGTTATGAGCTCTAAGAGATTAATGTAGCCTAACACACTGATCTGGAGATAGGAACAATGGGTGAACCACTAGTCGAATTAGTGTAGTATGAAGTCTTACAGTGCGTCCACTGCTCACAAGAGCATTGATGAAGACGTCATTTGACAAGACATCAAGCTTTTTCTGCTCCTCCCCCTGCAATTTCACAACTCCAAGTCAATTCATCTTGCTTTTTCTGGCTCTCGAGATTAACAGTCTTCGAGGTCAATATGACAGGGTCAGCATAACCCTATGCGATATCCAGAATGCCACCGAAACCTTCATGCGACAAAGTGCTTTGTCAGGATTTCACCGTCAATTCTCTTTTTTAATCACCAAAAAACCCAAAGCAGTTCCTCACACATCGACGAGGCCTTTGATAATATCCACCATCAATTGTTGCACACGCCCCGCCTCAGCAGTTGAAAGTGTCGTCAGAAAAACTTCCCAAAATTCATTTCATGTAATGGAACAAGCTATTCAGAAGGCACATTTAGTATTCTAACGACAGCCTTAGACAGCTATTCTGACTTCAAGTAATGGAACAAGCCAGAATAATTGAAGGCTGTCGTCAGAGTACTAAATGTGCCTTCCCTCCATCCAGACCAGGTTCAAGTTCAGATTCTTCGTCAGAACAGTTCAACAGTGACCATAAGGACCGATTTTGCCCAGAAATTACCTGCACATTTGTCTCTCCTGCCAATCCAATCAGTTTTGCCAATCCAGCCTGCGCACCACCACACGGCTTGTTAGACTTCAGGGAAAGAGGCATGAATTGCCAGAGTATCAGAGATCGAGCATTTGGTAATTCACAAAATGGACGTGGCATCGGCTGAAGAGAGGAATGATTGTATCATGCTTCAATTACAAAGTCGTCACGGCAGTCGACGTATCTCTACGCTCTGCGGGACAATGCAATCATGATGACAAAAGCACAACAAGATCTCAACTTCAAAATAATTTAGCAATTACATCCATTTCGCGAAGCAGACAGGAATAAGAATGCAAAAAATTCCTTACAATTGTTTTCCTTTTGTTGTCCATGCAGTGTAGTTTAAACCGAAAAGGTCTCAAAATTCTGAGCGGATACTCCGAAATTGGGAATCAAAGTCTCCAAAATAGATGAGTGTACCTTGCTAACTGATGAACACACGAACTTGCAGCCAAGTACGATATTGTTGAGGAGAATTGTGAGATCACCACGAGCCTCTGGGAACCTGCTCTGTTCATTGAGCACGTATCGCGTGATAGTCATCAAGTCCGTCCTCATGGCATCGGCAGCGTGATCCATGGCTGCGAGCTTACCAATAATCCCTTTCTCAGATATCGCTCCTCACCTGTGCACATTATGCGAGATACATCCAGAAAAATTAGTCATACAATGGAAACAATTAGAGGTGCCGACCGATCGTTTTTTTAGGCTTCCTCTTAAATTTACTCTTTCGAAATCAATTTCAGTCTGAGTTCAAAAACAAGCTCCTAATTGTCACACAAAACAATAACTAAAAGAACAACAACAATCTACAACGAAGTTCGTCCGGACAAAAAGGAGTCAATACGAGATAAACTATCCTGTCGCTCAACACCGCTCCTAAAATCTAACTCCCCGAGACGCAACAGACGATCGCAACCTCAGCGCGCAGACAGCAAACAAGGAATGCACATTCATAGAAAAATACAACGCAGCAACTCCTCAAAACGCAAAGAAACCTCTAAAATTCTCCACTCCGGAGCGCGCGACACAGAAAAAAACGAAAAGAGCAAAACGCCAGAGTACCTCAATTTTGATACGAATAAGAAACAAGGTAAATTCTTAGTCCCCGCAAGCCAGTTTTGAAGAGCAGCGGCCTCCCATCAGAACCCAAGCAAGCACACAGCGGGGAAGGAGGCGACTGCCGAACCTCTACCCTCGGTGACGAGCCTTTCCTAGTTATTGCTACGGACTCAGGTTTGGGTTCCGCGTGCAACAGTCCACGATTTAGGCTCGGGGGAGGTCCGGAGCCGTCTTTGATGATAAGGTGGTCCCCGAGGCTGGTTCCGGGTTCGACCCTCACCGATGAAACGTTATGTGGCCTAGCCTAGTTTGGGCTGAGTCCCCATCGTTTGGGCCCTGGATTGAATTAAAAGGGGGCTTGCACTTTCTCAAATTCTTGTTCCCATTGGCTCCCTTTGTGTGTGGTTAGCATACCCACAAAACAAAAATCCATCAAAGAGACCGGGATGGTAGCAGTATCCCATGCAAGTCCATTACCTTACCTGACGAAGTTAAACTACCCTACGTGAAGGTCAGATTCAGACAAAAATTTAATATTTTTTGGGATGTTTGAATTTTTTAAAATATTACAAGTTAAATTTTGGGGAAGATTACAAGTGAATTTCTGGAATATACCACCTGTCAAATCCCTTTGCACTTGAAAAAGTAACTAATTCGGTACTTCACTGCCAAATTAGACCTGTACGTACGGTAGTTCCCATAGGTAGATTTGGACTCACTTAAACTGACTAATGACTCATGGTCAGGGAAGATTGCCCCACTTATTGTCCTTCATCCCTAGAGAAAACATTGGGATTTTTTATTTGTCACTCATGATAAAAATTCGCAAATTTTGAACTCATATTTGCAATAGGAGGCCCCACATTTGCAACATTGAATAGAGAAATTAGGTTGCCTCACACAAATATCTCAACATTCTATATTATATCAATTTTACAATTACTCTAGAAGGATGTAGTGATGTGGGAAACATGTATGCTGCATGGGTTGGTGTACAGATTCATGGCTTGGGAATAGAGAACGACTTGTGCCTCCATTTGGACAAGCAATGAGTCATGAGGTAACTTCTCCAAGGTTAGGCAACCTAATTGTCAAGGCAATCCAATTTCACTGCTTAATGTACACTAATTAAATACTAAAATTGGATTGCCTTAACAATTAGGTTGCTTTATTGAGAGTAGTTACCTCATAACTCACTGCTTGGATACATGGAGGCACATGCGAATTCTTGAAATCCAAGCCATGAACTAGTGCACCAACCAATACAATACACATGGTTCCTACATTACTATCGTCCTATAGTAATTACACATATTTATATAGAGTAGAAGGTCGAAAAATTCATGTGGGACAACATAATTTCACTATTTAAGGTAAACCAGCCCATTGTGGTCAAACTTTGGAGTCTACCCTCATGCCATTGCTGAAATTTCTCAAATTTTTTCCCACACGAAGATAAGTGTGAGAGAGAGTGAAGACATTTGAAATTATATATTTTCGGACCAAATATGAATTAGTTATGAATTTTTAAAGTGATCAGCCCACTGCGGTCTGTAGGCCACCTCATGACCAACAAAATCTGAATCCAATATGGTCATCTTCCTACCCAATGCAGTCACAACATTTTCAAACATGGAAGACCTAAAAAATCAGATTTTACAAAGAATTTTACACTAAAAAGTTGGAAGTACCTATTGAGGTCACTAATTACTCCATAACTATCATGTAAGGCATTGATTGTGGTCTGAAAAACCACAATGGGGTCATTAGGTGTCCATCATGGGCCATTTAACCGCAATGGGATCTTTTACCTTAGTCTAGGAGAGGTGAAGAAAGCAAAATTTACGCAGCATGAAAGAAGGGACCATTTAGTTGCATTACACTTGAATGGGGGCAATAAGGGGGTCAATCCTCCCTTGGCTGATGACTCATGCCAGTGTCACCTTTGCCTGCTGCTTGGGCTGATGACTCATGCCAGTGTCACCTTTGCCTGCTGCTTGGGCTGATTTCCTATTCTGGACGGTGCCCCAAGTTGACACCAAGTCCTAATGCTTACCTTCCATGTGACTGAGCAGAATACAAACTGGAGGATATCCTACATCAAGGTCGGTTTTGAATTCAACTGAATGAGAATGTTGAATGGTTTGAGAAATAGAAATTACGGAAGTTTCAAAGAACAAAAACAAAACACTTGTGATGTGGCGAATGATGTTCAAGTAGATGAAAGTGGGATCAAGTGAATGAAAATTTTATGAAAATGGATGGCAATTTATTTAAATGCAGTAATTTCACGTGAGTGAGCATTGTGCAATGAGCAAATTTTTGGAAAAAAAAAAGAAGCAACACAATCATAAAAAAAAAAAATCATATTTGGAGAACTTATGTTTGAAAGAAAATAAATATTGGTGGTCAAAGTAAAAAGATGTAGCTTTCAATTGTCATCCTTCAAAAGATGTAGCTTTCAATTGTCATTCTTAAAAAGATGTAGCTTTCAATTGGCAATTCTCATCTACTAGGAAACTGATGTAGCTTCGTTGATTCTCTACATAGTTGCAATGACAATCCAAAAGCAGTTATTTTCAGGTTTGCAACTTTTGTATTATAAAGTCCTAATTATAATCACTTAAAATGCATTCTAGTTCAATTTTAAGGGATATAGTTTGGTTCAAATGTAGAAGACTCTTGTAGCCCTTTCAATAAGGAATCCAATTATGTAATTATACACTAAAATGAATATTGTTTAGGACAATTATAGCATTAAAAATTTAATTGTATGAATTTTTTATACATGTATTGTAGACCAAGCTACACAACTTTATGGGATTTTTAAATTAATATTTTTATTAAAAATTAAACATTGCAAATGAATTTTAGATGTATTGGAGGAAACTTCTTGTATGGATTTTAAAAACTATGTATAGGTGATTCAATTCTTTATATATTTTGTAAAGTTATTTCATAATAAATATACAACCCAATATTTTCTGCATCTGGTTTTTATTTAATTTGGTCTTCACGTAACTTTTTGGTCTTTTTAGTCTGATATAATTTTTACAAAAGCCATCCTCTAAGCCATTTCAATGTTGATATGAAGACCCCTACACAAAATAGTGAAATTAGATTGCTTCAACAATTAGGTTGCCTTCACTGATAGAAGTTAGCTCATGAACCATTGCTTGTCCACATGGAGGTGCATGCAATTCTTTAATCCCAAGTCTTGAACAGTGCACCAACTCAAACAACACACATAGTTCCTTCATTATTGCACTCTTCTACAATGGTTGTACATATTTATATAGTGTTGAATGTCAAGATTTAGTATGGAGCAACCTAGTTTTACTATTTTGTGTACATATAAGCCATGAGGGTTGCGTACCGGCAGGGTTTATTAAGATTGTGGAATAATAAATGAAACTATTGTCATGTATATAGACCACATAATTGTATTCATTGAATTTGTATAAATGACAATTTTCAACCAATTCCAACCCTTTCAACTCCAATATCAAACTCAATTAGTCATAATGTAAACTTGAATGTAATTTTGTCTACATTGGCATGTAATAGAGCAAAATTAGATACAAGAGTAGAGGATGCAATTGAATTGAGGAAACTTTGGGGCTTGTCTACTTTAGGATGGACTTCCATGTTGTGTCAAAATCCAAAAACAATATCATGACCATGGACAACTATTTTACATCTATTTGTCTTTTCAAAGATTTATTAGCGAAAGGAATTTATGTCACTAGCACTTTAAAGAGCAATTGAGTGGAAATTCCCTTGACATTGAAAGACATCCATTCTTTTACTAGAAGCACTCAAGGGACATTAGAGTGGAAGATGCATGAATAAAGGAGAAGGCCAGTTGTATTATATAGAAAGAAAAGCGGCCGATGCTATCTCTTTTGAACAATACAAAGCCTTGGCAATTCTATGTGAATATCCTATAGCAAAAATATCAAGGCAAAATAGAGCAACTCAAAATAATAAGTTTATACTTCTTCCATTCATTTGCAATACATGAAATACATGCATAACAATGTAATAATGAATGTAACCAAAAGAGGCAATCATGATGTTCCAGGGACAATTTCTCCCCCCCCCCTCCCCCCCGCTCCCGAAAAAATCAAAAACCGTTGATTTGAGTTCAAAAAAAATTCTCAACCCCTTCCAATGCTGTCAATCTTCTAGAAAAATCAAAGCCGTGGATGTCGAATAGACGATCTTGGCCTCCCAAATATAGATACAGATACAGATACAAAATATGGATGAAGATATAGATATAGATATGGTTATATATACAAATACAAATTCAAATATGGAAATAGATATGGGTACAAGTATGGATATGGAAACAAATACAGAATTTAAATACGAGTAAATCCCATATTAATTGCATTGGAACTACAAGTAGGGGGGGAAGAGGGGGGGGGGGGGGGGGGGGGGGGATAAGACACATAATTTTTTTTAATTTAAATGAAAATTTCAAAATTAAATGACAATAGGGGGAGCTTAAATAAAACACCTAATTTTAAGCTCATTGCTCATTGTGACAGTTTGTCACAATGACAATGAGCTCAAAAAAAGTAGCCTTCCACAACTTTAACATTGCAACCCAACATTGAGCCAAAACCAGTCTTACAAGTAGTAGCACTATGTCTTCATTTCCTTTGAACGTGACTATTGTGAATATATTTAAAATATATTTGGATGAGTGCAAACGTAGTGATGGTCCTAGAAAGCTCATGACACATCAACAAATTTGGATGACATTATGTGAGTAACTTCTCTTTGGGGTTCACTTACAATTTTTTACCAATTATCCCCTAAAAGGCCAGCATGCATTTTTAGTCTATATAGCAATTTTAGATAGGCTGGTATGAATGAGGATTTGCATATTTTAGGCTGAAAATTTTATAGAAGGTGTGGATGAGGAATATCTTTTATACGCACTAAATTTCATGACATTTGGAAATATGAATAAAAAATTATGGCCTAATATTTTATTTTTTTGTAAGCGGGCAGTCGGAGTAAATTACAAAGAGAATTCTTTTTTTCAAAAACAAAAATTTAAAACTAGTTTTTTAAAGTTCTATATGTGGAAAGCTTTAAACCATTCCATTTTGATAAATGAATCAAAAGTTATGAAGAGTTTTTGTTTGTGGGCACCTATGGATTTTCCACCATAGTAGAGATTTGAAGAAGGCTAGGGAGGGTTGTTTTATGCGTGTTCCCCTCTTTTGAACCAGCATTAATGCTATCAAAAAAACTTTGGAAAAAATAAAAAAAAATAAAAAATAATGTATATATATGCAAAAGTGATAAAATTAAATAAAAATTTAATTATTTTTTTTATTAGAAAAAATTAACATGACACTTTTTCAACCACGTTAGACTGCGCATGAGGCAGAGTTTCTAGGCTGGGAACAAGTTGGAAACTCACAGTCTTTTTCTGGCTTCAAATCTTGTCTAATGTCTAAAATAAATTTTGAAGTCCTTAGTTTATCTTACTCAATTTTCAATATCTTTTGAAAAATATAAATCAATAAGATGTAGATTGTTTATTACAACATTGCAACCATTGGGATTGGCATTTTTCAATTCCATAATTAAATTCTTAACAATTTAGTATTTTGAACCATTCTCTACTTTTTTCTACTTACTATTTGTCTCATATATGTTGTACAATTCCAAATGATTTGAAAATTTTCAAGCGTGTTTGTCTAGGAAAAAGAATCTAGTGAAGCACTACCATTTGGGCATTTTTTCATATAAAAGTAAGTTTGTGAAGTGCAGTTGCCCTATTTTTTGCAGGGCCAATAAAATGGTTTCTGTGTATTTGAATGCTTATATCTTGGAATTCACACGGTGGAAATTTCTGAAATTTTTACCAAATGTTTTCAAATCAGCATACTACAAGATCCTACGGTTACATGTGTCAAAAAATTCCCCCAAAAATTAGTACTTGTACTAAAAATGGCAATTTTGGAGCATTTGGGTGAAAACATAGTCATAGAACTTTAGAGGTTAAACATCATGCGACATAATATAGGGAGGCATAAATTTATGGTGTAAAAAATTAGAAAAAACTTTGAAGTAATAAATAGAGTGCAAATTACTCTACATTCACTTATAAATAAATTACACATATAAACTATACGCCAATTTGTTTTTTTTCCCTAAGATAGCAAAGAAACTATGGGTCTTAGGAATTTCTTTGGGTACGTTCAGATTGTAGAGCTAATGACCTGCTTTTGTTGGATGACAAATAGTGTAACGGTTGCCTAACATGGACATTTTTTGTTTGTCCCAAGCATGGTCCTTTCTTCTAGACCATTGTACATTCTTCGGATTCTTGACTTAGGGTGCTTTGAATTGTTCTTTCTGCTTCATTGTGGGCTTTTTATATGCCAATGCTTTGAATCATTAGAAGAGATTTGAGGCCTCCAAGAGCCTGCGAGTTGTCCTGCGTTCCCACGCAGGAAAGCTGCTAGCTAATGTGGTCACGTAAGTACCACGTCATTTTCAAAATAAATAAAAAAATAAATTTTTTTTTGGGCTTGAAATGATATTTACCTATTTGGGAGAGATTTTATTTATTTTATTTTATTTATTTTATTTTTTATTTTGACAGCCCGTACCGGCTGTTCACAGATCTGTTCAGATTGGGGAACGGGCCTGAAACGGCCCTCCAATGCCCTCAAATCTCTTCTAATGTATGTTTCCTGATGTTTAATTGTTTAGAGTTTACTTCCCGCTTTCAAACAAATGATCTATATGTGTTGTCTATGCATCTTGTAAGTTTGAATTTTTAGAGTTTCTAATTTAGTTTATCCCGTGAATGTGCATGTTTTGGTTAAGTTTACCAGTATGTATCTTGTACCTGGGTATGTATGCTTACAAGTTAACTGCAGACACAATTGTACCCACATGGGTTGGTCCGGGAGATTTTGGGAGCCTGAGATCAAATTGGCAAAGCTCCTCATTCTTGTAGGTGACCCTCGTAGCCTGCAAGTGACACAGTTTTACATTTTAGTTTAGGCTCCTAGCTTTGTGCAATTTTTTCTAGTTGTTGATGTAGTGCATGTTGAGTCTTTGGATTTTTTATGTAGTACTTATAGGTAGCAGGTTCAAGGTAGCTATGAACTTTATGTATTTTCAATTGTGTTGGATGAACATATTTCAAGCTTCTTACCGACATAGTTCTGTATTTTTGTCATGGGTGCATTGTACATGCTTAAGCATTTGTGGTTCAATTTTGCTTTTCTGTTTTTTGGGGACTTTGCACATATCTGCCTTTTGGACATAGAGTTGGCAAGTTGGTTTAATTTCAATTTTCTATTTTTATTGCCAATCGCATTTCCGTCTTCATTACATTTTGGTTTAATTTCACTTTTCCTTTTTTTCTTTTGGCTTTACTAACTTCCTTACATATTTTTCTCTGAGGCTAGATATATGAGAATGTCATAGCATTTTGATGACTAAAATTAATGTTCATGTTGTTGACCACAATTGTTTTTGGATGTTAATGCTACTAGTTTCTACTTCATGATTTTTCATTTTTGTCTTTCCTTTGTTTAGCATTTGGAACTATAATCTATTTTGTATTTGGATTCTCTCACTAGTTTATTCAGTATATAGTTCTCTTCATTGCACTGTTTTGTGTTTGGTTTTTGTCTTTGCTTATTTGAATCTATGATTTCTAGATTCTCGTGTATATTTTGTATATATAAGAAGGTTGAGTGCTTGCTTTTTGACTTTGATCTATTTTGTGTTTAGTTCTCTTTACTACACTCTTGTACTTTTTTTTTTTTTCTTTGCTTAAACCTAGGTTTATAAATTTTGAATTTCATGTGCAAAACATACAACAAGGTAAAGGCAATAATTTATGCTAAGTGCTTGAACTTGTGTATATTAAATGTTGTGTTGTCATTCACATATTGTGTCTTTGTCTTTAATCTTTGCGGGTTTTTTTTTCACTCTGCTTTTCTTCTTTGTAAAAAAATAAGGACTTTGGAAAATTGACCATATTTGAGAATTGAAGTAATTGTAGGGAGGCATAAAATACCAAGAATGAGAAAATTAGGTAATAATAGGAACCATTTAGTTGTTCATGATCAACTAAAAACCTCCTAAAATAAGAAAACCAGTCGCATGTGATGTACAAGCCGCATACGAAATGAGCCCCCCCAAGTAACTTTTTTGAAAGGAGGGGAAAATTGACTTGCGCCACCTCCCACCAATAGCTATTGCTACTTAGTTGTTTCCACCTTATGCATGGCATGTGTAATGTGCAATGATGGAGAAACTAGGACCCATACATTTTGTTGAAACTGCAATAAATACATGTATTTTAGGAAGGGGTGTTTCGAACGTTATCATTACAATTTTCTATCTTGACATGAGACATGCCAATAAGTGAGCATGTTGGTGTGACAATTTTCTTTGCTAAATGGTGGGCACCATGATTTTATACCTATGTACTCATTTAATTATCAATTGCAAAAGGTATAGTGTGACATCTATAATAAAGTTTTATTTATTGTATGTATTTGAATGTTGACATCTAAAATTATTGGCAATTTTATGTAGAAGTTTCATCATTATTTATATATAAATATAGTTGTTTCCCTATCAAGTATTCAAATATTTGTATTTTTTTATGGATGGAATTTTGATTTTTATGAAGTAAAGCACATAGTCCCAAACCAAATGAGCTCACATCCAAGGAACCTTGAAGTCTCTTTTTAGCCACAATGCTCAATTTTGCCCTTTCAAGATTATTGGACCTTCAATTTAATTGAATAGGACACAAGAAAGAGCATCCGTCACAAAGGCATGAACCACAACAAACGGCATCCATTACGGAAAAAAGCGTCGAAGGTAGGCAAAGGTTATGGGGAATTAGAAGTCAAGATTGGATTGTCGAGTAAAAGACAAGCGGGATCTTCACTGGGAAGTCCAAGTGTACTGTCGACTTTATAGGGGATTTTTGCAAAGAAAGCTTTAGTATTTTTGCAAAGAAAGCTTTAGCTTTAGTAGTTGCGAGAATTTGCGGGAGGGAGGGACTCAAATGGAAGGGAGCGATTCAACAAGTGCTCTTATAGCAAGCTCAAATGAGTTGCTCCATTCTACATTAGGCCTAAACTTCTTAATTGTAGACAAAGCATCACCAAATTATTATTTTTCATTTTTTTTCTTTCCCTATTGGAAGAATGTGATGTGATCTTCATTTCTAGTGCATGGAATGTCTAGGGAAAAAATTGAGTCACAAAAAGATGAACAAATATTAGCTAGTGTATTGCCTCCCTAGTAGACCATTAGTAATTGCAAGATTCTTATCCTACTTCTATCAAGCTCAAACTTTGCATAGAGTTGAAAGAAACATTTTTCTCTAAAATTTTCTCTTAAAAGAAGTAACTAACAATTTTGTGACTTTAAAAAAAAATGAAGTCCAAAAACTTTAGGAATTGAATATAATTTTTTTTACTAGATCTTGTTGGCAAGTGACTTGAAAACAAATTAGGATATAATTGGATTTTGCTTGTTGTTTGAATCTTCGTCTGGAGTTCACTACAAATGTCTTTGAAGGAGAACTCTAAATTGACTTGTTGTAATAGTGTATGCATCTCTAATTAACCCAAGTCACACTATTTTAACCCCTAAAGGCCCAAGGCCTTTTTTCAGCCAAAAAATACCCAAAACTGCCTTTTTTTTTAGCAAAGAGTGAAAAAAAGTTAAAACTTTTTTTTGCACATCCAACCATAGGATCTTGCACCTAACTAGTATAAGAATGTGTGAAAAAAAATTCAAAATTTTTGACTGCACAAATTGCAAGATATCTACGTTCAAAGTGAAAAAAATAACTTTTTCAACACTTTGTGGGACTGCATTTTTTGACTTTGAACATTTTTAACCTAAAACTTTTGCACTACAAAGTTTTGATCTTTAAATGTTTATAGTGGAGAATTGAATTGACAATCTACCCAAAAAAAGAATTCAAAAAAACTTAATTTTCATTATTAAAAAAATTGTTAAGTAGAAGTAGGTACAAGATAGAAGGAAAATCTAAAATATTCATATATTTTAGATGGAATTAAAATGCACTAATCCCAATGGTGAGATTGTTCTAGCAAGTAAACAAAACCATGCCAAAAAAAAAATTTGAAAAATTGCATTCAGAAATGAGTCCTACAAGTTATTTTTTTCAAAAAGATGCTCTAACTGCCCAGAAAACAAGAATGTCCGTAACTTTTTCATAACAAATCCAATTGAAATGAATCAAAGCTTTTAAGATAGACAAAAAAAAATCTATGAGAAAAAAAATACTAAGAAAAAAAAAAAATTTGCAAATTTTTTTTGTTGCCCGCGCTGCCCCTTGTCCCCTGTTTTGAGCTTAATTAGTCATAACTTTTGTTCCCGAGCACCAATTGTGAAAAAATTATATTTGCACAAAGCTAATCAGGTTTTCTACCTCCAAAAAAAGTTTCAAAAAATCAAGAGAAAATTTCAGCCCATAGATACTTGCCCAAAAACGCATTTGTCCCCCAAATGGACAACTGGCTTTTAGGGGTTAAATTAGTGCAGGTTGAAAGATTACTGGATTGTACCCATTCCCACAAAAAAAAAAAATTGTGGTTACACCAATTTCCTAGGTGATGCTATTTCCCCTTCTTCACTAATTGGACAAACCAGTCTGGTGCTTGCAACATCTATTTTCATGCAAGTTTCTTGATGCGAAGTACCTTTCTAATGCATTTGAACCTTAAGTACACGCAAGTTCCGCTGCTGAGGAGAATCGTGTTGCAGAAACTTACAGTATCACCGCATGAGAAATCACGCATAGTCCACCATTCAACGAGATCAGTCAGACTGCTCAGAAAAAGCTCATGGTTAGGTGGTTGGTACAATACTGTATATGTTCCACAAGAAATGCAGCTTCCCAGCAGCTTGGAAATAAGTAAATGTACAGTTAATTGCGACAAGCACATCCGTCAAACATTACTGATGAACCTACATTACCTAACTCTTTCGTCAGCTTTGAAGAACAATTTCCAAACCGCTGGTAATCTGTCTGTCCTGCAATTCCTGAACTCTACAGTGCTCTCTCCCACGGGTTTGAGGACTGCAGACGTTGGTGTGGGGTCTGAAACGAACCGACTCTGACTGGGTTCGCGCTTTCCTAGACAGGGAATTCGTCTTCTCGCAAGACTCTTCCTTTCTTTTTCCTTTTTTTTTCCCAAAAGACTGCAGTCAGTCCATCGATACAATCCAGGTCCCACTGCCGCTACACTAGGGGAGCCAGAAGCCCGATTAATTAATAAAGTGGTAGCCAATTTACTTGTAGTTGAATGAATCGAAGTTGAAAGGCTTTTCATATGCCATGTGCGTAGTTGAAGACAACCCGGCCCACCAGAGCCAGAAAAATCTTGTGGGCGAGCACCCGTCTTTACAAAACTCAAACCTCTTCAGTGTTAAGGTCGTGGTCCACATTCTGTGAGTACTACTTTCGACCTAAATCAACTAATAGGTATATACTTTGTACTCAAAATACACTCAGACCTCTTTATTCTGACCTGCTCTATTGTGAATTCCTGAATATCCTGCACACTTACGTGTACCACACTATCATTGAGTGTACGTAGCACTCGATCTTGTCACACATTCAAACTATACATTTGACTGTTGATGCGACAATCCCCTAGCTAAGCAATCAGATTAAGGAGGTCAGAGTGCATAATATCTTTTGAATGTGGTGACTTATTGTGGATGTCGATCAGTTTACAGCAGAGCACACTCTTCGGATCTCCCCATCGGATCCCAACTTCACGCCTACCCGGCCCATTTTGAGCATGGCGGCAGTGAAGCGCTCGAAGAAGACGGCGCGGTTCCCGGCGTACTCCGACACATAGCGTCCCGTCTTCACGTTGACGAGCAAGGACGAGTCGGAGGTGAGAATGCCCTGGTTCTGCAGCACCGCCGTGTAGTAATTCTCGTCGAATTGGTCCGGCGTGATAGGCTCCGTGGGGATGCGGGACGTGCCGTCCACTGGTTGTGGGCACATGGTGCGCAGCTTGTTGGCGTAAGTGGCGGACAGCAGAGGGTCGAATCCTGTTGTGCTGTTGAATCCGAAGAATCGCCTGGCCACTTGTGCGCAATGCACTCTGCCGAATGTGTGTGCACCTGGGATTCATTCCAATGCATTGCAAACAAACGAATCAGCGGCGTGTGGTTGTACGAGTGGACAAATCGTGAGCTCAATATTAATTTGTCAGGCCAAGGATGTCATTGAACTCAAAACTCCAGTTTTAGGGTTGAGTTTTCATTTCAACAAACTTGTTCGTTAAACTGGCAAGTGTGAATGCCACCAATTTTAGACGTACTTTCCGGCCCTTTCTGTGTCTTGAAACTGGAAATGGGAGCGTGACGATTACCTGACAAAGTGGCCATGTCGCGAGGAGTCAGCCCAAGCGCAGCAAATTGGTTGATCAGAGACTCGGCCGTGGATTGCGAAGACGGCAGCAGGCTCGTAGCTTGAGATGCTGAGGAGACACGGCCGTCTCTTCGGCCAAGCTCCACTGTCCACGTTGGCCCTCCAGCCTGGGGAAAAAAGAAATATACACACAGCATTGGGTGAATGTCCAGGGATCATGAAGTTCATAAGTTCTTCAAATGCGTTTTGATGTTTGTTGGTTGCAAGTTTGCAACAGATGAGTGCGGAAATGACGTTCAGTGCCGCTCTGTGCGTTAGGAGTTGTTTACCTGCACGACTGCGTCACGACTTGCAAGGGCGATGATGTCGGCACAGGACACAATGCCCGGACACATTGCCTCCATCTGGCCCTTTATGTCGTCGACGATGTCGTACCCTCGCACTGTCAAGTTGGGCACCGCATCACGTTCGGCAACGTTGTCAGGGGTGGAAGCAATCAGCACTGACCCATCACAGCCCTGCCCAGACGGACAGACAGAGCACCACGTAAGTTACGTCCTGACATTAATATCTTCGCCACTCAATCAATCAATCAAAGATTCACTAATTGCGGGACTAACTTAATTGCGTGGCAGTGCAAGCGAATTATGTCGGAACAGGGGATTTGGTCATGGTTCCTCGATTATCTTTGCAACGATTAGTATCGCACTAGCGGGTTCGCAAACTTTGTAAAGCTTACAATTACTTCAAATTACAGGTAATTGACCTAATTGCAGCAAGAAAACCATTTTCAGCATGGAATTGGAAGCCCTCACTGTTTTTTTCCGGTGGTACGATTTTTCGGTGAACAATGCAGCTAAGTGAGAGTGCAAATGAGAATGGCGTACATTGACAGCACAATCGTGGAAAAACATGCGAAGAAGGGGAGCTCCAGAACTGATGTCTTGTTGCAAGTGCCGGGCCATAGTGGAAGACACCACCTGCTCGAGTCCGGGACAGCTATGGCCATAGAACTGGGTGCTCAGCTTCAACGGCCCCACTTGTGCTTCAATTGTCACCGCAAACCAACATAGCACCACACAGCAGCGAAGCGCGGTCGAAGCCCATATCTGTATCAACCCCATCTCACGGCTCAAGGCCCGCCACAATTTCGATCTCCAAGCTATCTTCGCAGGAAGCCCATTATCAATAACCTCGCACTTCCTTCAGATTCTCGTGCAAACGATCAATTCCCCAATGGACCTGCTCGCCACCCTCGTTTTTAATTGCCGAATCTGCTCGCTATTCCTCAAGTTCAACCACCAATGCTGCAGTACCTCATGATTGCTACAATCACGCGCGAGTCAAGCTTACGCCACACGACTCAAATCACTTGGAAGGTACATACACGTCCGAAGTCCTTCTACTCCTGACACTCCTAGCTCAACGAGGAAACGATCAACTACCGATTGAAGCTTGCAAGAGAATCGAGGACATTTATTAATCGATCGTCCAGTCTTGTAGCCGCTCCCCCTACTTATTATATAATGTTTTTGAATATCGTGGCTGCAAGTGAGATCTGCTCCAAGATAGATAGAATGCCACAGAGTGTATATGTAGAGAAAGAAGAAACCCCAGCCTAGGCTTGCAGTGCAGCAGGGGGTGCACGCTGTCCAGATCAGCTGGACCCAGCTGGACGACGCGCGCAATTAGCTGTACCATCGTCACCCCCATCGCCATCGCCGTCGCTGCGAAGACGAAGAGGCCACTCTTGGGCAACACGCTGGTACTGCAAATGTGCATCTGTCGCAGTTATACGCTCATTCTTGAGGGATTCCAAGAAACTTCCATGAAACAGCAGGATATTGAGGGAGATAACAGTGACAAAAAACTGACACCGATAAAATTAAAGGTGTTCAGTTTCAATTAACCGACATTCCATTGTTTTTTCGCTTTGTTTTTGTAAAACCAGCAAGCTACAACAATTATTAACTGACGCCACCCAAGGTACAAGAAATATTAATTGGACTGAACCTGCATGATAATCTCTAGGCTGATCCTAGGCCGATTCCCTGACTATGGGGACTTGGGGAGGTGTTTCTGTTTCTCTAATCAAGCTATGCAATTGCTTCATAACATTCAGTAGCAATGAAGCAAGATGCCCTCCCCCAACTGGAAGGTGTGGAGTATTCCACATCCATCAGTAGCTATGGGTCCAAGTGTCGAAAATTGTCAGAATGTAAGGAGGTACCAAAATTAGTTTGAAAAGAAAGAAACAATTGGCTACCTCAACGATGTGAAATTACTACTTCAAGGTATGTGCTCATTGATTCTAAGTAAGATATAGGATTTCCGTCATAACATTGTCAGTATCCAATTAGTTCTCGAGTTGTAAATCGGTGAAGGGTCCATTCAGATGTTATTTGATCATGATGATTGGTTGGCTGAGTGGAAATCAGGTGTCAAAAATTATTTGATCATGATGATTGGTTGGCTGAGTGGAAATCAGGTGTCAAAAATTATCCTGGTACTCAAGCTTATTAATTATATTAGGATGCAATTCATCGATGAGACCTGAAGAGAGGAAAAGGTAGCCTCTCTTCAGGCTACGAAGTGTTATGGACTTTTTTTTTCTTTTTTTTGAAACAAATGAAATAGGATTTCAATAAGCAATTGACGTTGGATTATGGATAAGGTAAGGTAAACTAGCCCATTGTGGTCGGATGACCCATAGTGAACACCTCATGACCCCATAACAATATTTTTGGCCACAATCAATGGCCAACCTGATACCAATGGAGTGATTAGTGACCTTATTAGGAACACCTGCTTTTTCATTGTAAATCATTGTAGAAAGTGACTTTTCATGGCCTTCTACATTAGAAATTATTGTGACCACTATAGGTGATTAAGAAGAGCATATTGGATATACTTTTTGTTGGTTATGGGGTACTAATTGTCTATTGACTCTTTATGACTGATCACTTCAAAAATCCATAACAAATTTATATTTTGTTTGAAAAATATAATTTCAATTGCTCTCACTATTTCTCACACTTGTCTTTATGTGAGAAAAAATTTGAAAACTTTCAGCAATGGCATGAGGGTAGACTCTATAGTTTGACCACAATGGGCTAGTTTACTCTAGAGGCACCAGTACACCAATTATTTAAGCAATTTTGGAGCAGATCATGCACAATATGAGCTGGTGGAAATTTTTCCCATGTACTAGGAAGATAAGAAATATGGGAATAGCAAAAATTTTAGTATTTTGCTCCCAAAATTTAAATTATTGTAAATTATAGAAGCCAAAAAGTATTCCTGATCCGTAGCCCATATCTAGAGTCTTCCAATTTGATCATTCAAGAATTACTTTTCCACTCACTACTTTCTACTTTTTTGTTCACTACTTTAGGAGGACATGTGTCATGTGTCTAATAATTCCAATCATGAAAAGGACAAAAAAAACATTCCAAGCTTGAATTCCAACCTAAGATTGGAAATAGCGCACCTTACAAGTTGGGTATCGGGTGTGGTTGGCAATTGGTGCCTCTACTTTACCATTTGGAATGAACTATGAAGTGGCAAGTTTTAACAAGATCAATCATAGCAACATTGATTTATCCTATCAATGGAGGTCTAGTGGGGGTCCAAAATTAGTGTCACTTACAAAATAAGAGTTCAAAACTACTATTTTCTAGGACTTTAGTGCAATACAATAATATTTCAACTTATACTCATTTATAATAGTTTAATTTTGACAAATTGTTGTCACATGCATGGAATAAATAAATTCATGTAGCTGTTCTCTAAGAATAAAGTTGTTATTTTTATATTAATTTAAATACAAAATAAAGAATTTTTTTTACTACTACATGACAATTGTCTACAAAACAAACGTTCAATTCAAAATTTGGTCAAGTTCCCCAAAAGTAAATCAGTTTTGGATCAAAATTTTCAAGAATAATACTTTTGACACAAGGTGTGGATACATTCAGTCACTTTTGAATTTGGGAATTTTACGATTGAATTGAAAAAGATCAAGAACTAGAATAAAAAGTTTTGTTACCAAAAAATTGCAACAAGGGCTAGCAATTTTCATTAGAGGAGTTTTGGCCTCCTAAGAGATTGTGAGTTCCTGGATTGTGGGAACTCTGATGGAATGCTGAAATGCTGCCAAATGGTTAGGCTAATGTGGCCAAGCGATTGCCACGTCATTTTTGAAAAAAAAAAAAAAATGGTTAAAATGATATCTTGGTCAATTTTTTTATTTATTTTTTATTTTTTGAAAAAAAAATCTGACACCAACGTACCGCCGTTCCCTGAACCTGGGCAGACTGGGGAACATGCCTGAAACAGTCTTCCAAGGCCCCGAAACTCCTCTAATGAGTCTCTTCATGCAAAAATCTTTAGATTTTACTTCTGAAATTTGGCAAGAATGAAACACACAAGATAGTACTCTGAATGCAATTGCACAAATACAAACTTATATTTGGTGCAAAAACCTTACCACAATAGGAATCAAAATTTATTTGCAAGGCCAAAAAAACTTTTTACTCTTCTTTCAAAAGCTATAATGTTGTCATCTACATTTTCCAAATTTCTAAAAATGTTTCCACACATTCACATAGTAGTCCAATAAAAGTTTTATGCAGTTGAATTTCAAATAATTAAACAATTCACTTTTGCCCAATACGCTAGAAAGTGGCCTTTTTAACAATTTAAACTTGAAACATATCCTGGTTCTTTGGAAAAGTATTGAGCTGAAAAATTTGTTCAAAGGGACAAACTAAGTACAGTAAAATTCCTCTAAATGCATAGGTTCGGAACCGTCTGACAACATTCATTTAGAGAGGTTTTGCAGTTATAAGGGGTGCATTTAGAAGGAGTTCTATTGTAGTACCGCCTCAAGTCGGGACCACTAGGACCGTATAATTAGAGAGGTTTTTGCAATTATAAGGGGTGCATTTAGAGGAGTTCTACTGTAACGAGATTCTACATTTTGAATGCATTTGGCACAACTGCACATGTGAAAATTGTTTGTTTAGTTTAGTATGCAACACATTCAAGAGATCCTATGTGGATTTCATGAATATTAGTGTAGCCCTATGCCGTCGCCACAACCAAAATCATATTAAAAATAATTCTCCAATTTTCTAATTCATAATAAAAACTTTGAAATTCAATATCTTTCACACCGTCGCTCCAAACACCACTAAACAAAGCCCATCCACCCCTCCTAGCCGAGAGCTTTTCAACGATACCTAGAACGCGACTGTAATCCAAATAAAAGTAAATTTCTAAATTTTTTGATCCATAAATACTTTGAAATTCAATAACTTGCTCACCGTGGGTCCAAACGCCACGAAACAAAGCCCATGTTCCCCTCCTCACTGAGAGCTTTCTGACAATACGAAGCATGCAGCCGGGGGACCCACGGTCCAAGAAATCTCAACGTAACAAAACAAACAAACAAACAAACAAACAACCAGCCAAACTTAAGGTATGGATGTCCACTGTATGTTTTGACTCAGGGATCTTGTGACTTGTTTTATACGTTGGGGAGCAACCTTCATTGGCACTGAATAACTGAAGTAATTGAGGTGCATGATCACTGTGGTTGCCTAATGCTTGCTGATGAGGCAATAACTTATGATTTGATCTTTGCTTTTGTGGGGGGACTACAGTAGTTGACTTCACAGAGTTGCTAGCTTTAGAAATTGTTTTTCTCACTCTGGTTTTAGATCGCCGAGATTTCAGCTTTAGGCTAAGGACCAGTCTTGGGGATATTGTTTGAGCTTTACCAGCTATTTGCCTCCAATTCCTATATTGAACCGTTTTTTCAATCATCAAGTTCATTTCCCCCCTCTATTTTGTATTCTAAATAGAATTAATTTTATAGAGTTTTCCAACAATATTTTGCCGATGTTTTCAGGTTGCAGATGAGTGTTTTTTTCCAATTCCATCACCTAACAATGACAATGAACTAACTAATTGGTGGTTCTCCTCGAGCATTGCTACTTTAAGTCCCGATATGTGAAAAAAGTTGTATTTGTCTAAGAGTATCGCCACCACAGACAGAACTACAACCGGAAACGCCATTGTTACGGAAAGGCAGGACTTTTGCGCTCCACCGCATCAACGCAAAAGCCTTTCCGATTTTTCAGGGCAACGGTAAAAGGCTCCGTCGACGCCACTTTGAAAGCTCTTCCGGTCACGCAAAGAGCTCACGCAACACTCAAATCTCTGACAATGCAAGAATCATTCTATTCCTATGGCTTGGAAACCGTATACGACAAACACTCTGAAAAACTCCGAGCTTTTATTGTCGAGTATCACCGTTGATTTCAAGGACTCTAGATGCACTACAAGAAAACAGTGTCCGAATTGACACGTCCTAATTGACTAAAATGTCAGAACTGACAGAATCTTGTCAAAAAAATGTCCGAATTGATAGAAAATTAACAAAATAATGTCCAAATTGACAAAAAATTGACAAAAAAATGTCCGAATTGACACTGCTCCCTTGTAGTGATGGTAGATTCATGCAACCATTGTAACAAATGAATTCTTTTGTGAGTTCTTGTTGACGGATCTCCCAGTGTGGTAGGAGCTCTAGTTCACTTCAATTGTTGATTTATAACCCTAAATTAAATTTGAATCAAACAGTTGAACTCTCAGTCTTTGTTAACCCCTAAAGTCCCATTGTCCCTATGGGGGACAAAATGGATTTCGGGCAGGTTCCTATGAGCTCAATTTTTGATGAAACTTTCTGAAATTTTTCCATAAGATAGAAAAACTTATTAGCTTTCTGGGAATGTATTTTTTATTTCAATCGTTGTCCGGGAGCAAAAGTTATGCTACAATAACCTCGAAATGGGGGAGACCGGGCAGCAAAAAAAATCCATATAAATTTGAAATAAATTTTTTTATTATTTTTTTCTAATAGATTACATTTTTTTCTAAATAGGAAGCTTTGGTTCATTCCATTTGGATTAGGGATGTGAAAGTTATAGAGTTTCTTGTTTTTTGGGCAATCAAAGCATCTTATTGAAAAAAACTTTTTCTTTCATTTTGAATGCTGATATCTTTCAATCCATACGGTCAAAAATCACGAAATTTTTACTACATGATTTGAGAAAAGTGTAGTACAAGATCCTGTGATTAGATTCTAAAAAATGTATTTTTATTTATTTCTTGGATGAACACAATCAAAGTAGCAGTTTTGAGTGATTTTTGACAGAAAAATGGCCTTGGGACTTTAGAGATTAATTTAGATTTAGACTTTGACTATCTACAACCAATTAATCAAAACACTCTCTTCTTAAAACCATTTTTTCTCTCCGTAGTGAATTATGTGAGTTCTACCTCAGTCGGCTGTAGTAGGAGGAGCTCGAGATTTCTTTTCACTTCAATTGTTGAATTGTAACCCTGAATTAAATTTGAATCAACAGTTGAATATACAGTTTCTTCAATTTCAACTGTTAACTATCCCTGAATCAGAATTCTTCTCAAAATTTTCAACCAATATTCCTTCAATTTCATCACTCACTCTTGGTTGGAATTGGTCCAAAATTTTCAGCAATTGACATGAAGTGGTGATTTTCAACTGATCAACGATGAGCGAACCCCACTACTATTTGTGAAGACTTTGAAAATGAAATAAACAGATGCTCACTAGGTAAGGTAGGAGGCTCAGAAACCGATCATTTAAGGGCTGGTCTGCCTTTTTCATGTGGTTTCTTGGATGAGAATATTTTTAGCTCATTTTTCAAAGAAAGAGAAATAGATGAGGAATCTAATACAAGTCGTTTCATATTTTGTTGAAGCATTTTTGAATTAGTTATTAATTTTCAAATGAGATGGGTTGTAGGTCCCTATGAATGACCCTAGGTCTTCCATGAACCGTTCACTTGCAATTCTAAAGTAAGATGGCAAAAGCAAAGAGAATGATTGGTTCTTGCAATGAGTAATACTTTTTTCCCTGATTCATTCAATGACTATAGCAGTCACTTTTATAACCACCTCACATCCATTTCACAACCATTTATAATGACCATGCGATTTTAGAGCCTCCTACATTACAAACAATAAGTACTTTTAATTAAGTTGACTGGCTGCAATTGAATTGAATGGCAACTAGGTCAATTTACAATCATGAATAATAGGTACTAAGTAGGGGTTTTTTTTGGCTACTTAGTTCCAGATTACTTCAAGAAAAAAATAATTTGGCTATGACATAATGACAAACCATGAAGTTTTTTGCCAAAAATCTTCATATTAAAAAAAAAACTTAGATGAAATCACCAGATTGTAGATGAAAATAGAATTATGGATTGATATATGATATGTGCTAATGTGATATTTTCTATCCAATAGAAGGATGAAAGTTGAAATTTGGAGTACCACCATAACATTTTATATGGCCACTTTGGCATTTTGTAAAAAATGAAAAAAAAGCCCTAGTACGAAGGTACCCATGAAATACATTTCAAAGGGTAATTGTACACCTCAAGTATCCTATGTGAAGTTCAAATTTAGACATAAATTAAGTATTTTTTGAAATGTCTCGGAATGTTTGGACTAATAAAAGTGCAATATCCAAAATGTTTAAAAAATAATTCATCCATATTGTCTAAATTTTGAATAGTTCTGAAAATCTACATCACGCCTTAACCCCTAAAGGACCAAGGCCATTTTTTTGCCAAGAAACATTCAAAATTGTCATTTCTATAGCAAAGAGAAAATTGTGGTTTTTCTACAGTTGACCACAAGATCTTATACCTAACTAATATGACAATGTGTGGAAAATTTTTTGAGACTTTTTGACCTCACAGATTGCAAGATATCTGCGTATAAAGTGAAAAAAACAAATATTTTAGCACATTGTGGGACTAGATTTTTTGACTTTGAACTTTTTTAACTTAAAATTTTTTCACTAGTAACAGAGTTTGAGCTTTAAATCTTCATAGTGGAGAATTGAGTTGAGAGTCTAGCAAAAAATTCAAATCAAAAAAACTTAATTTTTATTATTAAAAAATTGTTAAACAAAAGTAGATACAATATAGAAGGAAAATCTAAAATACTAATATCTTTTATATAGAATTAAAATGCTCTAATTCCAATAGTGAGATTGTTTTAGCAAAAAAACTAAACTATGTGGAACTTTTTTTTTTGAAAAATTGTAAAAATTGCATTCAAAAAATGAATCCTACAAGTTAATTTTTTCAGGAAGATGCTCTAAGTGCCCAAAAAATTAGATTGTCCTAATTTTCTCATTATAAATCCAAATGGAATGAGTCAAAGCTTTTCAAATAGACAGAATTATAACCTATAAGAAAAAAAATTCAAAAAAAGAAATTTTATTTTTTGCAAAATACTTTTTGTTACCCCCTCTCCCCTATTTTGAGCTTATTTGGGCATAACTTTTATCCTCGGGCATTGATTAAAAAAACTATATTCTCACAAAGCTTATTAGTTTTTCCAACTTTGAAAAAAAATTCAAAAAAATCCGGATAAAAATTTAGCCCATAAATACATGCTTGAAATTCCAAAAGTTTGCCGAACCGACTGTGGTCATTTAGGTATTAAGCCCTACATGACAAGTATTCTAAAACCAAAAAACCTATAAGTTGTTGAACACAAACAAATCTAGACGCCAAATGTCAAAACACTATCACCAATAGTTCCAGTTGCTTGAAACCCTTTACTCGCTAAAAAAAACTATTTTGGCACTCAAGAGCCAAACTCGGTGCCAAATTAGACCTTCATGTATAGTACACAAGGATGGAATTGAGAACACTAATGGTAGTTGGATGATATATGTGCCCATATGTTTCGATAAATATATACTTTGAACTCCCCTTACAAGATTATATCAGGCATTTTCTTAATGAGGAAATGGAATGAAGAGAAAAGAAGTTCAGAACATGATCAAAGAAATATGATAACACTTGGGTACAAATATATTTTTATAGGGGTCTATAAATCCAAATAGTGTGCATAAAAATCTTGATTACATTTGAACTTCATACTTCATATTTCATTTCTAAACACATATGTTGTTGACACAATTTCCAACCACCTAGCGACAAGATAGTAGTGCCTGAGGCTCTGCGTGGTTAATATAAAAAGAGGCAACCCTAAAGAGCATAATAGAGTTATCACAAAGTCATTCATCCTATGGCATTCTCTCCAATCTCAATGTCTCCTCAATTGAATCTATTGTAGAAGGCTCTGGAATCGTGCGGTTATCTTGAACCGCCTCTATGAATGGTGCAAAAATTGAGCACTTGTTTTTTTAAAAGAAGTCAATTTTCATAAGTGATGAAAGTCGTTCCATCTGCATCATTTTAGAAACATGAGCAATCCAAGGGGCTTCAGATAAGAGCGGTTATAAAGTCATGAAAAGATTCTTAAAGAGCTCTAACAATAATGCTGATGACGGTAGGAATACGAGAGCCATGTGCCGTATTCCATATTTGGCACTCTCTGTGCACTTTAAATAACTCCTATGAACAGGCCAACGCTCGTGTCAATCCATTTTTGAACTCATCTGCTCCATTCCAAGGCACATTGCAATAGTGCAACAATAGCGCTCAACGCCCCTTTCCCTTTGCAAAATTCTCATTTAATCAAAATGACTCAAAAATTCACCAAAAAAAAATAGTTCAAATTCTTTTCTCTTTCTCTACCTATGAAAAAAAAATTGACATGTTTGGTTGGACTCATTAGTTAGCAAATCTATTTCCATCCTTAGGTGGGCGGTTCTTGAGCCTTCTACCATAAATGTTAAACAAACATTCTTACCCGCCATGCAAGTACATTCAATATGTAATGTAGTTTGCTTTTTGATTTCTTTTAGCTAACAATGTTATTTTTTATAAAATGATAAATGCTATTTTTTTGAAATTTACTCTATGTCTGTCAATAGTGATACTTAGAAGAAAAGAAGTTGAGATTTAGAGTTTTAAAATTTGGATTGGTCCACCTTTTATATGCAAATAGTCAATGTTATTTAATGTTAGAAATTGGGATACGTGAGGAAAGCTTTTATATTTGTAGCATTGATTTCCACCTTGATATACCAAGACTTTTTGCTATCTTGAACAAAAGACATACTTGAACATTAGATTATAGACACCATTGTTTTAGCCTTGATGAATTAGAATGAACTTGTTTAACCACTAAAGTCCCATTGTCCCCTTAGGGGAAAAATTAGATTTTGGGCAGGTACCTATGGGCTCAATTTTTTATGAAACTTTTTGAAACTTTTCCATAAGATAGAGAAATTGATTAGCTTCATGGGAATAAAATTTTTTAAATTCAATTGGTGCTTGGGAGCAAAAGTTATACCACAAAAAGCCTCAAACTGAACTTGGAGGGCAACACAATTTTTTTTGCAAAAAGTCAAAATAAATTTTAATTTTAATATTTCTGAAACTTTATATTTTTGTCTATATGTGAAGCTTTGATGCATTTTATTTGGACTACTTATGAGCAAGTTATGGACAAGCTTATTTTTGGGGCAATCTAAGCATCTCTTTGAAAAAATAAATTGTAGGATTCACTTCTGAATGCAATTTTCACATTTTTCGACAAGTCTTTTTTTGTGAATGTTGTGTTTGCTTGCTAAAACAATCTTGCCATTGGAATTATTGTATTTCAATTCCATCTAAGAGCTAATAACGAGTTAGTTTTTTTTTCAATCTTGGACCTATTTCTATTTAACATTTTTTTAAAGAATGAAAATCAAGTATGTTTTTTTGAATTTTTTTTGTAGACTTTCAACTTACATTTTCAACATTAAAAATATTAAATTCAAAGTTTGTAGTGCAAAAAATTTCCACAAATGGCGGTCAAAGTCATCTGAAATTGCAAGTCAGTGTTCAAAAAAAACTTCTTTTTCAACTTTAAATGCTAATATCTTCCAATCTATACGTTCAAACTTCATGAAATTTTTACCACATGGTCTTTGACAAGTGAAATACAAGATCCTATGGTTATTTTCTGAAAAAAATGCTTTTTTTGTATTCTTGGATGAACGCAACCAAAATGGCAGCTTTGAGTGGTTTTTGACAGAAAAATGGCCTTGGGACTAGAGGTTAAGCATATGTTTACATCCCATGTGGCTTATTCATGTTATTAAATAATATTTTATCATTTATTAGTTAAACTTGAAGTTTGACATTTGTATTCACGTTCAAGTGATTGTAGATGTAGCTGTAAATTGATGTATCTACAATTCTACACACATTGTGTAGAGCTATGAATTAACCATCTACATGTCATTGTAATGGCACCAAATGTCATGGTAGATGCTAAGTGTAATTTCTATTTGGGTAGACTTTGGCTTTGTCATATCATACAATTACATTGATTCCATAGAACAAGAACCAAGTTGATACCTTTACTTACCTTTTCTATGAATTGTTCTTCATAGATGGCTCACTTCAATCATTCTTTTCACTTATGCTTGTCTCTATTATATTATGGATGCCACAAAGAGCAAGAAATAGTGAGATTAAAGTAGATGTTGAAATTAATTCTATACTAAAAAATACAACTTTCTAAATTTATTAGAAAATTGTGCAATATTCTCAATTGTCAATGACTATCTAATTAGGTTCTAGGATTTTGGATATGTCTTCTTCTTTAATCTTTGGTTGTGAATTTTTCATTAATGGCATTTACATGTTTTTATATTATGGTGTCATCTAGTTGGGTTATATGCAAATTTTTTGGTTCATTGGTGGACAATTTGGAGATTGTAGGAAAGCAATCAAAACAAACAAATGTGTTCAAGATGGTCTTTATGAAAGTAGCCTATGGGAGAAATCCATCTACTCAAAGGGGGGGGGGGGGGGGGGGAAGTAGCGTTAATGGAATACGTGTAATACATAAGAGAGGAAATGTGCATTTTTGACTTGGTAACCCCGGATTTTGTTGAGAAATTCAATGTGCATAAAATGACCAAAGTGTTGTTGGTTTAAGCTCTTATGAATTCATCCAATCCTACCATGCAACTTTCTATGTGCAAAGTGCTCATTTTCAATGGCTATGTCTACTTTCTTGAGGTGCTTCTCCCTAACCCTACATTACTATTTTTTGAAATGCAAATCAAATGATCTCTTTTGAACTTCAAATCCAAGCTTACTATATGAAATTGCATCAACAACTAGAGAAGAGAGTAGATCAACTAATCTACCCATAGAAGTATTCTAAATTATATTGAAGCTGTCAATTTACAGATTTGAGATCCACAATTTGTATATAAAATAAGTTTAAATTTATTATACATTGGTCATTTTATTCTATAGTACGTTCAATGAGTTTTCAAAACTTTTAAAGCTATAATAACTAATTTCTCTCTAGCACATAAAACTTAATATAAGCACTGAAACCAAAATACCTCCAAATAGGTGAGTCGTGAAGAATCTAATGCCAAAACATAAATATTTGTTACAATTTTTAGAGTTCATTTTTCTATCTAATGAAAATAATAGTTTTCTTCAAAAGAACTTATTTGTATCTTTATGATTGCTTCCAATGCTAATTTGAGTTCAAGTTTAGTTGTCCTTAATTACAATAAGAAAGAAGAATATATTGGATGGTAGCAAGGAATTATGTTGTTTTAAAAGAGTCTTTGTCTTTGACATTTCTATCCTCAACCTCATTAATTCTAGCTGTCCCTTCATTTAGACTATAAAGTCTATCACTTACAAAAATTTTAGATCTTTTTTTGTTATTTGCAATTGCAGCATTGCATGCAACCACTTTATCTTTGAGAATTTCAACTGACTTTGCCAATGTCTCTTTATTTTGTTTGATCCTTACATTTGTATCTTGTATACCCTCCTAAAATTACATCAAGTATAAGTTTGTTTCTTTACTTTACACCAATACAATCATATTCAAATTCAATGTAATTCTTCAAGACCCTCTTGAGAGCAACATCAAGATTCCTTAAAACTAATTCAAATTTGATTAGAACTTGAATTAGATAGTGCAAAAAAATGCATGAGCCAATCATTAAGTAACATCCATATATACTCTATAAAATATTTGTCAAATTTTTGAGTACTCTAGGGTTGTCATCTAGCAAAGGAAAGGGGTAATTCTAACAACTGCTAAAGAAAATTGTGTTTTCAAATGTACAATGTTTGCCCACATTTCATAACAAGGGTTATACATTAGGATTGAGAAGCTGACTTTAGGATTGTTTTTTCTTTGAAGTTCATGGATATTATGATTTTGCAATTCAGTATAGAGATGTTGCCCATTAGCAATCATTAACATACTTTCTAGTATACAAAGTTCATAAGCATATTCATGACAAGACTAGATTATGGTATTGCATCCATCAACCTTTAATTGCAACAATGTTGTAATAGTGTTGTTTAATGATTTTGTGATACACTTAGCTTGATCCAAAAGTCCAATGAAAGGCGCACTCCCATTCTTTTCATTAACTATTCTTTCTTCATCAATTCCTTTTTCTTTATCATCAAGGTCTTCATTCAAATCCTACAAAAAATTCTTTAAAGTTTAAACCTCAATACAAACTGAAGGCCTTCCAAAATGTTTTTCTAAGTCAAAATTTCAAAATTAGTTTGATAAACTAATTGGGTCTTTCTATGATAAATTCAATTTTACGTACATCATCAAGGCTTTTGGTTGAGTATATATTCTCACCATTTGATATTTATTATTTACCATCAATATTTCTACAACTCTTTCTTTTCAATCTTGAAGTAAGGGTCAAATTTGAATTTGAATGTTCCAATGTTATTGATTGCTAATGGGCAACATCTCTATACTGAATTGCAAAATCATAATATCCATGAACTTCAAAGAAAAAACAATCCTTAAGTCAGCTTCTCAATCCTAATGGAATTTGTAATTGACTCTTTCAAATTGTTGAATCCTTTTCTATTTGGTCTCTTTAAGCTTTCAAAAATAATATTTTTAAATCATTTCTCAACAAAAATTGTAGGTAATTTAATGCAAGAGCCCATATTTCCATATTTAAGAAAAGTCCTAATCGTAAGAGTAATATGTACAATGTCCAATGCAACACATCAATTTTTCTTTCACATAAGTTGTCTTTTAAGAATAGGTTCCATATAAAGAGATGTAACTTCAATTCCTCTTCATGTCATACAACATTGTATTCATACATTTAATCATTAATAAAATAAAACAAAGAATCGTTAATGTAAGATATTTCAATCCTTTGCTTTCTTTTTTTGGGCAAAACTTGCAATCATTTGCAACTTGAAATGCAATATTTTTGGAGACATGGTTCAGTTCTATGATATTGTGACTGTGCTTTTCATTTATCACATATCAAAATTGTGCTCAGCACAACACCAAAACTGCAACAATCAGCTACCTGTAGCTGATCAACTTCAAAGAGGTTCAAATCAAGAGAATTATATACACTCGATGCTTACATGCATATGACAATGTTTGCATTTGGTATTGAGGTGATGTTTGTAATGTCAATCCAGTCTAGAAATAGGTCTAAATTTGTTCCTAAAAGCCTCTGAATAACAACACTCTTTAACACCAAATGTGAACATATTTTTCCCATGAGGTTTGTTACCAAAAAAATTTCCTCTAAGACGGCACAATCCTCTTTTTCAGAAGACACTTTCAAAGCTCCTCCTGACAACCAAGCAACATGACTTAGGTTTGCGAATACTTGTCAAAGTTTTTGCGGGCTTTCAAAGCAGAGTGACTTGTCCTCCAAGAATATCTTCTGATTTGCATCATTTGGTTCGTAACGTAACTGCCCTAGCAATCTGGTCCTAGGGCTGATTTTGTCTTCCAACCTCCTTAGGTTTCTTGTTCCTCGTGGTTCGGCTTCTGTTGGCCATTGGGGCGGTTGTTCTTGTTTTCGTTTTGATCTTGCCTTTCTCTTTTTTTGTTTCTTTTTCATTGTTCCACTGCCTAGGTCGCTTGCGACTGGGTCCTTGTATTTTTACATCGTGCAGTAAAGGATTCCTTTATTTGTGTAAAAAAAAAAAACTAACCGCCCCAGCGATTCTCATAGGCTTCAAGAATCACCGGACTGGCAGTGCCATCTCTGACACTGTACCGGCTATCAGGGTCAGCATGCATCTCATGCAAAATAATGAATTAAAGTTGGGGAAAGTGGTTTGGCATGCAATTTCAGAATTAATTAAATTTTCAAAATTTTCCAAAATTCTTGGGACCTTAGAGTTAATTGTAAGGTTCGTCTTGTGTTTGTAGACAGGTGTCACAGACAGGTTTAACTAAGAATAGTACAAAATAAAAACAGTACCACACTCCATTAGACGCAAGTTTTGGTGCTCGAGGGCGTTTTGTGATGTATTTTTTACTCTTGGTCCCACATTGCATGCACTTTACGATTAACTCTCTTGTAAGTTATATGGCCAATTTGTCCATTTGTATCCTACATATCTTTATAAGTCACTTAAAGTTTTTTGTCCTACATATTTTTACAAGTCACTTCAAGTTTGATTTGTAGAGAGAAGGCAAATAGATTATAGAAGTGGGGAAGTAGGAGGTACAACAATTTATGTGGAGTATGTAAATTAAGACATGAAAGAGCTCCACTACTAATAGTCAAGTCAAAATAATGCAATAAAAAATTTCAGACCGTAACTGTAGACCTCCGTAACTTACTTTCAAAGACTCAAAATCACAAACGGATTTTGGGAGGTAAAACTAAATTTGATCTACCATAGGAAAAATAGAGGGTCAATACCAAAGGGAGGGGGTATTTTATTCAACACTGTAACTTCACCCTCCCAATCTTATTTAAAACAGATATTTCAAGGGGGGTGGAGTGAAGTTACATGTTGAAAATAATACCCCCCTAGGTATCAACCTCCCGTTTTCCCTGTGTACTACATTTTTTTTGTTGACTTCATTTTGAAGAAAATTGATTTAAAATGCTTAAATGAGGTATGAAGTTCCGGTGTGAACACAATTACTTTGTTTCTTCTTTGAGCTCCCATATTGCTTCAAATATCCCATAACTTTTGAGGGTTAACAACATTAGGAGGTTCAAATTTCACCATTTGCAAAACTAGTTTATTTTGTTTTCCAACTCCTTCAAGAATAACTTCCAAAAAACTCAACTCTTAATGTTTTATGTAATTAATTCAGACCTTGATAGCCAGCTATAGTGTCTGGATAAACTTGATGTAAGTTAGACTGTAAACTTCAGGCTCTCGAAGCTCTATCTACAATATTCACAAGAACAAAGCTTTTAGTATTGGTTATTGTTAAAACCTATGTAAAATGAGGCAATTACTGCCTCTTTTGAGCTCCTTGTCATTGTCATTGTAACAAAGTGTCAATTTCCAAGAAAAACACACATGTTCTTCTTCCAATTCACGCAAAAAAACAAAAGGGTGCATGTGTCAATTCTCCCATTGGTTGTTAAGTCTTCATGAATATTCTAAAAAGGATATATACATGTATTTTCTACTGGTTGGTAAACTTGAGATAAACAAAAGAGTTACATGGGTGATTGCAAGACATTAGGGAAGATTTGAGGGCATTGGAGGGCCGTTTCAGGCCCGTTTCCTAATTTGGCCAGATCTGTGAATAGCTAGTACGGGCTGTCAGAAAAAGAAAAAGAAATTCTCTTCCAAATATCATTTTAGACCATTTTTTTTACCAAGAATGACGTGGCACTCTCTCGACTACATCAGCCAACAGCTTTCCTACATTCCCGCAGTCTGGGAACGCAAGATAACTTACAGCTCTTAGAGGCTTCAAATCTCTTCTCATGAAATACTTCACATTTTTGGCTCAAAAATGCAATTTTTGGCCATAGGATTGGCAATACTATGCAGTACTACCAAAACTATTTGTCAAGAGCGCTTCTCAGATCTAAACAACCAATTTAGGGCGCTTGCAAATCTAAGCCATCGATTCGGTATTATGCAATACTATGCAATACTATAGACTATTGCGGGGTACTACAGAAGCTACTAGGTGCAGAAAATAGCAGAAAAGGGATATGTAGACCTTTTTATTTTTTATAATTAGAAAACAACAACATATAGTTTGTTAAAGAAGATTGCGCTTGCATTGCACCAAAGAATTCATGTAGGAAATTTTTTCCCTCTTCATAACCTTTGTGCAAAGGAAGGTCACTTTGACCCCATGTGCGCAAACAACATGTTGCTATTTTGTAAAAATTCATCACCAGTCCTTGTAAAGTTAGTAGACCTCTAACATGTCCAATTTGTAGCTTCAAATTTGCATTTTTGGGTAAAAAATAAGACTAAACACTCCTAAAATGGCCAAGGTAGACATCCAATCAGGGGTCGATTATAAATAGTAATCTAATTTTAAGAAATTTAGAAAAATTACACAATTTTTGCAACTACCGCATGTACCTTTACTCCAAATTTCACGCCAAAAGAATAAACAATGCAAACCTTATGAGCAGAAAAACACCTGTCCAAGGGCAAGGGGACAAAAAATAGGGCAAGTGTTTCTTGCAATCACCCACATCCAAAAATTTGAGTACATTGTGATACATCTCTTCTAACATGAATTCATGAATTGTGCTTTTAACCCCTGAAGGCCCAAGGCCTTTATTCTGCCTAAAAACACTTAAAATTGCCATTTCTAAAGCAAAGAATAAAAAAATTTGAAAATTGTTTTTTTTGCACATCAAACCATAGGATCTTACACCTAGGTAATTAGTATGCATGTGTGTAGAAAAATTCCAAAATTTTTGACCGCACATATTGCAAGATATTTACATTTAAAGTGAAAAAAACAAGTTTTCCTGCCCCTCCATAGTGGAAAATCCTCCACCAACGATTAAATTATTAAAAAAAAATGTCCACCCTCAAAGCCGTCGACATGTTGTGCTACTAAATCTTACCCCTTTTTCATACATCATGTTCATACATTATGACTGTTTGTTGGATTAGGGTTTGGTGCTCACAATGGTTAGGATTTTGGCACTCATTGTTGACTTCTGCTATACATTTTGGATTTCAATAATAGGGCTTTAGTGAGTAGGCTTCCGTGCACTCAAAAATTTGTGCGGTCGTTGCACCACAACGAAGCACACGTTAGGGAGAAGGTAAATTTGATCGTAACTTCAATTTAGGGATTCAATGTGAAGTTATGGGAGCGCAGCAAGAAGCTCAGGCGGCGCAACATAGTAAGTATTTTCTTGTGTTCTTTTGGTTTTGTTCTTCTGTGACTTGTTATTGTTGTTGTCATTTCAATTTTCTTGATGGTCATTGAATGTTTTGGGATTGATTAGCGTCATTGTTGATTAGGGATTCATTAGTGTGAATTTGTAGCGTGAAGCTGTAGGGGCGCAACGTGAAGTTGTACGGATGCGGCGCAACGTGAATCTAGTGAATCCACTCACATCATCGAATATAAATAACAATTCTATTGAGTTTTGTTTGATTCCAGAACACTTAGAGTCTCAGGTGCCAATTGCAACACATTCTAATGTAATCCATATCCTTCTACAATGAGATGTACAAGCCAGATATAACCATGGCAATGAGTAATAGTAATTGGTAAGTGCCTGTTACAACCTAACGTGATATTTGACCCTGGTTTCTCCAACAAATGAAGACTACTTTGATTTCTTGATGAGAATTGTCTGTTGATAAACATTTCCTGATGAGGATTGTCTCCATTTATTGTAGTGCACCGTGCTCCACATTGCGTTTTGCACTAAAGTGCAAGGTGGTGCGCAGCGCGTCGTGCTCCAAGGTGATCGAGGCTTTCTTCATTTCAATTTCATTTCAATTTGTTCATCATGTTCATTTTGACGCTACTGTGTAGGTGATTGAGGCGACAGTGGACAATTTCGGCTCTTCTTTAGCTTTAGGATTAGCTTCAAGGTCAACCATCCTTAGGCAAGATGCCAAGAAGAGCATACATAGTGTTTCTTTTCCATTGTTGGCTTTGTACTACATAGCAAATGCTTCCAGAAAAATACATGGACTTCACAGACTATTGCTTCCTCAAAATGTGTACTCCTTTGAAGCCAGTTTGTCTTTATTATGTAAATTGTGAATTGTAACCCATTTTGAATGTATAGTAAATGGTCTGTTTTAATTCAAATGCTTTAGTTATATATCCAAACACGTGTCTTTTGTATTTGTCTTTGTATTCATCTTCCTATTTGTCATCCTATTCATTATCCTATTCATATATTATTGCTGTTGGAGGTGTACTCCAGAGGGATTTTAATCAGGATTAATCAGAGTGCGTCATAAGAGTGACGTTCAACTATGCGTTCAAAAGACAGGTACACAACAATAGAAATTTGAATGAAATAAAGCATTTGCATTTTACAATGAAAGACATTCAAAAGACAGGTACACAACAATATAAATTTGAATTTGCATTCAAAAGACAGGTATACAACAATAGAAATTTGAATGAAATAAAGCATTTGTATTTTACAATGAAAGACAAGTACACGATAATAGAAATTTGAATGAAATAAAGCATTTGTATTTTACAATGAAAGACAAGTACACAATAATAGAAATTTGAATGAAATAGCATTTGTATTTATAATGAAGACAACCAGGTTTTCAATTGTTTTGGATTTGGGCACTATAGATATACAATTTTCTTAACTCCTAATAAAGTCTTAGTGTCCTCTTTAGGGACAAAATGCGGGGAGGTTACTTAGCGCATTTTAAAAACTACATGGGGCCTATTATGGAGAGCAATTTATTCTTTTCAAATAAAATTTATAAAAGATTTACAAATAAATTAGGGAACATAAAAGGAAGAAATCCAATATAAATAATGTAGATAGACAAACAATCAGGGCCATTCAAAATTAGTACAAGTAATTAAGGGGTTGAAGAATTGGATCCCCTATATTGTCATTAATAGGATACATTTCATAATACCATAGTTTAAATTGGATGGATGAAAAATACTTCATCCTCCGAGGTTTATGTGGGTGAACGTACACTGCAGTTCAATAATGAATCATGGTTGAGGGTTTGACTGTTTCTCTGTCTTGCTACACTTCAATTAACCCCTAAAGGACCATTATCCCTTTGGGGAATAAATGCATTTTTGAGCAGATACCTACGGGCTGAAATTTTCTCTTGCTTTTTTGAAACTTTTTTGGAGGTAGAAAAATTGATAAGCTTTGTGGGAATAATTTTTTTTCAAAATCAGTGCCCAGGAAAAAAAGTTATGACCAAATAAGCTCAAAACAGAAGACAGTGGGTAGTCCGGACAGCACAAAACAAATGGACAAAAATTTAAATTAAATTTTTTTTTCCTCATAGATTATATTTTTGTCTATTTGGAAAGTTTTGATTCATTTCATTTGGATTTGTTATAAGAAAGTTATAGACATTCTTGTTTTTCGGGCAATTAGAGCATCTTTTTGAAAAAAATAACTTCTAGAATGCATTTCTAAATGCAATTCTTCAAATTTTTCATTTTTTTTTTTGCATGGTTTATATTACTTGCTAGAACAATCTCACCATTGGGATTAGTGCATTTTAATTCCATCTAAAATATATGAATATTTTAGATTTTCCTTCTATCTTGTATCTATTTCTGCTTAACAATTTTTTAAAGAATGATAATTAAATTTTTTTGAATTTTTCTTTTCCCCTAGACTCTCAATTCAGTTCTCCACTATAAAGATTTAAAGCTAAAAACTCTATAGTGCAAAAATTTTAAGTTAAAAATGTTCAAAGTCAAAAAATCTAGTCCTGCAATGTACTGAAAAACTTGTTTTTTTCACTTTAAACATTGATATCTTGCAATTTGTGTGGCCAAAAATTTTGAAATTTTTTCTGCACACTCTAATACTAGTTTGGTGTAAGATTCTACGGTTAGATGTGAAAAAAAATACATTTTTCAATTTTTTTACTTTTTGCTATAGAAATGGTAGTTTTGAGTGTTTTTTTGGCAGAAACAAGGCCTCAGTCCAGTACAGGTTAACCTTGGAACACCACAGACGCCATTTCATGGCATTCCAATGACAATACTGTTAAGCCAAGAGAGTTCAAAAGCATTTTTTCATTCTCCTTTTCCTTGTTGACCTTTCACATTCGGTTATGAAGAGTATCCAATTGAGTTTGTACTCTTTCCAATTTTTGTCTTCACGAAAATGAGAAGCTATTAAAAAAATGGATCACAAAATATGCTATTTTAAAGTATTTTGGAAAGTTGTTGTTCCTTGTTTTTCTGGAATTTCTCCTCAAAAATGATATTTTTTGAGTTTGAGTCAAACTAACAAAATGAAGGTCATCTACTCAAATTTCTACTCTAGTTTGAATTTTGAAAAAATTCCTAATATTGCATATTTTATTGCAATTTGAACATTGAGTGTATTTTCAATGTCTATTATTTTCTAATTATAGAATGGCACGGAAATTGAGTTTACACCATGATGTTTGTCATTGTGATATACACTCATAGTGAAATTTTACTATTTTTCTATTTAATATGATTTTTCTTCACTTTTTCTTCAAAAAATTCTTTAAAAAATTAAGTTTTTCACAAAAAAATCTAAATTTTTTTTCTGAAGTAAAAAAGACATGTACTTTCATCTCTGAAAAGTAAAAATAAAATTTTTCATACATATCTAGTTGCAAAATGGTAACAAATTGACTGATGGACAGTGAAGTTTGAAATCAGTGGTCATGGGTCCGTCATTTAGGGGTTAAACGATGAGTCATGGCTGAGGGTCTACTTATTTTGCCGTTGGTTTAGTGCCCGTGTGTTGTTGATGTTGTTTGAAGCTTAGGGTTTCACACTCAAGAATGAACAGTATGGGATTTTGTTTATGTTTGTAGTGTAATTTGATTTTGTTTCATGTTAAGGGAATCTCTTTCTGGCAACACGTTTTGAGTTCACAGAATTTGAAATAGCATCAGTCTACACTATAAGAAACTGGCCTTTTTTGTGATGTTTGAAAAAACGTCGTATGATGTCCGGTTTGACATGTCTGAGAATCAACGTAGATGTCACCTAAAATCGTGTCACAGAAAACAAGCAAAAAACGTCTGTTGTTTTCAAAAAAACGTGCCAATTTTTGGCTTGTTTTTTTCTAACGTCCTACAAAACAGGGTCTTCCAAGCTTACAAAATGAAAGCACGTAGAGGCCACATAGGCAAAATTCTCATCCACGCAGGGCCACGTAGGCAACTTTTTCATCCACAGAGGACCACGTAGGCAACTTTTTCCTCTAGCCCATTTTTTTCATCTATATGTTTTTCTTCATACAACCCATTTTTCATCCAATCTGTTTTTCATCCAACCCATTTTTCATCCAATCCATTTTTCATCCAATCCATTTTTCATCCAATTCATTTTTTTCATCCAATCCATTTTTCAAAAACTAATTAGTCAATAGAAATTAATCAATAAAATTATGCTTTAAAAAAAAAGTAGATCCACCAAGAATTTAAAAAAAACTTACCATTTATCATCAAATTTATCTTGATGACATAATTACGTGAAAATGAAGATTTTCAGGGTCATATTTGTACCCATTCTTTGTCCATGGTGAGACAAACAATATGAGATAATTAGCCTACATTGTCTCAGATGTCCAGTCCGACATCCAACCTGTTGTTCCAAACATTTGGCCCGAGGTTCATCCATCCATTTTTAATTTTTTTTCCAAAATATGCCACGTAGCTACCCTTTTCCAAGTCTACTTGTTGACGTGGCAGCTTCTGTTGTATGCGACATTATATAAAATCATGGCCACGTTGCAGTCGATATCATCACAAACGTAGCCGTCTACAATGACATAGTCGCGTTTTTTGCAAAACACTTACACGTTTCTGCAAAACACGTACATGTTTCTGCAAAACACGTACATGTTTCTGCAAAACACGTACATGTTTCTGCAAAACACGTACATGTTTCTGCAAAACATGTGTACGTTTTTTAGAACATCTGATGTTTGAAAAACATGACGCGTTTTTGCCTAAACGCCGCCAAAAACAGGCTTTTTTTATAGTGCTAGTTGCAGGCGTTCCCGGGACAGGTAAGAGTGCCTTGCACATGTGGCTCCCAACGAAGCCAACTGCAGCCGACGACTTTCATCCCTCGACACGTGTCGGCACCGAAGAGGCAGAGTTTCGAGCAGAGCAGGGGCGCCTGGTTGCGGCTGCCCAGCAGCACCTGTATCCCGCATATGAGGTTCAGGCGGCTGCGAGTGCCACGCCTCTAGGGCGTGGTAACTTGTTTTTTTTTTTAATTTCAATGCTTGGACTAAGTCAAGGGTTTTCATGCCCATTAAAGCTAATGCTTAAAATTTAAACACATTATTGGAATCATGCAAGATAGGCCTTAATAAAGGCCTTAATAATACGGTCTAATAATTTAACAACTTTGAATTATGAATGTGCTTTGCAAAGCCTTAATTTCATGGTCTAATAATTCAACAACCTTCAAATAATGTACGTGTTTTATTATGCTTTGGTCTAATAATTCTTCTACTTTACAATAATGCACAAATTATAAACTTTAAACCCTCCATTATTATCACTTATAAAACTCAAATTCTCTAAAAAAAATCTTACAAACAATTATTAACGATACAAAATCATAATTCGTTTCACACCATCAATGAAGTTTTTTGAACCTCTCCTAAATGCTTAAATAGTTAGGGTTCTCACTTATTTTTCAAGCATTTCGTGAAGTTCATTTGTGCACGTATTTAGCTATGGCACTTGATGATGATGAAGCTAATTTGTTTCTTTTAGCTTTCTTTTTTACCTTCTTGGCAGTTTCCCCTCAACGGAGACGCCCTCCACCCTCCATAGATCTTTTAGAATTGTCCGCAGGTGTAGCTGCATTGCCGTTCATGGTGATTGCTGCATGGCTGCAGAGGTTTGATGGACGATTTTGGTGGGTTGAACCCCGCCAGTACGTGTACCATGATGTCGTGGAAGATGATATTTGACATACAACACATGACATGTTGGATGCAAAATATTTTGACACCTTTCGGATGTCATATTTAGCATTCGAGCAGTTAGTGCTAGAGTTGACTCCAGTTCTACAGTCCTGTGCGCCTTTTGTTGTTAGGGCTCCCATTCCTGTTTGCAAACAGGTAAAACTGGTGTTATACTGGTTGGCTTTTGGTCTTTCATGTGAGAAAATGAATGACCTGCACGGATGTGGTGCATCCACTATCCGTAAGTATACGGATAGAGTATGTAAAGTCTTCAGTAGTTGGGATCACAGTATTTTCAATATTTATATCCATGTACCGACTGGAGAGAGATTGCATAATATCATGGAGAGATTTCGGATTACTACTGGACTGCCGAATATATGTGGAGCTGTAGATGGAACCCACATTTCTCTTTCATGGCGTCCTGGCATTCATTTGACCCCCGTGGCTGCTGACTTTTTCAACCAGAAGAAATTCCATAGTGTTGTGCTACAAAGAGTCTGTGACATGGATAGAATCTTCTGGCATATTTGTGCAGGGCAGTCTGGTGGGGTCCATGATGCTGAGCAATTCCGGTGGTCCTCTTTATACCAAGATTTGCACCACAGGCGGATTTTAGATAATCCTACCATCATGATCAGAGGTGTTCAAGTGCAGCCGTACTTGATTGGAGATTCAACTTATCCAAGCCGCCCTTTTCTGCTCAAGAATTACAAGCCAGCAAACCCTGCATTTCGTGATATAAAGAGGTTTGATTCTTCTATCAGTACAGGCATGATTGTCATAGAGCACGCTTTTGGAGCTTTGAAAAATCGGTGGAGGATTTTGAAGAATTTTGGTGGCAACGTTCACAAGTGTGGGAATGTTACGATTGTTTGTTGTGTGTTGCACAATTACTGTGAGCTGCATGGTGAGAGACTTCCTGCACTAGAGTTCCCGGGGCATATAACGGACCCATTCGCTGGCAGACATCGTGGAGCACAGCGTCTACCTAACGATGGCGATGGAGCCAAGGTTGCTGGTGAAGATATGCGTAGAGTATTGTATGGAGCTTGGTTAGCATGTAATCCTAATATATAGACATTTATATTTATATTTATTTTTAGTTTGTAGTAGTATTTACTTCATACTTTAGAGTTCTTTGCAGTGTGGTTTCCTATTTCATAGTACATAATCACCGTTCTTTTATGTACCCTCTTCTTCATTTTATATTGTATATACACTTTGTTTTTCTAATGGTTTCTATCTTTGTCTTTCTTTGGGTTAAAAGAAACAAAAAGAATCTTAAATTGTATAACAATTATTGAGAGGAAATAGTACACTTCAATTCTGGCACATTTATGTATTATTCATATTTCAATTTGGGAATTGCAAAATACTGATCACCGAACTTCTGTTTTAAAATTGTTGTAGTCACCATAAGAATTTAATTATAGAATTGAAAAATGCCAATCCCAATGGTTATAATTTTGTAATAACCTATCTACACCCAATGTTTTTTTTTTCTCAAAAATATTGAAAATTGAATTTAATAAAGGACTTCAAAGTTTATTTTAGAGTAGGGAATCTAGAACTGCCTGCAAACTAGAACACCTCATAATTTTGATACCATAAATCAAATTGAAATAATTCCAAACCTAAAATTGCATATATAGATCTAGAGAATCAGTTTCAAATTTCCATTTTTTTTAAAAATGATATTAAAAAAAAAATTTGAGCTGCCCGCCGAGCATTGAAAATCACAAATTATACAATAACTTTTTGACTCTACAGTGAAAAGTTATGAAAATTGTTGGACCTTAAAGCTATTCCTTGGGAAAATGTTCTTTGAAAATTTCAAAGAAAAAAAATAAAAACTCTGCTCGTACTGAGTTGCCCCAAAATGCTATGTTCTCAAAAAAGCATGTTTTGTGCTTTAGGGATTAATATTCTCAAAAAAATAATTTCTAAGAAATTTGAGAATTGTATTTCAAAATGAAGGCTATAGGTAATTTATAAAGGAAATTTTGGAATTCCTTTAAAACAATGTTGCTTATAAATTTGTCATCAATACCTTAAATGAGGCTGTTTGTTTGTTTGTTTGTTTGTTTGTTTGTTTGTTTGTTTGTTTGTTTGTTTGTTTGTTTGTTTTGTTTTGTTTTGTTTTGTTTTCTTTGTAGCGTGGACAACTTCCTGACCGTGCGTCCCCCGGTCGCGTGCTTGGTACTGTCGGAAAGCTCTCGCCGAGGAGGGGTGCACTGGCTTGGTTTCGTGGCGTTTGGAGCGGTGGTGCAAAAGTTATTGAATTTCAAAGTATTTATTGATTAAAAAATTAGAAAATTACTTTTACTTTGATTTTGGTGGCATTCTTGGTACTGGGAGTGGAACCGGGAGTAGAATTGGGAGTAGAATCAGAAGTAGAACCAGGAGTGGAACCGGGAGTAGATGAAAATTGGGCCAACGGCATAGGGTCACACTAGTCCATATTGTAATTAGAAAGAAGTTAAGTTTTACAATTAAATTAAAAAATAATTGTTGAAGTGAAAAGTTATGAATTAAAAAAATGGGATGTTCTGTGATTTTTTGGGTTTTTTTTTTCCAAGTGCTTTAAAGTGTAAGGATGCACAGTGGTTTTGATCTTGAGAATTAATTGAAGTACAATTGTCTCTAGAAAGTGAGTGTAATATTGTATCATCAAAATGTCTTTCAAAAAACCAAGTAAAAAATATAGGTTAGAAAAGGTAATATAGAATTTGAATAAGCTTACGAAGGGAAACTGAAAGTTCAAAGGTTAAAGAAAATTTGATAAAATAAATGGGGGGTCACACAAAGCATTTGACCAACAAAAGAATCATAGGCAATTCAAATGTATTTCTTGTTTGGCAAAAAAATTATCCATGATGAATAAACTTGAACAATGAAAAGTAAAAACAAATACAAAGTATTGCAATAAAAAAACATATTTTTATTGCATATTTAAAAAATCATACAATGTTTTCACTCGTTCACATGATCCTTTCCTGCACGCTGACTACAAATGACATCTGCAAATAATGCTGCTACACGCTCCTGAGATGCCTGTGTTGCCTGCAGAACATCTAATTCAAACTTCTTGTTGTCTCTTTGCAATTGAATTGCAGTCTCCATCTTCATCCGCTCGATACGAACAGACGATTCAGCAAAGCGATCCAATGCACTCGCTATGTCACTATTGGTCTTTCGACGCTTCGCAACAGTTCCACGAACTCCCGGTAAATTACCAGCACGAGTTGCAGCATTGTTGACATCAACTTCCACGGGATCAGCCTCGGTGCCAATGACAGGGGCCCCTTGATCATTTGCACCTGGAACGCCATTGGCCTTTGCCGTCTCACTCAACATGGCATCCAACGCATCATACCATGTCCACCTTGCAAGTTCAGAATTGTCCCCATAAACGTTGTATGCCTTCTTGTGTCAAAAATATTGTTGACGCATCTTGGTCCACTTGTCCTTCAAATGCGTCCCCTTGCGATTTGCCTCCATTGGAAATTCTGCAACCAATTTTGTGCACATTGCATTCCAATCTTTGGCACGGAAAGAATGCCAACCCCCTTCAACAATACGCTCACGAACCATATCAAGTAAGCACTGTGTTTCCGCATTGCCCCACTCACGGTGTTTTACAATGGGAGAACTCGTGGGCAATACCGAAGGCGGAATGGAAGTAGCGGGTGATGGCACCGGAATCGGAGTTGCTACCGGAACCTCAACAGAATCCCCCTCGAACTCCCTCTGAAACTCCCTCTCGAACTCATCCCCGGTGCACTATCCTCATCAATGTCACTCGAAAAAATCATGCTAGCCAAATACCCCTCTCTTACCATTGTAATCCGAAAGACCCCCCTAACCTTGGACCTCAACACACCCAGCTATATAGAACAGCACGCAGCCTGGAGCACTCAGTACGCTGGACAGTTGCTGGAGACCCCGGACAGTCCCTGGAGAGCCCTGGAGTGTTGTCGCTGGAGTGCCCTGGAACGTTCAGCACGCTGCTCTTTTGTAGCCGGAGGTGAAAGGTGCTGCTACAGTGCCGTGAACAGTGAACAGTGCGACGTTTTCACCTGGCTTCTGGCTGGCTTGGCTTGGCTCGTTTTTTTCCGGTGCTTTGAGCGGAGCCGGCTTCAGCAGCTTCCGGCGACGAGTTTCATCCACCGGAGCGGCATCAGGCGGCTCCGAAGCCGCATGTGCGAGACACTAAGGTATTGTTGTAATTCTACTTGCATGTTTTGAAGAACTTCGTAACCATCGATGGTTTGTACTTCTATTCAGTAAGACGGGTACCGACGCGTTTTCTGTGGGCTGTGGAGTGCATTAGGGATTTGTGGACAAGTTCAGAAGCGGCGGCCATTCTGATGACGAACGCACGGAGACACTCAAGAAAGTGTTGCAATGCGCGCTGATTTCAAAGCACTGTCAGTTACAGTACATAAGCTTACACACACAGAGTGAGTGATGAGAGAGTGAGAGAGAGAGAGAGAGAGAGTGTCTAAGAGAGAGAAGGGGTTTAGGGCTTAGGATATGATGTTGCAGAGGATGATGCCAGCACCGTTGCAGAGCAGCTGCAGGAAGGTGATGGCCATGGCGACTGTGAACAGCAACCAGTGTTTTTCCTTTGGGTCGGTTCAGGCTGCTGCTACCCCTCCACAAGCATCCCACAACAGGGCCATTCCAGTGGCCGTGGTGCCCACAGTGGAGGACTTCGTTAATGGCTGCTATGAGGTGCGGATTTGGGGCTCGTTGGTGGGCGTTTGCAAGCATTTCTGGAACTTCATTTGGGCCGACATTGAGTTCGAGTTTTAGGGCACTTTGATTGATCTGGATTCAAAATATTTGCAGTGTATGGGGAGATGGATTGCAATGATGCTCGTTGTGCGAATGCTCATCCACTCGAGTTGTAGAACGGTTCTTTTTCTGCGGTTTTGGGATTGTTGCTTGTGTAATTGTTACACCTACATCTCGATTTTTTCGTAGATGGCTCTCCCTAGGAAGTGTTGAATGTAGCTTATGCGAAGCAGGGCGTCCTGTTTTTCTCGATGGGATTTTCTGGAATGACGAGTTCATGCTCTGAATATTGCGGGGGGTGTAGGCCCAAACGCCTTTAGTGATCCAAGGCGCAATGGATGCATGGGCATCGAGGAAGTGGACTCCGGAGTCTGTCAGGGATACCTTCGGGCATTTGAATGTTCCTGTTGAGCTTAGTTTTTGGAACGAGGAGGAAGGGCGGTGGGGAGATTATCGGGATCTTTACAAGGAACACGTGACGCATGCTAGCTCTAAGGAGTATTTCATGCCTCACCAACCTAGTAAGATACTTCCTGTACTCATCACTTCAAGCACGCTGAGAGTTCTCTAGGAAACTAATATAAATTTATGGAAAGGTTGTGGAAAATTATTTTCCAATCAACGTAACTGGATCTCTACGATCTCTACTGCCTGTTGTTGGTGCTAGGCTATACGCATGAAATATTTTGGAGGGTACCCAGTCGTTATTATCGATCTTGTAAATATAGTTTTTGATGCACATTCAACATTACTTTATGTTCATGTCAACATCAACGTCACTGCTGCTCTGAATTCCCAGAACAGTGTTGTGCATACTTTTACGATTTTGCTGGGCTTTATAACTGGACCCACAAGGCCTATGCTTATAATTGAGAGTCACGATACTATGTCATGGGTGGATGCGCAGTGTCGTTGGGTGACTTCGTCGACATATTCATGTGCAAAAGAGGGAACCCATCCTCGCCATCACCACTCATTGGTTACGTGGCACAACATCAGCTACTCACTGAAGTTCCTGAAATGGCAAATGACATCCCGTAAGAGTAAGCCCTCCTTGACTATCGTTGCCATGTAGTTTATTCCGAATTGTACGAATGAGTTCTCTTTCTTAGATTATGTGGGAATTTCAAAGAGTCCGTGCACGTATAGAGGACGAGGGATTGCACGAAGAGTCTATCAGCAGTCTTTTATAAGGATCGGATCTCAACCTGCCAAAAAATCCCTGTTCTTTCCCTACAACAAGATAGTTATGATGACCTGGGTGGTGGGCTTTCCTGTCTGGTTGCGGCAGGGACCCTGATTACGTAAAAACACAGCGAGAAGTTTATCAGAGAAATATATGGTTGGGACCTGCTGGCACTGTTTCTCCACTACATTTTGATCCATATCATAACATTCTGGCACAGGTAGATCGTCGTATTCACACATGTCTTCATTTCGAATGGTTTTGAAACGCTTGATACCATTGACTCTGGTGAGCTGACCTCATAAAGTTTTCATTTGAATCCTCCGCAGATCTGGGGGACAAAGCACATCCGGCTTTATGGTCCCCATGAGAGCTCAAAGCTCTACCCTTTCACATCAAACATGTTCCTCCGCAATACTTCCCAGGTGCCAAAACTCATCCTTATCGCGTACTACTCCTCTGGCGATATCGTTGAGCTAGCTCGCTGTGACTAATTTATATCTTGAGAGGCTTTTATATTCGTTCATGCACCATCGCATGATCATTTGACTGTACAGACTACTGACCTTCGGTGGGAGTTTTAATCATCATTTTCCCAGAAGGTCATTCCATTCACGTATTTTTTTCTTGATCGACTTAGCCGATCGAGTTTGCTTTTGAGATATGAGGTTAATGCCAAGGTATTTACCTGGGAATGATGCTTGAAGTAAGGAGTTACTGTGTGAACGTTGGTCTCCAACTGGGGAACATGGTTGATGAGACGGCTCACCGTATGTATGCGCTGCATCAGTGACACAAGTTGTTGAATGTGAATTGCATTAGGTGAATCCGGAGGACGAATTAAATACGAGCAAGAAATGGCCCGAGTTCCAGAAAGCTCAGTGCTGGAGCTGTGAGCTGCGGGCGGGCGAGATGCTCTACATCCCCCTCAAGTGGTAAGCCCATGGCTTCTAACTTCTTTTTATAGCGCCAGATCTATGTCAGCATCTCTGCTAGGCCATCATCCCCTGATGACAGTGATAAGTGTGGCTCTTCAAAACAGAGAATAAACTACTCAGCATTTGTGTAGTGAACCAGTTTCCTTGGCGCATCCTCAATAGACAACGGAATTTGCCCCGCCAAATATAACTTTCACTGTTTTGTAATTAGAACTTGAGATTTCTATCATTGCAAGTGCATGCAAAGTACTTTGAATAGGACATGAAAACTCAAATTTTGGCATTGGACAATGAACACAAGAATGGTGTCACTCTGAGGCTCTATCCTAGGTTTGCAATAATATCAGGCTATTATTGTATAAGCAATTTTAAGTTTTAACTACAAAGTAGTGAAAAGTTATATTTATATTTGGTAGGGCAATTATATTACGCTATTGAAGACACCCACCTTTAGAGCATCTTGAGTGCTATGCTGGTAATTAGGCACTATAACGATATATATCATTTATGTTCACATCCCCTCTTTTGTACTGTGGCTCTTCCCATTGCTCACACCTCAACTTGGCAACAATACTTGAAACCCAAAATGACTTAGCAATAATGTGGGAGTTGCTAATGCAATGGCGGGAGGTTTTCTAGCAAAAGTTCTTCCTCTTTTGTGCCCTTTGAGACTCCATTGTTGCCATAATATTGTTGACCAAGGTGCCAAGGAGCTTGGAGGGCACAACAAAAGACCAATTCTTGCGATGTGAGAGCCAAGAAGTGGTGCTTGAAAGGAAATGTGGAAAGTGCGGTTAGCATTGGGGCAAGTTTCCATTGTTAGTTTTGAACCTATGCTAAACTTACCATTGTTGTGCCTCTTTAAAGGCCGGATTGAGGATTGGTTCAGTTTTGTTTTAACACTAACAATTGAGATGTTTGTGCAATTGTAACCAGAGGTTGAGAATTGCCTGACAAATAGCATATTGACCTTATCATGTTCAGGTGGCATTTCGTGAGGGCAGAGAGTAATAGTTTCTCGGCAAGCTTTTGGTGGCTTTGAGAAATCATTTCACATCGACGAAGCTTGTGCATATGGATGGTGTGTGAGACGTGCTAGTTGATTTGAGAAGAGTGAGGTAGTGGGAGGTTGAGCATTTCTTTTTAAGGTTATATAGATTTTTTCCTTTTGTAGAGACTTTGCTCTCATGCCATGCTATGCTTGGATTGCTTATATTTGTTTGTTTTGAATCTCACTAAATGACATCTACTAGAGACTTCTAGAATGGCCAACTGCCTTGGGATATGTCAATGGTCATATAGTGGAAACAACAGTAGTATGGAACAACACAACACTCTGCTATTTGCAAATGTCTATACTCCAAATAGAAATTTATAATTTTTATGTGTGTCTTTTTATATAATCCTTGGTATAGTCCTCAATGTAACCCTTATAAGTTGAGAAATTGAAAAAATCATAGAATAGCAATCTTAGGAATGATACTATTCCATTAACAATATGACATAAATTATAATACACCTAAGATGTCTATGCTTTGATATGATGGGCTTGAACATTTTGTTATTTCTTTGTAGCAATAGTCTCATTTTCATTGTACCAAACATCATTTCTACACCTTTGAACCATTGTCTTGTTTCTACCCTGTGGTAAGGCATATACACCCAAAATCAGCCTTAGCCCAATTGTGAACCTAATGTTGGACCTACTTAATTGTGCCCTATTACATTCTAAAGTAGTGAAAATTGTAAGGGATTGCATTATGACTTTTCAAGTGTGGAATTGGGGTTGAAAAGGTTGGAATTGGGTTGAAAAGTCACAATCTAACTTCAAGGAATACCACCATGTAGTTTAGACACATGGGAAAAAGTTCATTCTTTATTCTACAATTTGAAGGGATGCTATTGGATTATTGTCACAACAATATAGGAAGTTCAAAGAACGACATTAGAATTAAAATGGATTTTAATAGTAACTTGTAGTCTTTTTTTTTTTACTTGAAAATTGAATTCATATGTGAAAAAACCTATGATATATCATTCCAATGGATAAATAAATAATGAATCTAATTTTTAATCAAAGGGACAATAATGGATCATCTTAATCTAATTACTAATAATTAGCATAGTTTGGCTAACAATTATTAGAAGGTGAGTGGGTTAATGGGGGAAGTTGATTAATTGGGTCGTATAAATTTACAAATTGCCTTTTGTGCCATTTAAAGAATTTTTCGTAATATAAAATGCAATTGGCATTTTTCATCTTGCATAATTAACATTCAATTCTTATGCAATTCCAATCAAGCACACCAAATTTCAGTTAAGGAAACCAATATTCCATTTTGGTGAATTGGTTTAATTAATGTTCATAACTTTATATGATAATTGATTGAAAAACATTAGTGATGAGTGTTTTTAATTCAATTGCATAGATATGTAGTAAACATCTATGTGACATCTTTCTTTCAACATGATTTTCCAGAATAGTTTCAAAATCTCCTCTACAAGGAGTTCAGTATCAAGTGTCATATGACCAAATTTTGTGAAATAGATATCTCTATCATTTTAATTAGATTTTGGCAAAGTAATTGTACCCTCATGTTCAAATGTATAAGATTAGTTGGGGTGTGCGGATCAAATAGCAAAATCTAGTTGTTATAATAAAGAGATATCTATTTTACAAATTTAGACATGGTCACTTCAACATTGAAATTTCTATAGAGGGAATTTTGAAACTTTTTTAGAGATGCTTGTTGAAGGAAAGATATGCATATGGATGTTTCATACATATCTATGCAATCATATTTTAAAATTCATCACCAATGTTTTTCAATCAATTATCATGTAAAACCATGAATATTAATGAAACAAATAACCAAAAATAAATACTTTATTTTTTTGAAATTGAAAAAATGGTTTGCTTGACTATAATTGCATAAGAATTGAATGTTGATTATGCAAGACAAAAATGTCAATTATATTCAAATTTATGCAAGATTCTTTGAATGGCATAATAGATAGTTTGTAAGATTATTAGACTTAATTGTACAACATTGGAATTTGCTTCCAGCAATACATTCTTCAATGTTCTATTGGCTTTGGTGTGAAAGGGAGGTCTGGGAGGAGGCTTTTCATTGATTGAAACTTTGTCTACATAAATTTGTGAAGAGTTTTGAGTATGCCCTTATAGTGAAAATACCTATAATCGCATCATACATTAAATAGCATCCTAAAAAGATCCCTAAAATGGTTTTGAGATGTTATACATTTTGTTAGAGTACAAATTTGACAATTTTTTCATTCATTTGCAAATGATTAAAAACTATGCATTATATAAAGTATATGCTTGGCTATTTTCTATGCGTACAATGCTTTGTCATGCGTTAGACTTAACTATTGGTTGGTTTGTATATCTCACAAATCATGGTTTTCTATTATAAAACATAGGCCCTGTAATCCTCCACTATTATTTGGAGAATTTTTTTGCCACTACCATTTGTTAGGATTTTGGAGAATTTTAAAGACTACCTTAGGGCACCCATATTCAATTCAAAAATCTATATACAAGACTTTGAGAACCTAAAGCTAATGCAATTTTTGACATAATTATCCTTCTATTTCTACTTAGATTTGTTTTTAATTTCATAGCCCTCTATTCCTGTAACTTCAGCTACAATGATGTCAACTCTAAATCACCCACAACCAAAAAGTAGTGCTTTTGGATGTTCCCATTTAAAACAAGTTAGTCAATGCTACAATGCTAGAGGTACTTGTAGTGTATTTACTTGTTTATTTATCAAATTGTGAGGCCTCTAAGAACATGAAGTGTTATTAGAAATCCTTTAGAGAAGAAAGATTAATCTACTTGATTTCACAAAATCTAGACTTAAGAGCAAAGAATCATTGAATTTCAAATTTTTATAAATAATTACAAAAATGAGAAGAAATAGCAATGAAAATGTGACAACTTGTCCTCTTTTGACTTTATGATGCATCCAAAAATACCCAACCCTTGCACTTACATACACTATCAGAATTTAAATTCAATTAATTTCAACATGTTTCTAGAATTGATCCTTGTATAATCAGGCCGGGGTGAAGTGACCCCTTTGCTTGCTTTCAAGGGAAAACCCTAAAAAAATTCTTTGTCACGCGTAATTAAATCTGCAAATTCTAAATTCATATTTTACAAGCAAAGGCCCCAAATTTGATAGGAGAAGTATAGAAAATAAACTAAACCATCACAAAAAAATTAGCCCTTAGAAGATCTGCTTCTCTTCACAAAGGGGTTATAAGTTCCTCGTAATGGAATTCACAGCCCCTTTGGCTACTATTCATCATCAATGATGAAAAGTGGCCATAATAAAAAATACTGAAAAACATTAAAATTACAATAAATAATAATTAAATAATATTCAAGTTGATGAAGATAATTTCGGCCACATCAGATTTGGAATTTCTAAATTTTCCTATTCATTTTAATAAAAACATTTTTAAAAATTAAATTTAAAAAAAAAAATTATATTATTGGATTTTATTAACCAAATCAAGCCTTGCAACTCATTGGCCTCCAAAAAAAAAAAAATTCCATTTATTTGGCCAGCATTCCCTTCTATCTGGGAACTTATAGACCTCCCAAAGGCTCATTTTTCTTGTAATGTCTAAATGTCTGAGGCACCTAATTTTGGTGTCAACAATATTTTGAAGTTCAATAAAACCTAACCAAATTGCTATCTTTAGTAGTTTATATTTTTGTAAAATTCTTTTTGAAGTCTAGTTTTAGCATCAAAAATCTGATTTTGAATATGATTGATTATGATTTTTCAATTCAAGATTTTGTGCAAGGGTGTCATTGCAATCTTGACTTCCCGTAGTGTTGAAGGCTCTTGGAAATGAGCCTCAAATACACTAGATCTTAGAGAAAAAATCACATTTAAAATTCATTTAAGAAAATTGTAGAATAGATATTGAGAAGCCATAAATTGATTGGGGTTACGCATATTAGGCCCATTAACCTCATATTTATTTGGTGGCCAACTTTTTAGATTTGACATGTGAAAAGAGGATTGAAAGACTTCAAATAATCACTTTTGCAATTTTAACACCCTCATGATCAAACATTATAATCTTTGAATCCATAAGAGATATTGTTGTGTTTTCTTTTCCATGTGTTCTCTAACATGTCTAGTTTGAATTGTAAGGTTACAATTCAAAAAATATTGATACAATTTATCAAAATGTTGTTCTTTTGTTCACTTTAGAGCAAATTTCCTAGAAGCTCAAAAAAAACATTTAGGGGTTAATGAAGCACAAAATAGGGGATCCTTTTTTTTACATGCACTTAGAATAACTTCAAGAGGATGAACAAGGGGGTTAGTTCATCTTAGCCCATAATCATGGCAACCTAGGGTCAAAAATGTTTTCAACACTTTGAAATTCATAGTTTATTCATCTTGTGTCAAAAAAAAAGCTGAAAAATATCTTCTATCGACTCCCAACACAACCCAACAACAAAACTTTGATACGGAATAGTTGAGACCATGCTTGAATGCTTATTCAGAAGATGTTACGTGTAGTTACATTATGCTCACACAAGTGATTGTGGGCATAAGTGATTGTGTTTAGTGTAAACTGTGAACCCTTCCACTTTCAGTTTCATTTGGAGAAGCACTTACCATAAATACTTTTAGTGTATGTGTCAATCATCGTAGTCGTTCCAATCCTCCGTTCTGTCAAAAGCTAGTCAGGCATCATCAACACTCCCACTCTTTGCATAAAAACGTGATCAAACACACTGCTGACATACCCATCTGACTCAAATCCCGCTTCGCGCAAGCCAAAGCCTTGCACCCACATTCAGTACTCTCAGATCTTTAGTTGCATCTAGTTTGATCTTCCCTCATCATTTGGAGATTGGAAGATTGGAGACATTCTTCAAAATAGTAATTGCTTCAATTGCAGTTTTAGAACTGTGCCTGTGCATGTTGCTTACACCACCTTAAGTAGTTTGCCTCGAATCTCTTGCTTCAGTAAGCGCAGTGTTAATTTCTTCATTGCTGGCCTTGGGTAGCCTGACTCATCAATAGATTCCTCATTAGAAAATCTCGAGAAAATAAAACACCAATAGACAGCGATGGGATTAAGGCAATTAGTACCACAAATTTTGTATATTTAAGTTCGCACAAAAAATGCATACTTCCATGTGCAATCTTAACCTCTTTCACGACACTGTAGAAATTCTTAGAAATCCATCCCTCTTTAGATTCATCCAATAAAGAAGATATGGTGAAGCGCGACTTGCAAAAAGGAAATCTTCAACTGACTTAAAATCACAAACTTTCAATTGCTACACCTACACCTGAAAGAAAGGGATCGAGACAGCTCAATTCCTAAAGTTACGAGATCGTGCCAATAAATGTTCCCTGGTGCATTGGGTGGAGAATCTCTCCAGTCAAAACAAGCATGTGGGATTGCTCACCAACTGCCTTCATCCCTCTCAAGTGTCCAGATCTAGGAGAATTTACTGGGAATTGTCATCTCCCTCGCAGGACGTTTTCGATTGTACTGCACTCGCAGCAGTAACGTGCTGGACCACAATTAGAGAACCAGGCGACCGGAAGGAAGATTCAGAATGCATGCTGGGTGGTCGAAGCTTGTGGACGCCTGATGGACACACATATTTAGGTTTCGCTGCAAAACAACCTTCATATCCTTTATCAAATATTTCGCCATGGCGCTTGCTGCGTTCGAGGTTCCTTCAAAAGATTCTCGTGCGCAGTCAACACTTTGATGGACGACATGTCGCATATGACATTGGCAGATTTGATTCGAATTATAATAATACTAATCATAAGCCTTGAAAGACTTGTAAATACGGCCAAGCTTGCCCAACTATTCAATTCCCACCCGTCATACTGTGGAAGCTGACTCAAGACAGTCAACCAAATATCAGAAGAGTGTCCACAGTTGTCTCCCCTGACTGCCGCCAAGAAAGTACTCCCACTCACCAGTTCCGTGACATCCAGCAAAACCCTCGCATGCAACAAATTAGGTCACGAGAAATTAGGACCCAATATCCCACCTATCCCATGGACTTTCACACCTATCCCATGGACGCTAAACCTGCGCAGAAATTCCCGATCAGCATCCGGTGCGTGCCAGTGAGTCCCTTATAGCTGGCTACCAAGGTCCTTCCACCCGCAGCTGCTCTCCAAGATTTATGCGGCATCCAGTTCGCCCTGCACTGCACTGCAGCGTGCGAAAAACTCACTATTCAACTCCGTCGCAGTTCACCCCAGCATCCCGAGAACCATCTCCGATCCACTATCGCCAGCAGTATTTGATGCCGCCAGGACATATCCGTGACGGTGAAACTGCCTGCAAGTACTGTAAGTTACAATAGTACTGTACAACGGACGACCCGTGCGCGGCGAAGCAGGTGGGGTTTAGCGAGGGAGGACTGGACTTCCCAAAACACAAGGGCAGGCTGCTTGTGTTTTGGGAAGGGGGATTTGAAATGGGGAAGATCCGAGCGTCCACTTGGCAGCTGCTTGAGCTCCGGACGTGGCGCCGTGTGGAGGCCGTTTACGGGTTCCCGCGAGAGGAGGGTCGGGCCGGGCCTGGTAAGGCACGTGGGTCCCGAGGCGCTCGGGCAGCGGGGTGTCGGGGTACAGAAATAATTCTCCTGGCTGCCCTCGTGGTGGGGCTGTTTGTGAGGGTTCTGCTGACTTGGAAGTTGGGCAGACCGGATTTCGGTCCTGCCCGTAAGCGTTTTCCCAGACTTAGATGTGCTATAAGGTAAACCAGCCTATGACAGCAGAATGACTCGTTTGCCTTGTTGAGAAATGGAAAAAGAGTTTGAAATTTTGTTTTTTGACAAAGTATGAATTTGTTATGAATTTTTGAAGTATGCTTACCCAATTGGCCCAAAACAATCTCTAGACTACCCCAAAACCACTCAAAAGTGTACCCATAATGGTCATCTCACCTTTTAAACAATCACAACATTTCCTAACATGGCCACAATATAAAGGAATAAAAAAATAACTTATTTTGATGAAATTAGACTAAAAAGTTAAAAGTTCCTAAAACAATCACTAATGCTTGCATTTGGCAATTTGCATGTTATAGGCTAGATTACCTCAAATTATGTTTCTTGCAATATTTTTGAAGTTTTTTCAAAGTAAAGATATTGTGCTACAATTTTGTACAATATGTGTTCATTTCTTCGTAAGAAAGATTAGGTAGTAGAAGTTTTCAATTTATAATACAACTATTGAAAGACAATTCATTTTAGTATGCATTAACAAAACGAATGTTTTAGCCACCCAAAATATTGCATAAAGGCAATGAGTGACTACAAAAATTAATGTGGTCATTAACAGTTAAAAGCTTCACATGTTGTCCATCTTGTATCTAGATTCACTATTGGTTGGCAAAGACATTCCTTCAGTATTTTAGGGTTAATTTGACCTTTTCTTCAATGACATTTTAGATCAATTGTCACAATTGCCACACTATCGTTGTGTATCTGACGAGCCGCAGATGCTCTCAACCCGCCACGTTGATTCTGCCCTGCCCAGTCGGACTGCGGGCACGCATTTAATTCCCTCCGACTCTGCCCGCTGCCAGTGAACCTGAGAAAGACCCGCTCGCCCTCTCCACATGGCGAGGAGTGACGGACCGCCCGAGTGCCCGACGGACCCAGACCAGCCAAACCAAAGCGCAATTCTCGCGGCCGCGAACAATCGCTGCTCTTGCGAAGCCCAACCAGGAGTCCTCCGTGTGCGTCCATTTGCCGGCAACGCTGCTGCTGGCAGGCAGGCAGGCCCAGGCAAGGCTATGGAGCATCGCTCAATAAACTGGTGGTCGGTTTGGCCGTGAAGATCGCCGAACTTCCCAAGTCGGCGTTGTCGGTGCACTTCTTCATTCAGAACGGAAACACGCTTCGCGCTCGATTCTCGACATTTGGGGAACTCTCAAACGGGGGCTTGCATTCCAATTGCCAAGTTTTGAGTTTGGTTGGGATTGGTTGCGTGGGTGGTATAGGAACGGTGAGCACGACCAGACACGCCATTCCTCAGTTGCTGCTTTTCTTTTTTCCTTTCCCTTTTCTGGAGGTTGTACGTTTCATGGAGGTTGTTCTTGTGAGGGATGAGAACGGGGCGTGAGTTGACAGTGTCTACATTTTTTTCTTTGACGTTTTCGATTTTGGTTCCACGGGTGGAACTTTGTGGAACTGAAACAAAAGATTGCACGGGACTTGGAGAATTTTAGTTTCGTTTGTGACTCGTGGAACAAGTGCAGTCATTTCGGAGGAGAGAAGAAGAAGGATTTGGTATGTTTCGTTTTTTGCTTTGTTTGATGTTAGAGGACTGTTTTGTGGTTCTTTATTCTTAGGAGTTCGGATGGCGATGGCGGGGCGATGCTTGCGATGATGGGAACTTAGGTTACGCTGGGAAATTAAAGCGAGAGGGGTGGGAGAAATTGAGTGATTCGGGTAGTGATTCTGAGGCGGTTTCTCTTCTTATTGTCGTGCAGGGTGCTTAGAGTGGTGCAAATCAGTTTAGCTGCCGACATGGTGTGACAAGCGGGATGGATGTTGTGAAGCTTTGAAACGAGAATTGTAGATGTAGAGCAGGTCCACTTGAACAAAGAAGGTTGGATTGGTAGTAGGTGGTTTGGAATTTGGATGGACAGGGGGGCCATTGAAGTTCGCTGTTTTTTTGTGTGAATCGGCGCACTATGAATATAGCTCGGGGTCCTCGCGTCCGCTTCTTCGTTAGTTTACTTTCCTTGATTTTCTTCATCGCTCTCCTCCGCACGCGTTCTTCGCCGTCCACTTCGTCACTTGCAAGCCAAGAATCAAGCGTTCTGGGATACGAAACATGGCCTGGCACAGGTCGTCATGTTCTGGGATTCAATCGTGTCATATCCGAGATAACCAACAATAAAACATCCAATATAACTCCCAGAAGCAGGTTGAGGAGGAAGGTCACGAGGCCGTGCACGAACGTTCGGGAGCATGTGGGGTTTCCAGATGAATGCAGTTACGTGCGAGCCAACACGGAGTGCCAGTCGGGGACGCTCATCGAGTACATCAATGCGTATTACTGCACGTTTTCCAAGGCGCCGGTGCTGGCCTATGCGTTGTTCTTCTTCTGGCTCATGATGCTGTTCTACATGCTGGGCAACACGGCTGCTGATTACTTTTGCTGCTCCCTGGAGAAGCTGTCGCTGCTGCTGCGTCTTCCGCCCACGGTAGCCGGGGTGTCGCTCCTTCCTCTCGGAAACGGAGCGCCGGATGTGTTTGCCAGCATTGCATCGTTTCTGGGAACGGGACACAGTCAGGTGAGAGATAGGCCGAGATCACTTTTTTTCTCTCGTGAATGTAAGTTTTTTTTTCTTTGGGAATTTTTACATATAGGGCTTTCATTTTGACGGATAGAGAACTTTTGTATGTACTCGGTTACAGTAAGGTGCACGGAACCCTCTCTACTGACACTGCTTGGGTAAGCAAATGAGCTTCTGAATGCACTGTCACACGTGTTCACAACTTGACTTGGACAGTCAGATGTGTACTTCACATGACTGATTCTGAGGATAAGTTTGAGGATTAAATATTGCCCTTTTGGATTAGTTGTTAAGCTTTGAGGATTAGATGTCAAGCATTGAAGTTTAAACTTGGCTTTTTCAATCAGATTGTCGCCCGGCATGACAGATTGTGAGGAAATATAGGGGGATGTGAAATTGTGGTGTGTCTATTAGTGAGGTTTGACTGTATCGTAAGAAATCTCCATAGAAGATTCTAAATTGATTTTCCTCCACTTTTCATGTTTTTGGGGTATGGCCGTTTACAAAAGAGTTGAATGATTTGATTGATTCTGTGCAGGTTGGTCTGAACAGTGTGCTTGGGGGCGCAGTCTTTGTGACCTCCGTGGTGGCCGGCTCGGTGTGCCTGGCGGTGCAGCCGTCGGCTTCAGGAGGGACGCGGCCGCGACTGGATTGGGCTTGCTTCGTGAGGGATGTGGGTTTCTTCATGGGCTCGTTGGTGGTGCTTTCCTTCATCATCTATGAAGGAAAGATCAGCTTCGTGGGGGCCGTTGGGTATCTCTCTTTGTATGTGTTTTATGGGATCACAGTAGCCATGTATGAATTGATTAAGAAGCGATACCCTAAAAAGCGACGCCGGCATCTGGACCCACTTCTTTCAAGTAAGCTCTCACTTCTCTGCCGGCTGTCGAATTGCTCTAGGACTTGCGTTGCCTCTCAGATTGTTGTTTGTACAGTCAAACTGAGTGAAGTTTTCGGGCTTTGGGAATCTCCAATTGTTCCAAATGGTATTACAAGCTGCCTAGTCTGGAGGGGGCATCTGAAGTACCGAAAGTGTCGCATTCCTCTTCAACTCCCCCCCCCCCCCCCCCCCCTTAAGCATATTAATCATGCTCACCGTGTATAAGGTTGAGGACCGCCTATACTGACTCCGTTACCATCACCAAGTAATCTGTTCATGTATTTCATTGGTTGGACTTATTAGCAAGTGGTGCAAGCACGACTTGGCTAATATCTATGGCCGCTTGGCTAAATATCTAACGGACTTGGTGATTGTCCACCGTCCCTTCGATACTGGTCTACAACCTCCCGTTTCGAATGATGGCATAAGAAATCATGCGGAGTGATAAAAATTGGCCTCAGCACATCTGACTCTTGTGTGCAAGGATCTCTCTATACATCTTCCAGGGATCACAGCGCTAAATATGTTTAGTTGCTTGAAGTGACGCAAATAGGATCCTCTACCTTACGCCCACTTCTGTGAATTGACGTTAGAATGTAGTTCGTCTTTGTCATCGTGCCAGGTTAATGTCTCCTGATGTACAAAACTGTTGGTTTGCCAGATGAAGGCATGGAAGAAGCACTGGAGGTAGGCTCCGACGCGACCGATATCTCGCCGTCGTCCCCCGTGGGGGAAATGAACGGTGCTCCTTGGAGTTGGCAACAAACGCATCACGTTGCAATCTACTCACATACAAGCCTGGCAGCGGCACTTGAAGCATTGGACGCTGAGGGTGATCAGCACGACGAACGCAACCGTGGAGAGTACATGCAGCCCCTAAACGAGGAAATGCCGACGGAGGTGAGACTTCGACACAACTCTTATTACTAGACTGCTGACGTTCACTCCTAACGGACCGACACGCTCAGATTGGGCTTTACAGCAGTTTTCAGTACGTCATGTAGGGGCTTCCTGTTGTCCAATTTTATTGATGTTTCAACCACGTTCTTAGCTGATTCTGGTGATAAAAGCATTAAGCCCAATCTGAATTGTACTCCCTCTGTCCGAAATAAGTGTCCTAATTGATCCTTACCTCACGTTTTTAAAGGTTGTTTTGAGTAGGTCATTTGGACGCTTCTCTGTCCAATTTTATTTAGCTTGCTATGAACACATACAATGTTCATTCATTCTGAATGTTATGCTTTCACAATATGATCCATGAAATTGGTATCAAACGTTTTCAACATCACACCACGGACACTTATTTCGGGACGGAGGGAGTATTCTTCACAGTATGCTCAGTAATAGCGGTCGTTTTCAAGGTATGAGTCTTCGTTTTTAGGAGCTAATAGAGCCAGATCCCTGCAATCGCGTTTGGGATTCTCACATTCGTTTGATCATTTTGAATGCCCTCCAGGAGCCAGCTTGCTCTGCGGTGTGCTGGGAGATCATGGACATCCCGCTTGGTCTGCCCCGCCGTCTCACGATCCCTGTCGTGGAGGATAACCGCTGGTCCCGTCCCTTCGCCATCGCCAGTGCAACTCTGGCGCCCACTCTATTGGCCAGCGTGTGGGACAGCAACGACGGAGAGCCTTTCGGCAGCTCCCCCGGCGTGTACGCGTTCGGCTTCTTCCTGGGGACCATCTTGGGCGGGCTCGCCTACTTCAGTTTGGAGAAGGACCGGCCGCCCACGCGAGCATTGATGCCATGGTTGTTGGGCGGATTCATCATGAGCATTGTTTGGTTCTACTTGATTGCGAACGAGCTCGTGGCCGTGCTCGTTGCATTGGGCGTCATTTTGGAAATCGATTCCGCCATTCTGGGGCTCACGGTGCTCGCTTGGGGAAACTCCATCGGCGACTTGATTTCGAATCTAGCGTTGGCGTGCAACGGCGGTGACGGAGTGCAGATTGCGATGTCGGGGTGCTATGCAGGGCCCATGTTCAATACTTTGGTGGGCTTGGGGCTGTCGTTTGTGTTGGCGAGTTGGAAGATGTTTCCTGACCCGCTCGTGTTGCCGGAGGATCACACCATTATCTACACCGTGGGTTTCCTGTTTGTGAGCCTGCTTTGGGGACTGCTGGTGCTGCCTGCTCGTGGCATGAGGCCGAACAAGGTCCTGGGAGTGGGGCTTCTATTTTTGTATGCTACATTCTTGTCGTTTAGACTGGCTGATAGCCTCGGGTTTATTGCGCTGGAAGGCTTCCATTTGGGCTCCTCGCCGGGGTACTTGGGTGTCCGTCTTTTGTAATTTAGGGTTGTGGAGATTCTTTCGAAGAGGAGGGTACCCTCTGAAAAGCTGAGAGTGCTGTGCTGAAACGGTTGTCGACTATATAATTACGTGTGTACAATTAGAGAACAACGAGTCCGGCACTCACATTACACTTGTGCATAGATTATTGCATTGCAACAGGCTGGATTCATGTTAGTCCAATGATCCGAGAATCCATGGGCAATGGAGTCAGGCTCTGCTTAGTTCAGAAGATGAGGTGTACTCTACTTTGATGTCATTGGTGCCGATTAGATTGATCATTAATTGCGGTCAAGCGAAATGGAGAAGATTTGTTTCCAATAGTGCCGGTTTTGCTTCAAGGCACATGCTCTCAGAAGTATTGATTCACACACGAAAACTGGTTGTTCATGTTTGGTCACATGAGTACATGAGAAGAGAATCGCACCGTCAAATTTACTATAAAGAGCTCAAAGTTCTGAGTAAGTCCTAGATAACCAACCAGGTTCGAAATCTGAATTAGCAATCGGTGGCCAAAAAAAGATACATGCACTGCTAATTTACATAGTCTTGAAACGTCCGAATCACAGCTCTCGAATGCTGGAAATGAGAGAATCCGCATAATGTCAAGCCCAGGGAGAAGTAATTTTAGGCTCCGTGAGTTAAGAGCCTGCTCACTTCGGATCCCATTCCAGCCCATTGCAGCCCATTGCAGCCCATTGCAGCCAACAGGGTGTGACGCTGTGATGCCAAAACCACGCACCACTGTTATATCCTCAAGCAATCCCTTGCCCGGCGTGATTCATTTGATCTCCTATACAGTTCGTTGATGTGATGTAATACATGGAGCTTGCATTTGAAGTCCATGAGAGGTTGTCTGGCACGCTTCTGCGGATGTAGTCAAATTGGGGTCTTGAGAGAGGTACTTCGGGAAGGTGGACATCACCATTGAGGATGAAAAGCACTTGACGCATGGAGGGTCTCATGGTAAAACTTGGGTGAGAGCACAAAAGCCCAAAACACAACACTTTGGTCATTTCATGGACATTGAACATCCCTACAAGGTGTTCATATATTGCATCTAAAATGCATGAGTTCCCTCACAATTGTCACACATTATCCACCAGCAACTTCACTTCCCCTTCTTTGTGGTAGATGGGTTTTTCCACAAGCCACCTCTAGCAAGAAAGCCCCAAAGTTGTACACATCCGTTTGCTCCATTTGCTTAACTGCATCAGAAGAAAATTTCCACATTGGTCACCTACATGAAAAGAAACTCTACATGAATTTGATTTGTGATATCCCTTCAATCCCTTGGTAGTAAATCTTAGGGACCAAGTGACCAGGAAAATAGTTCCCTTAAATCCCAAACATGTGTATTCTCTTAACATGCCTAGGATTCTGACTTTGATGAGAAGGGATTCACAACCAGAGGTGAGAAGGAAGGAATCTAATCTAATGTAGTAAACAACAACATACTACGAGTACTGCACAAATTTGCTAAGAAAACTATTCTAGAAATATACATACAGGGTTGTCAAACAAAAGAGTCAGTATCCACATAAGACACATGCTCATGACACCCACATCATACTAGAAAGAAGAAAAAAGGAAAGGGAAAGAGTTACATTTGTGGAAAAAATTATGGGGCAAAGTAACCAAATGTGCCTGCTACATTGGTACTCTCTGGTGTCAACAAGTTGTGGTTGTAAGAACGGGCCAAGCCAAAGTCCCCCAAATGCGCATTGAACTTGGTGTCCAACATTACATTGGCAGCCTTCACATCGCGATGGATGATGCGCTCTTCACACTCTATATGTAGATACACCAATGCTTTGGCCACATCCACTACAACTTTGAACCTATAGATTGATCCACAAACACTTTCAATTGTCATTTGTATAAATCTCAAAAAAATAAACTAGTGTATACTTTACGTGCATGTTTAGGGTGCCTAACACTAATAAATCAAGATTTCAATGAGGCCTTCAAATTTATACTTGGTGAGAGCTCTCCCATTATAAGAAGATGAATTCTTTAATAAGCTATACATATTTGTTTTGCATATTCCCATTGAGTTGTCCCATTTTGATTTGCCAAGTTGGAGGAGATTAGATGGCATAAGCTAGCTACATGTTTTGAACCCTCTAGTGCACCAAATTGAATGATGTTCATAATCACATGCATCCTTTAGTCCAACTCTCTAGTCCATAATTACTCTCTTCATTTTCATTTCAAAATCTAGTACTTCATTTCCTAACATCTTCTATCTTAATCTCTTGATCACCAAAAATCCTCATATCATGACTCATAAATTCTATGGTGAGAAACTCAATTTAAAGCATCAGCATGGCAAAACTATTGTATATACATTGCATATTGTGAGGCTCAACATGTACACCAACCCTAAAACATTGGCAAAATTAGAACATACTCTTGTATTGGACAGGTATGATACCTTCTCTCCCAAGGAAATCTGATGACCACCTCTTCATCCTTAGTGACCAATTTGCCCACCCCTTGTTCATTCCGAGCATTTGGCAAGTCTATTGTTGCAGAGAAGGGGGAGTCAAACAAATGCTTGTCGAGGCTACTTGCGCCATGTAGTCATAAACTAGAAGAAGCTCGCCTTGCTCGTGACACCAGCCCTGCAAACGCACCAGATTGCGGTGACGGATTTTGCCGATGATCACCACCTCTGCCAAAAACTCACGCTCGCCTTGATTGGACTCCGGCGCCACACGCTTGACGGCCACATATGTTTGTTGCCCGGCAAGAAGCCTTTGTACACACTCCCAAAGCCTCCTCTTCCCAGCGTCTGCTTGGGGTCGAAGTTCTTGGTGGCCATGGCCAGTTCCTTGTACGTGAACTTGTGCGGATCCGCGTCTCCCAAGTCGTCCGGGTCAATTTTGAACCTCCATCCAACGCCTCTCTACCCACCGAGAGTAACACTTGTACAGCAGTGCATAGATGGCCGCCATGGCTGTGAGCGACACCAGAATCGCTGACAGCCTGACTTCAAATGGGTGCTTCTGGGAGAAAGGGAGATGGGACCAATCAAGGCATGGAAATGGGGCACTGGGAAGAGCAGGCGAGGTGGAATTCGATGTCCTCAGACTCCAAAATTCAACTTGTACGAGGGATATTTCACCGTAAAGCCGTACGAAAGGCATAGTGAAGCCAACATACATGTATTCATTGATCACATCAGAGAGATCGACCTGGTGACTCAAGAAGTTGGAAGGAATCGCAGTGGTCTCATTATACCACACCTCAGATGGTCCCGGACGCTCTTCGTGTGTAAAAGGACAATCACGTAGACTGATGTCAGCTGTGGTAACATTCAAAATCTGCGATGAAGCATCATAATCGATCCACACTTGCAACGGCCACCTCAGATGGAAATCGAATTTACTTGGTCCCTCTAAAGAAGCCCAACTGGTTGAATTCATGATGTCGATTCCGATGTGAAACCCTTCATCCGGGTCCGAGAACTGGGGGCTTTTCACGAAGTCGAATTCGACTGCAAAAGTATGCGATTTAGGGTCGCCATTGGATGTGGCGTTGAGCAGGCCCAGGTAGCCTCCATCGCCGCCTAGAGATGCGTTCGGGTGGGGAAGCATGGCGAAGGTGAAGCCTTCCAGAGCGTTCCGTGGGGATCCTCCATATCCAAACTCGCCCGCAATGGGCTGGCCAAAAAGGATGGAGGCTATGAATTTCGTGCTGAAGGAGAACACCGGGCTAGTTGCATTCTCCTTGAACCGGATCTTTTCTGGAAAGAGGAACACGTTCTGCCGTCCCGCCATCAAGGAGCCATCATCCAATGTCTCATTCCAAGTCATATCCGGGAAGTCGACGAAGGGTTCAGACGGCTGAGCAGCGTCGACAACCAAGTTGTCGCGCAGCAACATTACAACACAGGCCAGCACCACGCTACTCACGTGGTGGAGGCGGAGACCCATGATAAATTTCTCTTTACAACTTGCTACTAGAACCTTGTGTAGAATTTGATTCGCACCGGAATTTGACTTGGAAAGGAGACAGCAACAGTTGAATTCGTCCCTACCGACAAACTCGAACGACGGGAAGACAGACAGACCCCACTCAAATCGACGAGCTAGCTATGGAAATAGCGGCGTTGCTCAAAACCACCTGCAGCTGTCTGCTCTGGCGGTGCTCCAAATTGGAACATGGATCAAGAAGATGTCAAGCTCTGTCCAGATAGAGAAGCAAATGCCAGGTTTTCAAGACGCCAAGCGCTGTCTAGATTGTCAAACTCCAGTCCATGTGCAATTTGCATTCGAAAGCTCAAATTGTCAAGCTCTGGCACTCCGGAAGTGTCCCGCTCCTGATCGAGCGCAAATGGAAGACCTGTGAATTGCAACATCAATGCTAATTCTTCCTCCAAAACTTTCCTTGTGGAGGGACGAACAAGCAAGCACGCAAACAAGTTTGTAGGCCCGCGCACATGAGGCAAAAATCGGCTGTGCGACGTCGTACGTGAGGCTCGAAAAGGCCGGGTTTGCCTGGCCGAGGGCCAACGAGGCTGGGCTCACAAAACGTGAGGGTACAGCCCTCACGAACAGTTTACCCAGGCCTTTAGTTTCAGCGAGTTAACTTTTGCTGCATGCGGGCGGTCGTCTGGCTTGAGGTGGGCGGAAAGGGTAAAAAACCACTACAGCGGGAGGTCAAATTGGCAGGCCAGGTGGCCTCGGAAGCAGCCCAGATCCTTCTGTTTGCTACCAGGGTGGGGGGCCGCGCATGGCTGTGCGACGTCGCACTCAGCCCTCACCACCCCCCCATGTGCAAGGGCCTTGTGATTCACAGCAAAAGCACTGCTGAATTTGGGGCAAAGGAAACGTTAGGCTAGTTCCACTCCGCGTTCTGTCAGACCGGAACTCCGGATTCTAAATAATTGTCAATCTGTATTTGAAATTTTCCAAGTTTCATCATCTGTTGGTAAACTCTTTTAAATCCGAGGATTATCATCCGGTGTTTCCGTCAAGTTGAGAAACTTGGGGTTGTGCAACCCAGTCAACGTGTTAAACAGCTCCAATGCTGTACTGGAAGAAGCAAGGGAACTGCATAGTGAGGGGGCAACAAAATAAACACGCCCCAATGAACAGGGCATGGGTCACTCTTTTTCATCGGACCCGCCAAATTCCATCCATTGCACTTCAATTTTAGAGACTTTGAAGAGCCCGCAAGGTGGCACACAATAGCAAAAGTCATCATTATCATACCTTTTTAACCTTGTTATGTGTGCTAGTAAATTGGAATTCCCCTTTTTTGGCATGAAAGGTCATTATTTAGTGTAGAATCTCTCATCTCTTTCTTATAGTAAGGTGAAAAGTCCATGGAGGTTTGGATTGTTGGCTTTGCATTGGGGCAATTCTTTTTCAAAAATCGCTAGAACGGAATGAGGTCTGCTGACCTCTACTTCAAAAGGTTTGATACAGATCTACAACTGTGCATGTTCCCGTCTTCGCATTGGAAACGCTCTTAGAATAATCGTTAAACCTCACTACAAGAAAATGGGGGTATAAATGACTGCAGAGTCATTTGTGCATGTCCGAAATGACTGCATCTTGTCTGGACCTCTCTAATTGCACCCTTTGGCCTTCTCCAATTCATTTATCAGTCGCGGTCGTGACTGAGGGATGAAGATGCAATGAAATCAAACTTCTTGTGCGAGTTTTCATTGAGGGTTCATTTGTTTTCCTACTGTAGAGGTCACAGTCACTTTTTGCAACTTGACCTCACTGATCTGCGACTTGCAAATGACTAATCTGTGACTTACAAATAACTTCTTTTTCACTAAAGGCACCTTTGAAGGAATTTGATGTTGCCTTTGTGGATTTCGCTACGTTGACGTGTCCGCAGTTTAGAAATGAATCTTTTTCTAGTTGCTTTCTAGTCATGCACTAATTGTTTCTTAATGATTTCCTACACTACTAGAAAATTCAACTTTTTTGTTGATTTGTCAACTAGGGGGGGTCACTTGAGAGGGTGTTTTTGACACTCTCTTATGTTGATTTTGATTGATATTTTAATTGACGTTTATAATTACACGATGTGTTGTATATGGCGATCTATAATTACACGACAGCTATCACGTAAGGTGACATTGGGGCCATTCTACATCATATTGTAGTATTAGATGAACTCCTAAATGAGTTCAAATTAGATGAGTATTAGATGAGTTCATTTTACTTTTGGATGAGTTTCATCTAAATGTTAGGATTCATCCATCTTAGGGTTTGAATGTTTAGGTGGAGAGAGCTCCTTGACTTGACATTATTGTCAAGTCAAGTTTTGATAGCGTTTTGAGAGAGAGTTGTGTTTTTAGTTTTGCTTGGAGATGGTGGATTATCATTTAGTAAAGCTTCACTTCTTCTCTTACGTTTACACTCTTTGACTCTCCCTTTGTGGAGTGAGAGCCGCTTGACTTTGTGTGTGTATTGATACAATAATTTCTCCTTGAGAGGGTGTTTTTGACACTCTCTTATGTTGATTTTGATTGATGTTTTGATTGACGTTTATAATTACACAATGTGTTGTGTATGGCGATCTACAAATTACACAACAAGTCCGTCCGCACAGGCCGTCCTCAAAAGACGTCCCAAGGTAAAACTGGACGGGTCGTCCAAATAGCCGTCAACAGACCTCGCATGAAATCCTTCGATGGGTCCATCCAAAGGACCATCCACAAATTGAGTCCCTCGAGTCCATCCACCCAAACCGCAAACAAACTCCGTCCATCTGGATTCTGCCCGCTTCCATCTCCATCTATTGACCTTGACAGAACCATCATCTAAGATTCGATACGGAAGGACGCTGGGTTTTGATCCGGACGTTTCATCAGCATCACGCCCGTCTAGACGTGACGCAACGATGACAACCTTGAATTCAGCAACTTTAGAAAACTCTAGCATGCTCAAAAACTAACCAATTTTGAAACCGCAAATTGTGTTGGAATCTTAATGAAGTGCACTTCAACTTCATGACAAGTGAAAAATGTGAAATCCAAAATCATACAACAATTTGGATTTTTTTATACACTATCTACCATCCTTTGGAAGATAGTCAAAGATCATTTGCAATGGGGTGAAGAATAAGCAAGGAATCATATAAGCAGTTCAAGTAGTATGGAACAAAGTGTCTCTACAACAACTACAAACAAAAATTTCAAACATGCCCAATCAAATGCAAGCAGAAATTTTGGCAAAAAGTAGTACTACTAGATGATAAATAGTATACTAAAAACATTCAAAATGTTGTATAATTTAGAATTTCACATGTATATATTTATTATGGTAATAAAGTACTCTTCTCTACAATTCCAATGCAACTTGCAGTTTGGAAATTGATTCATTTTTGAACATGATAGGACTTATTGGAGTTTAGGAATTTGCTAGTGAAAATTTCCAGGGAGCAAAAATTTATAAATGAAGTAGACCTTACTGGAGGGTTGCTATTATGTAAGCATAGGAGTGTGAGCCAATGAGCTTAGAGTACTATATACCTATGTTATAGTTATATATACTATAGAAATGGTCTATGATTATAGGATATATATGTTACAAATACCCATATTAATTATAGGTGTTTATTATACATACTCCTTCTATAGTGTATGGTATCTATATTGTAGGTACCTATATTGTAAGCTCAATGCTCACAAGCTCACATTATTGGGCTCACATACTTGCACCATTGGACCTTACTGTACTGTATCGTAGTTTTAAAAACACTTCAGTTTGACATTGCCAAAACTTAAGTAACTTCCACAAAACTAAAAAGCTTAAATTAGGCATCATGACTCTTATTTTGCACTCAATTTTTGAAAATATGGTTTGATAAATTTAGCAAATAGGTTCTTCAATATTCCTCAAGATTTTTTTCTTTACAAAGTAAAAGAGCCAACCCATTTCCAATCACCTAAGCAATTACGCTTATTTAGAATGCAAGTTTTTTGAGTGCAAAATTTTTCTTCTAAATAGAAGTAGAGTTTGGAAGGAATGAAGGATTACATATTTTTCCAAAATTTTATTACACAAAATGTAATTAAAATGAATGTTTTAGTGGAGGATTCTCTTCTACCTAGAATGGTTATATAGACCTTTCTATTTTTGACCGTAGGTTGATTGCAAAATCAACTAAGAATTGGTTGCAATATTGAGAGTCTTATCACCAATCATTATGCACCTCAACTACTCCCGACCGGGAGTTGAGCCATAATTTCACAAAAGAGATTAGCCAATAGATTGGAAATGAGGAATGTGATCAGAAATAGGTTGGCTACCTTAGAGACAATTATTTCCTAGAAATTTTGGCATCAATTTTTAAAATTATTTCCTATTGAACTTACCCTAAAACTATGATAAGGAAAGAAACCAAATTATTTTATGCCACAATGCAAAAATCATCCTATTTGTGCTACTATGTATCAAAATTTCAAATGTATACTATTGTAGGTACAAAATGGCACAAATAGGGATCCTTATCTTATTTCATACCAAAACTTTCTTTTGTCCAATTTTTATTTATTCTCTCAACATATGCAATGGTCTTTCAATTTATGTTTCTTGTGATGTTGTTATAGAATTTCTCCCCATTTGGATTATATTTTGTCACAAACATGAGTGATTGAATTGGTCTTTTTAACCTCTAAATGCCTAAAAACCGAAATCTAGTGTTGACAATGTTTTGAAGTTAAATAAAACCATATCAAGTTATTATTTTTAATATTTTTAATTTTGAAAAATTCTTTTTGAAGTCTAGTTTTAGCATCAAAAATCTAATTTTGAAAATGAATGATCATGATTTTTGTATTCATGATTTTGTGCAAGGCAGTCCATTGCAAATCTTATCTAGTGTTGAGGACTCTTGGAAATGAGCCTCAAATACACTAGATGTTAACCCTTAAAGTTCCATGACTATGTTCTCACCAAAAATGCTCAAAAACTGCCAATTTTAGTACAAGTATCCAATTTTTGAAAAAAAACATTTTTTGACACATGTAACCTTAGAATCTTGTAGTATGGTGACTTCAAAACATATGTTGAAAATTTCAGGAATTTCCACCGCGTGGATTGCAAGATATAAGCATTCAAATTCACTAAAACCATTTTTTTGCCCTTGCAAAAAACAAGGCAGCTGCACTTCACAAGCTCACTTTTCGATGAAAAATTGTTTAAACTGGTGGTGCTTCTTTGGATTCTTTTTCCTAGACAAGTTGGCCACATGCTTGAAAATTTTCACTTCCATTGGAATTCTATAACATATAGGAAAAAATTAGTAAGTAGATAGTAATAGAGAATGATTCAAAATACAAAATTGTCAAGAATTTAATTATAGAATTGAAAAATGCTAATTCCAATGGTGGAAATGCTGTGATAAATAATCTACATCCTAGGAATTTGTTTTCTTCAAAAAGTATGAAAAATTGAGTAAGATAAAGGATTTCAAAGTTTATTTTAGAGTAGAGAATCCATAACTACACTCAAACTTAAATCTTCATAACTTTTGACTCATTGATCAAAATGGGATGATTCAAAGCTTTTTACTTATATGTAACTCTAGAAAACCAGTTTTAAATTTTTGTTTTAAAAAAAAGTGATTTTTTCTGATCTGCCCGGACTACCCAGTTACGAAAAAAAGTAACATATTAGGCCATATTTTTTGACTCGTATTTCCAAATGTCATGAAATTTGGTGCATATGAAAGATATTCCTCGTGCCCACGTTCTATTAAAATATTAGCCAAAAATATGGAAATCTCTAGTCGTATGTACCTGCCCAAAAATTCTATACGGCCAAAAAATGCATATTGGTCCTTTAGGGGTTAAAGAAAAAATCACATTAGAAATTCATTTTAATAAATTGTAGAGTAGTTTTTCAGAAGCTGTACATTGATTGTGATTGTACATGTTATGTCCTTTAACTTCATTTTTTTTTAGTGACCAATTTTACAGATTTGACATTTGAAAAGAGGATTGAAAGACTTCAAATTGCATTCTCAGTTTTAACACCCTCATGATCAAAAACATTATAATCTTTCAATCCATAAATGATAATATTGTGTTTGCTTTTCCCATGTGATCTCTAACATGTCTAGTTTGAATTTGTACAGTTACAACTTTTTTTAAATTGATGAAGCTTGTCAAAAATGTTTTTTTTTTGTTCAATTGAGAGCCAATTTTGAGAAGCTCAAAAAAGGCCTTGACCATTTAGGGATTAAAACCATGAATCGTTGGTTATTTCAAGGTTGTTTCATCAACCTCAATTCACCAACCATAAAACAAGGGCCCATTTCTACAGTTTGCTGGCAATTTGAAAGGTTCAGAGTCAGCCAAGGCCTTCAAACAAATGCTAGGGATCAATGTAGAGTTCGGCAAGAAAACCGTAGATGTCAAAAAATGATCATATTAGGAAAATGTGAATTTAGCACCCGGCAATCATATTTGGGCTCATGGTTCCCAACTATTGAGGTGGGTACCCCCAAAACCACCACTAATTGCTACTGTGCCTAATTACCACTATTAGACTGTTAAAATTTTTATATTTTCTTATTGGCAAGCGAAAGAAGGTTCCAACTCACCAAAGAATGCAACATTTGGGTATTGTATGCAAAAGTTATGAAGGAACAAAGTTTGGTTCTAAAAGCATTTCTTTTGCATAGGTACATAATTGATTCTGGAAATCTTCACGTTGTGTAGATGGTAGTTAAAGATCGGTGGCACATTTGGAAGTGCCTACCTTATTTAGCATCCGGACGTACTTCCTTAGACACATGTCGCAAGGGATGTGGGAGAAGAAAGGCACAATCCACAATCTGAGGACGCAGGGTAGAAGTCCAAATCCATGCTTGGCTGTGAGCACGGCATGCATGCAGGACAGCAGGAACATCCCCAGAATCTTGGAGCTTAAAGCAACTTGGATGCTGCAACTCAACTCAGGAAAGACTTGAAATAAGGTAGATCAACCTATTACCACCCTGATTTGCAATTTGACTATCTTGGGGCTACTTCCATGAGAGACATATATTTTTCAGAGGTGTGCGCATGTTTCATGAATCAAACCCAAGTGAAATTATAATTTTCTGATCAAAATTGTAATTTTTGTGAATTTTTGAAGTGTTTTACTAAAGCGCCCGTAACTAGGGTCATAAACGCCCTAATAACAACCCATAACCACCTTCTTATGTCCCTATAAGCATCTAGGTATTCACCAATCAGCTGTTGCCACATTACCCTAAATGACATAAATGCACTGATTTTGTTAGATTTCCAAATAGAATTGGCTCACTTCTGGACAGATTTGGATGGTGGAATGGGTGGAAATGGGGCCAAAAACAGGGTGGCGGAAATGGGTTGGAGACGGAATTAGGCTGGTCTACCTTAGGTATAATTAGAAAGGAATCATTGAATTCCGGAATCCAGACTGATGTACTTTTGCAACTGCCGATGGGTATTAACCCCTAAAGGCCTACTTCTGGGGTATCCAGCCTGTAGTGGTTTAGATGGGAGGTATTAATATATATATATATATATATATATATATATTTGTATATATAATTTCAATATTGTGGCACCAATCTGAGGTACAAGGGACAATTAGAAATTTTTTCTGAAAATTTTTTAGTCAGGATGAAGAAACTGTGCCTATGTGAACTGAGGCAACAGCGTATTCTATAAGGTAAAGCATATCCATACGATCAATATACATATTGCGATGTGTCAGCCCATCCATTTCAGTGACCAGTTCAGCCAGTGTATGGTTTCTGTCGGAGAAGCCACACTCTCCTTGTTCAAAAACCAAGCTTGGACATTTTTGGGCTCTGCAAGTAGCATGATTAGTAGTTAGGGTTCAAAATATTGAAACTGCAATAGTCCGGTTGGCATGGTGCTAGATCCGTAGCTTTAGAGTGGCACATTCTATCGATTCTAATAACATCAATTTTTTGCGAGGTGAGTAATTTAGTATTGCTTAGTGCTTTTGAAATTGGATCCTTGAAGATTTGTTGAACTTCCTTTTTTTTTCTTTTTGAACAAATGGGGAGAACCCACTGCATTCAAAAGAAAACACAATACAAAACAACCAAGCCGTGAGGTTGGACTTGTTGAACTTTTAAGACAAGGATTATCGGATTCTAGTTTTATTTGGTGTTTCTGGAAATTAGATCTGGAGGATTTGTTGGATTTTCAGTCTCGGCATTCGGGTTTGGGTTTGATTGCTTTCTGTGTTTAGGGTTTGGAATTGGGTGAAAATTTGAGCTTGGATGGGGTGTGATGGTTGCTTTGAGAGTAAATTTGTGCTCTGTGAGTGAGGTCATTGGTATTGTTAGAGTTTAGACTGAGGAGGGCGTTTAGAATATCATAGCGTTAACATACTCTAGTATGTACAACTTTAGGGCTCTTTCGTCTTGTTATTTATATGCGTCATACCATTGCCAACAATTCTATCCGAGAGCCTCTATATATATAATGTGTGTGTGTCTTTACGTGTGTGTATGTATATATATATAAGAATATATATATATTCTTATATATATTTATATAGAATTCCATTTTATATTTATATATGTTCTTATATCTATATATTTGTTTATACTAAGCCCATATCTAAGTATTCTCTTACGCTTAGCAAATATCAATTCATTTTTTGTTTTAACCCCTAAAGTCCCAAAGCCATTTTTCTGTCAAAAATCACTTAAAACTACCATTTTGGCTGCGTTCATCCAAGAATACAACAAAAAACATTTTTTTAGAATCTAACTGTAGGATCTTGTACTTCACTTGTCAAAGATGATGTGGTAAACATTTCATGAAATTTGACCATATAGATTGGAAGATATTAGCATTCAAAGTTGAAAAAGAAAGTTTTTTTGAACACTAACCTGCAATTTCAGATGACTTTGACCGCCATTTGTGGAAATGTTTTGCACTATAGACTTTGAGTTTAAAAAAATTTATGTTGAAGATGTAAGTTGAAAGTCTACAAAAAAAAATTCAAAAAAACAACACTTGATTTTCATTCTTTAAAAAATTGTTAAGTAGAATTAGGTCCAAGATTGAAAAAATAACTAAATCGTTAATAGCTCTTAGATGGGATTGAAATACAATAATTCCAATGGTGAGATTGTTTTAGCAAGCAAATACAACATTCTTAGAAAAAAATTATAAAAAATTGTGAAAATTGCATTCATAAATGAATTCTACCAATTATTTTTTCAAAAAGATGCTTAGATTGCCCTAAAAACAAGATTGTCCATAACTTGCTCATTATTAGTCCAAATAAAATGAATCAAAACTTCACATGTAGACAAAAATATAAAGTTTTAGTGAAAAAAACAAAGAAAAATTATTTTGACTTTTTGCAAAAAAAATTGTGCTGCCCACCGAGTTCAATTTGAGGCTTTTTGTGGTATAACTTTTGCTCCCAGGCACCAATTGAAATAAAAATTATACTCGCACAAAGCTAATCAAGTTTTCTATCTTATGAAAAAGTTTCACTAAAATTTGAGCCCGTAGGTACCTACCCAAAATCTTATAGGTCCCCCGAGGGGACAATGAGACTTTAGGGGGTAATTTGTTTTAGGATTTTTCCCCGCCTTCCAAAATATGAGGTGTGTGCATTGTGTGAAGGATTGCTTTTAAAGCGTTCCCACATACTTGGAGGGTATAAATTAGAACAAGGCTTATGACATAATTTCTAATTTTTATTTTTATCCTTCTTTTTTTCCATCCTTCTAAAGTATGAGGTGTGTGCATTGTGTGAAGTATTGCTTCCAAAGCGTCCCCACATACTTGGAAGGTATACATTGGAGCATGGCTTATGACTAATTTTTTTTATTAGGGGATAACTAAAAGCCCATGTACTTTTTTTTATAGTAAAATCACACTTAGAAAAGCTAAAGCATTTTGGGATAAGCATAGATAAAAAAAGTTTGCTTAATGAAGAAGTATAGTACAAATCATTCAAATCACCAATGTCATATATGTTAATTTTGAGAAGAGTAGGCCGCTTAGAAAAAAATGGAAATATGAAAATATGTAGACTTTTTCTTCCATAAAAAATATTAAAAACATGAAAACCTTCTATTCTATGATTGCCCACTCTGCCTCATCCCGGCGCGTGGCTGCTTCGCCCACCCTTGCACCCTCTCACTGCTACAGGCCCACCCCTTGCATTGAATTTTATGATTCCACTCATTAAGAAAATACTAAAAATAATGTAAAAATAGTCAACCCCAGACTCACTGCAAATTCCATTGTGCAAGGGGTGCTGAGGGAAAAAGAGCCAAATATCTCGGGCCCGGTGGTTGAAACTCTGTTGACCGTGCCATAGTGGGGGGAGATTGGGCTTCTGGGCCCGACCTATGACGTCTCGGCCATATTGGCTGAGTCACAATGGCAATGCTCTAAGAGTACATGAGGAGAGAATCGCAGGGTCAAATTTACCATAAAAGAGCTCAAAGTTCTGAGTGAGTCAAGATAACCAAACATGTATGAAATCTGAATTAGTCACCGGTGGACTATAAAAGTATTGAAACTAGCTGTGACCACTCGTGACAATAGCCCTGACATTGTACCCAAGCTTTAGAGTTTAGACACCGAATCAAAGACTCGTACACTTTTGACCATAAAATAAGCGCATATGTATTATACTTAAAGTAATCCACATTCTCCCCTTTGTGTCGATGCTTGGCCACAGAGTACTCAACCAAATAACTTAGCACACAAGCTGAGCTCACGTGAGAGAGCTACCTTCTCTACTACTGTACGAAGCTTTAACACCTGTGCCAGGCAGCAGGCAACTCTGACTTCAAGAAGAGCATCGCTTCCACTTCTTGCTTCCAAATTGATGCTCAGCTGGCTTATCATGATCTGAGGTGTTCTTTGTACTCGGATGGAGGTCATCCAGTGGAGTTCATACATCCAATAAAAAAAGACGGAGTATATGTAGTACTGCTAATTTTCATGGAGTCATGTGGAGTCGATCAAAGCTCTCATGCCGGAAATAAGAGACTGGGCATAATCCCAAGCCCAGGGAGAAGTAACTCTAGTCCATTTTTGAGTTAAAAGCCTGCTCATTTTGGATCCCATTTGCAGACAACTGCAGCCAACAGGGTGTGACGCTGTGATGCCAAAACCACGTACTACTGTTGTATTCTGGAGCAATCCCTTGGCTGGCATGATTCATTTGGTCTCCTCTCTAGTTTGTCGATGTGATGTAATACATGGAGCTTGCATTTGAAGTCCATGAGAGATTGTCTGGTAGGCTTTGGGGGATGTAGTCAAATTGGGGTTTTGAGAGAGGTACTTTGGGAAGGTGGACGTCGCCATTGAGGATGAGAAGCACTTGACGCATGGAGGGTCGCATGGTAGGACTCGGATGAGAGCACAAAAGCCCCAAACACAACACTTTGGTCATTTCATGGACATTGAACATCCCTGCAAGGTGCTCATCTGCAGCATCTAGAATGCACGAGCTTCCCCACAATTGCCACACTTGCTCCACCAGTAGCTTCACCTCCCCTTCTTTGTGGTAGATGGGTTTCTTCCCACAGGCCACCTCCAACAAGAAAGCCCCGAAGCTATACACATCTGTTTGTTTCGTTTGTTTAACTGCATCAGAAGAAAATTTCCAAATTAGTCACCTACATTTGAAAAAACTCTAAATTGATTGATCCGAGGGTTCCCTTCAAGTCCTAGTGGTGTACCATCAATTTTGATAAGTGTTGGAGTTTATGAAATGTGGAGTGCATACCACAAAGCATATCCAATCACAATGTATATACAAATCATACAGATCCAAAGTTTTGAAGGATTCTAAAATAGTGAATGTAGGAACTAAGAATATTTGGGACCAAGTGACCATAAAGGTAATTCCTTCCTATCCCACTAAGTGATATTCTCTTTTAACATGCTAAAGATTACAATGTTGATTAATAGGGATTCTCAATTAAAAGCAAGAAGGAATGATTCTAATCTAATACACTAAATAAATACTACTACTATTGCATATATTTGTCAAGAAAACCATTCTAGAAATGCACATATAGAACTATAGAACAAAAGTTAGTTTCCTTGTGAGACACATGTTCATGATCTTGCAACATACTAGAAAGAAGCAAAAGTGAAAGGAAAGGAATTACATGTGTGGAGCAATTCAGGGGCAAAATAACCAAAGGTGCCTGCTACATTAGTACTCTCCGGGGTCAACAAACTATGGTTGTAAGAACGAGCCAAGCCAAAGTCTCCCAACCGTGCATTAAACTTGGCATCCAACATTACATTGGCAGCCTTCACATCACGATGGATGATGCGCTCTTCACACTCTGTGTGTAGGTACACCAACGCCGTGGCCACATCTACTACCACCTTGAACCTGTAGATCCACAAACATTCTTTCAATTGTTATTTATATAAATCTCAATAAAATATGCTAGTGTGTATTTTAAGTGATGATTAGTATGCATTATCCCACTTCTAGAAGTTGGACACACTTGTAACAATTTAAGTTGGAGAAGGAGTTACTAACTACACTTGAAACCAAGCCTCACTGTCAAATAGTGTACTTGCTTTAGTTTTTTATGTAGATAAATCCATTCCATCTCATAGTTTCAAACAAATAAAGGCATTCAAATTAGGCTTGGGTTTATCATTAGATGATATTTGGGGGTCTTGGAGGGCCGTTTCAGGCCCGTTCCCTGATTTGCCCCATATTCAGTGAACGCCGATATGGGGGTGTCAAAATTTTTCTTTTTCAAAAAATAAAAAATAAAATAAAAGGTTTAACAAAATATCATTTTAAGCAAATTTTTCTAAATGCATAAACTTCTCTTAGTGCATAGTCCTGGCACCATGCACTAAACAAGGTTCTACTATACTTGTTTTGTATATTTCATTGAGTTGTCACATTTTGATTTGCCAAGTTGGAGGAATTTATATGGTATAAGCTAGCTCCATGTTTTAAACCTTCTAATGCATCCAAATGATGATGTCTATGATCACATGCATCCTTTAGTCCAATTCTCTAGTCCATGATCACTCTCTTAATTTCATTCCAAAGTCTAGCTCTTAATTTCCTAACATCTTGTATCTTAATCACTTGATCACCAAAGATCCTTATGTCATGACTCATGAATAATGTTTAAGAAACTCAATTTGAAGCATAAGCGTGGCAAAAGTACAATTCATACATTATATGTTGTGAGGCTTGTCATGTCCACCAATCCCAAACCACTACCTAAATTAGGCAGGACGTTGAATCCATTCCATGAAGTGGGAGCAGTAAGGTAAAAGCAAGGTTATAAAAGTAAAAAAGAGCCCCTATTTTCTGTCGTGTTTAGTGTATATTTTAGATCTCTCCTAGCTAATTTGAGGTCTTTGATTGTAAATATGAATTCAAAATCTGCAAATTTTTTCATGTGTAATAAATAAAAATTCTTATGTTTTCTTTCGGTATAAATCCACCCTGCTTTTACTATGCTGGTCCCACAATGTAAGATGGATTTAACGTCCAAGATTGGATGAGTATCGTACCTTCTCTCCCAGGGAAATTTGACGACCACTTCTTCGTCCGCCAGAACTAATTTGTCCATCCCTTGTTCATCTCGAGCACTTGGCAAGTCTGTTGTTGCAGAGACAAACAAATGCTTGTCAAGGCTGCCTTGCGGCATGTAGTCATAAACTAAAAGAAGCTCGCCTCTCTCATGGCACCAGCCTTGCAAACGCACCAAATTGCGGTGACGGATTTTGCCGATGATCACCACCTCCGCCAAAAACTCACGCTCGCCTTGACTAGAATCCGGCGCCACACGCTTCACGGCCACATACTGTTTGTTGCCCGGCAAGAAGCCTTTGTACACACTCCCAAAACCTCCTCGCCCCAGCGCTTGTTTGGGGTCAAAGTTCTTGGTAGCCATGGCCAGTTCCCTGTACGTGAACTTGTGCGGATCCGCATCTCCCAAATCCTCCTGGTCAATTTTGAACCTCCATCCACGCCTCTCCACCCACCGAGAGTAACACGTGTACAACAATGCGTAGATGGCCGCCATGGTTGTGAGCGACACCAGAATCGCCGACAGCTTGAATGCAAATGGGTGCCTCTGGGAGAAAGGGCGATTGGGAAATTCATAGCATGATAACGGGGCACTGAGAAGAGCATGCGAGGTGGAATTCGACGTCCTCAGACTCCAACGATCAACAGATACTCCGGAAGGCCTACTGGGAAGCCCTACAAATTGCGTAGTGAAGCCAACATACATGTGTTCATTGATCACATCAGAGAGATCGACCTGGTAACTCAAGGAGTTGTAAGGAATCGAAGCGGTATCATTATACCACACCACAGATGGTCCCGGACGCTCTTTGTCTGTAAAAGGACAATCCCGTCCACTGAAGTCAGCCGTGCTAACATTCAGAATCTGCGATGAAGCATCATAATCGATCCACACTTGCAACGGCCAAGAATCTAAGCAATCGGAGGCTCCACAACTGCTGACGTCACTTGGTCCCTCTAGAGAAACCCAGCTGGTTGAATTCATGTTGTTGATGTCGATCCCGATGTGAAAACCTTCATCCGGGTCCGAGAACTGGGGGCTCTTCACGAAGTCAAATTCGACTGCAAAAGTATGCGATTTGGGGTCGCCATTGGATGTGGCGTTGAGCAGGCCCAGGTAACCTCCATCGCCGCCAAGAGATGCGTTCGGGTTGGGAAGCAGGGCGAAGGTGAAGCCTTCCAGAGCGTTCCGTCCGGATCCTCCATAGCCAAACTCGCTCGCACTAGGCTGGCCAAAACCGATGCCGGCTATGAATTTAGTGCTGAAGGAGAACACGGGACCAGTTGCGTTCTCCTTGAACCGGATTTGTTCTGGATAGAGGCATCTGTTCGACACACTCAGGGTCCCCCAGAAGTTTAGCATTAGGCACTCTGGAGTGATATTATGGAAGTCGACGAAGGGCTCAGACGGCTGAGCAGCGTCGACAACCAAGTTGTCGCGCAGCAACATTACAACACAGACCAGCACCACGCTACTCACGTGGTGGAGGCGGAGACCCATGATAAATCCCTCTTTACACCTTGAGACTAGAACCTTGCGTAGAATTCGATTAGCACCAGAATTTGACTTGGAATGGAGTCAGCAACAATTGAATTCGTCTCTACCGACAAACTCGAACTACGGGACGACAGACAGACCCCACTCAAATCGACGAGCTAGCTATGGAAATAGCGGAGTTGCTCAAAACTAACTGCAGTTGTGTGCTCTGGCGGTGCTCCAAATTGGAACATGGAACAAGAAGATGTCAAGCTCTGTCCAGATAGAGCAGCAAGCGCCAGGTTTAAGAAGCACTGTCTAGTTTGTCAATCTCCAATTTGCATTCGAAAGCTCAAATTGTCAAGCTCTGGCACTCCGGAAGTGTCCCGCTCCTGATCGAGCGCAAATGCAAGACCTGTGAATTGAAACATCAATATATGCTAATTCTTCCTCCAAAACATTCCTTGTGGAGGGACGAGCAAGCAAGCACGCAAACAAGTTTGTGGTTCACAGCAAACAACATTGTGGTTCACAGCAAGTCAGATTCAAGTACTGTTGAATTTGGGGCCAGGAAAACGTTGGGTTGCTTCCACTCCCCGTTCTGTCAGTCCGGATTCCAAATAATGTCGATCTGTAGTTGAAATTTTCCAAGTTTCATCATCTGCTGGTAAACTCATTTAACCCTTAAAAGGACGCAGAGGTAACCCTGGAAATCATCCTTTTTCATTACCGTGTGACACCATCTACATTAGAAAATCCCAAAGTATCTATTGGAAGTCAAGCTACTGTAGAAGATCTCCCCTTTTCACACAAATTCCTGAGAATGAATAATTGTTGTTCTGTCCTACACCAAAGAATTCCCTCTCATTCATCGACCAAAAAATGGCCGCAGCGACGTTTATGGGTTAAATCCGAATATTATCATTCGGTGTTTCCTCCAAGGTCAGAAACTTGGTGTTGTGCAACCCTGTCAACATGTTGGAATAATTGTCAACCTGTGCGTGAGCCTTGAAATGTGCTCGGCCAATGGTATCAAAATATGCTAATGCAGACCGATGTGCAAGCCTAACAACTTTGAGAACATTTTCTTATTGGCAAAGCCTAAGTAACTCCCAAAGAACCGAGAAGCTTAAACTAGGCCTCATGATTCTTATTTTGCACTCATGACAGGATCGGCACATCCATGTCGACAATATGTAACCATTTCCTGAAAATATGGTTCGACAAATTCTGCAAATAGGTTCTTCAATATTCCTCAAGGTTTTTTGTTTTTGTTTTTATGATACAAAGTATAAACAATTATTTCCTAAACATTTTGGCATCAATTTTTAGAATTATTTCCTATTGAGCTTGCCCTAAAACTAGGGTAAGGGATGAAACCAAATTTGTGCCACAATACAAAAGTCAACCTATTTGTGCTACTATGTATCAATATCGTGATCAATATTGTACATTTCAAAATTTCAAATGCATACTATTAATACGTAGTGGCTACAAAATGACATAAATAGGGTTTCTTATAGTCTTATTTCATACCAAGACTTTCTTTTGTCCAATTTTATTATTCTTACTAAATTACGATTTTTAGCAATTTAATTTTTTTTTAAATTCTTTTTGAAGTAGTTTTAGCATCAAAATTCTAATTTTGAAAATGGATGATCATTATTTTTTGATTCATGATTTTGTGCAAAGGTATCCATTGCAATCTTGATTTTCTAGTGTTGAGGACTCTTGGAAATGAGCCTCAAATACACTAGATCTTAGAGAAAAAATCACATTAGAAATTCATTTTAATAAATAGTAGAAGAGAATTTCAGAAGTTGTAGATTGATGGTGATTATACACTATTATGTCCTTTAACCTCATATTTTTTTGGCGACCAATTTTATAGATTTGAAATTTGAAAAGAAGATTGAAAGACTTAAAATCACTTTCTCAATTTTAACACCCTCATGATCAAAAACATTATAATCTCTCAATATATAAATGACAATGTTGTGTTTTCTTTTCCCATGTAATCTCTAACATATCTAGTTTGAATTTATATGGTTACAATTTTTTTTAAATTGATGAAGCTTGTCAAAATGTTTTTTATTTGTTCAATTTAGAGCAAATTTTCAGAAGCTCAAAAAATGCCTTGAGCATTTAGGGGTTAAAACCATTAATCATTGGTCCCTTCAAGGTTGATTCATCAACCTAAAATTAACCAACCACAAAATAGGGGCCGATTTCTACATTTTGCTTGCAATTTGAAAGGTCCACAATCAGCCAGAGCCTTGGAATATATGGTAGGAGTCAATATAGAGTTCAGCAGGAAAACCGTAGATGACAAAATGATCAAATGAGGAAAATGTGAATTTAGAACCAGACAATCATATTTGGACTCATGGTTCCCAACTATTAGCATCCCAAAATACTTCCTTGGACAACTTTTAAAGGAATGTAACTTAGGGCAACTCTACTCCAAGAGCGCCAATGAAGGGCACCAAAGCTGCCTTTGGCAAGCTATCAACATAGCCCTGGCCCATGTGGTTTTTATGTGCTCCACAACAATACGGGGAAGTGAGCTCATCAACAGTGGGACCTTGAAATTCAACCCAATCACAATATGTAGTTTATTTTTATCTTTTTGAAACAAGTGAAAGGTGCGGTTCATAAGGGAGGAGGTCCATAAAGTGCTCACTTAAGAGCTGAATCTGAATTTTGGGGAAGTGAAAACTCTTGAAATATATTTTAGTAAATTTTCCTACAAAGACAAATGAAATTGGCATCCAACCCAAGTTGTTTCATATTTTTTGGAGCTTTGTGGAATTAGTTATGAATTTTTGAAGTTCAAATTTTTGACGCTTCGGAGGGCTCTAAAATCGCCCACCTCCTCAAATGTTCACAGCTTGTACATTGCAAAAAGCAACATGTACAAGCAGTGAACATTGAGGAGGTGGGCGATTTTAGAGCCCAAGCGGTTTAAGAACCTCCTCCCTTACCTCAAAAAATGTGTAAAGAGGACATTTAAAGCTTATAGCGTACCATACAGGAGATTCTTCATTTCACAGTGCACTCTTCAAATCTTAGCGTAGCCCGCCATTATTTTTTCCTTAGAAATATGCTGTGGGGCAACAATTTTGCTTAGTCATTGTGTCAACACCCATTGGCGCCTCGCCGTAGGGATATTCTTAGGAGAAAAAACAGCACAATCCATACAATCCATACCTCAGGATGTGGAGTAGAAGCACCTCAACCCTTTCAGCATCCCTCCAAAAGTCCAAATTAGTGGGCCCTCCCAATTGTTAAAAAAAAAAAAAAAAAAATCCAAATCAACGCTGTACCATGAGCAAGACAATAGGAGCCTCTTAAGAATATTGGAGCTTAACCCTGTAAAGACGGGCTGCTTTCTGCAGAAATCATACTTTTTAATCCCGTTTTTGATACATTGTGCATCATCTACTTTGAGGTGAAACTACTATGCAAGGCCTCCCTTTTTTGCACGAAATTTCAAGGATGAACAACCGCAATTCTGTCATGTATGCAAAGATTCTTTGTCATTCATCGAACACATAGTGTCCGCGGTAGTGTTACAAGGTTAAAGCAATTTGGATGCTGCAACTCATGAAAGGTTTGAAATATATATATAAGTAATGCAGGAACTGGATTATTGAATTCTCGACTGCCGGACTTGCAAATGGAGATGGTTTTAACCCCTAAAGGCCAAAGGCACCCAATTTTGGTGTTGACAATACTTTGAAGTTAAATAAAACCTTATCAAATTGCTATTTTCAATAGTTTGTATTTTTGAAACATTCTTTTTGAAGTCTAGTTTTAGCAGTCAAAAATCCAATTTCAAAAATGAATGATTATGTTTTTTCTATTCAAGATTTTGTGCAAGGATGTCCATTGTAATTTTGACTTTCCGTAATGTTGAGGGCTCTTTGAAATGGGTTTCAAATACGCTAGATCTTAGAGAAAAAATCACATTGAAATTCATTTAAAAAATTGTAGAATAAGTTTTGAAAAGACATTAATTAATTGGGATTATGAATGTAAGGCCCTTCAACCTCATATGTTTTGGGTGAACAAAGCTATGCAAAGCAATAGCTATGCAAAGCAAGTGTGGAGTACTTATTACTTAACCCCTAAAGTTCTTTAATGTTTAGACGCATAAAATTGCTTTAAAATACTTGTTCCCAAAGCGAGGCTAAAATTTTCATCTATATTCATTTTTTAACAACTTTAACTATAGGTTCTTTTAGTTGACTTGTTCAAGTATACCATCCCAAAATTTGAGAGGAAGTATCCCAAGGAAAATCCCCATCGATTGCAAGTTCAATGTGCTTGAACTTCAAGATGTGGGCTTTTCTAGCCCTTCCGAAAGGAGAAGTTTTGTCTTTTGACATTTTAAAAAACAACATGTTGTCCTATAATTTATGCATTTTAATCCATATGCTAAAAATGGGATGAGAATGTACGCAAAAAAGCCTAACAAAAAAAACTTTCATATTCATCATTAAAAATATTATAAAACAGAAGGTGGTATTAAATGGAAGAAAAATTAAATTGCTAATAACTATTACAAGAAATTGATAATTGTTAATTCCAGTAGTGAGAGTGTTTTGGTAAGCAATTGGTATCTTTTATTTTAGTTTTTTACTAATTTTCAAAACTAAGTTCAAAAAATCACTCTATACATTTTTTTCCCTTCATTGCTTGCAAAATAAAACTCCTTATAAATTTCATATCATCATTTGGAATTGAATTGTTCAAATGTTTGAGTAGGTATGAATCTCTAAAGTTCCAAGGCCATTTTCTAGGAAAAAATACTCCAAATGTCCTTATTATTGTGTTCATTGAAATTTTCAACAATTTTCAACAGAATCTTGTAGTAATCTTGTCAAAGAAGAAGTAAAAATTTTGTGACATTTGACCATACAGACTAAAAGATATAAGCATTTGGAAGACTATTATTTATTTTTCTATAGTGCCCGACACTTTCAGATGCCTCTGACCATTGATTGTGGCAAATTTTTGCACTACAGATTTTGAATTTAAAGATTTAGCATACTCAATATGATGTTAGTCATGTCTCCAAAAAAATCAAGACAAAAGAAGACATAGAGCACATCCAAAAAACTTTACAACGCCATAATGCACTACATAATTTTTCAAGCACATTTACCACCACATAATTTTGAAACTTAGAAATCCCAACAGTAGGTTGAAAGATATACTAATGCTTTACAAGTTCAAAGTTTTTTGGAAAAAAAAAATACTCTAGAGTTTTGAAGGACTATGTGAATAAATTTATTGGCATAGGCTTTAGGCAACTTTTGGAAAATACATTCACTTGCATTCCCGGTCTATTCTCAATATGTTTTCCTCCATTGAGAATTTCCTCCATTGAGAACTTTGAGGTTGACTTCTTTCATCCATGCAGTCGTGTAATTGAGTTTATTCCCACCTTGGTTTTCTACCTTAGCTATAGGGCAAGGTTGCCACGTTGAAGCAAAATAAATAATCAAAGTTTCTAAAGTAGATTTGGCACTTTAAAATTTAATTATTAAAAACTTGACAATATATTCATATAAAAATTTTAACATTCAACAACTCACTTTGAAATCCAATTTATTTAGTGTATTCACAGAGGAAAAGAATAGCTTTTCATAAAAGTGGGGCGGTACGAGGTAAAACAACCCATGTGGGATATGTAAATTACAATTAATAGGAGCTCAACCGCTCATAGTTAAGTCAAAAGCAAGATACTGTGTTCAAAGTAAAATTTTAGATCTCATTTAGGCATACTAGATTAACCTTTTACAAAATATTTTGAACTATGATAATGTGAAAAATTAGGCTAACTTTCTTCTACAAAAATCCATTTGAAATTTCAAGCCTCCAATCAAAAGTTATGAACAAATTTTAGAGATAGGTAGGAAGGTACATTTTCTTTGACATTTTATTTTATATTTTCAAACATCGTCTTTGAAATTTGTCCATAATTTGTGTTTGGAGGTTCAAAATCAAAAATGAGTCTTAGAAGATAAAATATAACTTGATTTTCCAACATTTTTTAACTCAAGGTATTTTGAAAAAAAATTTGAACTATGCCAAAAGAAAGTCTAAAATTCTAATTTGAGCATAATGCTTATATTTTGACAATGAGTGGTCAAGCTCTCATATTCTTTGAGGATTCATGATGGACAATAGATTTCATTATAAAAGCACCTCTTCATCCTTCTTACCCTTCAAATATCAGTGAAGTATTTCTTTCACATTGCCATCAAAAAAAATTTGATGGTAGATGGTAATTGCACTTTATTTTTTTTCCAGCAAATTGACCATTTAATATTTGTTGAATTTATCTTCTTTTATTTTTTCTTAGGCTTTCTTTAAAATAATTATTTTTGGCTAATTCTCTCTTACACATACATTAACTGAGTTTGTTCCCACCTGGGCTTGTAATTGAGTTTGATCCCAGTCTATCATGCATTGCCCACCTTAAGAGCCGTCCTTTTTACTACTGCAAACTGTGCATCTGCCCCTTGCCTCAGTCAACCAAAAATTGGCAGCCTAGGCTGCCCCTCAAATTGAAATTTGCCTAAAACAACCTATAATTTCTTCACCCGGCATCGGATTGAAACAAAAATTATATTTTCATGAAATTCTTGCAGAACTACAAATCCTCAAAAAGTTTCCAAAAAATCAAGTGAAAATTCATCTCATAGGAATGTATCAAAAACTCCAAATTGTCCTTGAGGGGACAATAGGCCTTTAGGGGCAAATTCAAAAAATTCAACAAAATTTATTAAATTTTTTTTAGAATATACTTTTACTTGCCCGATTTGACACTGAAATTGAAAAAAAATTGTAATTTTTTTAATATTTATTACAAAGATGTAAAACAAAGCTTCATATATAGATTAGAATGATTAATATCTATCCTAAAAAATTTGTGCAAAAAATCCAAATTATGAAGTCAAATGAGCTTGCCCAAGTTTTCACAAAAGCCAAGGTAGGTTCCTTAGTCCTTAAGGGATTAAGGTGAATTTATTAAATGAGTTCTACAAAATAGTTGCTCACCAAGATCAAATATTGATAGACATTATACTACCCTTTATAAAACCATATACAAGATAAACTACTTATTGGAGAATGAATTCATCAAATGAATGTAAGGGAATTGTGCATAACGGCATTTTTTTTTTATTAACAAATGGAAACTATTGTATTAAAAGAACCAAAGTAACTGCCAAGCCAAAGGTTGGACAAATGAAGAGCATATTGAGATTACAATGTAGTGAATGGAAGAAAGGCTTTACTTAGATGGTAGGAAGATATAAAGACCCATGAGTGGGCTGATCTTATACTAGAAGCCTTTCACTAGTTATCCACAAACCATGTAGGATAACTAACCACTATGGGCTGCCTTTGACTATGAGCAATACCCAAGGGACTCTAAGTCTAACTAAGTGACTAATGCTACTCCTAGAGCTGAATGTACATGGTCTACACTAATATGTACATGTTCTTCAACTCTCCCACTTTGAGAGTGGTCAAAGGCTCAAAGGCCCATCTTTGCAATCAAGTTTTGGTGTTGTAGCTTCCCAAGGGCCTTGGTCAGCACATCAACAACCATAGCTTGGGTAGGCACATACTTGAGCTCAATCACCTCATCCTCCACTCGTTCATGAATGAAATGGTGTTGCACATCAATGTGCTTCGTCCAAGAGTGGTGGGTGGGATTCTTGGCCATTGCAATGGCCCCTTGGTTGTCACACAAGATTTGTGTGCTTCCCTCTTGGACAAGGCCAACTTCAGCCAAGAGTTGCCTTAGCCAAATGGCCTCTTTGGTGCATTGGCTCATGGCCATATACTCTGCCTCCGTTGTAGAAAGAGCTATGGTGGGCTGCCTCTTGGAATTCCATGTAATAGCACCCAATCCAAGCATAAACACGTAGCCGGTGGTGGATCTTTTATCCCCTTCATCACCGGCCCAATCCGCATCACAAAAGCCATGCAAAGTCACATGGGCACCTCCAAGTTGCAACTTCAGCCCAAGTGTGCCTTGAAGGTACCTCATCACCCTCTTGACCGCTGCTCAATGCTTAGGGCCATACTTGGACGTGTGTTAACTCACAACACTCACCAAAAATGCTAAATCAGGCCTTGTGGCTACCATGGCATACATCAAACAATCCACCGCTGCCTTGTAAGGCACACCTTGCATTTCAGCCCTCACCTCTTCAAACTCTTCATCGGTGAGCTTGGGCAACTTCTCATGAGTGTCAAGTGGTGTACCTATGGCTTTGCACTCCTCCATATTGAACCGCTTGAGAATCTCTTCAAGATACTTGCGTTGGCTTATGGTGATGGTGCGGGCAGCCCTATCCCTCTTGAACTCCACTCCAAGGCAATAGCTCAACTCTCCAAGATCCGTCATCTCATACTCCATCTTGAGCATAGTCTTTACTTCAAGCATCTTGGTCATACTACTTGCAAGGATGATGAGATCATCCACATATAAGATCACAATCACCAAATGCTCACAACTTTGCATGATGTACAAAGAGTGATCTGCATGGCCTCTTTGGAAGCCCTTCCTTGCAAACATGGCATCAATATCTCGATACCATGCTCTCCCTGATTGCTTCAACCCGGGGAGTGCCTTCTTCAACTTGCACTTGAGATGTTCTTGGCCTTCCTCCACAAAGCCTTGGGGTTGATCTATGTAGATGACCTCCTCCAACTTGGGGTTGAGAAACGCCGTCTTGACATCCATTTGGTGCATCTCCAAGTCCATGGCTGCCCTAATAGTCACAACGCACCGAATGGTGCTAAACTTGGCAACAGGGGCATATGTCTCATTGAAGTCCACACCTTCCACTTGAGAAAAACCCCTAGCAACCAACCTTGCCTTGTACCTCACAATGTGATCCAAAGCATCCCTTTTGGTGGAGAACACCCACTTACAACCCACACTTGATCTCTTGGGAGGAAGGGGTGCAAGCTCCCATATCCCTTTGGCAATGAGGGCCTTGTACTCCTCTTGCATAGCCAACTCCCACTTGCTTGCATCTTCGCAACGCAACACCTCTCCAAGTGTGGATGGATCTCCAAGGAAAGCCACATTGGCTTGTTCTTCATGTTGTGGAGGAAGAATGTGATTCAACCACCAATCTCCAAGCGGCTTGCGAGTCCTTGTGGGATAACGGGGCTCCTCCGTGGACTGATCTTGCTCTTCCAAGGGCTGATCATGCTCTTGCTCCCTTGGTGAAGTGCTTGGAGAAGGGGCCGCTGATCTCTTCACTTGAGATGTGGCCACCTTCTTCTTGGGCTCCACAAAGTCTTCATCTTCCCCTCCTTGCTTCTCATCTTCATCTCCTTCATCTTCTATGTCCACTCTTGGAGTTGTGCCCACCTTTTGGGCTGGTCCTCCACTTCTCCCACTTGGGCTCATTTCCAAGAGCTTGGGATCAGCTCCTCCATCCTCCAAGAAGGTCACATCTTGACTCTTGATGATGGCTTTGCTCTCCACACACATCAGCCTATACGCCTTGGTTCCCTCACAATAACCAAGGAAAAGACACTTGATGCCCTTGGCATCCAACTTGGTCCTCTTGGCACTTGGAACCAATGCATAGGCAATGTACCCAAAGATGCGCATGTGAGACATATTGGGCCTAGTCCCGCTCCAAGCTTCTTGGAGTGTCTTGCTTGTCAAGGCTTGTGTGGGGCACCAGTTCCTTGTATAAACTGCATTCGACACCACCTTCCCTCAAAGCTCAAACTTGAGACCTTGGGCATGAATCATGGACCTTGCCATCTCCACAATGGTGCAATTGGTACACTCTGCCACACTATTTTGTTGAGGAGTGTAAGGGGCTGATGTATGGTACTCAATGCCATGGGCCTTCAAGTACTCCTCAAAGGCCTTGGACACATACTCCCCTCCATTGTCCGATCACAGCACCTTCACCTTGCACTCGGATTGGGTCTCCACAAGGGCCTTCCAAGTCTCAAAACGCCCAAACACCTCACTCTTGCACTTCAGCATATACACCCAAATCTTGCGAGAGAAATCATCAATGAAGGTCAAAAAATACCTTGCTCCTCCTATGGTTGTGGTCTTCATCGGCCCGCACACATCTGAATGCACAAGCTCCAATGGCTTGGTGGCCCGGGTTGCTCCATCCTTGGGGAAGGGCTGTCTTGCTTATTTGCCCTCAATGCACCCCTTGCACACCATAGAACTCCAATCATGCTTGCAAGAAGAGAGGTTCAGCCCCTTCACAATGTGTTGGAGGCTCTTCATGCTCTTCACATTCAAGTGCCCAAGCCTCCTATGCCAAAGCTCCATAAGGTCTTCATGGGCTGATCCTTGGGCAACACAAGCCACGGAAGTGCCATTCACCTTGGTGAAATGGAGGTTGTACAAGTTGCCCTCATGAGGGGTTGATGCAATCACAACTCTACTTGGTGCCTTCACAATACATCCCACCGTGTTGAATTGCACTTTCAAACCTCCCAAAGACAACTTGCTCACCGAAAGCAAGTTGGCATGCAACTTGGGCCTCGACTTGGGCATATGGAGTGCCACCCGGATTTGGATCCTCTTGGTCTCTCCCTTCACTTGCACCTCCACTAGGATCTCCCCCATGCCAAGGGCCTCCACCATGCCATTGTCTCCCAAATAAATCTTCTTCCCCGAAATGGGTTGATAGGTGTGGAAGGCATCTCAATGGCTGGTTATATGTTGAGTGGCCCCCGAGTCCACAATCCAAGTAAACATGTTGGCCTTCTCCCCTCCTCCATGGGTGGCAAAGGCAAACTCCTCCTCTTCCTCCACTTTGAAAGCTTGGTGTGCACTCTCCTTGTCTTTGGCTTGGCTGCTCCTACAATGCTTGGCAATGTGGCCCGATTTGTTACACTTGAAGCACGTCCTTGTCTCCTTGAACGCCTTGGTGTTGCTTCCTTTGCCAAATCTTGAGACAAAGGTTGATCCCTCCCCTTGGGACTCATTCTCCTTGCGCTTGGTCATCTCATGCATCAAGTGGGCGGTCACAAACTCTATGGTTAGCTCCTTGGTGGGCCTTGTCTCCAATGCGGTGATGAGGAACTCATAAGATGGTGGCAAGCTCTCCAACAAGGTCATCACCACATCCCCATCCATCACGGGCGCCTCCAAACAAGCCAACTCATCCGCAAGAGCCTTGATCTTGTTGACATGATCCAACATGTCATCCTCATCTTGCATCTTGCTAGTGAAGAACTTGCGCCGAAGAAAGAGGATGTTGGAGAGGCTCTTGGTCTTGTGGATGTTGCAAAGGGTGGTCCATGCTTGGGCTGGTCCCTTGCAATGTCGAATGTGAGCAATTTGCCGGTCCACAAGGTTGATGGCAATGAGAGCAAAGGCCTTCTTCTCCTTCCTCTCAAAGGCCTTCTTGGTCTTCAGATCAGCATCTTCACTTGGAGGCTCCTCACTCCCATCCACCACCTCCCACAAGTCCTTCTCCGCAAGGATCATCTCCATCTTGAACTTCCACATGCCAAAGTTCTCCCCATTGAACTTGTCAATGATGCGCACGCCTTCTCCTCCACTTGATGCCATGGTGAAGCACCTCCCACTTGTTAGCAGCACCCCAAGTGTCTTGGAGAAGTGACAAACTCAATTCAGCCTCCAAATAATCCCTTAGAAGCCAATTGGGCTGAAATGGCACCAATCAGCCCTTACAAAGACCTTCCAAGATTCTCCAAAGTCCTAAGAACGACTAAACACTCCTCACAAGTGCACCACCTCCTCTCAAGACCAATTCAGATCCTAATGAAGCTCAAAGCCACCACATGGACATCATAGGCTAGTGCTACTTCAAATCAATAAGCAAACTCACAATGCTCCTCACATATTAGGTACTCCACCCTACAAGAAGCTCAAGACTTCCAATCAGGCCTAGATGGAAGCTACTACTCACAATGAGCACCTCAAGGATAACAATTGGCCTCCAACATCCCTAGTTGGATCACCAAGTCACCAAAGAACCCTAATTGGCTCTCAATTACTCCACAAAGCTCATAAGGGCACAAATCAACCCTCACTCACTCACAAGGGCACAAATCAGCCCTCTCTCACTCACAAGGGCACAAATCAGCCCTCTTGGAAAAAATCCACAATTTTGCCTCCCTCACTCACAAGGACACAAATCAGCCCTCTAAGGTTCACAATGTCCAGTAATTTGCCTCACTCACTCACAAGGGCATAAATCAGCCCTCAATGGATGGCAAAGTCCTCAAATTTGCCTCACTCACTCACAAGGGCACTAAATCCGCCAAATCCATGCTTGCTGCCCTGTGAATCTGTGACCCTGAAAATATAATCAATGAGTTGCTGTGCATTTGCTTGCTCGTCCCTCATTGAAGAAGGTAGACAAGAGAGATTACACATTCAACGTAATGTAACGTGGATGCTGCAATTCAGTATAAGGCAATGCCCGAGGAGGAGGGCATTGTGCGATAGAAAGGGCCGACGAGGAGGGCAGAGCCGACGAGGAGGCCCTTCTTTATCGCGCAATACCCGACAACGAGCGGTATTTCCTGACGAATCACAAGCAGAAAGTCAAAATTGGATGAGAACCCCCGTTGGATGGAAAATCTGTAATGCATGATTACGCGGTTTTGCCCGTGTAATCGAGCATTACAAACTATTGCGCTCGAGAACCCTCCCTGCAAATGTACGGGACGAATCCTAGGAGTGGTTTACAAAGGCTGGCATTGCCACTGGATCCATCTTGCCACAGAATAGTTTCACGCTAGAGTTTACATACTGTAATTATTTCCCTCGTCTAGGTCCTGCTAATCTTACTTCTTACAAGCAGAAGATGTGCTTCCGGTTCCTTGTTCTTTACGCATTAGAGAAAATTTTAGGCCTTTGGAGGGTTGCTCCATAGCCCTGAAATTTACTTTTTTTTCGTTCAAAAATTCGTTATTCCCCTATTTTTGCGCAGCCGTTTCTGCTGTGATAGTGGCGTAGGAGCAATCAAATTTTGCTCTGACTGCTCAAGGCAACAATTAGCTGGAGTGACAGACCAAACTTTTTAATAGCTTGGTTTGTCACTTTGGAGCAGCCCTCCAGAAGGCTGATATTTCTTCTAATGGAGAGTCGCGAGTCAGAGCAGGCAAGAGGTGTTAGTATTGTAAACTGCCACTAACAGCCACGAACTATTGGCTTAAGGTAGACTATTCTAAAAGTGACTGGCTTCTAAAACCAATCATGGTGTTCAGGTACATTTTGCTTTCTTCAATGTACCAACGGTGTATATTTCAGGAGGTGGACGGTTTTAGTAACCATTGCGTTTCAACTTCAAAAATTTGTAACTAATTCCACAAAGGTCTCCACAAAGGTCCAAAAAATATGTAACGGCTTGGATTAGATGCCAATTCCATTTTCCTTCCTACCAAAATTTATTGAAAATTGTTTCATAAAATTTAGCCGAAAGTTTAGCTTCCCTGAAAAGGCAATTACCTCATAAATGGTTGATTTAAGAACAGACTACATTCATCATTTGATTTCTTAGATACATTTTCACTATTTCATGAAGACCGATGTATGCAAGGATCCATGTACTAGGAGTCAAAGAAGGCTCACTGGCTGGCATTTTGAATTGTGATAAGTGTATGAGAATTTTGAGAGGATAGTGAGGGAATGTCACCCACTCACGTAATAAGTAAGTGAATTAAAACTCTCCAAATTTGTATTTTCATTATTCCTATAATCATCTATATTTTTTTCAAACATGCTAGATTGCAATTGATATGGGATTAACCATTATATCTCAAATCCCTTACATGTATCTAGCTGTCTTACCATGTCAATATTTTGTTTAATCCCAAAAGGAAGAAGAATTCCCCCTTGCAGACTCTTAAAGGTTAATTTGGACAGATTCCTATAAAATCAATTTTGGGCATGTTTTTTGAATTTTTTATTGAAGCTAGAAAAGCTCATTAGCTTTTGAGAAATACAATTATTATTTCAATTAGTGCTCAAGAGCAAAAGTAATGCCACCTAAAGCTCAAAATAGAAGTTGTTGAGCATTCCAAAAAAAGTTTGTTGAGACTCAAAATGAAAACTTAAATCTTTGTTTGTCGTAGAGAATGTTTTTGTCTACATGGAAAGCTTTCATTCATTTTATTTGGACTAACGATGAAAAAGTTATGGAGATTCTCTTCTAGGGTCTCAAACAACGGCCTAAAAAGGTTCTTATTACAACAAATAAATTGCTAATATCCTATTTCTACCTACCTTCTCAATTTGTGGGCAATCCCAATTGGACAAACCTGTGGGTATGAGTACCAAATGTCAAACCATAAATTCTATTTTACATTATCTGTCAGGATAAGTAAAGTACCAGGATGATGACTAGTCCTTTTCTTATCGTAGGTTTGGTATTCCTAGTAATATGCCATTGAATTAAATTTGAAAGGATATCAAGGTATTAGCTCTTTTTTGTGAGAGCTAATAAAATTTTGCCCCAAAAATGCACTAATGGTGATACCAAGTTTATTCTTATATTTTATCATCACCAAAGCTTTTGTACTTCTGTTTTAGATTGCACACTCTGACTCTTACAATGAAAATCAAATATTCACTGTGTTCACAATTTCATGTTCAATTCTATATTGTGAACAACTGAACATTATACACCAAGAAAGTTAATTCCTGAAGGACCAGACATCAAAAAACACTCAAAATTGTCATTTTTATTGCAAAATGCAAACCTCTTAAATTTTTTTTTATTGTATATCTAACCATGGGGCCTTGCACTTAACTAGTATAAGATTGTACAGAAAATTTTTTAGAAAAATTTACCACGTAGATTGCAAGATATTTGCATTTAAAGTGCAGAAATTACTTTTTTTTGAATGGCTTGTCTAATTAGTTTTTAGAACTTGGAATCTTAAAAATTAAAGTTTTTGCATTTGAATTACATTTTGAATTATAAATTTTAGATGTTGAAGAATCGAATTGAGAGCGTTATAAAAAAATCCTCATTTTTTCATTTAAGAAAAAATTGCAAAGTAAAAATAAATATGAGATATACAAAACTGAATTGTTAATTGCTCTAAGATGGAATTGGAACACACTAATCACAATGATGAGATTGTTCTAGCAAAAAGTTAAACCACATGTAACTTTCTATTTTGAAAATTATAAAAATCAAATTAAAAATTAGATCCTATAAATTAGATTTTGAAAAAGGTGTTTTGATTGCCCTTAAAAGAAGATTCTCTATAACTTTATCACCATTAGTCCAAATCAGATGAATCAAAGTTTTCTATTTAGACAAAAATATATTCTCTTATAAGTTAAATTTTTTTAAACTCATTTTGAGTTTCTTCAATTTTTTGGGTTCTATCCAGCGACCTCCATTTTGAACTTTAGTTAGCATAGACTTTTTGCTCCTAAGAATACATAAAAATAAAATATATATTCCCAAAAATTTAATGAATTTTCTATCTTCCAAAAAAAATTCAAAAAATCATGCCAAAAATTGAGATTATAGGAACCTATGTAAATCTCTTAAAAGTCCTACGAGAGGATTCTTGGTACTTTGGGGATTAATAAAATAAAGCATGCCTAAGGTGCCATTCTTAGACTCAAAAGCATAAAATAAATTAACTTAGATGTATAGCTTGGCTTTTGCTAAGGTCCTTCATATAATATGTATATTAGTCCATTTTACTCACATTGGCATGGGCCTAGCCTTCAAGTAATAGTGTGCCTAGTCAAATATTGAGTGTTCATTGAGGGCTCAAGTCTTTTCTAATATAGGATCTATTTCTAAATTCAATTTTCACAGGTTTTCAAAATAAGAAGCTCCACATTGTTTCATTTTTTTGTTTGAACAATCTCGCCACTGAACTTAGTGTGTTTCAATTTTATCTGAGAGCTATGAATAATTTTGTTTTTCCTTCTACCTTGTACCTAGTTCTACCTTACATTTTTTTTAAGAATGAAAATCAAATTTTTTTCTTGTGATTTTTTTTTCCAGAAGAATCAACTCAATTTTTTAAGATACAAAGTTTTTAATTCAAGTTAGGGAATTTCAAAATCAAATTTGTGCAAAAAATTTAAGTTAAAAAGATTCAAAGTCTTAAAATAAAAATTAGACAAGGTTCAAGAAAAAATAATGTTCACTTCAAATACAAATATCTTGCAATCTATATGGTGAAAGTTTTTGAAATTTCTTCCTCACAATTTCATACTAGTTTAGTACAAGATCCTACAATTATATATATGCAAAATTAGGTCTTTGGAAAAAAATGCCAACTTGCGTCTACTTTGTTGCCACCTCTAATGTGAGATCATTTTCAATGTTCAAGAGTGCAATGGAGATGAATCAAACTCACTATTATAAATCCATTGAAAGATACATCTGTTAGCATTGGATCTTGAATACATGTGTGCTTACACATGAAGACATTTGTTCATGTTTTCTCACATAAAAGCTTATTATTGCTTGAAGGAGTGGGGGTGCAAAAACTTGTGTTGCAGAAGCCACATTGTGGAGTTGTGGTCCTTTTGGGTTACAGTGGCTTATGGTGGCCTTGTGTGGTTGCAAGGATTCACGATTGCTTTCTTAATTTTGGCAATTTTGAGGTAGAAATCTTGTGCCTAGATTTAAAACTTTATTTATCTTGAATACCCAAAGATGGCTCATGAAGAAAGAAATACATGGAGAAAAAATCAAACCATCAAAGTTTCTCAAAGATTTGAGTAAATGCCAAGAAAAAATACTTGAATACAATAGGCCAAAGATTCATAAATCTCTAATCCATAGTTGGGTCTAATAATCTTACGAATTTTGCTCTTAGGCAAATTCAACAAAAAGATTAAGAACTTTAAGAAGCTCTAGCATACTAAAAAATGGACAGATTTTCAAACCACAAATTTTAGCTTGTTATACTGTTGCAATAAGTCTTTGATTATATTTCAACAGTTCTCTGTGGTAAATTAGGAGGCCAAATTAACTTCTTCATATTATTAGCTTGTGTCTACTTCTCTAAAAGTTGCATAATATTCAATTGCTCTTCACTGTAATTCCAAATCAATTTGCACTTTCAAAATCTATTCATTTCTAAGTATGCTAGACTTTTTTGAAGTTCACGGACTTTTTGCTAGCTGAATCTACCTAGAAGGAAAAATTCTAAAGATTATTAGACCCAATTGTACACGGGGGCTTGAAATGTCTAGATGGAGGTTTTCAAACCTCCAAAATGAGACTTTGGTAGAATATTGTGAAGCCCTTCTATGTTTTCGAGTGATTCGTGTGCTCTCCTCTGCAGTTGCTGATGTGGGGTAATATATAGAGCTGACATTTGAAGTCCAGTAGAGGTCATTTGGTGCATTTCTAGGCATATAGTCAAATTGGGGTTTTGAAAGAGGCACTTCAAGAAAGTTGGACATCACATGACTTTTTATTGTGAATGAGCAACACTTGGTGCATAAAAGGTTGCATGGCAAGACTAGGGTGAGAGCACAAAAGCCCTAAATACAACACTTTGATCATTTCATGGACATTATAGGTTCTTGCAAGGCACGCATGTAGTGCGTCAAGAATGCATGACTATTGTGAAATTGTAAAAAGTTGACCTAAGAATCCAGGGTGCCACATGACTACATGTAATTTGTTCCTTTCGATCTATACCAGTTGATGTTGTATTACAATTCGAAGGAGTTCTCAACAAAAAGTAAGAAGGAAAGAAGCTAATTCGATGCTGCAATAAGTGAATACCAATAGTTTCAATTGCTCACATCTTCCAGAAAATCATTCTGGAAATGCAATTGTAGGACCTTCAAACAAGCATTAGCACCTCTATGAGGGATGTGCTCATGGAGTTCACAAGAAAACAAGAAACAAATAAGTTACAATAAGCTTTAAGTGAAACGAAAGGAGGATTCCACAACACATGAGCAAAAGCTGAAGTGGAAAAAGAGAAGTCACAGAGGAGTCACAGAGTGATGGAGTGCAGATTGCGATGTCGGGGTGTTATGCAGGGCCCTTGTTTATTACTTTGGTGGGCTTGGGACTGTTGTTTGTGTTGGTGGGTCGGAAGATGTTTCCTGACCCGCTCGTGTTGCCGGAGGATCACACCATTCTCTACACCGTGGGTTTCCTGTTTGTGAGCCTGTCTTTGGGGACTGCTGGTGTTGCCTGCTCGTGGCATGGCACCGAACAAGCTCCTGGGAGTGAGGCTTCTGTTTTTGTATGCTACATTCTTGAAGTTTAAACTGGCTGATTGCCTTGGGGCTTGGGCTTATTGCGCCGGTGTACTTGGGTGTTCCGAATTTTGTATGTGAGGGTTGTGTAGATTCTTTCAAAGAGGACAGTACTCTCTGAAAAGCTGAGTGCTGAAACGGTAACTTAGTGGACCATACAATCAGGTGTGCACAATTGGAGAACAACAAGTCCAGCGCATGCATGATGTGTGTGCATTGATCATTGCATTGTAACAGGCTGGATTCATGTTAGTCCAAAGAATGAGAATCCAAGGGCAAAGGAGTCAGGCCCTGCCGAATTCAGATGCTTAGGCCTTAAGTGTACTCTACTTTGATGCGGCTGGAGGCGTTTACACTGATCATTTCTTGTGTTCAAGGGCAAAATGGAGAAGACATGATTTCCAACAGTGCCAGTTTTGCTTTAAGGCACATGCTCTCAGAAGTATTGACTCTTGAATACCTATCATGCGCTTACACTAAAAAACCAGCCTGTTCCTGTTGGGTCGGTTAACCATTGATGGCTCAGAAGTAAAAGTACATGAGGAGAGAATCGCCTCATGTAGTTTACTGTAAAGAGCTCGAAGGTCTGAGTGAGCCAAGATATCCAAGCAGGGCTGAAATCTGAATTAGCAATCGGTGGTCAAAAACAGATATTTGTACTGCTTATTTACATGGAGTCATGAGATTTCCGAATCACTGCTCTAAAATGCTGGAAATGAGAGGTTTGGTATAATCTCAAGAGAAGTAACTCTAGACAGTTTTTAGGCTGCTATAAATTAAGAGCCTGCTGACTTTGGATCACATTTGCAGCCAACAGGGTGTGACGCCAGGACACCCAAACCACATACCTCTGTGATGTTCTCAAGCAATCCCTCGCCCGGAGTGGTTCATCTGGTCTTCTCTCTAGTTTGTTGATGCCGTGCAGTACATGGAGCTTGCATTTGAAGTCCATGAGAGATTGTCTGGTGGGCTTCTGGGGATGTAGTCAAATTGGGGTTTAGAGAGAGGCACTTTGGGAAGGTGGATGTCATCATTGAGGATGAGCAACACTTGACGCATGGAGGGTCGCATGATAGGACTCGGGTGAGAGCACAAAAGTCCCAAACACAACACTTTGGTCATTTCATGGACATTGAACAACCCTGCAAGGTGTTCATCTGTCGCATCTAGAATGTGCAAGCTCCCCCACAATTGCCACACTTTCTCCACCAACAGTTTCACCTCCCCTTCTTTGTGGTAGATGGGTTTCTTCCCACAGGCCACCTCCAGCAGGAAAGCTCCAAAGCTGTATACATCTGTCTGCTCCGTTTGTTTAACTGCATCATAAGAAAATTTGCAATTTGACCACCTACATAAAAAAGAACTCTACATTTGTTTGATGTGTGAGTTTTATTTAGTTACCTAGTGACATACCAACAATCTTGATAAGTGCTTAAGTTTATGAAATAGGGAGTGCATACCACAAGGCACATTCTACCACAATGTATAGGTGTATCATATAGATCCAAACTGTTATCCAAAGTTCTGAAATAGTAACTATAGGAACTAAGAATCTAGATGTCCAAGTGACCATGAAGGCAGTTCCTTCAAGTCCCAACCAAGTGTATACTATTAACATGCAAAGAATTTTAATGCCAATGGATAGGGATTCTAAACCAAAGGTAAGAAGGAAAGAATCTAATCTAATGCAGTAAACAACAAATGATAGTATTGGACATACTTCTCAAAAAAACATTCTAGAAATGCACATACAAGACTATGGAATAAAGTCAATATCAACGTCAAACACATGCTCATAACACCCATAACATATTGAAAAGAAGAAAAAGTGAAAAGAGCGAAAATACATGTGTTGAACAATTCAGGGGCAAAGTAACCAAAGGTGCCAGGCACATTGGTGCTCTCTGGGACAAGTTCTTGAGCGTAGAATTTTGGCAAAGATTCTACATACTTTGACATTTTAAGTTGTAGAAAATCGGAAAAATAACTTTCAAAGAAACTAAAAATTGGCCATTTAGAAGGATTTCTTGGTGATGAGATTTAATCCAAAAAATAAGGTCAAAACCATCTTTAATGTTTAGAAGTGAGTGCAAGGGAGGCCTATTTGCACAACATGGAGGACATAAAATAATATATTTTTAAATGTCCTTTGGTAGGAACATATTTGACTACTATAGAAATATACTACAAGAATTTCAGCTAAAAATCATTAATTTACACTACTCAATAGTTCAAAAAATCCTTACATGTCAAAGTGTGACAAATTAACAAAATTAACTTTTAAGTATAAAAATAATTTCTAAAAATTTCTAAAAAGTAAGGGATACAAATTTTGCCAAATATCTAGAAATTGTTTTTTTGTATTTGGCATTTGGATTCATAATTCAACAGTTATAGCGTTCCAAAATCAAAATGTAACAAAACTGACAGGTGTTTCTTGCAATCACCCTTTCAAGCAGTGGAAATGTGATGAATCAAATGTTATATGACTAAAGATTTATGGTTTTAAAATGACCAATCAGATCATTTATGTTCAGATAAAATATAACCTAAACAATTGGGGAAAAATTCTATATTATAAGAAGCTTTGAAATACCATTGCTTGTGTTGATGAGAGAATAAATAGAATTAGACGATAGTCTTTGTTTTACCTTGTGAGTCAAGCATTGCATTGGTTTTGAATTAGTGTGAAAATAGAGAGCTGCACTTTGTCTCACCTTTCAGCATCCCACATTTAAGGGCTTAAGATGATATTCATAGGTGTATCAAATGTGGGTCCGGGTTGCACAACTCCTAAATTTTCACCTTGAAGACAACATCAATCACATATTCAAATTCACTAGGATATGAAATGTGGAAATTAATTAGGATTCAGATTGACAATATTTGGAATCAAAGACCTCAGAGTAGCTAGCATCAATACTATGCCCTAGGCAGAATTGGTGTTCCACCTGGCATCTTGTTGGCAGTCCTTAAAGGCAAGTTTTTGTCCCAGATAGAATGGAGGCAGGAGGGTAGGCAAAGGAAGCGCAGGCACTCAAGTGGAACTTTGATTCCACATGGAACATAGTGCCCAGTAGTAGCTAGAAAAAAAAATTCTTGAGTCACAATTAAGTGAGGATTATCAAAGAGAAAATGGAATAACAATAGAATTATTATAGATCAATAAGAGGTAGAGCAAAAGCAATCCGGCCATTTTAGGATCCGCCAAATTAATGCTTGCTTGTTGTGATTCATAAAAACTTTGCATGCATGCTATGGGCGCATTATTCTCACCCTTAGGATAACGCAAATATAACCAGGTTCTAGTTCTTCTATTGTAGATGATTCACTAGTGGGTACCTAATAAGTAATCTGCCTTCAAGCAATGGGTATTCTTGTTTTTTTGTCTAGTCCTAGTTTCTCTAATTGCAAATGCTAACCAAATCAAAATAAATTAGTGACTATAGCCAGTTTTGGCTAAGACAACCAAAACTTAAGACCAATAAGGGTTAGTAAAAAAAAGAGTCAAGTATCCTGAGTTGTGTGACTTTTTATGCCCTTTCTAGAATAATACAATTCATTAAAATCCGATGATTTCTCTAAAAGTTATCTACGGATGAAGTTTAGTTTCTAAACTAAATTCTAAAACTTCATCTGTCAGTTTCTTCTATTCTAATTATAAAATCCAAATTTAGTCAATTTTTGGATTAATTTAGGTTTAAATTTTGCTTCCTAGATTTTGAGTATGACTTAGTTTGGTCAATTCTAGTTGACTTTCATCCAAACTTATTCTAAATTACGTCAAAATTTCATTCTATTTTAACTTCTTTAATACTAATCTATTTTCTAAGATTAAAACAGTTTTGGTAATTGTAGAATGTGCTTTAAAATATTATATTCCTAAATTGTCTCTAAATTGTCTTCCAAAGATTCTTTTTAATTTCATATTTCTTTTAATTTCTATTCTATTTGCTATTTTCAGGCCAAAAAGTAAATTTAAGGTAAAGTTTCTAACATTGCTTTTTAGAAAAGATAAACACTTAAACTTGAACTTTCCTAAAAAAAATTACTTGTAGATGAAGTTTGACCGCTAGGTAATATACCAAACTTCATCTGCTATTTTCTATTGATTCAACTTTCAAAATCTACTTCTATTTTTGTTTTTGACTTCTAATTCTATTCTAAATTATCAGATTCTTTTTTGGATTCTTTTTAATTGATAACTTTCATCCAGTTCTAAGACTATTTTTCATCCAAGCCTAACTTCTAGAATTTTTATCTATTTTTTATGTTTAATACATTTTGGAAAGCTATCAAAATTTCTAACTATTTCTAACTTCAAGTTTTGGTTTTCAAAACTTCTAAATGGTCTGATCCTATACTCTAACTATTAATGTTATTGTCTAATTCTAATTCAATTCTTTTTTATGGAAATAAAGCAAATGGAAAAAGAACTCAAAAACTCACTTTGAATTTGACATTCCATCTTTGTTTATTGCAATTGGTTGTTTGTCATACATCCCTTCCATTTCCATTCCGTATTTCTTTTTGTATTTTGAGGTTGTATTTTTGATGTTGTGGTGTAGCTAAGGGGTTTAAACTCCTTTCTTCCTTGTTCCAAAGTTCTCTTTTTTCCCCTCCTATTTCTTTCTATTTTTCTATTTTTCTTCTAAGATGATTTTTCCAAATCAAATCTAATCTAATTCTAAAAGCTTTGCTAATTTGTTTAGTTATCAAACAAAATGCAAAGACAAGCTTTTCTAACTTCTTCCAACTAATAACTAACTTCTAGAATTTCAAAAGTCAACTACTCTCCCTTGTTGTTTTTCCTTTGTCTTTAATTAAAGTTTAACCCTTAGTAATGGGGTCAAAAATTCCTTAACAAATGACTCACATTCTTTTGGGACTTCTTTGTTCACCTCAAATTATCAAAGCTTCTCAACTTCCCAACTACACTAATGATGGTATATAGTGTTACCTACACTAATTGTTTTCAAAATGTTGTAATATTTTTACCAAGAGCACATGTATTGATAAGTTCCAAAGTTGTGGTTCTCAATGAAAAACACTCATCAAGACTAATAATTTATGGCATTTTGAAAGGAAGTAATGTGGATAACTCTAAATACCATCATTAGTGTAGTCCTCACTTTTGCAATTCAATTTTGAAAATTAGCTTGGATGTGAGAGAGATGGAGGCTCAAGAATGTGGTTACAATCTGTGAGTTGGAGATGGCCTGGATGAGCTTGGCCACAGCGCCTGACTTTGAAATGAACACTGGTTTAGCTTGCCACCGGGCTTGGACCTTTGAAATGAACTTTAGCCCATAAATGCCCAAGGCCTATTTTGGCTTCCTGGAATTTGCTCTAAATTGAACAAAATGCCAACATTTTGATAAGTTGTATCAAATTTTTTTGAATTGTAACTGTACAAATTTCAAACTGGACATGTTAGAGATCTCATAGGAAAAGAAAACACAACAATATCACTTATGGAGTGAAAGATTATAATGTTTGATCATGAGGGTGCTAAAATCTGCAAAAATCTTTCAATCTTCTTTACACAAGTCAAATCTAAAAAGTTGGTGACCGAAAAAATATGAGGTTCAAGGGCCTAACTTGTATAACCCCGATCAATTTATGGCTTCTTAAAATCTACTCTACAATTTTTTTTAATGAATTTTGAATGTGTCTTTTTCTCCAAGATTAGTGTATTTGAGGCTCATTTCCAAGAGCTCTCAACACTACGGGAAGTGAAGACTGCAATGGTACCCTTGTACAAAAACTTGAATAGAAAAATCAATTCATTTATTTATTTTCAAGATCAGATTTTTCATGCTAAAATTAGACTTCAAGAAGAACTTTCTAAAAATATAAACTACTAAAAATAGCAAGTTCATTAGGTTTTATTTAACTTCAAAGTTTTGCAAACACCAGATTTGGGTGCCTTGGGCATTTAGGGGTTAGGTTTGTCTAACTTTTGGCCAACATGCTTGGAATTTTGAAATGACTTTGGGTTTGTCTACTTTGTAGCCAATAGGGCTTGGACTTCCAAAAACTAAATTTAATAAAAGAAATCAAAATTCGGGATCCAATGGGATATCCTTTTGATTCTATTTTTTTTAAAACATTAAATGACATTTTGGGACATTGGGAGACCGTGAGTTCCCAGAGAGTTCCTTGCATTTTCAGACTACAAGAACGCAGCTGCAGCAGCTGGCTAATGTGGGCGGCATTGTGCCACGTCATTTTTGAAAAAAAATTAAAAACTGCTTAGAATGATATTTGAAAAAAAAATTAAAAATTAAAAAAATAATAAAATTACGATAGTCCATACCGCTATTCACATAATCGGGCTTGATTGGAGAATGGGCCTAAAACGGCCTTCTAATGTCCCAAAATGTCATCTGATGTGGATGATGGTATGTGAATTTGGTTGACTGCCAATCAAGGCACCTACCACTACTTGTAACGACCTGCCTAGCTAGGCTGGCCCCTTGGCCGCTAAAGGTTAAAGACTATGTTTACACCAAAAACACTCCAAAACTGCCATTTCTAATACAAGTACCAAGTTTTAGAAAAAAAACGTTTTTAGACACATGTAACTATAGGATCTTGTAGTAAGCTTGTTTGAAAAGATGTGGAATAAATTTCAGAATTTTTCACCATGTAGATTGGAAGATATTAGTGTTTGAATTGACAAATCCCCTATTTTTGGCCCTACAAAAAATTTGGGCAGCTGCACTTCACAAGGTCGAATTTGTATGAAAATATGTCCAAAATGGTGGTTACACCTTGGATTAATTCTTCAAAGCAAGTTGGATACATGCTTGAAAAATTTCAGATCATTTGGACTTGTACAACATATAGAAACAAAATAGTAAATTCAAAGAAGTAGAGAATGATTCAAAACACTAAATTGTTGAGAATTTAATTATGGAATTAAAAAATGTCAATCCCAACAATTGTAATGTTGTAATAAACAATCTACATTCTATGCTTTTATTTATTTTCTAAACATTAAAAATTGATTAAATAAAGGACTCTAAAGTTTATTTTAGACTAGTGAATCTATAACTACCCGCAATTTAGAACACCTCATAATTTTAATCTCATAAATCAAAATGGAATGATTTCATAAAAGAAAGATTCTATATCAAAAAGATTTTTGAGTGTAAAATAATGTAGATGCTACATTTCAAAAGGCTTGTGTTGCCACTTGATCTAGTAAGAATGAAAATTGCGCCAATGCTAAAGTTTGCCTAACTAAGATAGAAGCACCAATAGTCGATCATTTAAGCAATTTTGGAGCAGATCATGCGCAATAAGAGGTGGTGGAAATTTTTCCCATATAGGAAGATAGGGAATATGGGGATTGCAAATTTTTCAGAATTTTATTCCCAAAATTGAAATTTGTGTAAATTTTAGAAGCCAAAAAGTGCACTTCACTGGTAGCCATTGTCTAAAGTCTTCCAATTTTGATCATTCAAGAACTATTTTTCCACTCACTAATTCCCACTTTCTTGCTCACTACTTACAAGCATGTGGCATAACCTATTAAGTTTCAACCTTGAAAAGGACCAAATAAACACATCCCAGCTTCTATTGGAAATTTTTTCTAACCTTGGTTGGAAGTATTGCACCCCTATAGGTTGGGTATTGGACATCGTTGACAACCGGTGCTTCTACCTTAGTGCATCCGCTAGCTGCTGCTTGTTGATATCTAAATGAGGAGCAAAAATTAGATGGCGCTTCTAGAAATATTACATCATATAAGCAAAAGGCAGGTAGATTTGAGCAATTTGTCAACATTATTAATCAAAGTAGATCTGACTTTGTTCCAGTAGATAGAATTTGTTGGTAGGGACAAAGTGTACTAGTTGTTGTTTCCATCCCAAGTCAATTTCTGCTGCAAATCAAATGCTCAACAAGTCCACTAAAATAGTATGGTGTAAGAGAGATTCATGGGCTCCTTCTGCAATACGTGAGTAGAATGGTGGTAGTGTTGCGCTTGTTGGCGTTCAAAAGAATAGTGCTAGAGATGGGGGGAAACTACTTTTTTGGCGTTGAGCAGACGTCCAGACCCTTCATCAACGTAAAGCCCTAAAGAGGCGCCCCTCATTCATTTGGGGGGCCTCTCACTTACGGGAGATCACCCCTATGAGGGGGCGACCTCACAAGGCTAACCCTGTGTGGTCAGCCCTGTGAGGCGCCTCTCCCGGGCTTTACACTGGGAGAAGTCCTCGGAGGAATAGGACGTCCGGTAGTGAATCGGGCTACACCTTCCCTCTTGGTGGACGCCCTATTTCGGGAGGCCCTTCTCCTTGGGCCTCTCCCTTTAGATAATGGATTTATCTTGGTTGGACAACGGGTATCCATATGAGATTCCATATATAGAACCTTTGCATAGGTGTCTCTATTTGCACCGGTTTGGTTCAAGGAGAATCCAATTGGTCCTAGCAATCCCAAAACTAGCTAAACTTTGCTCAATTTCTATTTAATTTTTTCATGCCCTGAGTGTAAATTCAAAACAAATCTTCCAATAATGAACATTTGACTAAAAAACTTGAACCCATTCAGAGATCGCTGATTGGTCCCATATTTTTTTTAGCCATAAACTTGTAGCCTAAATAGATCTTGGTTGGTCTCCTCCTTATTAGCTGGGCTCTCAAAGAGAAAACTCACTCTGGTAATCAGCATGACTGTGCAAAAATGCAGAAAAATAAGTCAATTTAGACTATGTGCATCCCATACCTATACTTGTATCTATAAACTTTATTATATCCATATTTTGTGTTAGACATTTGTGTTTTGGTGTATCATATTTGTATGTATTTTTTGTGTATTCTATATATCATATTTGCGTTAAAGTATTTTTGGTTTTAATTTTGGAATGTGGATACATAGATGAATCTAATATTCTATTTTTTTTTTCATTTGCGGGGATGGTTAACCCTTAAAGGAAATTTTGTGCACCTTGGGCCTTCTGTTCCAAGAATAATAGAAATTGCGAGAGCTGCAGTAAATGTCTCTATTCAAAAATTGTCACATTTTTCTCCTCTTCCCTACATGCATCAAATGTGGTTTCTTTTGTGAAGTTGACATTATCGGAGGGGATAACATTTTTGGTCTTGGGTCGAGGCAATTATTTGTTGAAGGTGCTTGAGTGAAGGCCTTTGAACTGGGACAAGAATTGTTTATGAATACTAGTCTGAAATCACTGTGGCAAATTCCTTGGCTTGCCCCCTAGGATTGAGAATGTCCTGTAGGATTAATGAACTATAGGAAACTATAGATGTCTCCTTTCATGATATAGTGCATGAGAATTTGAAATAAAATTGGTAATCAACTTGAGAATAGAACAGAATGTTGAACCAATGAGCAATCAACAATGTATTCTTTCTTATGATGGTAGGTGGCCAAATTGGAGATGGTAAGGAAACAAATAGATGTATAGAACTTTAGAGCTTTCTTGCTAGAAGTGGCTTGCTGGAAAAAATCCATCTACTATAACCCCTAAAGGACCAACATGCGTTTTTTGGCCGTATAGAAATTTTGGGCAAGTACGTGTGACTAGAGATATCCATATTTGAGGCTGAAATTTTAATAGAAGGTGGGGGCAAGGAATATCTTCATGTGTACCGAGTTTCATGACATTTTGAAATATGAGTCAAAAGTTGTGATCTAATATGTTACTTTTTTTTGTAACTGGGCAGTTTGGGCAGTTTGGGTAGATTAGAAAAAATCATTTTTTCTGGAATTTTTTTTTGAAATTGGTTCTCTACATTTGTATATACTTAAAAATCTTTGAGTTATTCCATTTCAATCAATGAGTCAAAATTTATGAGGGTTTTTGAATTGCGGGCAGTTATGGATTTTCTATCCTAAAAAAATCCTTAAAGTCGTTTATTTAACTCAATTTCAACATTTTTTGGAAAAAAATAAAATCCTAGGATGTAGATTGATTATTACAACATTACCACCTTTGGGATTGGCATTTTAAATTCCATGATTAAATTTTTAACAACTTAGTATTTTGAATCATTTTCAACTTCTTTCTACTTACTATTTTTTTTCTATATGTTGTACCATTTCAAATGATGTGAAATTTTTCAAGCATATAGACAACTTGTTTAAAAAACTGAATTCAAAGAAGCACCACCTTTATCGGCATTTCTTCATTGAAAAGTGAGCTTGCAAAGTGCAGCTACCCGGTTTTTCACAGGATTGAAAAAATGGTTTTCAAGACTTTGAATGCTTATACTTATGATCCACACGGTGGAATTTTCTGAAATTTTTACCACATGTTTTTAAAATATCATACTTCTAGATCCTACGGTTACATATGTCAAAAATTGTTTTTTTCCAAAACCTTGGTAGTTGTATTAGAAATGGCAGTTTTGGAGCGTTTTTGGTGATTACATAGTCATCGAACTTTAGGGGATAAAGACCATGAGAATCTAAAGCTATGGTAGAGTAGGTGTGGCACTTATAGGGGAGTTTTCACATTCTTGACAATTTCAATGCTTGCCAATGTTTATGAAATGACCAAGGTGTTGTATTAGGACTTTTGTAATCTCACCAAAATCTGGCCTTCAAAGGACCTCAAAGGCAAGCTCCATGTATTATACTGCATTAACAACTAGAGAAGAAGGTATATCATATATCTGAAGAGCTTTGAACAATTGATTTCTCTTGGCTTACATCAAATGTTTGAGCTCTTTGTAGTTAACTATTTGATGATTTGATCTTCTATATGTGTAGTGATTTCTTCTCAAGTGACCATTGTATATTATTTCTAAAGCCAAAGGACATTTCCAACCTTCAACTTCAAAGGCAATATTTAATCCATATGTCCAAAAGCTTGAATTAAGATGTGAAAATGTATCTAATAATAGGAATCTAATTTTCCTCCATGAAGAGCCCTGATCAAAAGTTTTGTCACCCAGTTTTTTTTGGAGAGGGCACATAGCTAAGTAGCTTTAGACAAACTATATTCTTGAAATTATGGATTTTTTGGGAATGCAATTGTCACAAAAAACTATTAAACATGAGGTTAAAATTTCACCCAAAGAGAAGTCAAATTCTCTTGAACCTATTGAAGAGTGTGTTAGAAGAAAACATTTTCTTTTTATTTCAAACACTAAAATCTTGCAATCTACAAATTCAAAATTTTCAGAAATATTCTAAATGCTTCTATTTTAGTGGCTAATTCAATTTATTAAATTTGGATATGCATCCCCTCTCACGCAAAGTGTGTTAAAAAATAGCTTTTTTTTTCCTGACAATTTCTGACAATTACAAAATCACAAATTGGTGCATTTAACTAAAACCCTAAATTTGTAAGCTAATGATTATTTCATAATAGATTGGATAAGATTAATTGGACAAACTAGCCCATACGATCAAGGTCCTTAGATATTGGTGTTTGTATTGTGTAAAAACTTATCCCTTTTTTTTACCCCTAAAAGACCAAACAATGTTTTTTGGCAATATAGCAATTTTGGGCAGCTTACAGCTTATTATGTACGAAAAAAGATCTTTGAAATTTTCATACAACATATGGATGCCACATTTAACTACTTCTGGACTTCTGAAAGTCTAAAATTAATAATTGTTATCAGGAGAGAAAAAAATGGTCATTAGGAGATAATCCAAAACATTGAGAGATCTGTGCATGACATTGGGGAGATCAATACAAAACATCTAGAGATCTATACAAACATTGAGAGATTTATATAAACATCGGGAGATCTATACAAATCTTGAGAGATCTATTTAAACATCGGGAGATCTCTCAATGTTATTATCCAAAGATTTCTAGATGTTTAGTTCAAAATTCATTAAATATTTTAAAATAGTTAAATGTGGCATATAGTCAAGGGTTAGTATTAAGGTGCAACAATTTTCATAACTGATTAACTGTTGACTACATGGTTAAAAAGTTATGTAGTTTCTACTTTCTATTGCTCGGCGAGTAGCCCAAGCAACTAAAAAGATCACTTTAAGAAATAAAAATTTGAACTTGGTTTCCTAAATTTATACATATACGGCAAGCTTTAAAACATTATGGTAAATTTCATTTAAATGGTGCCAATCTAGAACTTTGGCACTTTTACAATTTAGATCGGCCATTTTGAAATCTATACCTAATTATCATAGATGGCTTAGACCGCCTATTCAAAAATTTATACCCGTCCTAGATGGTTCAAACCACCCGTTCTGAAAGTGGCATATTTCATATGCCATTTTACTAAAATTTGCCATCATTCCATTTTGATTAACAAGATGAGAGTTATAGTTTGTAGACAAAAATATTGGCATTAGATGTAGATTGTTTATTACAGCATTACAACCATTGAACTTGGAATTTGTCAATTCTATAACTAAATTCTTAGAAATTTAGAATCAGTTTAAATCATATTCTACTTCTTTGCAATTGAATTCTTTCTAGTACTTACTATTATTTTTTCAAGCATGCATATGAAACATTTTTTTTTTAATTTCTTGCATGCACTCCCCAATTTTTTTTTCCAATATAAAATGGAGTCATAGAGAGGTGCAAGTTGTAGGATCTACACATTTTTGTTAATAAAAGTTTGGAAGATGAAATCTATCTAATTGGGAAGAATTGAAAGTACTCCTTTTTGAAACCCAAGCATCATGATCTTGCAATTAGTAAAGTTTCTTATTTTGAAATTCTGGGAGGGTGTTTTTTAACAAATTAACTACGCGATCCTATGGTTGAATTTGCTAATGAATAAATATAAATGAAAATTTTAGCCTTCCTTTGTATTTGAGTACTTTGAAGCAACTTTGGACCTAAAAATATTGAATTGCTTTAGGTTAAAGACGATTGATTATATATTTTTAAATCCTCCCTATTAAATTAGGAAGCTTCAATTCCAAGTACATGAACTCCAAGTTTTCATCCATGATAAACAATATGCAAATTCTAGAATTTTCAGTAAGGGCTTGAGCATGTAGGCAGTATGTTCTCCTTGTCCAAGGCCCAGGGTAGAGTCAATCAGCCCAATACCATCAGCCTCTTAATTCCGCCATCTACAAATTCATCCTAATTGCGCCAGTTTCTCATCCATTTCTATAGAGTGTCTTCAAGTATTTTGGACAAGCAATTAGGTGCTATTGTCAAGGAATGACATCAAGATTACATCTATGGACAGTTTAAGGTTGATTGGAATGTGGTTCAATAAATCCTTATTTTGGTGAGCTTTATTGTGAAGCAGTACTTGTTAGAAAAGTTGTAATTTTGGCCAACAAAAAAGTGCTTTTGGAATGTTGAACTTGTGATTTTATAAACACCCATCAAATGGAATTAGGATGGTAGGTCACTGATTTTGAATCTTTCTAAGATGGTCATGACCCCCACCTACTAACAATTTTATATTTTTGGTTTGAAAATTCATATCAATTGAAGTTCTTGTCAGATTAACCCTATAAGGAGTCCCATGAATGCACATTTTGAGCAATGAATGAATAGAAACACATTCCAAACTCACCAAAATGCATTTTTTCATCCATCAATTTTGTTTGAAGATTCTTGTATTAGTTCTTTAACATTGGTATGGTATGAATTATGAAGATTTTGCTTTGCAAATATTCTATAATTCAAAAGGTATTGGTAGGTCTAGCCTCAAAAGTAACCTTTTCAATGCAAAAAATGACCCTTTAAAAATGACTTGAATCAAAAAATAAAATAAAAATCTTCAAAAATCAATAAGATTAGAACTCAACATTTTAAACTTGTAGGAAAAAAATCTTGTAAAAATTGTAAATATTCAGTATACAATTGATTTTAAAAGAAATTTTCAATTTTGGGTTCCAAATTTTATCGAAAAGTATTGATTTGAATATTTGTTGATCCAACCATATGGATGTGATCTATAAATCATATTTTACAACTTTTATTTGAGAGTCATCATTAAAATATTATTCTAAGTTGCATTTTATGATAGATCTTTACAATTTTGGGAACCTGGACAACCTCCTGTCCCTTTAGGGATTAATATGATTCCACTTGTATTTTAGTCAATTCAACTAATTCAATCTCTGAAAAATCCAAGCAACAATCAGCGCATTGCACAAGATATCCAGATTGCAAATCAGGGTGATGATAGATTGTTCTACCTTACATATCTCCTAATTTTTCTACTTCAGACCAACACCCGATGATCAAACTGGGATTCGAAATTGAATTAATCAGCAAATAATGAAATTCGGAAATTTGGAATTCACATCGACAGTGTTTTGACTTTGAGACTCCAGAGTGGCTAGAAGACAAACTTCCTTAGCCACAATCCCAGTGAGGGATTCGGGAAGAAAAAATGGGACATCGGTAGCATCCCGACTGGCAGAACGCGGAATGGGAGCAACTCGGTCCTTTCTGGATTCGCCGAATCAATGCTTGGCCACGGGCCTGTAACTCCGCACAAAATAGTGGCGTGCGTGTCTCTAACAACTCGAGGACGGAAGATCCGCAAGAATTAACTCAGAGGGCGTATGAATTGAAATGTGGATGCTGCAATTCACTTACAAACCTAGCTTTGACTATCGATTTGGACTAGGATCCTTCCATTGTGCCTGAGCTTTGACTTGCAAGAATGGTCTGGAGACGCTGGAGTTTCCATAACTAGCTGGTGCTTCGAAAACCTGCGCCTTGCTGCTCTGTCTGGGGCTGGGTGTTCTTCTTCTTCTTGTTCTATGTTCTAATCTGCAGCATCGCCAGAGCAGACAATAGGTGGTTGTGATTTACTCTGCCGTGTCCAGGGTGCTGCAATGCAAGTTCTATCTAGCCAGCGATTCCAATCGTTCTGAGCGGGGTCTGTCTGTGTTCCAGTAGTTGGAGTTTGTCGGTAAGGACGATTGAACGAGCTGCTGTCTTCATTTCCAAGTCAATATCTGCTGCAAATCGAATTCTAGACAAAACCTCTAGTAGCAAGGTGCTAGAACGATTCATGAGGCTCCTCCTGCAACAAGTGAGCAGCGTGGTGCTGGTTTGGGTTGTTATGATGGTGCGTGACAACTACGTTGCCGACGCTGAGCAGACGTCTGGACCCTTCGTCAATTTAGATTCGGGAAGTCTGATTGGAGACATTGGACCAGCTTGCCAAATGAATAGCTGGTATTCAGGTCAGCCGCCGAGAATGTCGTATAGGTGTCTCTACTCATTCCCGATCCGTTTCAAGGAGAACGCAACTGGTCCCGTGTTCTCCTTCAGCACTAAGTTCACGGCTTGGATTCTTCAAGGCCCACCCCTTCCAAGGCAGACAGGCTATGGAGGATCCGGACGGAACAACTTTGAAGGCTTTACCTTCGCCATGCTTCCCCACCCAAACGCATCGCTGAGCAGCGATGGAGGCTACCTGGGCCTGCTCAACGCCACTTCCAATGGCGACCCTCAATCGCACACTTTTGCAGTGGAATTCGACTTCGTGAAGAGCCCCGAGTTCTCAGATCCAGATGAAGGGTTTCACATCGGGATCGACATCAACAGCATGAATTCGACCAGTTGGGTTCTCTTACAGGGACCACCTGACCTTGGGGGTCTAGTTTGGACGCTACAAGTGTGGATTGATTATGATGCTTCATCGCAGACTCTCAATGTTACCGCAGCTAACGTTGAGCCCGCCTCTAATTGTCCACTTAGAGACGAAGAGCGTCCGGGACCATCTGTGCTGAGTTTAAATGACACGACTATGATGACTTATAATTCCTTGAGTCAAAAGGTCGATCTTTCCACAGTGCTCAATGAATACATGTATGTTGGCTTCACTTCGAACCGTGCCGTTTCGCAGGACACAACGGGTTTTGAAGTGCCTGCTATGCAATTTGAAAAGTGGAGTCTGAAGACATCGAATTCCACCTCGCCTGCTGAACCTAGTGCCCCGTTTGAACCATGTTATATATATCATAAATTCTCTTGGTTCCAGTTGCACCCATTCGAAGTCAGGTTGGCGTCGATTCTTGTGTCGTTGACAACCATGGCGGTCATTTACTCAGTGCTGTTCAAGTATTACCGTCGGTGGGTGGAGAGGCGTGGATGGAGGTTCAAAATTGATCCGGATGACTTGGGAGATGCGGATCCGCACAAGTTCACGTACAAGGAACTGGCCATGGCCACCAAGAACTTCGACCCCAAGCAAGCGCTAGGGCGAGGAGGCTTTGGAAGTGTTTATAAAGGCTTCTTGCCAGGCAACCAACAATTCGTGGCCGTCAAGCGTGTGGCGCCGGAGTCTAGTCAGGGCGAGCGTGAGTTTCTGGCGGAGGTGATGATCATTGGCAAAATACGTCACCGCAATCTAGTGCGTTTGCAGGGCTGGTGCCACGAGCAAGGCGAGCTTCTTTTGGTATATGACTACATGCCACAGGGAAGTCTCGACAAGCATCTATTCGGCTCGTCCGTTGCTGTCGCTGCATTGGGGGGATTGCAAAATGCTCGGGATCGTAATGGGGTAGGCAATTTGGTCGCCTTGGATGAAGAGGTGATTGTTGGATTCCCCTGGGAGAGAAGGTATGTGATTCCTCCAATCCAGGATGTGATTCAAGCAGTCTGAAAAAAAAATTGCAAGTTTCGAGGCAGTGCATATTTTGAGGGATAGAATTGGCGATGGATGCACTTTTGGTTTACCTAGGGTATCATGCTTCAGGTTGATTTACTTAGGGTATCATTTTTGAGGACGGGAGGGTCTTGGATAATGGAATGGGTGAACAAAGGAGATTTTGAAAAATTGGGTAATAGAATTCGAATCAGAATGAGTGCAGTAGGGGAAGAGAGGAACATGTAATTGGTTGAGATGCATGTGCTTGTAGACATCATGCTTTTGGGTGCAACAAATTATGGTTCACAAGAACTAGCTTACTAGTTTATGTTTAGCAAGGTCCTCTGACTTTGCTAACCAAACCCTTAAATGTTGAGCATGCAAGGCAAGTAGTTTTGGTTTATATCCTGATTTGTATTCTCAAAATGGTTCCTATCACATTCAACTACAAGTAGTATGAGTTGATTGGATTTGCTTGTATAAGATAGCTAAGTATAAGAACTAAACTAAACCCAAGTCCTAGACTGAATAAACTAGTGGAAGTGACTTTATCTATGTAAAAAAATAGATGAAATTGCATAGACCACCTCACACTCAAAGCTTGGCGCTCACTAACTTCAATTTTCATTTTGTCACTCTTATGAGTGATATATGCCCATTATATCATTCAAAATATTGAGAAATATGGTGGCAACTGAATTATATCTTGGGTGAATGCAAAAAACACTTGTACTATTTGTTGCGTTTTCACAGTATTCATGCTTTTTTTTTTGGAGTACTTTAAAATTAGAAAAATAATTTTAAATTTTTTTTTAAAATATGGCCAATGTATATATCTTTAAGATGGAGAATCCCAAGAAAGAAAAGCATAGAAAAATTCTCTAAGTAGGAGAATTAGAAAAGTGCCAAATCTCAAGAAAATAAACACTTTGATGCTTTAATTAGTTAAAAATAGGAAAATAAAATAAAGAAATAAAATAAAAATTAGACCATTTGTAATAACTCTATGAAAATGGTCATTCACCAAAAGAAACACAAAAATAATATTTTATGTATTTTAAAATGTAAGAAGAAAGACTTCCACACAATACAAATTAGCTATTTTTAAAATTCCTTCCTTATATAGCTACAAGTCTACTAGAAGACCATTTCCTTCAAATTTCAGCTCCAAGTTTGATTTTTTGGTTACAAAATAGTACTAAGAACCTCCAATATGGAATTTGTGACATAAAATTGGGGGCTGTTTTTATATAATAAAACATTTTTGAAAATTGCAAAAAAATATAGGCAAGGTGTTTAATGATCATGAGCACCTTCCCTATAAATTTTAAGTCATTTGGATTCAATACGCAAAAGTTATGCCTAAATTACCATGTCAACATGTAGGGTGTGACGTGAAATAGTTCAAGTGTTTCTTGCATTCACCCTCTTATGAATTGGCAGATTCAAAGTGGTAGTGGATGTGGCCATGGCATTGGTGTACCTGCACACGGAGTGTGAGGAGCGTATCATCCATCGCGATGTGAAGGCTGCAAATGTGATGCTAGATGCTAAGTTTAATGCACGTTTGGGAGACTTTGGCTTGGCTCGGTCTTACAACCATAGCTTGTTGACCCCTGAGAGCACCAATGTGGTAGGCACTTTTGGCTACTTTGCCCCTGAATTGTTCCATACAGGTGTCTCCTCGTTCCCCATCACTTAAGTTGATGCTTATATATTGTGGGCACACACATGTGACTCACCTCTTTCCCTTTCACTTAAGCTGTTGCTTGTTTATTGTAAGTGTCATAAGCGCAAGCCTAATATGGATACTGAAATTTGTTCCAAGATCATGTGTGCACATTTCTAGACAAGATGGTTTTATTACATTTGATAAATTTGGCTAAGGTTTAAGCTTCTTCCCTTCCCTCTCTTGGCATCCAAGATCCTTTGTTCATAATTTCATGATTTCATATCCCTTGCAGCACTTTTGTTTTATATGATGACAAATGTACTATGTGACAAAAGAAGCCTCATTGATAGGTGTATGAGATTTTGGAATTATGATCTAGGCTAAACGACTTGTGAATAGAATTGATGGATTGAACTACATAATGCTTCCCACTTCTGATCGTATGTGGGCAAATTGGCGATGGCAGGGAAGCAAACGGAGCAAACGGATGTATATAGCTTTGGGGCTTTCCTGCTAGAAGTGGCTTGTGGGAAGAAACCCATCTACCACGAAGAAGGGGAAGTGAAGCTATTGGTGGAACAAGTTTGGCTAATGTGGGGGAGCTCTCGCATTCTTGACGCAGCAGACATGCACCTTGCAGGGATATTCAATATCCATGCCATGACAAAAGTGTTGTGTTTGGGACTTTTGTGCTCTCACCCCAGTCCTACCATGCGACCTTCCATGCGCCAAGTATTGCTCATCCTCAATGGTGATGTGCATCTTCCTGAAGTGCCTCTCTCCAAACCCCAATTTGACTACATTCCTAGAAGCGCACCAGACGACCTCTCTTGGACCTCAAATGCAAGCTCCACACATTACACCGCTTCAGCAACTAGAGGGGGGAGCAGATGAATCACTCTGCTCAAGTCTCTCAATATTTGGGATTTGAGAGCCTCCATGTAGACATTCCATGTAAATTAGCAATGCCCATCTCAATTCTACTTTGGAACAGATTGCTTTCTTTGTTAGCATTTCAGATCATTGACATGTTGTTTTAAAAAACTATCTTGGCATTCACTCAGATTTTTAAATCTCTTTGTAGAAACTTTGAAGGTTTGATTCAGTCTCTTGTACTGATTCGTATGAGTCATACCTAACTGCTGGACATTCCCAACCTCTCAAAGTGAGTAGTCACTCCGACAAAATCATGGAGATCGACAGGAATTGAAGTTCGACAAGAGTTCTGGGCACTAGAATTCAGACACAAAATTGCCAAATCTGCAAAGTAGTAAATCCTTGCAGCCCTCTCATGTGACCAAGCATGAACAAACGGCTTCGTGTGTGAGCATACATTTATTCAAGGTTCAATACTGAAAGCAGTGTCCTTGAGTGGAATACCAACAGGGAGTTCTTGAGCTTAGAAAATGATCAATCGACTCACATTGGAGGGGGAAACGAAGCTGACGCAGGTTGGCATGTTCGTCTAAAGACCGTCCTGGTTTCGAGGGGTTTTCACAATAAGGTTTACAACCTGGAAGAATAAATGGATCTAGAACCGACAAGCATATTACAGCATCCTGTGCAATGGTGTCCTCATATTATGGCAATATGAGCACTTACATGTGTTGCTACACTTTCTAATCGAGAAATTTACAAGTTACCAAGTTACAACAAAAAATTGGATTGTGTTGCATGGGACAGTATAATCTTCTTATGCTTCCACTTCATCTTCTTCTAACAAAATTCTCTTCAATGCTTCATAACACATGAATGACAGCCCAGCCGCAGGCACCAGTTTCAAGCAGCTGGGGCCCAACCCCACATACAGACCACGTATGCCCCGCTCCTTGGCAATGCCTTGTAAAGCATCTAGTGTGCTAGAATACACAATCCTTCCTTTTATCGCTCCTACCTGCACAACCCAAAACCCAACACAATGATCGGCTCAGAAGAAAATAATCTTCAAACAAATTATGGTAGTCAATGTTAACCATATCTTTTGTTGCGCAACAGAAATTTGCTAACTTAATAAGATACAAAGGAGGATGTGCAAACCTGAAAGCCTCCACCTCGATCCCAAGTAAGGTAATTGCACCTAATTGTGACCCGTTTCTAAAACCGACCCTATTCATGAGAGGCTCTAATCGATGTACAACCACTATTCACGAGAGGCTAGGTTCGATTTTGGATACATCTATTTTTACCACTTTGAAAATTCACAGTTCATTCATACGGAGTCTAGAAAATGCATGAAAAGTGAATCTAGAATCTCCTTTTTGACTGCCAAGAAGACCCAACAAATACTTAACCCTTAGAAGGACAAACCTACCCGAGGGCTTAGTTTTAGGGTCGGTCTAATTTAATTGACTTTCCCACCGACACATGCACTGTTCTTTCAATCTTTCTAGTGATATATAATTTAACCCTGTTTGAATAATATTCTTTCACTATATGATGATATATGATCGATTGGATTGGTCATTCTGAAACCATGAATCCACAGTCCGTAAGAGGTTAATTCCTCATATAGGAATTGCTTGGACATCCCTTAAAACCATGGCAGTCTTTTGAGGAAATGCCTACCTGCATCTGCTTCCTTGCCACCTCCAATGGAAATGTGCTTGAACTGGCTATAGCGCCCGCCAATGAGCCAATGAGTAAGGTCTGGATGTTGCCAATCCTTTCTTCTTTGCTCACACGTTTATACAAAGTTCGAAGCGAATCATAAGCGAAGTAGTTCACTCCAGCATAGGGTATGACTCCAATGATACTGGGAGCCAATCCCCGGTACAGCTCGAGGAACCCTTCTTCACTGATGATCCTCCACAATGCATGTAGAATACCACGGTATTCATCCGGCTGCGCACACACATCAACGAGAATTTAAAGTTTAGCAAAATGCTTGCAATAGGAATTCCCAATCGCAATAAGAGCGTTGTCCACCAACTCTGAACCAATAACGGAATGGTATAAGATACAGGATACTAAAATCATTATGAACCTGATCTTGTCTACAATGTTGACCTCTGTTACCAACGGGAACTCATCAATTCATACAGTTGGTTGGCCGTCAATTAGCAAGTGGTGTGAGCATGACTTTGCTAATTGTCTATGGCCACTGGTCTTTGAATGGAAATCGGTTTGTTTGCTGTCAATTATAACGGTCTACAAACTCCCACTTTGAAACTGCATACGAAATTCAAACGTAGCGATAAAGTTTGATCTCGACAGAATTCGGCTCTGGTGCCCAAAGCAGTGCATTCACAGTTCTGTACCGACACAAACAGTATCCTCCGCCTTAACAATGATGGCAATGTTTTCTCACCTGTATGGTCAATCGAGTTTTCAGAAGCTCGAGAGGATACATGACTAATGTGGACGAAATGCCAGCACACGACCCTGCAATTGGTGACACCGGCATCGCCGCCAGAAATCCTGGCTTCCGCTCTATTGAATTCAAGAATCCCTTCACTTTGTCGAAAGCAAACAGCTGCCACAATATATCACAAGTGAAGACAACAGTTATACTCCCACACAGTGTCTCACTGAAATTGGGCATGGCCAGCAATAAATTGGGACGAGGTAGAAGATAGTAAACCCATTAGGGACCTGATCCCGTGCCCTAAACAGATCCCTGTTGCCAGCAGCAACTCGTCGACTGATTGTCCTTCGATTAGCAAGTTTGGGCGTAAGCACGACTTGGCTAACAGTCTATGACCACAGATTTTTCAACAGAAATGGGGTTCCACAACTGCCCTTTCAATAGTGGTCTATAACCACCCACTTAGAATGATTGCATTCGATACACTGAGTGAGAAAAACTTGACCTCAAGAGAGGTAGGCTCTTGCACCCAAAGTGGCCTCTCCATTGAGCACTATTGACTGATCTCCCAATGCAAGGAACCCTAAATATTGTTTAGAATGCTTAAAATGACGCAAATAGTATCCTCTACCATAATTCTAGCTATCACAATCCACAAGTTACAATAACTAATGCCATGTCGAAATAAACCAAGCGTGACAGAGCGGAGATTTCGCCACTTACTTCGATGGCCTTGCTTGGTGCGACGCGGATTACATTGATGGCGTTCCCTCGAAACAACCCTCGCCATCCTTCATGCGCCATGATCCAGTTGAAAACCTCCGGCACAGACCGTCCATGACTGCCCACCATCAAGTGCGTGCGTACAGTTTCGAGGGGCGCCACAGCCGTGCGCGAGAACGCGCCCGCAATTGCTCCACTGAGCAATCGCCTTCCGTTGGACCCCAATTTCAACCTAAACCTAAACTTCATCACCTTCTTCGGCTTCTCCTCTTGCTCCACCCCGCCGTCCGATTCCGACTCGTAGGGCTGCGTCGGAAACTCGGGATCAACATTCGTCGTTCTGAGCTCCTCAGTGATGGATTCACAGTCCCCATTCTGGTCCCGATTCCCGTCGAACTTTAAGCCAAAGCTGCCCCTCTCGTCCAAGAACTTCCGAATGCCCGAATTCCAAGAGTCGAAGAGCGACTGTCGCGTTCGTCGCGAGGAGGGCGAGTCGTAATCCGCGCGGGCGCCCGGGAAGAGCTGGTCCAGCGAGTCGTAGCATTCATTCTCCGTGAGGAAGAATCCGATATTATTGCTCCCATTGCGCTTGCGGCGCCGCTGGCGCTCCGAGAATGTGACTGTATTTTTGACGCGGTGCGCCACGGGGGGTTGCAAGTCGAACGAATTGAACTGGGGTTCCACCAAGTCGCCCGCCTTGCGCATCCGCTCGCGCTCAGAGAGGGACAGCTTCTGGTGACGGTCGCTTTGGACGTGGTGGCTGCTGCTGTGGCGGCTCCTCACGAGTGGCGCAGGGGCATCTTGCTTCTCGTCGTGAAGCTCGTGCCATCGCTGCCGCTCGGTCTGCCAGTTCGACGGCTTCACGCTTCGTCGCAGTTTGGGCGCTATTCCTACTTCCGCCATCTCTCCAACTATTGGAAATCGCACCAAAACCACAGCCTCACACCGCCATTGCGAACCCTCAATTTGTCGTCGTCCCCTCAATCCTCCACTCACATTCTTCACATGGAATTGAAGAACACCACAAACTGTCACTCTGGGCCTGATTCTACACCATTTCGACTCAAGTTTTCTCCACAGGATAGCCCCGTCGGAGACGGAGCATCGCTTCACGTGCAGAATTGGAGCCGGTGAGGCGCTCCCGTCAATTGGGCGGAGAATCTGGTGGTGATGGTCGCCGACCCGACGGGCGAACCGAAGGGGAGCGGAGGGTGAAGGAGATCCCACGTGTGGATGTCCACCACGTGGCGGGAGTAGGCGGTACCTAGTTCATGCCGGGTATAATGTACACATACCCGATACCCGGATCGGAGACTGACCAGTTTTCTCCACATCTTCGCATTTTGAGCCACACTGTGTGTCTGTGGGTGGCATGAGTCGGAAGCCCGTCCCGTCCCTCCTTTTGGACACTTGGCGCCACGGGACTGCTCGAAACCCATTTTGCCAAGTTGCCATCCGGCGCTTCTGTGTCGACACGTGTCCAGGCTCGACATGACCCAGCCAGCTTTCGTTATCGTTCGTCACGGTTCGTCCTGAGTTCGTCCAGTACTCGTCCTGAGTTCGTCCAGTATTCGTCCTGAGTTCGTCCAGGTATTCGTCCAAAAGCAAGTTCACTATGTTTGCTGTTTCTGCTGTCGTCGATCAGTTGTGGTCCCGGCGATTTCCGTTCGTTTTTCTGTTGTTCGCGGAATTTATGGGTTGTGTGACATCCCTGTCAGGTTCCCGGATGATCATCCCTGGGTGAATTTCACTCGACCTCCGCATTTTTCATCGTCACGGAGAGAAGCAACGAGAATTATTAATGCTTGCGAGATTGGTGCTGTTTTAGTTCTTAGCTGAAGAGACCAACTCTCAGCTCTTCAAGTTGTTGATCGTCCTTGTGCAGGTTTGTTTGTGAATTTCCGCTATGTAAATTTCGGTTCAATGACTGAGTGAGAGTGTTTTTGATTGAGCTTAGAAATCGTCTCGGAAGTTTTCTCGAAATCGTATTGCAGCCGCAAGCAGGTTCAATTGCTGTGTGTTTCTGCTTTGTGAAACGTGACTCTGTGTGATTACCTCGTTTGAATCCAGTTTGTCTTAGAGTTTGTGGTTCTGGAGACTGCTACCCTAGAGACACTTGTGAACGAAGGTGGAGGGAAGGTATTCCCGTGTGCTCTGAAGGTGGTGCGCCAGTGCTTTCACCATGACGAGGGCTGCGGCGCTTCCCGAAAGTCAGCAGCAGCGTCATGGACTGAAGCTTTTCACGGTGGTGATCGTGGTCGTGGTGGCCATGTTTTCGGTGTGGTTGTCTCACATCCCAAATGTGTATTGGTCAAGTACGTGTTTCATTCCTCCCTATTATGCTTTGCATCGGTTTGCCATTATTGTGAACGAGGTTTTGTTAGGAAATTCGATTCAAAGTTAGGAAATTATGGAACGGAGTAAGATTTCGGGACGGACCCCTAATTTGATTGATGATTTCCTTAGCTTTTTTTTTCCAAAAGAGATGGAGCCCATGTCTCTATGATGGTGGTACTGACGGTGCTTGCTTGATTTTGAAGAGTACGACGACGACGGTGCGGAGAATTTCTTGTCGACGCAGTTAAATTGGATCAACGGAATTGCTAAGAAGAAATATACGTTACCACCCGGTGCATGTTTCTGGCAACAGGGAAGCCTCGTCAAAGGCATTCCAACTGGTCCATCCAAGCCCAACTGCAAGTTTCAGGTATTTGTTGAAATCCGAGTTCTGTCCTGCACTTTTGTCAATAATGTGCTTAGACACTATCACTCTGTTTTCAGATAAGATGGCATTGGTGAAGAGTTTTGACCCATAAAAGTTGTCTGATTGCCTCCTTCTCTGTGCCATCATTTTAACTCTAAAAGGCCAATTGAGCCTCATGTTTCTTTTAACCGTTACTGAGTGGGTCTTATGGAACTTTCTTTGATCAAATTTATTTGCGTTTGACGGCCACTGGAAACTCTCTTCGCTGATTCTCCTGAATAAAATTTGGCCCCATCCGAATCCAATATTTTTCGCTATCGGATCAATCAAATTGGCCCATTTAAATCCATGAATCTTTTGATCTTGCAATGGATAAGTAGCCCTCTGTTCAACGATATCAAATTTGAAACTCGACTTACACGGATTCGAACTGAACGTGTGGTTGTGCAGGTACGTGACGTTGAGTTTCTAGAGATTCTTGGACCTGCACCGGAACTGAAACTCATGGCAAAGACAGATGCGCATGAAGGCGGGGTGTACCATCCGGACATGAACGGGTTTTACTTTTCAAGCGCGCGGCACAAAGTCGGGTGGACCACCCTGTCGACTTCGCGGGATGAGAGGAAAGCTGCAGGGGAGCAGAACACCGAAGTGAACAAAATTTCGCTGAGCACAGGAAAAGTGACGACGGTGTTCCCCGTGACCGACGTTGCGAACGGAATGGTGCTCGACAGGAACGGCCACCTCCTCGTCTGTCAGCAAGGCCAAGGGAAGAAGCCGGGATACATTCAGCGAGTGGACCTGAAGACACTGAATGTGAGCATTGTGGCGGACAACTGGTTTGGCGTCCCATTCAACAGCCCCAACGATATCGTGGTCAAAAGAGATGGTACCATCTGGTTCACAGACCCCGCCTACGCATGGTATTCTTATTTCCACGTTGCATTCTGTCAAGCCTCTTCATTATGACATTCCGTACAATAAAAGGCTGAAGTATCTTGCAATATACTATTATTGGTTGTAGCAATCTTTGTTACACATTCAACTTTTGTTGCAGTGAAGAATTTGGAACCTCAGGTTGGAAGATTTTAAAGAGGTTTGAGTTTACTACATATGCATTAAAATAATTTTAGTAATAACTTCCCTGATTTTAGAGCAATTGATCCAGGCTGACGTGTTCATGGACAATGTGGACTCTATACCTTCTGCTTGAAAGAGTAGATATTTCTACACTTGGAGTTGAGTTTTGCTGTTTAGTTCACATCGCCTGTTCCAATTCTCATTGACGGTAGATTCTGCGCACAGGGCGCAAGGATTCAAGTCCAAAAATCATGTGGAGGGCCAATTATACAGAATCCGACTGGATGGCGTGGTGGATGCGATGGCATCAAATTTTCAACGTCCCAATGGGCTGGCATTCTCTGAGGATGAGAAACATCTCTATGTCACTGACACTGGCTTTTTGACTGGGTACATCAGTCAAACCCTCACGACCTTCGATCAGTTGTAGTAGCCGTGTTAAACCCTGCCAATTGTGATTCAGGATTAGAGTAAATTCTGTCGAATAGCTAGACTTAAATTTAAAATACCTGGAGGGTTGTTTTTTCTACTAGTGAGTTATTACAATTGATTCAGAACTCTTATTTTTTATACGGTATATCTTTAGGTCATTGAGCTGGATTAGGTCTCGAAGAGAATTAGTCTACCTAGGAGAATTTATTGCTTGTTTTGATTATATCATAGTCCCATGTGACCTCGTCCTAGTGGGCTCCTTTGACGGTATTGCTGATTTTTTCTGCTGCTGTTGCAGTAGTGAGTTTAACAGCGAAATGAGGCACCACATTTTTGTATACGAAGTTCGCGGGGATGGAACCCTCAGTAGCAGGCGCCTGTTAGCTTCTGTGGGCATGTACGATGGATCCCCCCCTGGACTAGGCCTTCCTGATGGCATCAAGGTTGACACCAAAGGACGCATTTACATTGGTTCTCCCGATGGTGTCCAAGGTCGTTTTTTTCTCCAATATACTTAAGTACTTTCCGTAGTATTCTCTAGCTCTGTATTGCTGAAAATAGGTTTTTGTTCAACCCCAAACGACCAAGGCTTCTTGGTTTTAAAGTGACCAATTTGATTGATCATATTGTGAAAAATATAATCCAGATGGGTTCAAACTTTATGTCACCGTAACCAGTAAAGAGTATTGTATGTTTTGGTCTAAAAATTGATAAAATTGGACATTAATAAGTCCCGCATGTGTACCCAAACTGCAAGAAAAGTATGAGGTCCAATTTCGGCGTTTTGAGTGATCTCTCCCGTCAATTGAGGCATTTTGAGATCTCATCTTTTCTTGTGTTGCATTTGTATACAGTGTTCAGCCGTTCAGGGAAAGCTCTTGGATTGATTGCCCTTCCCGAAGTCGTTAACCTGGGCTTTGCTGGCGAGAAACTCAACAAGCTTCTCATTCTCAACGACGCCTCCATCCACATGATTGAGTTGCAGGTGAGGGGCCAATTCCTCTACTGAGTTTTGTTTTGCAACAGTAAATATCTGCGCATGAGATGATGGTTTAACCCTCTAGTGCCCAAATAGTCCAAAGTGACGCTTCTGTATCTATATGAGTTTGAAATAAACCATTTGGGAAGCTTTAAGGAAGGCAACGAAATTTACCAATTGACAGAAATTCTGTATTTATAATAGAAATATATTTTGAGCTTTGTCATTGGGGGTAATCTGTGCATAATCTCCTGGAACGAGTGTGAGTTGATTGAGGACTCGTTTACGCTATGCTGACTAAGAAATCATTTGTGTTAAATTTTATGCAGGCCACTGGAGCTGGTTTGCACTATGCCTCGAAATACAAGAAGCAGTAACGAAGAGATTGATCGTTGCATTACACGATCAATCGCTTACACTAGGATTGTTGTCGAGTTTGAACGATTGATTAGGACACCATTGATTTTTCCAATTCTAGTACTATAGAGCATTTGACTCTCTTTAGCATTTTAGAGCATTGATAGTGTATTATAGAGTTGGAAGTTGTGGGCCACAATTCTATGTCCAAGATTATGTCCCAAGAAATACATACTTCAATGTTGTAATTTGTAAAAAGATAGGAAAAATCATTTTCAAAGGATCTAAAAATTGGCCATTTGGGAGGACTTCTTAGTGATGAGATTTGACCAAAAAAATGAGGTCAAAACCATCTGTGATGTTTAAAAGTGCCAAGTGCAAGGGAGGCCTATTTACACAAACGTGGAGGAAAATAATGTATTTATAGATGGCCATTGATAAGAATATACCCACCTACTATAAGAATATACCGCATAAATTTCAGCTGAAAATCATAATTAAACTACTCAATAGTATAAAAATTTCTAAACCCGAAAGTGTGATAAATTAACAAAATTGACTTTTAAAAATAAAACAACTTTTTAGAAATTTATGAAAAATAAGGGATATGATTACAATCAAGACATCTAGAAATCATTTTTTTATTTTTAGCATTGGATTTATAATTTACAAGCTATAGCATTGATTCTACAAAATGCAATCAAACCAGCATGTGACTCTTGCAATCATCCTAATGCATTCTTGATTGGTTTATTTAAGAATTTTTTGTTACAAATTGTAATATTTATCTTCAAATGCTTTTTGTAAAGAAAATCGCACAAAATGCATGTCCAATACTACTTAGTATTTAGTAATTTAAATCAAGGAGAAAGTATTAATGTTTTCATCCTTAAATCTTTTTTCATTTTTCAAAAAAATTATTTTCAATTCCAATTTTAGCCAATTATTAATTTTTCAAATGTTAAAAAATTGACATTGCCTTTTTTGGTGCTTTTCTTGAAGGAATTGCTTCAAATTTGATTTGGAAGAGATTTAGAAATATTTTCCAAATTTAGAGTGTGTGGATACTTTTTTTTATCTTGATGCTTTGCATCTTGTCCTTCCGTGCCAATATTATGAAAAAGTCATATTTTAGTGCATACTAGTATAGCCCTATGTTGTTGGTCAATAACTCAAAAATCCATAATATCCACTTTATATGTCCAAATACCACAAAATAAAGTCCATGCACCTCTCCTTACAGAGAGAGGTGAAGTTTCTAACCATACCAAGTACACAACCAAGTGACGCACATTCTAAAAGATATTTATAATTCAAAATAACTTAATGTTTAAAAAATAATAAAAAAAATCATAACTTTCACACCGTATGTCCAAACACTACAAAAACAAAGTCTATAATCCCTCTTTGCAGAGAGCTTTCCAACAGAACTATGGAAGTGACTGGTCGAGGAACACAAAGCATTAGAAGAGATTTGAGGCCTCCAAGAGCCCGCAAGTTATTCTACATTTTCAGACTACAGGAATGTAGGAAAGCTGCTAGCTTAAGTGGTCAAAACAGTGCCACATCATTTTTTCTTTTCTTTTTTTTAAATTCTGACAACCCGTACTGGCTGTTCACAGATCTAGCCAGATTGGAGAACGGGCCTGAAACAGCCCTTCAATGCCTTCAAATCTCTTCTAATGTTCCAAAGATCTCACTATAACAACAAAACAAAACAACCTAATTTAACCCCTAAAGCACTGAACATGTTTTTTTTTGAGAACATAGCATTTTTGGGTAGCTCACTACAAGCGGAGTTTTTTACTTTTTTCCTTTGACATTTTCACACAACATTTTCCTAAGGAGTAGCTTTAAGGCCTAACAATTTTCACAACTTTTGACTGCATGGTTAAAAAGTTATTGTATGATATGTGATTTTCAATGCTCGGCGGGCAACTCAAAAAATTCTTAAAAAATCACTTTCTGAAAAAATAAAAATCTGAAATTGTTTCTTTAGATTTATATATATATGTAAAGCTTTGAATCATTCCATTTTTATTGATGAGATGAAAATTATGAGGAGTTTTAGTTTGCGGACAATTATGGAATCTCTGCTCTAAAATAAACTTTGAAGTCCTTTATTTAACTCAATTTTCAATATTTTTGAAATTAAAACAAAAAAATTGGGTATAGATTGTTTATTACAACATTACAAACATTGGAATTGGCTTTTTTCAACTCTATAATTAAATTCTTAACAATTTAGTGTTTTGAATTATTATATATTTCTTTCTGCTTATTATTTTTTTTCTGTATATTGTACAATTCCAAATGATCTGAAATTTTTCAAGCATATAGCCAACTAATATATTCTTTGAGTAATGAATCAAAGAGTTACTGCCATTTGGGACTTCTTTTCATACAAATGTGACCTTGTAAAGTGCACTTGCCTAGTTTTTTGTAGGGACAAAAAAAAGATTTTCCTCAATTCAAACACTAATATCTTGCAATCTGCGCGGTGGAAAATTCTAAATTTTTTTCCAAATCTTTTCAAACTAGCACACTACAAGATCTTACAGTTACATATATCCAAATTCTTTTTTCTTCTAAAATTTGGTATTTGTATTAGAAATGGCAATTTTGAAGCATTTTTGATGAAAACATAGTCAAAATCCTTTAGGGGTTAATGTATATTTTATTTTTAAGGGGGGGATTTCCAAATAGTACATATTGGTTATTCCTGCATAAAAAATTGATATTATAGACTTGAATGTGTCTCCTACATCTTCGCAAACTATGCATTTTGAGCATAGTAACCAGGCCATTTGAAGAGCCCTAACTTGCCAAATTTGGCATGCTCAATTTATCCATTTAATATTGAACTAACGATTGGCGCTTGCTTTGCTACGCATTAAATATATTACTTTTATCAACTTTTCATGTAATAGAATGTAGATAAATAAAGTATATATAATCTTTAAATGAAAATATTGACATCCTCATACAATATTCTTTAAAAAAATTTATATAGTGCAATATAAAGTAATTAAAGAAAATCTTTATATCATAATTTTTACAAAAAAACTTTGCAAAGATGAAAACATTGCAAAAATAAATTAAATAAGTGAACAATGTAAGTAGAATCTTCACATTTGAATATGTAGGCGGTTGGTGCTTCCTTATTTTTTAATATCACATTTTAAAAAGACATGGAATTTATCTATAGTTTTGTTGTTTGAAAAGTTTATTTGAAATTTTTTTTAGAAGTATCCATTTGATTTTCAAATATTTAACGAAAAAGAATATATAATATATAGTAGAAAGTATCCTATGGCTATTACAAAAGCAATTGAATTTCTATAATATTATTCAAAATTGAATTGTGATATTATAGAGGTTGTTGTGATTTTAGTATTGTATGATTTTAGTATTGTAGTAGGATGGCCCTCAATTTCTTTGTCCCTCATCCTTAGTCACCAAATACAATCCATAAATAGTCAAGCAACCACTCATCAAGTAGAATGAAGGATAAAGCAACTAAATTTAGGATGAATCCTGGTTTCAAAGACCTCACTTGTGAATATCCAGTTGTGAAGGACCCATAGCAATTTTCATCCATTTTCATCCATTTTCATCCATATTTGAAGAGTGTCAGACCCTTAGCGCATAAGGGTGGCCATGCTCTAACAGGGTAAAGTGCTGCATCCTTCAGTTTCTTGCATGGAGCCCGTCAAGCTACCTCGAAATTCCGGTCCTTTCTTTAAAGGCCACCAGCAGAAACCACACCCACGTCTCACCACTCTTCTGATCACGGCATCCTCGCAGAAAATTCGAATTGGGTATTCGATCAATCAGCCTGGCGGAGTGAGACTGTCGCTACTCTTTCTCAAGGTTCGAAATTCACGTCGCTGAATCAACAAACGCATGAATTTTCCACTTTTGTACTGTGAAGAACGATGTCTTTTCGCTTTGGATTTCGCCCTTTGGGTCACCATTTATATTTTTGCAACCATGTAGCATGATACTGCTGTTCAATTGATGTTCCCCGTGGATTTCGGAATCGTTATTGCTAGTGTGGATTTTTTGGATTCCTGCGATGTTCACAGGGGATGAGTACATCTGACTATCGGGTCTTTCTTAAACCCTAACCCTGCTTGATTGGAACTTCAATTTCGAGCGTGTAGTTTCGACGTGAGATTTTTAGCTTTTTTGAATTTAGCTTTTTGGTTTTTGACTATCTTCTAGTTTTGTGCAGTAGGAGAAGTGGAGGTGAAGCGAGTGGCTATGGCGCCCTCAAGCAACCTCAAGTTGTACTTGGACCTCATGTCCCAGCCTAGTCGAGCTGTTCTTCTCTTCTGCAAGTGAGTGTAGCCCCTCTCACACCAATTTCTCAGTATTCCCAAGAGGACCAAATTAGGTCTCATGTTTTCGTTTAAGCGCTTTTGATTAGGTCGTATGGGGGTTTCTTTTGTCCCATTCTTTCTTGAAAAAGAAGTGCTGTGTTTTCACTGATTATAGTGATATTAGATGTGGCCCTATTTTTTGATCTTTTACAAAATGATCAATCGAATTGGTCGTTTTCAAACCGTGAATCCTTTGGTTGAGAATCTTCATGGTTAAGTGCGTGACTCTGGAATTGTTTTTTCTGGCGTTCATGTTTGAGCTTTGGAAATTTGGCATTTGTAATCCTCAGTGAGATTGAGTGATCGCAGGGTGAATAACATCGATGTGGAACTCAATCTAGTGAATATACAGAAAGGGATGCAAAAGACGCCTGAATTCAGAGGTTAGTGACAAATTTAGATTCCTGTCTTTTTTAATTTTGCACATGGTTATCCTTATCTTAAAAGCATGAGATTGTTTCGAGATTGCTGAAATTTTGGCAATGTGCAGCAATCAATCCCTTGGGAAAAGTTCCGTGCATAGTTGATGGCCGTTTTAAGCTATCTGAAAGGTCAGTTGAATTTACTTTGGGGGATTATTAGTTAAAGTGTACCTGCATCACAGACGTAAGAGATACCGATAGTTCAATTCTGCATACGATATTTGCTAGAGACTTGCTGAGTAGTCCAGGTTCGTCTTCTCTGGTTCCTCACAAGCGGAGTATCCAATTGAAACTTTGCGATTCAGAGTTCACTCGACACTTGCTCTACTATTGTGACTTACAACATGTTTTCACTGTATATTGCTTTGTAAATATATTCATATGTTTGTGGAATCTCATGCAAGTTGGCTGCAGTCATGCCATTATGCAGTATTTGGCATCAACCCGTCCAGGCGTCGCTGATCACTGGTAAATTTTATATATCTTACTTCCTACTTTTTCCTCTCTAGTTGCCCAATTTTGGGTAGAAGGGAGGAGGCAGTTCTTTTGTTGCTCATTTGCTTGAATCTGGTATGCATAGTCTGACCATGTTTGCTTCGCTGTGAAGGTATCCATCTGATGTGCAGAGGAGAGTCAAGATTCAATCTGTGCTCGATTGGCATCAGTTAAATTTGCGACGTGGCTCTAGTACGTGAGCTATGCTTCTTGCATTCTTGATTTAGTCTGTGTTTATGGCCATTACAAAGACAATTGGAATGAGTGAATACCAACACCTCTCTGGGAGTACGTGATGAATGTTTATTTTCATAAAAGCGGAGGCATGTAACTTCCTTATTAGTCCTCGAACTAAAAGCAGTTATAGATCTTCGAACATAGTCTTTAGATCAATAGAAGCATTGAAGGCGTGCTGGCCTTCATAAGTATGCTGACCTGTATCCGAGCTTAGCAATGGAATAAATTGCTTCAACAGTGGTTCAGTTCTTCATTGTTGTAGTGCTTCAGAATTCTTTGTCCTACAGTGGAAAGGATGCAAGGGTGACTCGCCGAGGTCTCAAAACTGACACTCTGTTTGTACCGGTGGGGTCTTGCAGTGACTTTGGTGTTCAACAAGGTAATTGCACCAATGTTAGGGGCCAAATTGGACACAAGAGCTGCAGCAGAAGGGCTGGCAGTTCTTGAGCAGTCGTTGCACGTAATGGAGACAGTGTGGTTGCAAGAGGGTTACTCATTTTTGGCGGGTGGGAATCAGCCATCCATTGCTGATTTGAGCCTTGTTTGTGAGATCATGCAACTGCAGGTTCGTCTTTACAAGCATCTCGTTGTTCACTCCATTTTATCCGTGCATTCCTTCTTCGTGTGCGGTTCTTACGACAGAGGCTACTATCTGCATCTTTTTATGCATTTCAACATATGTAGGAGTATGAATTGGGGGAGATGAGTAGAGCTGAGAAATCGTTAGGTACAAGAGCCAAATGTGTTGAGGTCAAATTTTTATGAGTGTATGAGTTTCTTATGCAATTTCTATTTGGAATGTTGTAGACCACTATAAGCGACAGTAGACAACTACATTTCCATTCGAGATCAGTGGTCTTAAGTATTTAGCCAAGTCATGCTTACATGTTTATCGTCGTATCATTATTTCTGTGTGCCAAAATATGGCCTTCAAGTTCTGAGAGTTACTACTTTCAAGTACTCAATGATTTTTAGGTACCCTAGAGCTTTAGAATCTAAGTTCGAAATAGATGCAGTTCCAACGGGCATTCTGAACTTCTCCACTTCGGGACTGGCACCCTAGATTTCTCTGTTTCCTAGAATTATATCGGCCTAGAAGGGTATCGTGAAAATTGCCAATCTTTGGAAATCTGGCCAAAATAATCAAGATGACCAGAGTGCTAATAAGTCCATCCAAGTTAAACGAACACCGTAGATGAGTTGTTGTGGGTAACAAGGGTCTGTGAAGGAGGCGCAATCAGCTTCCTAATGGTTTTGTTATCCTCTAAATTCTTCCTGAAGTTGCGTTGGCTTTACATACCCTGTCTCATTTTCTTTGGCAGCTCCTGGGTGAGGACGAGGTTGCGGCGCTTCTGAGCTCCAAAGAACGTGTCACAGCATGGATAGCCGCGGTGAAGAAAGCCGCGTCTCCACATTTTGATGAGGTGCACAAAATAGTCTACAGTTCTGCTGCAAGAAGGGCTCAAAGCAGGCAACCAGGGACTGGAAGTGATTTTGAAGATACAAAACGACCAATCTCTAAGTTGTAAATGGGAACATTTCCAAGTTATATGTGCCATTCTGCTACTTTCTTAATTCACTGAAAATTTTATCATAACTATCTTTTGAGTGCACTCATCTTACTGTTCATGTAACCATTAGGAAGCTGAATTTAAATAGAAAGATTTGATTTGGATTCAATCAATATGGCTGAGAATGGTATGCAACATGTTACTTCTGCTTGCTCATACGTATCAATTTGGGAGCTACTGTTAAGGGTGCTATTGAAGTAGAGGCTTATTCCTTTGAACTCAAGAAAGTGGATGAGTGTCAAAGAAAGAAGTTATGAGCATCTTGCATAATTTGATTCTCTGATGAAATTAGTACGGTAGATGGGCCCCAGGTGTTACGAGCTCCTTTCAAGAATGTTTTAATGCATTTGTTGCGTAGCCTGCATGCAGCTATTTTGTTGTTAACCCTTTAACCTCTAAATGTCCAAGGCCTTTTTTGAGCTTCTTGGAATTTGCTCTATATTGAACCAAAATCTAACAGTGTTTTTTGAAATGTAACTACCCAACTTCAAACTAAACATATTAGAGATCACGTGGGAAAAGAAAACACAACAATAATAGTTATGGATTGAAAGATTATGAGGGTGTTAAACTATGAAAATGACTTGAAGTCTTTCAATTTTCTTTTCACATGCCAAATCTAAAAAAATGGTCACCAAAAATATGACGTAAAAGCGTATAACATGCATATCCCTAATGAATTTACAACTTCTCAAAATCTACTCTATAGTATTTTTAAATGAATTTCTAATGTGATTTTTTCTCCAAGATTTGGTGTATTTGAGGCTTAGTATTATATATACAGATGTATTAGCTTTTTGTACATATAATACTTATTTCAAGAAGAAATTTTATCAACTTCTTAACAATTTTTTAAAGAATGAAAATCAATTTATTTTGTTTTTGGAGATTTTTTCCTAAATTTTAGTTAAGCTTTTTGAAATTTTTTTTATAAATTTTCATACAATTCTAATACAAGATTTGATTGTTCAATATGCAAAAAAAATTATATATATTCATCATGGCTATGTGCATTAGAAATAGTAGTGTTTGAGTGGTTTGAATAGTAAAACATAGTTCTAAACTTTAAGGTTTAATTTAAAAGGAAACAACTAATAATTTGCCATCAAATCCATGGAATCTAAAGAGCGTAACATTTAAACAGAACTAAAAGTTTGTTTGGGTAGATTTTTTGTAATATATTTCAATTTTAGTGCTTTATCAATTTAGATTATCACTTTTTAAATATAGTCACCTTTTTTCAGGGTGCAATTTCAAACATACATGTATAAGTATGAGAGCGTTTTAGTGCTTTTAGGAGGAGATTTGCAATTGCAACACTTGTAAATATGCAAAAAAATTGAAAAAATTTGTATGCAAGTTTGAACAATTGCATTGAAGATTGCATCATGTGGAATTATGATGAAAAATAAATCTTCAAAAGTAAAAATCTTAGATTTTATAGATAAAAAAAATTTATTTTTTAGCCCCCTATCTTCAGTCCTTTAACAACTTTGAGCTAAGAAGCAAATATACACACAAAAAAAAATTAAAATTATTATTTTTTTAAATAATGATTTTTTTTTCAATATTTAAATTTAATATTGAAAATGAAAAGTTCTATAATTCACATTTGGAATTAGAAGTTGATAAATGTCTTTTGGAAGGAAAAGTAAATGACAATGTTTTATACATTAATGAAAAATTAAAATATATGCATATATTTATTATTACTTCTTCAACCTGCTTAAAACAACAAAATTCAAAATTTGGTTTCAAGGAATTTTAAGAGTTAAGGCAGTTTAGCTTGTAATAAGATGTTATGGACGTTAATGATAAGATTTCTTACAAGTCATCTCTCTTGCAAGATTCTTTATACAATACACTGACATTGGTTTCTATGGCAACTATGGAATGTCTTTACTATGTGTGGAACCTGTATTACCAAAGCATAGATTATTCACTGAACATTATCCACCAAGGCAAAAAAAGAAAGTGTATTTAAGCCTTTGTAAGAAGTTGTTTTTTCAATTAACAAAGAATGGGAATGAAATACAATTGGGATTGTATATGTGAAAGAAGTCTCTATACTATAGAAATATTGACACATATGCAAGAGCTCTTCTAGAGTAGCGGGTTTTCCATGATATTCACTTGCATGTATTTTTAATTAGAATATGTACTTTTGCTTGAGGCCCAAAAGCCATGAGCCACTAATTGTTGAGTAGTGTTATATATACATAAAAGATTATCATGTATTGTTATGACTATTTGCAAGTTCTACTCTGCATTGAATAGCTTTGCTTTGCAAATGCTTTATAATTGCAATCACATACTAGTAAGGTAGGTATATCCATAGCAGATTCTCAATCCAATTACAATCTTATCTACATTTTTCAATGTTTTTAGACCCTAAAATGTTAACTCCTAGATTTAGATACAGATGTAATTGGGTTGAATATTCATAATAGGTGGACTATACCCACGTTAGTCCAAATGAGACATAAGCAGGTTGAAATTCCAAATGAAGCAAATTGTAGCTTCAAAAGAATATGAGTTCAGTTGTATGGCTTTTTTTGCAAGGAAATGTAGAATCTATACCTTAACTAGTTAGGTTGTTTGTTTCTTTTGTTTGTTATATTTGTTTGTTTGTTTGTTACAATGAGATCTCCTGGACTATACATCCCTAGTCACATTCTTGGTACCATTGGAAAGCCCTCAACAAAGAGGGGCTTTGTTTTGTGGCATTTGGACGTAGAGTGTGAAGGTTCTTGAATTTCAAAGTATGAATAAAAAAATTAGAAAATTACTTTTATTTTTATTTTGACTGTGGCAACTGCACAGGGCACACAATTGTAGTGTAAGTTAAGTTATTGTGGTCCAGATCATTGTAATATATGATTGCATGAATGCGCTGCAGCTTTCCACAGCAGCACAGTCATGCGGACTTGAGCTTTAACTCCTCTTCAACTTACGTTCCAAAAGACAAACATTTCATGAACATTGCATGACCTCGAGCTGACTATGACTATGAGATTACATCATCAGCTTCGTTTTGCGTCCTTGTGATATCCTTGTATGTGTGTCCAGAAATCCCTATTGGTGCATCATGCTGGGGCAATCATTTGAGTTCTCCAGGGAAACTGCTGCAATTTACACATGGGTTAGGTTCCAGAATGGCATTTATGTAAAAGGTAGACAAGCCTATTACCAACCTGACTAGTGTGCTCTGTGCCCTTGCCACAACCAAAACGAAAGGAAAAGTCATTTATTTATTTACTTTATTTATATAAAACTTTGAAATTAAATAACTTTCACACCGTCATTCCAAATGCCAGGAAACAAAGTCCTTCCACTCCTCCTCGCCAAGGGCTTTTCAACGGTACCAAGAACACAACCAAAATCAAAGTAAAAGTAATTTTCTAATTTTTTGATCCATAAATACTTTCAATAACTTCCGCACCGTAGGTGCAAACGCCACGAGACCAAGCCCATGCACCCCTCCTCGCCGAGAGCTTTCCAACAGTACCAAACACGCGGCCGGGGTACGCAAGATTCGGGAGATCTCAATGTAACAAAACAAACAAATTAGGTCTCTAAACATAGGTTAAAAAACCATGCTAACTTAATGCGTAGCCCTGTGTCGTTGCCACAGCCAGAATCATTGTAAAAATAATTTCCTAATTTTCTAATTCATGGGAAAAACTTTGAAATTCAATATCTTTCACACAATCATTCCAAATGCCACAAAACAAAGCCCATCCACCCCTCCTGACCAAGAGCTTTCCGACGGTACTAAGAACGCAACCAAAATCAAAGTAAAAGCAATTTTCTAATTTTTGGATTCCATAAATGCTTCGAAATTCAATAACTTCCACACCCTAGCTCCAAACACCACAAAACAAAGCTCGTACACCCCTCCTTGCCGAGAGCTTTCCGATGGTACCAAGTACGCGCCCGGGGGACGCATGGTCCGGGAGATCTCAATGTAACAAAACAAAACAAAACAAACAAAACAAACAAACAAAACAAACAAAACAAAACAAAACAAAACAAAACAAAACAAAACAAAACAAAACAAACAAACAAACAAACAAACAAACAAACAAACAAACAAAACAAAACAAAACAAAACAAAACAAAACAAAACAAAACAAAACAAAACAAAACAAAACAAAACAAAACAAAACAAAACAAAACAAAACAAAACAAAACAAAACAAAACAAAACAAAACAAAACAAAACAAAACAAAACAAAACAAAACAAAACAAAACAAAACAAACAAACAAACAAACAAACAAACAAACAAACAAACAAACAAACAAACAAACAAACAAACAAACATCCATCCATCCATCCATCCATCCAAACTGAAGGTATGGATTTGGAATCAAAATATCGTGGGCCCAATTTGAAGAGGGGCACAAATGTGTGCGCTTGTTTCACAGATCAATCCCAAGTAGAATTATAATTTTCTCATTGAAATTGTAATCTTCGTGAATTTTTGAAGCACTCTACCTTGAATTTACGAAACCGCCTATAAAGTGGAATCATAAATGTCCCATAAACATTCCCATAGCTGCCTTTCTGTGTATCTAATGGCACTAAAGTACTCACCAATAAAGGAATGACACATTATCCCATTGTTATCCCATTTTGACATTAATGCACTCATTTTGAATGGATTTGGATCTTTTTCTGGACAAATTTGGATGCTCTCTAGATGGAATTGGGGCCAAAAGTAGGGGACGGAATTTGATAGTGAACGGAATTCAGCTAGTCTACTTTATATACTAGCAACTTCAAATTGCAATGAATTGTTGTACTAACAATGGAGAAGAATGCTCACTCATTGCACTCTAGGTTTTTGTTGTGAATGTCAGATGAAATAATTGGATGATATTTTCTCTAAGATGAAAACATTTTCATTGCGGAGAAATATCATCTAACTATTTTATCCAATGTTCACGATATATATATATCTGTGTGTGTGTGTGTGATGTTAGGTTAAATAAATTCCACTTTACTGCATCCTGCAATTGCAAAACATGGCTTGAAATATGTTGCCTAAAATGAGCAATTTTCAACCTTAGCTTAAGGTCAATTTTAGATACATATGAAATTATTTCCTTAAAAAATCTACAGATTATTTCATTGTATTAAAAAGATAAATATTATGAATCCTAGAATTTTCTTTCAATTCCCAAAAAGATTCAATAAAAAATATATATAATTTGATAATAAGGTTCTTGCTTACATATTCAAATTTCAAGGTCATTTGAGTAATGACTATAGAAGAATTTAGTTCAAGAAGACACAACAAAAACATAGTTAGAAACATGGTTTAAGTTGTCAAGTATAATCCAAAGAAACAACTCTTGAGAAGACCCACATTGCAACTTAGACTACTTGTGGCTCTTTTCATGAGACGTTCACATGGTCCTGTACTATTGGATTTCCATTGGTGAAAGCAACAACAAAAGAAAAATTTTGCTCAAATAACTGTTGTTATATATAATTCACTTTTATGTTCTAATAAATTATGTAATATATAATTATATGCAAATAAAAAATTACTATGATTTGATTGATTTATTAGGACTTGTCCTACTTGAAAAGGATCTCTATTGCCTTAGGATCTAAAATCGATCTTGGTTGTAGTCCTAATGAAAAGTTTCATTGGTTTCATATTAGCACAAAACCTTTTATTTAAACTTGTAAGATAAACATATTCAAAATCATTAGTAATTAAAAATTATCACATCTAGATTCTTGCCAATAATGAAGACAATAATTTTGAGTGTAAGCAAAGTTTAAACATTAGAATATTTTGTCAACTTATGGTACACCTATCACATGAGCTTAGAAAATTCATAACTTATTCTTACATTGTCCAAATAATGCATCATAAATTGTGATGGAATCCTTTTTTGTTTACCAATTTAATTTAATAGGAACAAATCTTGCCACTTCATGAATACTATTCATAATGGCAATCTGTAGCCATTGAAAATGTCTTTTGACATTCCTAATACACAAGAGTTGCTTCATTTTTTGTCCTATACCATTTGCTTCCTTCTACTTTAGTATTTGAATATATATAGGGATTGAGGTTCCCTTGCAATGGTGCAATAGTGGTAGACAAATGCACAATAGGGTCAACCAGCTTTTACATCCTAATATAATTAATGAATAATTTTCAGATTTTCAAAAAATTATAGACAAATATAGAAAATTACTTCACCTATGAAAATGATTTTAGATGGTTTGGAAAGTTTTTTCTAATGCTATTATTGCCAAAACTTTCATGAAGCTGCAATTATATTTTCAAAAATATAATTATATTCTTTAAAGACATTATATATCCTAGTACAGAAGTGCACTAAAATTTTTGACAAAAAAGGATTGTTGATGGAAGTTTGAGCTATAATTTGTTTCATACATTCAAACCTATGAAAGTAAAAATTATATAGAAAAATTCATGGTTCTTCTTTTTTTACCTTAAAATAAACTATTATACATTGGTAATTAATTTTGATTGTTTATATACTTAATAAAAAACTTTTTCATAGATTTCTTCTGCAAATATGCTTGAAAGTATGAAATGTTAGGTGATTATGCTAAAGAATTTTTAAAACTAAATTTAAATATAAAGAATTGCTCGATTGCTAGATCTTTTTTAATTTTCTTAATTGATGTGTTTCATGGTCGCTATGCTTTTCCTTGGTTTGTCTTTTCAAATTAATGACAATCATTAAATAGATGTTTTAAAGTTTTACACTTAAAAATATTTCATTTTGAAATTTCTTACAAATTTTAAGATATTCCAAAAATTAGGCAATATAAAAGATTTTTTTGCAATATTTCGGACATTTCACGTATAGAATTTCAAACTTTATAAATATACTCAATTTATATCTAAACCTGACTATCTTGTAGGGTGGTTGAGATGTACATATGATTCAATTTATTTTACATTATGTTAATGGTGAATATTTTAGAAATTAGATTTAAAACTAGTATTTCTATCAAAGTGTGTAATGTACACAAAGTGAATTGTTTTTTGGGACTCTTGATTATGCAATTGGTTGACTACATCATGCATTTGCCTTATTGTTGTTTTGAATTTGTCCCAATCTTTTAACATATAACTAGAATAGTGAGGCTGTTCAGTGCCATTAGAAGAGATTTGAAGCCTCCAAGAGACCGCAAGTTATCCTGTGTTCCTATAGCGTTCCTAAACTGCAGGAAAGCTTTTGGTTGATGTGGTCGAGAGAGTGCCACGTCATTTTTGAAAAAATAAAAAATAAAAAAATAAAAATTGGCCTAAAATGATATTTGGGAGAGAATTTTTCTTTTCCTTCTCTTCTCTTTTTTTTTTTTTGAAAAAAAAAAGTTTTTGACAGCCCATACCAGCTGTTCACAAATCTGGCCAGATTGAGGAACGGGCCTGAAATGGACCTCCAATGCCCTCCAATCTCCCCTAATAGTTATACCATTATTTTAAAAAAAATAATGAATTAGCGGGTAAATTCCTAAAGCCCCTAAAGTTTGGAACAAAATACAAATGAGTTGTAAAATATAAGTTCTATAACGTTTTTGAAGTTTGCATCAAAGAAGACAATGGTGAAGTATAACTTAGAGTAGAAAGTATCCATGTGGTCAATAAAACTACTGATAGATACATCTCCAGTGAATTTTAAAAATTTCACTTCAAAAATTTACTAAAATATAATTTCTATCTTTAGCCTTTAGAATATTTATATAATTAGTCAAAATTAGAGTTTGAATTGTTTGTGAAAAAAAGCATAAGATTCAATAATATAAACATCAACATTTTTCTCAAATAGTAAATTTTTTAGCATCAGTCATTTTCTAATGGCTTTGCAGTATTGTATTATAATTTTTGTTTGGCCATAGCATTCTTAGTTTTGAATATGAAAATTAAAAGAACTTTATTCAATATGTGCAAAAATTCAAAATTTCGAAAAAAAATCTTTTCCATCCAAAAATATTGCCCAAAGTTAGAGCAATGACCATAAAATGGTTGATTGGGTCTTTATGAGAATGCAAACAAAATTCTTTAAATTTACTTTTTGTCCATAATATTAATAGTGCATTTTTGTTTTTATATAATATTATATAAATTTTAAATAAATAAAATGCCTTACACCAAACAAATATTAAAGCATTTCAAATGAAAAGTTATGGATGGGGCCCCTTATATTGTATCCAATATCTTGTTATTTATGGGCTTTTTAGAACAAAAAGTTATTTAAAACAAATGGCTAATTTCATTAAAATGGCAGTATTCCTAGTGCCATATTCCTTGTGCCATATTCCTTGTGACATTTTTTTAGACTACTCACTTTGATGAACATGTATAGATTTTAGACATTAAGACTGTTGTAAATTTTACACATCTAAGAACTATATGTATAGATTTCAGAGTGGCCGTTCTAAAAAATCTAGGATTGATAGATTTTAAATATCTAGGACAGATGTAGATTTTAGTCTGTAGGATAAATGTAGAATTTCAAAATGGCCAGTCTAAACTAAAATATGTGCCATTGTAATGGAATAAAATCATTTTAATGAAATTGGCCATACAAATGGATGTGGTGGTATGTCATAAAGACAAATTTTTTTTTGAAAGGAAATGGAGAGGGAAGATTAAGGACAAATATATGTAGCATTGCCATGTACTCAATTTCTTTCTATTGTATTCTAATTTAGTAAAAATGCACTCAAGTCCCTAATACAAAAACAAAGTGTGAAATTGGGGTTGAAAAGATTGGAATGGGATTGAAAAGTGAATATTTTATGAAGTTAATTAACATAAGCATGCATTTTATACATAAACGTGACAAAGTATTCATTAATTATTTCCAAAACCTTGAAAGATACTTCTGGATTATCATTGCAACCATAAAAGAAACTAATAAATCCACATTAGCTTCCAAATAGTCAAGAATAATCTCTCCTTAGGGTCAATAGAAAGCTATATGCTATTGCTTTGACAATCTATAATGTATTTCCTTTCAAAAATTAGGTGACTAAAATACATATGGAGTATGTTTTTTTGTAATAAAATTGTGTTTGTAATGTGCAATGACCAAAGGGATCACAATGGATCCTATCTAAAATTTGTTTAATTTTGTTGTGCACTGAAAAGCTCAACAGAAAATAACATTGATAATGATATGCAATGAATTGGTGATTTGGACATAGGATCCAATCTAACATATATTTCAATGCTTTAATCCTTAAAGTTCCATGACTATGTTTTCACCAAAAATACTCAAAGACTACCATTTTTAGAACAAGTATTAAATTTTTGAAATACAAACTTTTTTTGACACATGTAACCATAGGATCTTGTAGTATGCTGACTTGTGAACATGTGGTAAAAATTTCCACCGTGGATTGCAAGATATAAGCATTCAAATTAAAAGAAATCATTTTTTTGCCCTACGAAAAACAATGCGACTACACTTCACAAGCTCAATTTTCTATGAAAAAATGTCCAAAATGGTGGTGCTTCTTTGGATTCTTTTTTTAGACAAGTTGGCCACATGCTTGAAAGTTTTCACATCATTTGAAATTGTATAACATATAGGAAAAAAAATAGTAAGTAGAAAGAAGTAGAGAATGATTCAAAATATCAAATTGTTAAGAATTTTGTTATGGAATTGAAAAATGCCAATCCCAATGGTTCCAATGTTGTAATAAACAAACTACATCCTACCGATTTTATTTTTTCCAAAAAATATTGAAAATTGAGTAAGATAAGGGACTTCAAAGTTTTAAAGTAGAGAATCCATAACTGCCCGCAAACAAAAAATCCTCATAACTTTTTTTTGATCTATCCGGCTACTAGAGTTGAAAATCAAACTACATATCATGCAGTAACCTTTCAACCATGTAGTCAAAAGTTATGAAACAGTTGGGCCTTGAAAAATTTCCTTATTCCAACCTTCTATCAAAATTTGGGCCAAAAAATAGAAAATCTCTAGTCACACTTGCCTGCCAATTAACGCATGCTGGTCCTTTAGGGGTTAAAACACTCAAATTTCAAGCAACGGATGGATGCAAAAATGTTCCAAGTATATACAACTTTGTTTATTCATCCATTGAAATGTTTGTATATTCATGTATTAATTTTCTTACATTTGTAGGATTTTTATTTATTTTTAAATATTTTATAATTCAAGAAGTACCAATATGCAATATGCTTGACATCAAAAAAAAATTTCATGTTCAAGAAATGAACCATGAAAAAAAAATTTAATATATTAGTAAAATTAAATATCTCAAAATTTAACCATAGTTAATTTCTAAAGGACTATTGTCTCTCTGGGGGACAAAATGGATATTAAGCAAGCTCCTTTCAATTTTTAGCAAAACTTTTTAGAACTTAATTATAAAATAGAAAAATTTATTGGCTTCATAGGAAAATAATTTTTATTTCAATCGGTGCATGGTAACAAAAGTTATACCACAAAAAGCCAAAAATTACTTGGCAACCAAAAAAGAAACTTATAATATTTGAAATTTTTTTTTTTTTTAGATCATTATTTTTTCTAAATGTAAAGCTTTGATTCATTCCATTTGGATTAGTGATGTGATAGTTATGAACAATCTTGGTTTGGGGGCAATTTGAATATCTTCTAGAAAAAAAAACTTATAGAATTCATTTTTGAATGCAATTTTCACAATTTTTCAAAAAAAACTATCTGATAATGTCAAATTTGCTTGCTAGAACAATTGCACCATTGGAATTATTGTGTTTCAATCCCATCTTAGAGCTATCAGTAACAATTTAGTTTTTCTTTCAATCTTGGGCCTACTTCTCCTTAACCAAAGAATGAAAATCAAGTGTGTGTTTTTTTGAAAAAATTCTTAGTCTTTCAATTCAATTTTTCAAAACAAATTTTTTTTTAATTCAAAGTCTATGGTGCAATATTTTTCCACAAATGGCAGTCAAAGTTGTCTAAAATTGCAGACTAATGTTCAAAACTTCTTTTTTTCCAACTTTGAATGATCAATATCTCTCACCCTATATGATCAAGCTTCATGAATTTTTTACCACTCAATCTCACACAAGTAAAGTACAAGTTCCTATGGTGAGAGTCTAAAAAAAAGTTGTTTCTTTGGATGACGCAACAGAAATGGCAATTTTGAGTAAATTTTGACAAAAATTGGCCTTGGTACTTTAGGGGTTAAAACTTATAATTTGAACTTAAAGAAAAAAATTCTTGTGAAAATTTCAAATGTTCAATCTATAATGCATTTTAAGAAAAAAAATGTATTTTAGGTTTCAAACTTTATTGAAAACTAAATTAGTTAATGTAGCAAATGATATACTCATGGATATGATGTATAGGTCACATTTTTGTTTGAAAGTTGTCATTAAGTAATTTTTTTTTAAATACATTTTATAATATATATCTTATAGTTTTGGAAATTTGGACTATCAATTGGTCCTTAAGAAGTCAACCTTTGGATGTCTAATTCATTATTTCAATCAAATTCATTTGTCATTTATAATATTGTATTCTTTTCTTGTCTTTTCATCCATTTAACCCCTAAAGGACCATTGTCCCTTTGGGGGACAAATGCGTTTTGAGGCAAGTACCTACGGGCTAAAATTTTCTCCTGATTTTTTTAAACTTTTTTGGGAGGTAGAAAAGCTGATTAGATTTGTAAGAATGTTTTTTTTTTTCACAATCGGTGCCCAGGAACAAAAGTTATGACCAAATAAGCTCAAAATAGGGGACAAAGGGCAACGCGGGCAGCAAAACGAAAATTTGCAATTTTTTTTTTCTTAAGTATTTTTTTCTCATAGAATATATTTTTGTCTATCTAGAAAGCTTTGATTCATTTCATTTAGATTTGTTATGAGAAAATTATGGACATTCTTGTTTTCCGGGCAGTTAGAGCATCTTTTTGAAAAAAATAACTTGTAGGATTCATTTCTGAATGCAATTTTTCAAATTTTTCAATTTTTTTTTGCATGGTTTGGTTTACTTGCTAGAACAATCTCACCTTTGGGATTAGTGCATTTTAATTCCATCTAAAATATATGAATATTTTAGATTTTCCTTCTATCTTGTACCTACTTTTACTTAACAATTTTCTTAAGAATGATAATTAAGTTTTTTTGAATTTTTTTTTCCTAGACTCTCAACTCAATTCTCCACTACAAAATTATTAAGCTCAAAACTCTGTAGTGCAAAATTTTTATGTTGAAAATATTCAAAGTCAAAAAATTTAGTCCCGCAATGTGTTGAAAATTTTGTTTTTTCCACTTTAAATGCAAATATCTTGCAATTTGTGCGGTCAAAAATTCTGAAATTTTTTCTAAATTTTTTCATACTAGTTAGGTGTAAGATCCTATGGTAGATGTGAAAAAAAACATTTTAATTATTTTCGAACTCTTTTCTGTAGAAATGGCAGTTTTCAGTGTTTTTTGGCAGAAAAAAGGCCTTGGTCCTTTAGGAATTAAGAACTCCAGATGCTTTACAACCTTCTAAAACATATTGTCAAAATAACAATGAAATTTGGAGAGACATTTGTCTTAAAAAATCTTAATTGAAGTGTTCACAACTTAGTTAAAGTCCATCTTTTGTAAAAGTGCTTCAACTTCTAAAAAGTTTAAAGCAATTTCCCTTTCTAAAAATGCATGTACACCAAGTAGAGATTCCAACTTTCAAAGGGATAAAAGAACCCTCACTATGATAGGTGGTTGCAATCGAAGGAAAATATATCTTATACAAGGTTTAGTTTTACTCCTTGATGTTAGTGGGATTATTTTGTCCTTCTAAAGATTAACATATTTTTCTTTAATGTGGATATAACATTACTAGAACATTGCACTATACGTCTTTAAAAAGAATCTTTATTATGCATAAAAATATCTTATTTTACCAACCTAGATATCCTTTTGGCTTCTCTTCCTTTCAAAGTTCTCTTCTACACTCTTGGAGCTTTTTAATTCCTTTAACATTTTCTCTACTATTCTTTCCATCAATCTACTAGTTCAACATAAAAACTATTTCCTCTTAAAGGATGATCCTCCAAATGTTTCAAGAATGTCGTTGCAAATGTTTTCAAATAATACACTTTATGCAATAGGCTTTGCGTATTGGATTGCTTTACACTAGAAAAAATTATGTTTATTATAATAATCCTAATTTACCAAATATGCTGCTAGTGACTTTGATCCCATAGCATTTTCTCACTTTTTAGTTAGAGCATCCTCAATGCACCCATCATTGAGGGCACTGCAAAGGTAATTGTGTGGTGGAGCAAATAAAATGAGGCCCAATGCAACCTACAAGCTCCTCTTCATTTCTGAATTTACAACAAAACTAGCCTTTAGCTTGCCACTTTTTAGGTTTCTTGTAGTACCTTCCACCCCCACACCACACTATTGCTCAGTCAACGCCATTATAACAATAACCTCTGCTATAAAGACATACAATACTTCAAATCTCTTGGATGTTGTCAAAACAACATTCCAAAACAAGTATATTATGTCTACTTGTAGAGCCCACATTGAGCATAACACTATTAACCAGCCGAAACCATTCCCCCTTGGAAATTGGGATAATACCTCATTAGATCCCTAACAATGAATTTAGTATAGTCTGTAAAGAATCATTGGCTAGCTAAGAAGTTGCAGCGCTAGTGTCATTGGTTGACTAGGAAGTTGCATAGAGCCATTGGTTGGCTAGGAAGTTACAACATTGGAGACCCTTCTTTTGTAGAAAAGTAAAAAGGACCCCTCCAACATTGATTAATACAGTAGAACCTCTCTTAGTGCATACTCTGGCAGTGCATAATATGCACTGAGAGAGTTAGTAGGCTGGATCCAATTTCAAAGATTATTTCTGGAAGTAGTGTAGTTAGATGTCACGTTAGTTACTGGCCATTAACCCCTAAAGGACCAGTTGTCCCCTCGGGGGACAATTTGGGTCTGCGCAGGTTCCTACTGTCTCAATTTTTTGTGATATTTTTTGTGATTTTTTGAGGTTGTATATTTTTGCAAGAGCTTTGTGAAGATATAATTTTTATTTTAATTGATGCTTGGGAGCAAAGGTTATGGCACAATAAGCAAAAATGGAGTTTGGCGGGCAGCACAAAAAAAATCACAAAAAGTCAAAATAATTTTTTTTTTTAATTTTATAACTCAAAGGTCATATTTTTGTCTACATGTGAAGCTTTGTTTCATTCAATTTGGACTAATAATGAGAAAGTTATGGACAATTTTAGTTTTGCGGGCAATCTAAGCATCTTCTTGAAAAAATAACTTATAGAACTCATTTTTGAATGCAATTTTTAGAACTTTTCAGAATAAGTTGTTAGACAGGGTTAGATTTGCTTGCTAAAACAATTTTACCGTTGGGATTATTGTGATTCAATTCCATCTAAAAGCTATTAAAAATTTAGTTTTTTCTTCAATCTTGAACCCACCTCTATTTAACAAATTTTTAATGAGTGAAAATCAAGTGATTTTTTTCCTAAATTTTTTTGGTAGATTTTCAACTCAACTACTTAACATAAATAAGTAGAAAATCAAAATCAGTAGTGCAAAAAAATTTAACTAAAAAGATTCAAAGCCAAAAAATCTAGTCAAGCAAGGTGGAAAAAAACTTGTTTTCTTCACTTTAAATGAATATATCTTGCAATCTACGTGGTCAAAATTTCTGAAATTTCTTCCACATACTCATATACTAGTTAAGTATAAGATCTTATGGTTGGATATGCAAAAAAAAACAAATTTTTAAACTCTTTTCTCTTTGCAATAGAAATGACAGTTTTGAGTGGTTTTTGGTAGGAAAATCACCTTGGTCCTTTAGGGGTTCAAATAGGATGCTCTAAAAGCAACCATTTAAGGGCTGATCTACCTTTTTTTGTAGATTTGCATGAATAGAAATATTTTTCACTCATTTTCTTGGAGAAAAAAACCCGGATGCCCAACATAACACAAGTGGTTTCATATTTTTTGAAGCATGTTTGAATTAGTTATGAATTTCCTAAGATTTCTATTGTAGATACCTATTTGTGACCCTAGGTATCCCAAAATGCGTCCACTTACAATTTCTAAAGTGATTTGAGGAAATTAAGATCAATGACTAGCTCTTGCAATAAAGATTTTTTTTTTTTTATGAATTCAATCAATGACTAAAGTGGTCCACTTAACCCCAAAAAGCCCGTTGTCCCCTTCAAGGGACAAATGCATTTTTAGGCAGGTACCTACGGGCTGAAATTTTCTCTTGATTTTTTGAAAACTTTTTGGGAGGTAGAAAAACTGATTGGAAAGTAGAAAAATTTATTAGCTTCATGGGAATATAATTTTTTTCACAATCGATGCCTGGGAACAAAAGTTATGACCAAATAAGCTCAAAATAGGGGACGGCGGGTAGTAAAAAAAATTTGCACTTTTTTTTTTTCTTTTTTAAGTATTTTTTTTCTCATAGATTATATTTTTGTCTATCTAAAGGCCTTGATTCATTTCATTTGGATTTGTTATGAGAAAGTTATGGACATTCTTGTTTTTCGGGCAATTAGAGCATCTTTTTGAAAAAATTAACTTATAGGATTCATTTCTAAATACAATTTTTCAAATTTTTCAAATTTTTTTTTGCATGGTTAAATTTACTTGCTAGAACAATCTGACCATTTAAATAAGTGCATTTTAATTCCATCTAAAATATATGAATATTTTAGATTTTCCTTCTATCTCGTACCTACTTTTATTTAACAATTTTTTCAATAATGAAAATTAAGTGTTTTTGAATTTCTTTTTTTTGGATAGATTTTCAACTCAATTCTCCACTATAAATATTTAAAGCTCAAAACTTTGTAGTGTAAAAATTTTAAGTTAAAAATGTTCAAAGTCAAAAAATCCAGTCCCACAATGTGCTGAAATTTTTATTTTTTTCACTTTAAACGTAGATATCTTGCAATATGTGCGGGCAAAAATTCTGAAATTTTTTCCACACATTCTCATTCTAGTTAGGTGTAAGATCCCATGGTTAGATATGCAAAAAAAAAAACATTTTTATTTATTTTTCACTCTTTGCTAAAAAATGGCAGTTTTGGGTGTTTTGGGGCAGAAAAAAGGCCTTGGCCCTTGAGGGGTTAAAGACCACCTCATATCCATCATGTATGATTTTATAGGGTCGATTTGAAGAAGCCAGTCGCTTTTAGAGTAGACTACCTTACTGCACTTCTCCAAATGCATAAACCTCTCTTAGTGCACAGTCCCAACATTATGCACTAAAGGAAGTTCTACTGTAATATTACAGAGGTGTTTCTACCATGGCCCAAATGCAGTTTGTCATTGCTCTGTTCTATACTACAGATACAATGGTCAAACATGAAGTAAGTTAGTGAACATCTTACTCTAACTTCCTCACATGTAGCTTCTGTCAACACAAGGCCTTCCTCACCTTTGGTCCACAGCCAAACAAGGTACAATAGTGCTGAATACATAAAAAATGCTCCGTCTCACTGGTGGTGTTTCCGTGGTGGGTAGAAAATGGGATTGAACATAGTAATTCACCCAAGGTGGAAAATTGATCGTTCATACCATTTGGACGAAACCACACTCCACCCCACCACGACGGACAGACCTCACAAACCCAAATATGGGTGGGGCAACAGGGACAACGGTCTCCCAAAGTAGCAGCCTAGCAAATCAAATCTCGAAAAATCACTGTAGGAGGGTGAAACAGAAGGGGCTGAGGGTTATACCCCAATCAAAACCCAAGAGAAAATTCCTGCCTTCCTGCCTTCATCAAGTGAGGTTGGCGGACGGAGTGGCAGATGGATGAGCCAAAACGCTCGGACTTGGATCATCATGCCGCCCTGGGTCCCATGGAGATTGCATTTGCTTCCGCGGATTCGCACCCTCGATTGAAGGGTGGAAAACCGCTAACATGACCTGGTCATGTTCTGGAATTGGGTGCTTCGTACAATCCTCAGGTGCTCGGGGAATCCCTAAAAGATTAGTTGTTGACTTGGCCCCCCTTTTTATAAAGGATTTAACGCCCTTGGAGGCATATTCACATTGGAGTTCATATCAGACAGAATCACGACTTGGTGCTAAAAGTTTGCAAAGAGGATGGAGGATGGGACAAAACGAAAATTGCTTTGAAAAAGCTAAATTTAAGCCCTTGCATCCCTCACTGTTTGCTTTGGCTGCAGACATCAGAAAATCATAACTTCTGTGGGAAATGTTATCCCCATGATCAAGGCAATTGCCAGAACCACTCAGTCTGTCATTTCTTGGAGTGACATTAGGAAAAATTTCAGCCCTCCAGAAGGCCGCGAGTTTGGCACCCGCCTGGTGCAATTATGGGAAAAAATAAAAATAAAAAATTATTAATCTTTTGTTTAATCTTTTTTTTAATATTTAAAAATTGGGTGCTGACATGATACTAGTAGTGCCACGTCAGATTTTAAAATATTTTTTGTGTTTAATTTTTTTAATAAAAAAAATCCAAAAAAAAAAATTTAAGAAAAATTATTTTTTTATTCATTTAAGAAATTTCACCAAAGGGGTCCCGTAAATCAATTCCTTAGCAACCTTCTAGAGGGCTGAAATTTTTTCTAATGAGTTAGTGAGCAACATTTAAAAAAAATTTAGAAATGAACAATGTAACTTTGTATAAGACACTTTGGGAATGTTAAGGAAAACTTCATGATTTTGGACTGCGTAGATTGCAAGAGTAAGGTAGTCTGCTCTTAAAGCGACCATTTAACAGCTGTATGCCTTTTGGAGGAAGCTAAACTCCTTGAAACAATTTTCAATAAATTTTCATATGAAGAAAAATGGAATTGGCATCTAACCCAAGTCATTTCATATTTTTTGGACCTTCATGGAATTAGTTGCAAATTTTTGAAGTTGAAACATAGTGGTCACTAAAATCGACCACCTCCTAAAATGTACACCGTTGATACATTGAAGAAAACAAAATGCACCTATGATCGGTTTTAGAGTCCAGTCACTTTTAGAAACAGACTACCTTAACCCCAAAAGGACCAACATACATATTTTGGCTATATAGAAATTTTGGGCAAGTACATGTGACTAGAGATTTCCATATTTTTAGCCCAAATTTTAATAGAAGGTGGAGACGAGGAATATATTTCATATGCACTAAATTTCATGACATTTGGAAATATGAGTCAAAAGTTATGGCCTAATATGTTATTGTTTTTTTTGTAAATAGGCAGTCCAGGCAGATAAAAAAAATCATTGTTTTCAAAAACAAAAATTTGAAATTGGTTTTCTAGAGTTATATATATGTGGAAAGCGATTCATTCCATTTTGATCAATGAGTCAAAAGTTATGAGGATTTTTTGCTTGCGGGTAGTTATGGATTCTCCATTCTAAAATAAATCTTGAAGTTGTTTATTTAACTCAATTTTCAATATTTTTTGAAAAAAATAAAATTATAAGATGTAGATTGTTTATTATGGAGTACAACATTGCAACCATTGGGATTGGCATTTTTCAATTCCATAATTCAATTCTTAACAATCTAGTATTTTTAATCATTATCTACAATTGTCTACTTAATATCTTTTCCCTATATGTTGTAATATTCCAAATGATTTGAAATTTTTCAAGCATGTAGACAACTTACCTTGAGTAATGAATCCAAAGGGTTACCACCATTTTGGACGTTTTAATACAAAACAAAGCTACTTTGAAAAAGCTGAATTTAATTCCTGGCATCCCTCGTTTGCTCTGGCTGCATACATCAGAAAATCATAACTTCTGTAGAAAATGTTATCCCCATTTCTTGAAGTTTAGTGATCCAACAATATTTAACCCTTGAAAGATGGGCTAGAGACTGTGGAAATCATCCCTTTGGATATCATGTGAATCATTGGCTAAAAAATTTGCAAAACCGCTCATTGGAAGTCAAACTACTATAGAAGACTTCTCCTTTTCACAGCAAAATTACAAGGATGAGTAGTTGCATTTTTGTCCTATTGGAAGGATTCTCTGTCATCCATTGAAAAAAAGTCTTCGTTGGCATTTAAGGGGGTAAAAAACAATTTAAAAATGAAGAATGAAATTTGACATTTTATATTTTGTATAAGACACTTTGGGAATGTGAGGAAAAACTTCAGAAGCTTTGACTATGTAGATTGTAAAAGTAATGCGTGTTATGTTAGAAGAAGATGTTTACTGAGCCTTTGACTCATGAGAAAGGCTTCTTTTACCTCAAGGTCCAAAATCAACTTTAATTAGCTGCAATTCCAATGTACTGTTTCATTGGTTTTGCAATAGCACAAAACTTTCCACTTGTACTTACAAGGAACGTACATTCAAAATCATCAATAACCAAAAAAAACCTCATCTAGATTCTTTACTAGAGTGAAGACATGAACCCCTAAAGGACCAACATGTTTGAGAGGCCCAAAATTGCTTCAAAATACTTGTCTTGAAAACAAGGTCAAAATCTTCATCAATACGTACATTTTAAAAAATACGACTACAGATCCTTCAGTTAATTTTTTCAAGTAAGTCGTCCCAAAATATTAAAACAAATATCCCCACTCATTGCAAATTCAATGTGTCTAAACTTCAAAATGTAGTTTTTTCTAGCCCTTCTAAAAGGTAGAGTTTTGTTTTTCAACATTTTAGAAAAAACAAACATACATCCTATAACCTGTGAATTTTAGTCAATATGTTGGAAAATAGGTTGAAAACATATGCAAGAAATATTAACCAAAATAATTTCATATTCGTCTTTCAACCCCTAAAGGCCCAAGGCCTTTTTTCTGCCAAAAAACATCCTAAATTGCCATTTTTATAGCAAAGAGTAGGAAAAATTGAAAAATGTGTTTTTTACCCATCTAACTTTAGAATCTTACACCTAACTAGTATTAAAATGTGTGGAAAAAATTTCAAAATTTTTGACCGCACAAATTGCAAGATATCTGCATTTAAAGTGGAAAAAACAAGATTTTCAACACATTGTGGGATTAGATTTTATGACTTTGAACATTTTTAACTTAAATGTTTTGCACTATAGAGTTTTGAGCTTTAAGTCTTTATAGTAGAGAATTGCATTAAGAATATAGGGGGGAAAAAAATCCCAAAAAAACTAATTTTCATTATTAAAAAAATTGTTAAGTAAAAGTAGGTACAAGATAGAAGGAAAATCTAAAATATTAATATCTTTTATATGGAATTAAAAAACACTAATTCCAGTGGTGAGATTGTTCTGGCAAAAAAAACTAAACCTTGTAGACCTTTTTTCTTGAACAATTGTTAAAAATGCATTAAAAAATGAATCCTACAAGTTATTTTTTGCAAGAAGATGCTCTAAGTGCCTAAAGAACAAGATTGTCCATTACTTTCTCATAAAAAATCCAATTCAAAAATTTGCAAATTTGTTTTGCTGCCCCACGTCTCCTGTTTTGAGCTTATTTGGGCATAACTTTTTTTCCCGGGCACCGATTGAAAAAATATTTATATTCCCACAAAGCTTAGCAATTTTTCTATCTTCAAAAAAAGTTTCAAAAAATCACGACAAAAATTCAGCTCGTAGGTACCTGCCCAACATCCCATTTGTCCTTTGAAGAGACAATGGGCTTTTAGGGGTTAAAAATTTGTACAAGTGGAAGGTAACACAGAATGAAAGAAAAAGCTAATATGCTAGTAACTTTTACAACAAAATAAAATTCTTAATCACAATGGTAAGAATGTTCTAGTAAACAATTACTATTTTTTTTTTATACATTTAACACTTCATTTTTATTTTTATTTGAAAACTTTCAAAATTGATAGCAAAGTATGATTTTATATGTTTTTTCTACCTTCATTGCCCACAAAATAAAACAACCCATAACTTTTACTTCATTATTTGGAATTACATGGTTCAAATGTTTTTTAGTGGGTATCAAAGTATACAATTCCAAAAAACTTAATATTTTTTAGAATATTTTTTTTTATGCTCGTTTTGACACTGAAATTGAAAAGAAATTCTAAATTTTGCAATTTTTATTTGAATGACATGAAAAAAAACTTCACATATAGATTATAATGAATACCATCCAACCTAAAAGATTCCTGCAAAAATTCCAAATTATGAGTCAATAGAGGCTGTGCAAGTTTTAAAATAAATCAAAGTAGGTTCTTTGGTCCTTTAGAGGTTAATTTTGAGGGTAAACAAGGTTTAAACATTAGAACTTTGAGTCAATTTATTATACACCTATCAAAGGAGTTTAGAAAATCCATAACTTATTCTTACATTGTCCAGATAATCCATTGTAAATTATACTATAACTTAATTTCATTTATTGATTTCACTCAATAGAAACAAATCTTGTCATTTAATGATCAGAATACTTAATTGCAATTAATAGTCATTGAAAGTGCACATATTGTCATAAATGTCTATTAGATTGTTTTTGTGGTGTCTATTTAACATTCCTAACACTCAAGAATTGCTTCATCTTTGTATTAACAATGTTGTATATATTATTGTTCTTTCAAATTTACTCCAACCTTTCTAACATGTTTCTAGAACAATGAGGTTGTTTGGTGGTTGTACCATTAATTTTTCGAAGGTAATGAATTCAAATTGAAGAGGAATCCAAACAAACCACCTTTCTTTTTGTCTATAACATAGTAAGCCTTTGTTTCATTTTAATCACATGTAAATTTTAACTACCAAAAAATGCCATACACCAAATAAGTTTTGAAGCATGTCAAATAAAAAATTGTTGAAGTGATATTTTCTACTACACATAGTTTCTTCTTTCTTATACTTGCATGTTATATTATGTTATTTATAGTGTGAACTTGCCAAACTTTAAAAGTAATAGGTGCCAAAGCATAGCATTTGTTCCCTAATGCTATCTTCCTCTCCATGTTTTCAAGTAACACCTACTTTTTGATCAAAACATCCAACTGAAATTTTTTAATTTTAAATTTATAATAAGCTAGACCAAGTGTGGATCTTAGAACTTACTCTATGCAGCTACTAGGGCATATCATGTTAATCATATACTTGGCCAAATTTCGAAAGTAAAAGAGAAGTTTAGCACTTGTTGCTTGAAGCTGTTGGCCTTACTTAAGTTTTTTCATGTAGTATTATTTTTTATCTAGACACACACTAAAACTAAATTAATACATATTTTGAAAAAAGATATACATTTATGTACATAAAATGTATCTCTTTCTTCAAAAAATGCTCTTTGCAAAAACATTTTACACTTAAATATTGTCATTGGTTTACAATTCAAAAAGGTGAGAACTATAGCAATAAAAACTATAAAAAAAATTCTTTTAACACTTTTGTATAATTTTACCACTAGGGCAAAATTAAATTTTTTAATTTGGACCCATGGACTATGAATATGGTATTATTAAATGTATAATATATTCAAATTTTAATCAAATTAAAATTAAAAAAACAAACCAAAAAAATTCGTACAACATAGATTTAAGCATAATTGACAAGTCCTTGATTGTAGTTTTGGAATGAAATTGAGGTGTATGCAAAATTATTCCCATAGAATATCAACCTTTTACCATTCAAATCACCAACATGAAAGCTTAACCCCTACAGGACCAAAGTCCCCTCAAGGGACACTTGGGATTTTGGAGAGGTTTGTGTGATCTCAAATATTGACCTGATTTTTTGAAACTTTTTTTGAAGACAGTTAATCACATTAGCTTTCTTAAGATATAATATTTTTTCAATTGTTGTCCAAAAGCAAAAGTTATGCCATCCTAAGTCTTAAAAGCAACTCATGTGGTAGAACAAAAAAATATATATATAAATATTGACTAAAAATGAGAAAGTTATGGACAATGGCTCGTTTTTGGGGCAATCTACGCATCTTCTTCAAATATCAACTTATAGAATGCAATTTTTGAATGCAATTTTCAATTTTTTTCAATTTTTTTTTTGATTGGATGAAGTTTGTTTGCAAGAAGAGTCTCACCACTAGAATTATGATGTTTTAATTCCGTCTTAGGGTTTTTTTAAATTTAGTATTTCGTTCAATCTTGGACCTACTTCTACTTAACAATTTTTTTATATGTGAAAATCAGATTTTGATATTCTGAATTTTTTGTCTCAACTCTCAACTCAAATACTCAAGCAAAAAAATTTTAAACCTATGATTTACAGTGCAAAAAAATTTCACAAATGGTGGTCAAAGTCATCTAAAATTCAGGCCAGCATTCAAAAAACTTATTTTTCCAACTCAAATGCCTATATCTTCTAATCTGTACGGTCAAACTTCATGAAATTTTTATCACATGATCTAAGACAAGTGAAATACTGAATCCTATGATTATATTCTTTAGAAACAAATGTTTTTTTTGGTTTCTTGGGTGATCGCAGCAAACATGGCAATTTTGAGTGGTTTTGGAGCCAGAAAACGCCTTGGGCCTTTAGGGATTAAAAACAATTTTATTAGGAGATACTTATTTTCATATGTGTGCACTTTTTACACAAATGAATCCAAATAGATTAATTTTTTTCTTGATAAAATTTATAATTTGTATGAATACAAAACCATCTATAAGAAATGATAATAACCATCCCAAATTTAACCTAAAAACACTCCAAAGAAATCTTGGAGCAACTCCTTTAATTTGAAAATTTTATTTATACATAATATATCCTAAATCAACTTACACAAATAAAACTTCATGTCATACAAGCCTTTAAGCCTTAACCCCTAAGTGATTTCAAGGACACATTGTGGCCTTTGGATTCATACACGACCTGTATTCACCAAATTCTATGAAGTATTGGCCAAATATGTAAACTACAAAATTGAAGGTGCAGGCATCATTGCTTTTCATATGTTTTAAAAAAAAATTGCGATGGTCATTGTTGAAATGAGATGTTGTCAAACATGCAAAAGTGTATATTTCTAAAGAAATGCGTATATTGGAGATACAACTTCACAATATTTACAAAATTACTAACATGTCCGATGTAGCCAGAAAGTGTGTAGTTCAATAGAAGACTTCAGTGCACATTCAACAAAAAATAAATAAAAATTAAACGGATAGTAAACCAGTCACATCCAATGCTGTGTATATTGCATTTACTGTATATATAGATGCATTGAAAAACAACTAGAACCACTTAGGGGTTAAAGGACATTTTATGTCCAAGTTTGGTCAAACTTCATTTGATTTCTAAATGAAAATACACATTTCAAAATTTGGTATTTTTCACATGAAGCAATATATATTTAAAATATAATCAATTTTTTTGTAATAGTAAATAAAATTGAATTTTATATGATTAAAAATTTGAATGTTGTAAAACTCATAGTAATTACGAAATGTTTAAAATAATATGAAAAAATTAAAAAACAAACAAACAATAGTGCCAAACATTATGGTGTAATTGATGCACTCTTTGAGCTCATACCAAGATAAATTTGATAGAAAAAGTTCAAAAGTTGTGTATTTTGAGCTTTAAGAATACTATCTTCAAAGTGTCATAAGAATTATAATTTCTAGGATTTTGAAAAAAATTCAAATGGAATAAAGGTTATTGGAGCTACGTTTCCTTAGTTAAGCATAACAACATTTAAAATTAGGAACTATGCGAAAATTCAGGATTTAACTTTCAATGCCAATGTAGCTTGTAACGTCCTTCAAGGGTTAAACATTTAAGAGTCCATATTCACAACAATGTGCAGAATGTTCCTTAGTCTTTAAAAAATGCATCCATCTAAATATTCATTGCTTATTCTGTTAGGTGATTGTTTCTTGAATGATTTAAAATTCTAAAAATACTCTATTATATTATGTATATTTGTGTTAAAAATACTCTATAATTAAAAAATTGAAAGTATGTCAAATCAAGAATGATACCTTTGTAGTTCCCAAAGTAACTTCCCAAATATATGTAATGTCTAGTTTTTCAAAAGAATTATATATAGAAATTTTAAATGAAAATATATATTGCAACTAATTTAACTCTAAAATAGTCAATATTAGGATGCAATTGAATATAAAAATAATTTACATTTTACAATTATATTTATGAATATTTGTGATAGCAATTATAAATTTACTTGTATAGATGTAATTCATAATTCAAAATTTATAAGATTTATTTACAAATCAATACCAAATCAATTGTGTAAAATACACCTTTGCAAAACTTCAAATCAAAAAATAAATGAGAGTATTTATATGCCATTAATCAAGCATATTATCATTCATAGAGCAAAATTTTGAAGGAGCCTTAACTCCTAAATGTTGTGTGCTACCTACAAGTTGCATTCATTATCTTCAAAATTAATTTTAATCCAATTAGAAGATGCAAAGAAGGTGATATGAAGGTTGTTGCACACAAGAGGAAGCTACCTATCATAAATTGCTGATGGATTTCACTAATGTATGTAATATTTATATTTAAAAAATAACAATTATCAACCAAATGTTTAAGATTTTTGTTTGTTGCAATTTTCACTTTATGTAGAAAGTTGTAATGCTTTGAATGCAAATAAAAAAATCATGTTTATAAAATATTATATTAACCCCTAAAGGACCAAACACCATTTTTTGGCAACATAGCAATTTTGGGTAGCTCACTACGAATGGAAATTTTAGTTTTATTTCTTTGAAATTTTCATACAAGATGTGCCCAAGTAGTAGCTTCAAGGCCCAACAATTTTCATAACTTTTGACTTTATGGGTAAAAAGTTATTGCATGATATGTAATTTTCCGTGTTCGGCTGGCAGCCCGGGTAGCTCAAAAAAATTCTTTAAAAAATTCTTTTTTGAGAATGTAAAATTCGAAATTGGTTTTATAGATTTATATATACTTGGAAAGCTTTGAATTATTCCATTTGGATTAATAAGCCAAAAGGTATGAGGATTCCTAGTTGAAGGGAAGTTATGGAATTTCTACTCTAAAATAAACTTTGAAGTCCTTTCTCTAACTCAATTTTCAAATTTTTTGAATAAAACAAAAAACATTTGGTGTATATTGTTTATTACAACATTACAACCGCTGGGATTGGCATTTTTCAATTCCATAAATAAATTCTTGACAATTTAGTATTTTGAGTCATTCTCTACCTCTTCCTACTTACTATTTCTTTCTATATGTTGTACAATTCCAAATGATCTGAAAATTTTCAAGCATGTAGCCAACTTGCCTTGAAGAATGAATCCAAAGTGTAACCACCATTTTGGACATTTTTTCATTTAAATGTGACCATGTAAAGGGCAGCTGCCTGGACGTTTGCAGTGATTAAAAAAGGATTTTTGTCAATTCAAACGCTATTGTCTTGCAATCTACATGATGAAAAATTCTAAAATTTTTTCCACATCTTCTTAAAATAGTGTACTACAAGATTCTACGGTTACATGCGTTCAAATTTATTTTTTTCTAAAATTTAATACTTGTTTTAGAAATGGCAATTTTGGAACGGTTTTGGTGAAAACATATTCAAAAACCTTTAGGGGTTAATAACCTTGTACATTCAGTCCTTCATATCAAAATCATTGCCAAAATTCAAGTGCTCAAAATATAGTTTATTTTCCTGATGAGAAATTGAATCAAATTGTTTTAAAATTTATAAATTTGGTACAGAGATATGCCACTTGTACAGAACTTGTACCAATCAAGTGCTTCATGCATGCAATGGTGCATAATGGGAATTGGTATATTTCCATTATGCAATGTGCACCACTCACCCAACCTTTTTACATTTCATTTTCATTTTAATAATAGTAGAATTGAACAAAAGTGAAATTAGGGAGATTTTTGTAGGTTGGAAAAATGGTTTGTTGTTGGTATAAGGTAGTCTCTCTATAAAGCAATCATTTAAGAGCTGGTTGCCTTTTCAAAGAAGCGAAAATCCTTGAAACAATTTTCAAGTAAAACTTTTATAGGAAGAAAAATGGAATTTTCATCGAATCCAAGTTGTTTCATATTTTTTGAACCTTTGTGGGAATTAGTTGCATATTTTTGAAGTTGAAATCCAATGGTCACAAAAAGCAACCACCTCTTGAAATGTACACGGTTGGTACATTAAAGAACGCAAAATGTAACTATTGCATCACAATCCGTTTTAGAGCATGGGCGCTTTTAGTACATAAGTACCTTTAACTTCCTGTCTATTACCATAGCATTTTCCTTTATCAATTACTCCATACAATGTTTAGTTAGTGTAATTTGGACCTCAAAAAACACCCCAAAGAGTAAGGTAACTACACCTAACATCAACCGTGTTCTAATTGCGACCCCTATCTAGGAAGGACTGACATGTTACTTGAAGTATGTTCTACTATCAATGATGAGTTAGGTAAGCTTAAATGGTCGCTTTAAGAGCATACTACCTTATATACAGTGGCCCAAATGTGTTTGTTTTTTTCAATGAAAATTAAAACCCAAATCAACTGTCAAATCCAGGTCTTGTGCCTAGTAATAAATCCTGGAACGGTCGGGAGGTGAAGCATTGTTGTCGAACTTCATATTCGTAACATCTGCAGGTACGTAGAATCATTTGAACTTGCTGTAGAGTACCAGTACCTCCAGTCCTCTAAACATCCATCTCTGGGTCAGTAAGCCACAGTAACTGTCACTAACTTAATTATTAATATGTCCAGAATGATATTGAAGGCGGTGCAATGGAAGTTATGAGATGATTTGGATTTGAGTCCAAGCTAAGTTATTAGTATTTCATGTGTGATGGCCTGATTGGTGGGAATTTGGAGCCGGGAGCAGGTACCATAGACACAGCCATTAGTTCCGCATGATGATCTCTTAATAAGTTGGTACTTTCCCAGTACAAGAGAACAAATTTGCCCTTGGTTTGCTCGCAAAGTCGCAATGGGTGCAAAACGTTCCGGGGACACAGCGGTGGTTGAATGTTTGGTTGGGTCTTTGGATTTGCAGACTCGGACATGTTTTGTTGCGGCAAGGCTGATGTTTTTGCTTCTGTGGTCTGCTTTCATGTTTTCCAAACTCCAAATGCAATGTTACCAATATGAAGTTGTCCGTAACATGGCTCAATAAACAGACTTTGTGGCAGGAGTTGTGATAGGGGTCATGACATTGTGTATAGTTAACCATTAAAAGTTTTTTACTATGCTTTCATCAAAAATGCTCCAAAACTGCCATTTTTAATACAAGTATCAAATTTTAGAAGAAAATCATTTTTGGACACATGTAACTGTAGGAACTTGTAGTACGCTAGTTTGAGAAGATGTGGAAATTTTTTTAGAAATTTCCACCTTGTAGATTGCAAGATATTAGCATTTGAATTGACGGCAAAAATCCTTTTTTTGGCCTTACAAAAACCTAGGCAGCTGCACTCTAGCAAGGTCAATTTTTTTTTAAATGTCTAAAATAGTGGTAACACTTTGGACTCATTCTTCAAGGCAAGTTGGCTACATGCTTGAAAGTTTTTTAGATTATTTGAATGTGACTTCAAACAAACAAGCAAACTCTTAACCCTTCTAACAAAGGATAGAAGAAAAATATTGTACTTTTTGACCAATAACTCTTGGGAACAATCATCCTAAGTAAGTGAATCACGTTATGCAATTGGAATGAACAAGTTGGACTTCTTTTTTTCAAGTGTTGAGGCAAATTATTTTCCAAGGCAAGAGGTTCTTGACCTCAAATACTCAAAGTAAGCCATGAAGAAATTTTCCTATTGTCAACAACCTCTCTTGTGAAATGTATCATTTTTATCATTGTCACTAGACATACCTCCTTGTAAATTATATGTAAGATTGTCTTCATGATCTAATAGTTTTTATTTTTTTAAAGAGTCTAACTTTACCAAAAAACATAGTTCTAGACCTAGGATAGTTGGATTGTATTTGGTATACCTCCATATTCTTATAATAAATGTTCCACACCCTTCCTTTTTTGTCCTAAATAATGTTGTGTGAATTCTTTGTTTTTCTTCACGAAGAAAGAAGATCCTCAAATGAACCGCTAAATTATAAAATTGAAATGATTACAAAGTGTGACGCTTGCGCATTGTGTGAAGCCACATGACCTATAGTAGAACTCCCAATAAGTTCTTTGTTTTGGTAGTCACTGAATTTGGATGTGGCAGATTCTAAGCATTAGATTTGGGATTTTTAGAATCCTTATCTATATTGATCATATCAAGGCCTCTATGGATGTTTTTTTTATAACCTTACTAAATAACATTGTTCTAGGCCTAAGATAGTTGGATTGTTTGGGGTATATCTCCATATTCACATAACAAAATGCTCTACACCCTAACTTCCTGTTTTGTCCTAAATAAGGTTGGGTGAATTCTTTGTTTTTCTTCTATAAGACAGAAGGTCCTAACTTGATTGGACCACTAAATTATAAAATTGTGATGGATGGAGATGATAAGCAAAGTGTGACGCCTTTACATTGTGTGAAGACCACATGATCTATAGTAGAACTCCCGATAAAGTCATCATTTTGATAGTCATTGAATTTGCATGCGGCACACTTCAAGCATTTGATTTGGGATTTTGGAATCCTTATCCAAGTTGCTCATATCAAGGCCTCAGAGGATGTTTTAAAATTTTTTTAGTTTTTTTTCCTGAGTGGAAGCAGTCATATCTGGTACCACCAGCATGACATGGAATTATCAGCACCTCGGAGTTTCCTGAGCATCGTAGGCATGCACGTGGAAGGAGAGAATAATGAAGTTATGTCATTCTCCCCGATTTCATGCTTCTTATTCTCCACTTCAAGTTGATATCAAGTCCACAAATCCTCTCCCAAATCCCCATTTCCTGGAGATCTTTCAATCAGTTGACTCCTGCTGTGCTGCCAAGTATGTGGGTCATCTTTAGTGCGTATTTGAAACCTGCTTTTAGAAGCTAAGGTAGGATGCTCTAAAAGCGACCATTTAAGGGCTGGTCCGCTTTTTTCGTAGGTTTGTATGAATAGAAATATTTTTCATGAATTTTTCAGAGAAAGAAAAATGGATGCCAAACGTAACACAAGTGGTTTCATATTTTTGAAGCATGTTATAATTAGTTATGAATTTCCTAAGATTTTTGTTGTAGGTACCTATTTGTGACCCTAGGTCTCCCAAAATGCGTCCACTTACAGTTTCTAAAGTGATTTGAGGAAACCAAGGCCAATGATTGGCTCTTGCAGTAAAAACACATTTTTTACGGATTCAATCAATGGCTAAAGTGGTCCATTTAAAGACGACCTCATATTCATTCTATACAATTTTATAGGGTCGATATGAAGAAGCCGGTCGCTTTTAGAGTAGACTACCTCAGCAGTATAACTCCTTGAAGGCATATTGCTTGATGCACAAAAAACTAATTTTCCTTTTAACAACTCTATAAGGGTTGAGCACCCATTATTGCCATCTAAAACGTATCCCCTAAAATCTCTTAAATAGTGAGGTGTTTTGAGGCCCAAAACTACTGTAATGTACTTTACTCCTAACATGTAATGCCCAAAGTTCAATTTTGGGAGGAAGTACTTGAACTTCAAAAAGTAACCTTTTCTAGCATTTCCTAGAAGTGAAGCATTGTCTTCCAACATTTTTAGAAAAACATGCATGTATCTAGAACTTGAATGTGCAATTTAGCCAATATGTTGTAAAATGGATAGAGAATATATATTAAAAAAATATATTCCAAAAAAACTTTCAAATTCTAATTTAAAAAAAATATTAAAGTAGAAGGTGGTACTTGATGAAAGAAAACTTAAATTGCTAATAATTGTGACAAGAAATTGAGAGTTGAAAATCCCAATAGTGAAAGTGTTCCCATTAGATGAGTTTTGGGGGGTCAGGAGGGCCGTTTCGGGCCCGTTCCCGACGCTAGTCCCCCCCCCCCCCCCCCCCCCCCCCGCAGTTTCAGGGAACGACTGTTTCTGACAAAAAAATTTCAAAAAAAAAAAAAAAAAAAAAAAAATTTTTTTCATTCTTGAAATGAAAAAAAAAACAGAAAAAAAAATTTTCATTTTTTTTTTTGAAAAAAAAATTATTTTCTTCCGACGTGGCAGTCGCTCGACCATGTCAACGAGTTGCCACGGCCCTGAATTCGGCAGTTCTCACAAGTTTTCACAGGTTGGGAACACGCAGCCCTCCACAGGGCTGATTTCTCATCTAATGAATAAACAACATATACACTTTCTTTTTATTTCTGTGATAATTTTCAGAATTGAGTTCAAAAAACAACTTTATTTGTTTTTTCTACCATCTACATCTACAACATAAAAGTACCCATTGATAGATACTTTATACATTGTTGGTGTTAGGCCTAATGTGGAAATATACCTCCATAAAGTACTTCTAGAATTTCAAGTGTGGATACTCAAAAAATCTTCAAATTATTCATTAAAATCAAAAGTGCAATGAATTAGCAAAATTGCATTTTAATCCTTGGTGTCATCATGAAAGCCATTTCAAGCCATTTTTTATTTTTATACAGTCCCCTTCCAATGCAATATTTATTGAATTCTTGTGAATTTTTTATCAAAGGTGTGTTCCACTACTAGCTTGATGCCTAGAAATTTTTCAAACTATTCCAATTTGTGATTAAAAATGTTTTGCTTCAAAAGGACATTTTTTTTTAATATTGAGTAGTTTCAGGCAACCACGATAGATAGGTTTAATTGGGCTGAGCTTTTTTATACATACTCTCAACATAATTGTTAATATAATCAAAAAAGTTGAAAGGTATACAAGTATACAATTTTCACTTATAAGGCCTCTAGAATTGGGCTTTGTAAATTTTGACCACTGCCCAAAGATAGAAAGTGCAATTTCAAAGGTTTATAAATAAAAATCATGTGCTTTCATACCTTTCAACTTTTGGAATTATATTAACCATTGTGTTGAGAGTATGTATAAAAAAGTTCAACCCAATTGGACCTATCTATCTTGGCTACTCAAAACTACCTATAACTCAAAAAATATGTTCTTTTGAAGCATATTTTTTAACTACGACTTAGATTAGTTTGAAAATTTTTAGGCATCAAGCTAGCAGTGAATTACACCTTTGATAAACATTTCAAAAGAGTCTAACAATTATTGCATCAGGAAAAGCATGGCTTTAAAGCAAAAAATGGCTTGAAATCATGCCTCAAGGCTTTAAGGGTTAAATAGCTAGTGGTTCTTTAAAAAATAAAAAATAAAAATAAAATTCATGATTACAATGATAACATTCAACTTCACTTTGATTCAACTAATATTAGGTAATGAGATGAAAAACATGAGTTTTTTTGTGAGCAGTTATAACATCACTTAGAATAATTTATGATGTTTTTTAATTCAATTTTAAAATTTCAAGAAATATAAGCTGAATTTGGTTTAGGTTGCTTGCAACAACATTGACTCCATGAGGATTGCAATTTTTTAATTACAATATTATATATGGTTAGCAACAGTTCAATCTTTTCTTTCATCTTGTACCTCCTTCTATTTCATTATCATAAAAAATTAAAACAACTTTTAAAAACTTATTTCTAAATACTTTTATCTCAAATTCTATAAAATTATATGAAACTAAAAGATAATCTCAATAGACTTATAATGAAATTTAGTATTACGTTATCTATAGTGTTATTTACCCCAATGCCTTATTCTCTCTAATTCTCATTCTAGTTGACAATTTGCGTATGTGTTGACAATTGGTGTAAATGAAAGAGTACTAATTACTATAAATTGAACAATCTTGGTACTAATTTAGAGTTTTGGATGAAAATTTAAATCAAAATCAATATTCTTATTGACATTAAGTGCTGATAACATTAGCAATGTTGTTGAAATTTAGTGTTAGAATTTTTGATTAGTACTCTTTTGGTTAGAGTTCCAAACAATTTCATTTGTTGATTTTCAACACTATAATTTTGTAATTCAACGTTTTTGAACTTTTTTCGGACCATTTAACTTTGTAACATCATTGCAAGCACTGAGAGTCTTATGGAAGATAGAAAATCTTTGATTGTAGATGCTCATCCTTGGAATTTTATATGAAAAGGAGAGATCTTGGACAATGGTTTGATCTCCAATGAGTAATGTTGGGTTTTTTTAAGCAAATGATTTATATGGTACCAAAAAAGATAAGTTCCACGGTGAGTTGCTCCGCGTTCTAGGGTTAACCTCTAAAGGACTAACATGTGTTTTTTGGCTATATAGAAATTTTGGGCAACATTAGAGAAAATCTGGACTCACTACAGGGCTGGTTGGGGTGCGTGCCAATGTGCAATTAGAGAAAAAATTAGCCAAAAAGCTGCAACAGTCAGTGTAAGATGAGCAGTCAGCCAAGGTGCCCCGTCGGACTGCCGATTAAAAAAAAAAAAAAAAAAAAAAAAAAAATTAAAATTATTTTTTTTATTTTTTATTTATTATTTATTATTATTATTATTATTTTTTTCCCCTGTATTTGCACTCCCGCCGAAAATCTGGACTCTCCCAAACAGCCCTCTGGAGAGTCCAGATTTTCTGTAATGGTACGTGTGACTAAAGATTTTCATACATTAGAATTTAGCCCCTCTAAGGGCTGTCCAAAGTTGATATGCCATGCTATTCTTTGCATGGCCTATTAGCTTCGAAATTGTTCTTGGTAAGCAGTCAGAGTCTCTGACTGCTCTCTGACTGCTTGCTGGAGCATTCAAGTCTCGCAAAATTTTACTTTATTTTATTTTATTATTTTATTTTATTTAATAAATTTTTATTCAAAATTCTGGGTTCTTGTGCCACTACCGCTGTAGTTTCAGTAAAGTGGAAATAGGGGAAAAACGATTTTTTGAGCAAAATAAAAGCAGATTTGAGGGTACCTCGGAAGGCTGTGGAGCAGCCCTTTGGAGGCCTAAAATTTCCTCTAATGTTTTGGCTCAAATTTTAATGGAAGGTAGGGACAAGATATATCTTTCATAAGCATAAATCTCATGACGTTTGAATAAAAAATCTGAAATTTGTTTTTATTTTGCTTAAAAAATCATGGCCTAATATGTTATTTTTTTGGATGTGAATAGTAAGGGCAGATAAAAAAAATCTTTTTTTTCAAAAATAAAAATTTGAAATTGATTTTTCAAAGTTATATATATATATATATATATGGAAAGCTTTGAATCATTCCATTTGGATCAATGAGTCAAAAGTTGTGAGGATTTTTGTTTGTAGGCAGTTATAGATTCTCTACTCTAAAGTAAACTTTGAAGTCCTTTATCTTTTTTTGTTTCAATATTTTTGGAAAAAAATAAAATTATAGGATGTAGATTGTTTATTACACCATTGCAACCATTGGGATTGGCATTTTTCAATTCCATAATTAAAGTCTTAACAATTTAGTATTTTGAATCATTCTCTACTATTGTCTACTTACTATTTTTTCCCTATACTAGTATGTTGTACAATTTGAAATGATGTGAAATTTTCAAGCAAGTAGCCAACTTGTCTAGGAAAAAGAATCCAAAGAAACACCACCATTTTGGACATTTTTTCATAGAAAAGTGAGCTTGTCAAGTGCAGTTGCCCTGTTTTTTGCAGGGCAAAAAAAAAATGGATTTCAATGAATTTGAATGCTTATATCCCGACTTATATCTAGCAATCCACGCAGTGGAAATTTCTGAAATTTGTACCACATGTTCTCAAGTGAACCAACTACAAGATCCTATGGCTATATGTGTCAATTTTTTTTCTTTCTAAAATTTGGTACTTGTTCTAGAAATGGCAATTTTTGAGCGTTTTTGGTGAAAACATAGTCCTTGAACTGTAGGGGTTAAGCATTAATTTGAGCTAGGCTCCCATCACTCAAGTGTCTAATTTTTTTTTGGGATCTTGTTGGGAGTCAAGAGGAGTGTCCCAATTTTCTTTGCATGCATTTTTTGCCTAGACAATCCATGAATAAACTATGAATTTTCAAAGTGCTGAAAATAGGCTTATCCAAAATTAGGTGCACTTGTCTCATGGGGACTGAGGATTAGGCTCCTGCTCCATTGATCTGCACCAGCAAGGCAGCAACGCAGTGAGGTGTCATCCTCAAAACAAAAACAAAAAGAGGCCCTCAAGTGCTCCCTAGTCACTACAACAGTGCAAGAGCTATCGTCAGCCGCCTTTCCACAGGGGTGGGGTAAAGCAGAAGCCATCCCACCTCAGCCTCTGAAATTCGTGTCACGTATGATTCACAAGGCAATTCCATTTGTGCAAACCCCGGAATTCAAAGGAAGCTTATTAGTCTCATCGAAATGAAATTCTTCGCACCAATCCCAGGAGTCCGATTTTCCCTCCGAGGTGATGCTCTTGATTCTCCGGCCCATATACAGTATGATGCTCTTGATGCTTTACCAATGATATGAGAATATGTAAAAAGCTCGCCGAAGTACCCGGACAGAAGCGGGGTCGGGGAGAACAGTGAGTTTAGAAATTCTTCTCACGTTTGAATCACAACTGCTGCAACTTCAAGAATGCCGCAAAACCAAAGGCAAAAGCAAAACGAAAATTTCTCACGAATCACAAACCATTCTTTACGAGTCCATAAATGAATGGATTTTCTCAAGCGATTCTCTACCGGACCACGATAGTTACTTGCAATGATCTCCAAATGTGATTTTCATCCGCGGCTCAAGTTGCTACACAAACACTGCAACATGGGAGCCTTACCGATTCAAATTCTACACGGTGGTGCACTAATTACATGATTAGTGGTAACAATTCTAATTTCTTTAGGGTAGAACTTGCGCTAAATTTAACCACACTCGTATACAGGATGCAATATGTGAAAAGCTACACTGATTTGTCATTAGTGAGAGGGGTCAATTACCGTAGCGGTCACTTAGAAAATTTGTCTCCCTACAAACAAGATTTTATTTTTTAGAAATTGATACAATGAATGCATGTTTCATTTCAACCTGCACTGATTGAAAATATTGTGACTTTGGTAAAGTAGTGTCACAAGCACTACAGTAGTAAGACAAATCCGTGCAGTAGGAGAAGAGGAGAAGTCCTGGAGTACGAACCTGGCTAGAGGCGAAAGGCAGGGACACCACTCGAGTTGAAACTGAAGAATGAAAGAGGTGGGGTAAGTAACTAACTACAGGCATAAGAAATTGTAAATAAGAATTTCCAAGGCGTCCAGTTCTAGGCCTGAAAATCAGGAGCTGGTCGGGACGCCGCAGGTTTGCTTGCTGATTCGCGCACCTGGCGCCCTGCCGAATGACTGGAGCCTGACTGGGCTAATCAGCTCCAACGCACCGCGGCGGATACGGCAACGATTCCCTCCGCCAGACCAGCCAGCCAGCCAGCAGCTGGAGTAGACTGTGATAAGGCCAAATGGCAGTCCAAGCAAGCACTCACACAGAACTTTAGTGTAACTTATGGTACTTCAGCTCCTCCACTGAATTCGTCGTTTTCTCCAACTAAATGTATCTCCATTCCTAGCTGCAGTAGCTAGCTTGGGTTCCACATCACCGGTGGGCCTCCGTCCCGAGCTGCTGTAATTGCGCCTCGAGACGCTATATAGACCACCCGCGCCTCCACTCTCGAATGATTCGAACAACTCACAGTCAGGCTCTTATTTGGGCTCACATTGGAGTTGTCTGATTATTAGCTTCGAGTTCACGCGTCGTAGCCGGCTTGAGTACGAAGGCGGACTGATTTTCCAAGTGAGGAGGATTTTGGTTGAGTTTTTGCTGTTTGGACGCTTTTTTGCTGTTGGAGGGTTGTCAGGTCCAAGCTTGCTGTTTGATTCAAACAGTGATGATCGGCGTGGAGTTGAAGCAGTAGTGACATTGGCGTCGTGAGGTGTTTATTTTGGTTGATCGATGTTATGTTGTTTTGTGAGTGGATTTGAGTGGTTTTGAGTTTGGGGTGGGAATTAGAGTTTGAATTCGGTAATCGATCGATCATGCCGTCTCAGTATCGTCATGGGGAGTTAGCGAGCGTGCCGATGCACTCGCCATTTTCGTATGCGATGCCTTGTACACCCCAAGCGCACTGTCGATACGAGCCAGCGGTCGCTTTCTCTTGTAACCCGTCGTCCAGCTTTGGTTCGCTGAGTTTCCAGGATCCCGAGAGCTGGTTTTCTGGTGCGGGAATGGAGACAACGACGACGACGACTCGCAGCGGATCCCCGCCCGCGTTTTACAATTTCCAGCACCCGTCGGAGCTTCCGATGGGGGGCTCCGGCGGCGAGGACTTGCAATTGGGGGTCAGCGTCGACTTGCTGTCGCCGCCCATGAATGGCGCGAATGACATTGTGACCACCCTGCAGGGCCCGGACGTGAAGCCGAGCGTGGACGGCGAGCTCAACCCCGTCACCGTCGTGACAGACCTGAACGCGCCCGCTACCATGCCCGTGGTGGCGCGGCAGCGGAAAGCGGCTGCGGCCGCCCCGCGCCCGTCGTCCTCTGCGGGCGCGCTGGGCAAGACGAAGGCTGCCAAGACGAAGGGCGCCAAGCGCGTTCGAGGGCCCGGGAAATCGGCGAGCGCACCCACGAGCCCTTCGGATGTGAGACGCAGTAGTCCCAAGAAACTGCCGACGTCGAAGAAGGGGAACGCAGGCGGCAAGTCTGGCGACGCGAAGTTGAGAGTGGTTTCGCAACGCGAGAATCACATCTGGTCTGAGCGGGAGCGACGCAAGGGCATGAATTACCTCTTTAACACGCTGCGGTCGCTCCTTCCGCACCCCGTCGATAAGGTCCATCAATCTTCTCTTCTTCCAGTCAGGTTTACTAACTTGATTTCAACAAATACTTGCATTTGAAGATCTACTTAAAGTTTGAAGCTCGAATGCCAATACAATCTGGTCGCGTCTTATTGCAAACATTACGGATACTTTGTGACATAATTGACCACGACGAAGAAATCGAGATGCCTGGCTCGATATGCCTTTCGCCGTGTCCAATTAAAATGAAGGGATGCAGTCATCGAAAGGATCAACGGCTGCATTTTCGCGTATTCGTTTCCTCAGATAGAATTTGATCAATTAGTTAGAAAATACTGTTTAATTTTGACGATGAGCTGGGAAGCGAGAAAGTTCGGGATTGGAACGCCGCTAGAAGTCAGTCAGAACTATGGTTTCCAGAGCTGATGGTGTCGTTGAATCGGATTACTGTGTGGCAGACGGATAAGTCGACGGTGGTGGGGGAGATCATCAAGTACATCCAGTCTCTGCAAGTGAAGCTGGAGGTGATGACGACGAAGCAGCAAGTGATGCTGGCCACGCGCACCGGCGGCTTCAGCAGCAGTAGCAGCAGCAGCAGCGCGCCCCTACCGAAGGTGTTGGTGGCCAACGGGCTGACGCTGGTGGACCATTCCAGCGACCCGATGTCCATGACGGCCGTCACGGCACTGCCGCCGCCGGGCAAGGAGTCGTGCCTGCAGTCATTCCTGGGCACCAATGTGGGCATTCACGTGTGCGGACGCAACGTGTTCATCACCACCAGCAGCCCGCGCGGGCGACGCGGCCTGTTCCAGGAGCTGCTACTCGCCATTCACAAGTACGACCTCGACATCATCAACGCCACCATCTCCACCAGCAACGCCTCCATTTTCCATTGCTTGCATTGCCAGGTGGGGACTACTCTCCTATCTCCAAAAGTAAATTCTATAATTTAAATGATTGATCCTTGTTAGCAATTGCAACGCGAATCCAGCATACATTCGCTTATTTAGATACAGAAGGCAAACGTTACACGCAAAATTCCTCTCTCACCACCTAGCTAGAGTCTCTTATTTTTTCACTGTCAAAAAAACTGTAGTTTGAATGTGTGATAAGAGTGCTATGAATAGTGAAGGTGTCAGTGGCAAACGAACGATCCATTTCTTTGAGTTGGCGTGCCAAAATTGTGGCATTTAACTGCTGAAAATCAGGACAGGAATAATTCGGAGGTGCGAGATGGATATTTAGCCCGAAGAGTGTGAATCTCTATAAACTTCGCCGTTAGAACGAATAAGACACTGCAGAATATTTCAGATCATTGTCATTTAGAGGATTGAGTGTACGACCACACGTTCAAACACCATTTTCTAAGATAAATATAAGTTTCGAAGGACCGGATCAAATTGCTTATGCGATAAATAGATTAGTCCGTGTGGGATCTTTCGTACAACCACTTGAAATACCGTGCGTCCACGGCCGTGATGCTGTGTACAATGCCCGAGTACAAGCCATTGAGACGTTTAGTGGTACTGCAAAGGTTTAGCACATCATTCGCATCAGATTTCGGACTGGCCCGGGGTAATAAATTACTTTCTGAAATAATGAGCACTCCATTTGTCCTGCTATAGTTTGTGCTGATCGATTCAAGTAGGTACTAACATGGTTTGGAGTTGATGATGAAATTCTGTGAGGAAAGTACCGGAATATTGTAACGTAAGTTCACTTGCTTCAATTGAGTATATCTCCATGTACATGTCCTCTTCGGAAGATTCGTTCCCGAGCGCAACTGCAGCTTTGATGAGTAGCTAGCTTGAAATACTTTGTTAATCTCTGCTCTTGTTATCTGCGTCCATGCGGCTTAGTTAGTAGAATTACTCCAGATAAGTTTGCAATTATGCTGGTCAACTCTTAGCACCAGATTTATTATTAAATCTCTTGGTTTGAATTGATTATTCTTTCTTTGCAGACATCGCTGGATACAGAGCTTCTCAACCATGACCTGCACAGCGCCTTGCAACGTGTGATAGCCAACTATGGGTCACAATTTTACGAGCCTTGAATGGTTGAAGCTTTCCTTAACATCTTGTAGCTGAAGCCATCAAAATGTGAATGCAAATCAATCAAGATTGTTGGGGTTGATATGTAAACTTGTGACACAAAAGAGGTTCAGCATTTGCCCAACTTTTGAGGGTGATGTGAAGTAGGCTATAGAATGTTATGTAGTCTAAATTCACACAAGGGGAGAGTTTACTTTACTTTTTTCGAGGAAGAGCTACATATGGGTATACTACTAGTGGCCAAAGTGGCTACCGGAAGAAAATAACTCTGGTTCTAAGACCACTGTGAGTGAAGAGTCTATATTGTGGGTAGTTCTTCAAACGCGATCTATCATAATCTTCATTGGGAGAGCATCTCTTTGAGTGAAGCTGGTGGACAGGAGCAGTCTTACTATGACTGAGTGAGTTCCCATCTAGCTAATTGTTGTTTTTGTCATGGAGAATCGAGGGACCTTCATTTGAGAGCTAGAACAACATTCGTAGCATTGTAAAATTCCAAATGGATCGTCCAGTTTTTTGAAAAGGTAGAGCGGCTGTTGCTGCATCGACAATTTGTGTAAATATTGAATCCCAACTTTGCTTTGCCAAAGTTGGAAATTCTGATGCTGAATCCAGAAGTCACGACAAGAAAGTGGCCGTTTTCCCCTGGGGCTATTAGTGAATTAAACACCTTGATGCAAGTTCAGTGCAAGACATTTAATTTATTTTTCATATAGTACTTGCAATTGTATTGATGTCAAGACACTCTACAAACTCATCTTAGACTTTCCATAGCAAAAGATCAAAAGTATCATGCCCTCCATTGACATTAAGTTTAATGAGGATTTGGGGTTTCATGGGGTTTCAATCGTCATTTCAAAGTGGAAGATGGATTTCAGCATTTCTCCAGCTGAATCTGGAGATTTTTGAGGGCAATTTATATGCATCATTTTCAAACATGCACAGTCTTGGCACACTCTTGAAAAGAGTACTTCCTGAAAGGACACCGTTTATTAAAGACTATAACCAAAAAAATTCATGATCCTTAGTAATCAAATTTTGGCGTCATAGGGAATGGCTAGTGGTCAAGCCAAAGAACAATTTCTTTTAATTCTAATTTTTTGGAAACAACATGCTAGTCATAGTGTTAAAAAACACAAGAACAACGACCAACAACTGCTGATTTTGTTGCATTTGGGAGTAGTTGAGCTTCTAGAGAAAGATTTTTAAAATTGAAATGAAACACAAAAAGTTTGTACATAACACTTGAAGTATTATATTGTCTAAAAATTTAGTCCTAAGAAAAAATTTCTCCAAATTGAAAGCTTTCAAAATTTATGCACAATACAAGATAATGGAGAATTTCAAGAAAATAGATACTGTACTTGTACTTTGATGTTTAAATTGTTACAAAACAAAATAGTGAAAGTAATCAAAATAATAAAACAAATTTTGGTCATTCTTCACAATTTGATGGAGATGATTCCACTAAAGGAATGGTAGAGAAATATTTTCAAACATATAAAAATGCATGTTCAAGAGAGCTTTCTTTGTGTGCATATTGAGGATAGGGCTCCACTATTTTTGAACAGTCTTTTCCACTATGAGCAATCCTAGTGGGAAATATGTCCTTGAATTATCAAGTGAGATTCACTTTTTGGATTTTTCATATTATTAAAAACTATCAAAACTACAAAATGAGACAAACTGTGAAAATTGATAGTTGACTAGTTTGCCTTACATCATAATTGCCACAATTATACAACCTTAGCTCAAACTCAATCCTTTTTATTGTAGCTTGGATAAATTTATACTTTTAGTCCATGCAAAATCACCTATATATTTTTAAACTATGCCAAATCCATCATATATTGGAGATGGGCTTCATGGGAGGGTCTTACATGTATGTTTGTGAATAATTGATGAGGTAGTTTTGCACAGACCTTTCAAAAATGCCCTAAATTAGTAATTATTTATAAAGTTAAAATTCTTTAATTTTTTTAATAGATATAGATTTATTTTTACTTTTATCTTATCCGCGAGGATTACAACGTCTATGATTGTAGGATATATATATTACAAATATCCATATTATGATACATACTTCTTTATAATGTGTGGTATCTATATTATAGGTACCTATATTGTAGGCTCAGTGCTCACAAGCTCGCATTCTTGGGCTCACATACTAGCACCGTTGTCTTATCAGCAAGATGGCTCCCTTCTCTTCACTTGCGTTATCCTTCATGGTATACATTTCAACATGTAACTATATCCCACCTTGGTTTTTTGTTTTAAGAGGTTTTTGGGGAATATATTTACATGTTGAAATGTTATACCCTGAAGGATAATGCCTCCCTATTCTTTCTATGTGGTATGGGTCAAGCTTTTCTACATTTCAGCATGTGGCAAATATCTTTGAAATATAATGCCACAAGTTAAATGTTTCATTTGTTGATTAAAAAATCTGATTAAAAACTACTGTTGTAAAAATTTATAAGAGAAATTTTTCTTTGTCTTTTTATCCTTTTGATTTTAGGTAGTTGAAGATCAGTCAACTTCTATTCATACATAAAAATAAATTATTTGTTTGTTTTAGGTAATTTAGGTAATTTTTATGAAGTCTCTTTTAGGTGAAAAATATTTGAAGCCCTACATCTTTGCACTACGGATTGAAACGCCACAAGGGGCTTTCCAACAATACTAAAGATGCCTTCATCAATCCACTGGTCGCACAGACCTCAACTACTTTCACAAATAACAAAACAAAACTCTACAACATCTAATAATGTAGATTTATAAACTAACAATACAGATGATTTTAAAAAGGACTCAAAATATATCTATTGCAATTAGGATGTAAAATATACATTCAATATTAACTTTAACCCCTAAAGGTCGGAGACTATATTTTCACCAAAAGCACTCCAAAACTGCCATTTCTAGTATAAGTATCAAATTTCAGAAAAGAAAACATTTTTGGATACATATAACCATAGGATCTTGTAGTAAACTTGTTTGGAAATATGTAGAAAAAATTTCAGAATTTTTCGCCTTGTAGATTGCAAGATATTAGCATTTGAATTGACAAAAACCCTTTTTTTGGCCCTATGGAAACCCATGCAGCTGCACTTCACAAGGTCACATTTAAATGAAAAAATGTCCAAAATGGTGGTTACTCTTTGGATTCATTCTTCAAAGCAAGTTGTCTACATGCTTGGAAAAATTCAGATCATTTGGAATTGTACAACATATAGGAAAAAAATAGGTTGTAGAAAGAAGTTAGAGAATGATTCAAAACATGAAATTGTTAAGAATTTAATTATGGAATAAAAAAATGTCAATCCCAACGGTTGTAGTGTTGCAGTAAACAATATACATCCTATGCTTTTATAAATTTATAATACACCTTCAAATTTGTGGAGATTTGGAACACCCTTGATTCTAAAAGGATTCAACCTCTCTATTTTTTATAGAAATCAAAATGTTCCAACCAAATTTTTAGGAAAAATGATTGAAAATTTGAAATATAGAACCTCAGCTCTCCTCTAAAATCTTTATTCACATTCATTTGGCATGCATATTTAATGCTAATTCTTTTGGACTTTGGTCGATTATCCTTTTAGTAAATGAAATGAGCTTTTAGACTTGCCTATGAAAGTCATGGCATGTGACATATTGTGTGCTACCTAATAAGCTAATCATGCTCCATAATTGAATCATTGTAGGTCCAAAAGACATCTTTTGTTCAATGATTGAGTTTTACAATTATTATGGCTTTAAAATATATCTTTTTGCCTCATATAATATAATGATGGTGCTACAATATCTAGTACATGATTAATTTTCAAAGCATCTAGTATATTCTAAAAGCCTTGTATCTTTTTGGATAGTGCTTATTTAGCATTTTGTTTCCTTTATTGCAATCACAAACAATTTAATAAGGAATTGCTCTCAACAAAGTGTCTCTTTTACTATTGAAAGGTTTTAAGAAACTTTTCATTCTTCCAAGACAATGGAAACATTCTTGAAAATCTTTCTTTACTTTTTAAAAAAAGCATAAAAAACACAACTTGATGGGGTTGTTGGATGGATAAATTAAATGCGAATAAGTTTGATGGATAAGTTAGAGGCTTCAAGGATAAGTCTCTTAAAATTGTTCCACTTTCTTCAGAAGTACTTCGAAAGTTACGATACAAAAATATTTAAAAGAAATTTTATATTTTATTTATTTATTTTTCAAGTATGATCTAATAACCAACATATACTTTTAACGATTTCTCAATCTATGATTAAGAAAAGTCAAATGCAATTACTATTAGATAAAATTGATTTTTGTAGCATTTTGTAATTTTCTACAAAAGTGAGTGCAAAATTCTTAATTACTTTTACAATTCAATGATATTAATTCAAAAAGTAGACAATTAAAAATTAGTTGGAAACTTTTCAATGCAAGCGCAAATAACAATACAAAAAATAGTAGAGTATTAGGGCAATAAATAAGAAATTGCTCAAGGAAATTTCTTGTAATAAGACCTTTTAACGTGTTCAATGAATCTTCATTACTTAAGTGGAATTTAGGAATTCTTTATGAATTTCCATTTGCAAATGGAAATTCATAAAGAATTCCTAAATTCCACTTGTACAAAATTCTTTCCTGTAATATGAATTTACTTTCAATAAAAAAAACAAGACGGTGACTACAATGGATTGAGGCCATTTAATGTATTTTTGAACTAGTCATTTTTGGAGGTCATGTTTATTTGTCATCCTGCCTTTAGAATTCTTGGAATTGCTCTCTAGTCTCTAAAAGGCGTCTCTTTTGTTGTTGAAAGTTTTCCAAAGATTTTTTCATTATTCCTCATCAATGAAAAGTCCTTTCAAACGTTTCAACACTTTTTCTAAAAAAACTCAAGAAAATTCCAAAATTTAGGAATTCATTCTTTTTGTGTCATTTACAATTTTTTGATTGGAAAGAGTCAAAATGCCAAGACAATTAGGTGGCACCTTTCTCTTTAGGTGCTTAGCTATTCTTTACATTGGTAGGGGTAGGAAACTTCTGTACAATACAAAACACAATAACATTTAACAACTTAGAGCAACATGAATTGCTAAGACAAGAACAAAAAAAATAAAAGTTCACAACATTTTTCTCTATTTTTTTACTTTCTACAGAACTTAACCACTTAAATGAAATATAAGAATTATTTTTCAATATCCATTTAAGATCCTATGAACATAATACAACGACCGGCATGGATCAAGCTAGTTGCTATCCTGCTTCACACATAGTTGTTGAAGAGCATGTTGAGTGAAAATACAACCTAAAGTTGCAAAAACATGATATCCTTTTTTGATTTGCATTTTGTCATTTGTTCTTGCACAATGAATGAATCACAAGTCTTATAAACAAATGGAAAACACAAACAAGTCTTGTGCATACACCCCAAAAGGAAGGACTTGAATGAGGTAAATTGATAAAGCTGATGCACTATGCCTTTGCTGTGTAAACAAGAGATTTTCCCATAACAAATATCAAACAACAATCTCACAATACTACATACAAGTCTCATAAAATAATAATAATAATGATTTAAACCAAATCAAGAATTGGAACTTTTCACAACATGCTCTACTTCATGGAGTCCCAACTGTCACTTGATTAGGGCCAAGACATTGGAACTTTTTACAACATGATCTACTTCAAGGAGTCCCAAGTTGTCATTTGATGTAGGGCCAAGACATTGGAACTTTTCACAACATGCTCTACTTCATAGAGTCCCAACTGTCACTTGATGTAGGGCCAAGACATTGTGCTTGTAAGCAAAGTGGGTCTGATGATAATACCACCATTTTGTTTATTGACAACTTTAGACACAGTCAATGAATCCTGGTCTAAACATCTGACATCTACTATTTTCAACAACATCTTGGTATACTGGCAAAACAAAATGCCACCATCTTCACTTAGACTTCTTCAAGCTAAGGTGTTGGTGCTCTAGTCGCCATCAAACTCACTTGGATTCAAGGTCATCAACTCTAGGATCCTTTGACATTGGTGCCTTGGCAAGGAGAAAAGCGTAAAAGATGAGGTACGCATACCCAATCGTAGGAATGATTTGTCCAATTCTGGTACTTGCTTTGTCGGCAATAGCTCCTTCAATAGGAGGGAAAATGGCACCACCACCAACGCCCATCACAACAAAAGCTCCACCTCTCTTGGTGTTACCTCCCAAGTCTTGTAAAGATAGCGTGAAGATCGTCGGATACATGCATGACTCAAAGAAAAAAAGGATCATAATACATATGATCCCTGAGATTCCATGGAGTGCAGCAGAAAGTGCACACAGTATTGTGCAAAGAATGGCATAAACTCCCAAAATGTACCTTGGTTGAATGAATTTCATCAAGAAGGTGGCAAAAAACCGACCAACAGTGAAGAGAATCAAAGAATAGGAAAGGAACTGGGATGCCTTTGAGTCGGAGTGGATACCATCTTCAGCAGCCAAGTTGAGGAAGAATGTGGCCACAGTGACTTGAGAAGCCACATACAACCATTGAGCCGCCACTCCGCCTACAAAATGCTTCTGCTTTAAGAGTGGCTTTGTTGGTTGATTGGAATCTTGAGACATCATGTCGTCTGTAATCTCCGGTAGCGTTGCAAAGAAGAACATGACTGCCACAAGAAATACTGCACCGGCAATTCCAACGTAGATGTACTTGACCGATGTGAGGTTGTTTGCATGCTTCGAAGAGAAGAAAAACTTGGATGCAATCAAAGGCCCGGCAAAGCTACCCACCCCGTTGAAGGATTGAGAAAAGTTCAGCCGAAATGGAGCAGTCTTTGGGTCCCCCAAAACTGTGACATAGGTGTTTGCCGCCACTTCCAGATTGGACAAGCCACAGGCAATGACAAAGGTTGCAGCAACAAAACCAGGGAAGGTCTTGAACTGTGCACAAGGCCAGAAACATACAGCTCCAATGACATAGAGCCCAAGGCCAACCAGGATCGACACCTTGTATCCAAATCTCCGCACAACCGGTGTGCCCACCAGTGGAGGGAAGACGATGTAGGCACCGAAGTAGGCCACCTGGAGCCCGGTGGACATAAGCTTGGTCAATCCCAGAACCTCCTGGAAATGCTTGTTCAGCACATCCAGCAACCCATATGCAAAGCCCCATAGGAAAAAGAGGACCGTCACAAGCCCAAGCGGGAATAGAGCCTTCCAGCCAGTGGGAATATTGCTCGCTGCAACGATTCCAACTGGAGCTCCACCTGCCATTGCAACTGCAAGCAAGAAACGGCATCATCCGAGTTAGTAATCACCCAAACCCTAATTTGGACTAAACCTCGAGAATTTAGAAGCTGAAAAGCGAGACACCAAAGACATTTACTGGGTCCAGGGGTAGTTTTTTCAGAGCTTAAACAGAGCATTGCTCCCAAAGAATCTTGAATAAGGTTCACAAAGTTTTAACGGTAAGCTCATGATAATCTAATAGAACAATCTATTAACAAAAACTAAAAAACAACCCCACGGATTCCCAGAGTCACAGCAAGCATGGAACTTCAGTCAATGCGGAAAGGAAAGAAAGCGAAGTTCATCCACCGCAAATTCCAAAGTGCAAAACACTCAACACGAGCTAGGACTTGAATTAGTCAACAGTTAAGAGTCGACAGTTAGTGATAATTCACAAATTGTTATCAAGTAATCTTCAATACTTCAATAGTTAGATTTCTGACAGAACCACGGAAGCTCAACACACAGCTTTGTAAAAAGATATCCTTCATAGACTTGTGACAGAACCACGAAAGCTCAACACACAGCTTTGTTAAACCCCAGGAGAACATCACTTGCACCTCTCTAAAAAACTCTGTTGTGTGAAAAAGGAATTTTCAGAAGCTTGGCATAATCACAGAAGATGAGTCTACGCCTCTTGAAAGTTGTTAAAACCAGGAGATTGATGTCTAGGGTTTAGGAAAGGTCTAAGCAGCCTCAGTCGTTTCAATTCCATGGTGAAAAACGAAAAGAGTAAGGAAAAAAAGAAAAGAACACAAGAAATTTCGGCCACGATGCTGGAACGTGGATTTCCATAGAGATCGGTGACACAAGCGTAATAAACCTTTCGTCCTGTCCACCGCACTCTTGAGCGATGCAATGCAGATCCATCATCCAAATTCTAGCGATTAGACTAGCGACATACCTTCAGCAAGGTACCACTAATCTGCAAAGCGATCTACTATCTAAGATCGAAAAGCAGATCACCATAGCAACCACATACTGACAATCGTTTCACAGCACCAAAGGTGACAACTCTTTCTTTCAATTCAACATAGCTTTCATTTAGTTCCCAAAAGCTCTAAGCACTTTGTTTTCTTGGAGCAACACGAATTCACAACAATGTCACGATGAAAAGAAAGAAAGGAAAGAAGATGTTGCAGACATTGGTGAACAAGCTCCATACCTGTGCTAATAAAAACGCGCACGCAGCGATTAGCAAAAAAACTCCCAAGAGAAAGAGGAATCAGCTCCGCAGCGCTCCGCACAACAGCCCTGCGAGTCCAAGACCACGCGGTAGATTACACTACACACGACATCCAAATTATTTCTTTTCTTATCTTCAGTTAACTCCAGTTCTAGTGCCAGTTAATGGATTCTATCCGTTCACAAATGCTTATCCACTTGTTGGTCACTTCTGATTGACAAAGAAAAGTCAGATGAGTCTCTAACCCCTTCATTACGTCTTCAATTGTCACCTAAACTTTTCATCCCCTTCCGACGAATTAACTTGGTCACGTGGCAGTCTGTGAAAATAATTCTAGGAGACAAAACCACAACCCACAAAGCGCACACTTCAATTGATATAGGTCTCAAATACAAGACTAATTTAAAATTAAGCTTTTCAACGAAAATTTCCAAAAAAATTTAAAAGTAAAAGAAGAATTTTTATCAAATTTTCATCAGCCTGAGCATTTCATTGACAGAAATATTTCCGCTCTTCAGTCCCAACGCATGCATTATGTCAGGCTCCGTTGACTCCAGCATCACAACAAAATCTGGAAAATTCATTGATGGCTGTGTCCACATGTACCTGGTAAGGGCAGAGGACACTCAACCTGCCTCAAAAGGCAAACTGATAGTAAGTGCAAAGTGGTACAGGTGGGATGGCGGAGAGCGTTATCTTGACTTTCATCACTCGAGGTTTTTGGAGGTTCCTGCCAGACAAGTCTTTCGACGTCTCATGGAGAGTCTAAGTGCTACCTCCTTGTGTGTTAATGTTACAAATAGTAATGATATGAAAAGTTCTACTCCCTTCTTAGAAACAATGAGAAAGAGTTTCCAAAAACAGTACATGTAAGAAGTAGAAAAGCATGGGTTAATTTGTGCTTTCATCACTTGGTCTTTCCTGTTAAACCAATGGACATGAACCTTCTAAAGGTTTACCTCCTCATTTCGTAAGTGTCAATTTCATAAGAATTTATGCATGAATACCTTAATGAGTGTAAATTTTTATCTACTCCCAAGCGATACCACTTACAGAGAGAGGATTGTACACCCCAATACAGTTCAAATAAATATGTAAACATGTTTCCATATGTGAAACTAAACTAGTTTTTGTTGAGACGTGGAAGAGGATTTCCAACGCTTTTAGAAGGTGTTTCTTTGGACACTATATGGTTTAACTATGAATTCTCAAAGACTTAACTAGAGGTGAACCTAGAAAAAAACCCTAGACTCTCATATTCCGATAGTGTGCATCGTTCTAATCAATAAGCACTTTCAAATCAATAATCTCTAGGCAACGCGTTTCGCAGTCAGGTGTACTTACCTTCACTGACCTCGCGAGGGTAGTTGGACACCCTGGTTGCAGAAACGCTTCAGCAGCAGCTCCTGACATGATTAGTTGGTGGGCCGGTTTCCAACCCCTCAAATGTGAACCACAGAACCGAAATGCAGACAGAACAGTGCTATTTGCTTGAAGTGAACTATGCCAGGAACTGCATTTTACATACAAGATCATGGCATTGTCCAAAGATGCTGAAATATTAGTACATACTGCACAGTTTTTCTGGGATTGTATTGGTAAACCACACGCTACAGTAGTTTCACTGGCACACGTCAGGAGAGCATGAGACAACAGCCACGTACCCTAGTTCAAAGGAAATCTATGTTATTTAATTGCTCATGAATTGTAAGGTTTTCCTCCCGAGTATAACGAGACTCTGAACAATATTTCCGTATTTTTCAAACGATCAGATCTTGCTTTTAGATGATTTCATTTCCCTGCGTATGCAATAACGCCATTGGGTTTCGAATAATGATTCTATACAATCAAGCATAATAATCTTCCTGTACCGCACATACTGTTTGCGCCAATTTTGGACTCTGTATTGCACTTTCTTCTGGGGCTTCAACAGTGACTGTAAGACCAGGGAAGAAGCATCTTACTCATCCAAAATGACAACAGGAACAAAGACCATGCAAAGTGAATGTAGTATCTTGAGGACTATAAGAAGCGAGCAAACAAGAACAGGCGCTTTGCTCCGCTGCTGAAGGTCTGTTGAAGAGTCAAGAAAGGACAATCCTTTACGCAATGTTTCTAAGAAATCTCTTCCGACCAGATCTGACACAGTCAACTGCACTAATTTATCCTATTAGTGCTCGTGACACCAATTTACCATAGTCATACAAGTTGCAATGTATACAAATTAGTGCAAGCTGGAATATTACTGTATTGTACTAATTTCCTAAACTTGTTTATTAGTAGTGACGCTAAGCTAACTCACTAATGGGATACATTAATAGAGCATAAGAATAGTGGAGATTACTACTATGATTGTTATGGTGGCACTGTAGTTCAGTGACGATAGTGAGGCCACAAAGAGATAGTGTGCCCGACCAGGTTCACTAGCTCTTAATACTAAGGTCTTGCATTTAGGCCTTGAGGCGCAATCAAGAACTGAAAAGAATCACATGTAAATGCAAGCATATCAGAGGAACAAAAACAAGAAGAAAGCAACAAGTTGGAGAAAGTTACCCCAAGTTGAAGTTTGCAAGTATACGGAAGTTTCATAGTCGTGACTGTCGCCACTCTAGCTTGGAGAGCTCAGGCAGATCTCGAGCTTGTGAAGGGGGTAGTCAGTAATCCTCCACTTTGTGCACTCATGCTCATTTACAGATTAATACATCACAACAGCAAAATGGAAATCTTCAAGAAACAAAGGGCCATGTCAGATAGGTTTCGTTAAATCAAAACAGGACTACCTAGAAAAAAAATGGCATAAAAAAAGTACCGTTGCTCAAAACATGTATAGAAGTGAAGAATGAATATATGAATTTGAGATTGATCACTGGAAATCACAAGATGTTCAACTGTAAGCGTACTGCGCCACAAGCAATTGTGCTTCAGTTCAGCCTCAGACCGCCGGTAACGAAACAAATATGAAATGATAGATAACAAAAGAGAACAGTAATGAAATGATAGAAGAGTAACGATAAATGCTTCTAAGAATTTGACATTGGATTGACATTGCTTGCACAACAAAAGTCTAGTATGGAGGAACTACCTGAGGGTCAATACTCGGTCAGCAAGCTCGCAGGGCTCAGCGAAGCCACCAACAGATTTATCCATGATTTTGTAATTTATATCAGGTGGACACCTCATTTCTTATTATGAGCTACACTCCAGCCACATGACTATTTGTCTCGTACACACAAGGCGGGTCTATCCAATTAAAATCAATTGTCCATGCAGCACAAACTATGTGAAGAAAACAATGAACCCCAACAAAGATGGAAATGTTAACCCTAAAACCAACAAAGATGCAAGCATTAACCTGAGGATTGTTGGCTCACTGGTCCAGCTCAGACAGAGTACTCGTTGTGTGGTGCAGGGGATCTGGCAAACTCTACCAGAAGCTGTGAGCTGGGAACTAAAGTATTCTTGTGAAAATCCTTCTGTGCATGACGAGGTTGGATACAGGAAGGGTGTTCTGTTGTACCTTCACAAGAAACCTCAATCAATCAGAGTGAATCAGAGACAAGGTCAATATCGAATATGTCTCGGTTCACTCGGACGGGCCACAACACAAAATAGCGAATCTGAGAAAAACGTTGTCTGAATGCATTACGTTCAATAGCTCAATAAAAATTGAGCTTATGAGTTTGACCATACAGTAGCACAAAAAATTTGAATTGGTAACAAATATTGCACCGTTGGCTGATTGGATTGTCAATCAAAACCTTGAGAAGTTCATGGAGCACTCCAGATAAGAATTGCAGGCTACGCACTAAAATGTGGTGCAATCTCCTCTCTCTCTAGCTATACAGTGATCTGCCTATGCAACATTGTGAACCTTAAGACTTCTTGCTCTTTTTTTCCTGTTTACTCTTCTTTTTCTTTTTGCTGATTTTTTCAATTCGATTATTCTTTACAGGAGCAATCAGAGGCTTGGTCTTTTTCTTCTGTTTCTTGACTCGAACATGTAGTTCACCATTCGGCTCTCTCTGCGCAACTCCGTCCTGCAGAGTCCAAATCGATAAGAGCCAGTAACAAAGAAAGAACTGTCAACTGTTTAAACCTTTCAAAGGACTTACACCATAAGCTATTGAGGTCATCAAGTTCATTACATTTTCAGGAGTCGAATGTACAGCATTCCCTTCAAAATATGAGAGGAGCAAAGACTGGGCTCAGATCTCCCGTAATACCTCATCAGAATCAGAAAACGAGTCTACATGACGGATTCTTCTGGCAGTTTTAGAAGAAGCGGCGGGCTGCTGACCTGCATGAAAAAGAAGGATGCACATTATCAGAAGCCAAGTAGTAATCTCCGACGTTTCCAATCACCACTTTAAGAGGGCAACTGAGTTCCTAAACTTTGACTAGGAAGCAGTAAATGCTGGACGAACTCCAAAGCAGTTCAAAACTAAAATTTACAAAAATACATAAACAACAGAAAATGCGCTGGCACATATTGGAGCTACAATACGAATTCAGAAAACCGTACCTGCAATGGCGGTAGCCTTGGCGTTTTTAACTGCACGCTCCACAAGATCAGGATCCAGTGTAGCAGCACCACCAGGCTCATTTAGCTTCCTTTGCAGGAACTTGGCCAATGCTGCTGCCTTATTAGTGGCCAAGGCCCCTCCTGGATGAGCCAACCTGCAGAGAAAGTACAGAATTGCCATAGTTAGACATAAGTGTTCCCGTACTCAAAAGTAGAGCCATTGATGTTTATTCTCACAGCAGGTGCATATGACGCCACTCTCATTTTCAACCACTTCTCAGTCACAAAATCAATCCATTTCGTGAGGTGCTTTGAGAGATTGCCAGATGTTAAGATTACATTTAAGGAAAATAAATTTGGTTGATTTCTTCTTATACAAAGCTTTAATATGAAACAGTTTGACCCCTACGAGAGCCTGCTAGGAGGAGGAATGTAGATCAGGAGCTTTTTGAGCCAAATAAATCAAGAATTTACAAAGAAAATCATTGTCTTTTGCAAGTTTTCCTTTTCATCCCGTCTTCATCTTGACATGAATTGATTCATAACCTCGCAAAAACATCATGAAGCATCAAGTGACCTACCTAGTTGCATCCCTGACGAACAGACAAAATATGCTCTTTCAACGAACTTGGATGTCCATTGTCTTTTTCAAATATCTTATACAATAAGCTCTTGAAAACGTTCATCATCCACCCACTTGCCAGCTCTCATAAGGGTTACGGGTTAAGCATAGAGTGCTTGGTTTTGGGAAAGAAACCAGCCACATTGACTTTGAAAATTCATACCTAGGATTTTTAAAAACTATGAAACGATTTGAGCTGAGTTTCATTTTCTCTATAAAACGCGCAACGTTTTTTTCGCCAACCCAGTCCCTTATTTCAGAGGCTTACGGAGAAAAACCTACCCAAACGAGACGTACATTCAGAGCTACTCAGCAAACGCTTAAACCCTAATCAGAGCTGCAAGCAATCTTGCTATGAACCTTTCTGTCCAGTCATTCACGAATCTTTAACATCCAAACGAATCCAACCTGGTCGTTCAAAAACGAAGCGATGCAAAAGACAAACTTTAACAATTTTTAAGAAAAACAACAATTCCAGGCGAATACGCTTCAAAAAATGCAGCGATAATCATTCTTCATCTCCTGTAAATGCTTCAACCCTAGAAAGAGCTTCAACAAATTCTGCAGTGACCTTCTATCGAGCCATTCACGAATGTTCCACACCCAAACGAAATCCAAGCAGGTCATTCGAAAATGAAGCAACGCTAGATGCAACCAAAACTATAAACTTGCCGGGCAATTAGCTTCGAGATGAAGTAAAACAATCACTGGTACCTGGCTGGAGGACGCGCTGCAGTGGAGGACGAAGGATGTAGTTGCTCCGCATGAAATCGACTGATGCGCAGCGCTCGCCGCTCCTCCTCCGTGAGCTCCTCCAAGTCCGCCGCCGCCTTGTTGATCTTAACCTTGCTCATTGAAATCGATCCACGCACTCTCTACTTTCCCTTCGAATGTCTCGTCTTCCTAATGAACTAATTGCAAGAATTCATGCGCCGCTTCACGAACTCAATCTCCCACCTGAAAACAAAACCAACAGCAACAACTCAACGCGAAAATCCGAAACCGCCACTAAACCATCCCAAATCCCATCCACAGACCCAGGCCCCAAGAGTTTAGGGTTTCGTTACAGGGAAGGCACTAGCCATAGATCAAGCGCCTTAAGAAAAAGCTGGAAGCTCACAACCACGGACTTAAAAGACGCTTGTATGCTTTCCCGATTGGCATAAACGTGTACCCAGAGGACCAATCAGTTCCAGGCCCCGTCAAATCCAGAACCGTACTGCGACGCAACATTCCACAACAAAATCGGCATAAACAGAACGAATACCTGTCCAATGATTTTGGTTTAGAGAAAACGGCTGGTGTTGAGGGGGAGAATGGAACTCATATGATCAATTCAAATGAAAATTGCACTGACTTCGATGCTGAGGGACACCGAGAAAACTAGCAAGAGATGTAGTAGGCCGTCTCTAACTTAAGTCCCATGGCGTTGAAGAGATGTGAAGATGCCTACCAGTTTGCCGAAATGCAAAGACAATGGCACACATGAATCGAATTGGCTGCAAAGGACTGAAACTCTAGACTCATTTTGATACCCCGCCGATTCCGGAACTCGGAAGGATGAAGAACATGGACCGAACTGAACGATCTCATCCATCAGAGTTTGTTGATGGCGACAGTGCCAGACTTCCTTCGTTACGAGGCGGTCCCATTTCAAATTCAGTCCCGCTCGATTCATCTTTCGAACTTGGTGTCTGGATCTCGTCGGCGTTGTCTTAAAATGATAAACATCGATTTTTGAACATGCGTACTGCGGATTGATTGAGCATAGTTTAGCAGGTTTTAGGGCTAGATTTTAAACAAGTTTAGGGGGAGGAGGTGCGATTGCCTAATTTGGTCGCTGCCTGACATGGTTTGCAGGTGAGGTCGCTGCTGGCCCGTGATTGTATTAGGTGCCGATTTTGAGCTGAATCGTTTGTTGGGGTTAGTTCGGTAGCGCTTGTTCAAGCAGGGTTTAGGGTTAGAATATGCAACATTACTGTTTCTAGTGTTTGAATTTTTGCGTGACTGCTATACCATTCTCAGCATTTTTCTTTCGATTTTGCAGATCTACGACCCATTTTTTGTTCTGAATTCTTGTTTAAATTCTTGGACTCAGGCTTTTAGCGCGATAGTACTGCTGGAAGGGGTTGATTTTTGCGGGATTAGTTCGATAGCTCGTCTACAAGCAGTGATTAGGTTTGGAAATGTGCAACATCACTGTTTCGGGAACCATTCCTCTTCTGAAATTCTTGTTCATTGTTGTGGGTTGAGTAAACTAAAATACAAATTAGTACTGCTGAATTGGCGACAATGTGAACAATTGCGTTGCGGTGGTGGAGAACTACATGATGGCGCGCATCGGGGAGCCTTACAATGGCCCCTGGGCACGTTCTGGAGCTAGTTGGGAATCAATGGAAGCGTCACGTGCTTCAATGGCGAGCTCGTTGAACATGTTTGTATTACCTGGATGAAGGAAATTGTTCCCCCGAGGAGGTGTGATGAGTTTCGCAGCGGGGATGGCGATGGCGAGGAGAGAAGGTGGCCCTCCGTTTCATGGCCTGCGCGTGTTCCTCCCTCGCAATTACGTGCCTCCGGAGCGCTACAGCGCGCTACAGGACGCTCTGACCCAGCAGGGCGCGGAGGTTTTCCTCAACCTCAACCCGTTTTCGAATTCCAACGTCGACTACCACGTCTTGGCTGACACGCAAGTGGACAAGATCAAGGACATGCGAGCGAAGGGCTGCCGCATTGTGGGCCCGGACTGCGTCCTCCGTTGTGCCCGTGACGGCAAGCGCCTCCCCGACCGCGACTACACCTGCTGTTTAGCTCTTCATGGCGTCTCTTTGCTCCTCACGGGCTTCACCCCCGAAGAGAAGAAGGAGCTGGAAGATCTCGTCACGTCCATGGATGGCACTCTGCAACAACAAGCCATGCAGGAAGTGGATTTCGTGTTGGCCAAGGATGTGTTAGCAACGAAATACAAGTGGGCATGCGGCGTTGTCCGAAAGCCTGTCCTCGTGCCGTCGTGGTTGCGCCAATGTGCAAGAGAGCATAGGCAAGTCCCACATGAGCCACATCGTATACTTCCTCTCGCAGGGCTCACCATCTGCGCGACGGGAATCCCCTTCGAAGACAGGCATCGGATACAAGAAGCGGCTCCAAAGTATGGCGCCACTTACCACGCGGATCTCACGAAAGATTGCTCACATTTGATTGCGCTGGCACCCGACGGTCGCAAGTTCCAGGCGGCGAGCAACTGGGGGTTGAAGCTGGTGTCGCAGAACTGGTTTTGGGAGTCGATCAAACACAAAATGAGCCTCGATGAGAGTTGCTTTCCTGTGGTGTCCCCTACAGTCCAGGACGCACGCGTCGTCGTCACCGCAGTGCAAGCCGAGCAAGCGCCAACTCCGAGCCCCAACAATGAAGTCTCTGCTTCTGAGCCGGAGGCGTCCGCTGACATTGAAAGACGGCAAAGCATTGGAGGAGATGCAATGTATCTTTCAGGATGTCGGATCTTTCTAACGGGGTTCAGTGGGGGTGAGATGCGAAAGCTGGTGAACCTGGTGCTCGCTGGCGGAGGCACCCGGCAAATAGAGATGAACGACACTATCACGCACGTCATTCTTGGCAGCTTGCCTGAAAGTGGCATGAAGGAGATTCGGCAACTGGCAATGTGGGGCGCTGTGTATGTTTTGCAACCTGTGTGGCTGGAAGAGTGCACTCGACAGCAAAGAGAAGTCTCTACTGATCTTTACATGGTACCTCAGAGTCTTCTGCTTCAAGGTAACAATCCCTCCAAATTGAGTAGGCATTTATATATCATTCACTTGCTCTGTAGCTCTGAATTCAGGTTCGTTTAATCCCTAAATGGCCCAAGCCCATATTGGTCCTCACGTTCTTTTTGCACTTTTGAGTTGGTCATACGGGGACTTTCTTTTTATCAGTTTTGTTTTGTTATCAACACATTCGATGTTCTTCGTGATTCTTGTGATACATAATTTGGCTTCATCTGTAATAGTCTCTCCGTCTCAAATTAAGTGTCCCATTTCATGAAAGCCATGAGATTAAGAAAAGCACTCTTGCTGGGGTTAAAGAATAGGGTTTAGACTTTTAGAATTTAGGGTTTAGGACCGTGAATTTAGGGTTTCTGTCCTCTTATCATTACAACATTGCATGATCAAAGTAATGAAAATCAACGGTGGCAACATTTATAAGGCACCGCATATGGGAAAAGATCATTTTAGAGTGTGCTGAGGAATTACCTACTTGCCTCCCTTGTGATGCATATATTGTTCAATGCGCCCGTGAGGATATACAAGGCATAGTGGACACTTAATTTGGGACCCAAACCCCCAAATGGGACACTTAATTCGGGACAGAGGGAGTACTGATTTTTCACCAGTTTGATGAACCGTGTTGGTCGTTTTATAACTAAGAATTCTTGGTTCTTTAGGGGAGAAAGAACAGCGGGTGACTGGCGTTTCGCAACTATTGGGGAGAGGAGCGTTGGTTGATGTAATGGTGGGAGCCTCAGGTGATGTACCTGAGAGAGGCGTAGCATCATCATCAGCAAAGGCAAATAGTAATGTGACTCGTTTGGAAAACGCTGCCTCGGTGAGAGCCGGATCGTTGAAATTGCCGGGGCCTACCCCAAAACTATTTGCGGGGCGTGTTTTTGGTTTCGCCAACGACTTTCCAGCGGATCAGAGAGCGGAGGTCGTCCATCGCGTTCAAGAACACGGCGGCCTCTGGGAAGAAAACGCTTCTTCTGCGGAGTACATGTTGGCTCCTCACGGGTCCCTTTCTGTCGATACAAGAGCAGTGTATGTTTCCAAGCATTGGACAGCGCAGTGTGTGGAGGAGAGGAAACTGCTCGACATCAATAGCCACACGCTCTTCCGACCTTTGCCTTGCGACATCCCCCTGGCTGACTTCCAGGACGTGAAATTCTGCGTCTCGCAGTACACTGAGCGCGACCGAAAACTACTACGAAAGCTCTGCCGTGTGCTGAGAGTCAAGTTCACGGAGACTTTCAATTCCAAGGTCACGCATTTGCTTTGCAAAGTGAAAGCTGGGGAGAAGTATGAGAATGCTGAGAGGCTTGGAGTCCGGTGCATTACAGCAGATTGGGTGTACGCTTGCGCAGCACAGAACAAAGCCGTGGACACGGATCGATTTCAGCCAAGGGAACCCACTGCAGCTGAGAAAGAGGTGGAGCACAGCTTCATGACTCAACGGCCCATTCGTGCTGGTCAATCGTCTTCTCATCCTTTGGATCTTCAAACGCAAGTGTCCGACCAAAGCAACGTCCCCGTGCCTTCGCAAACCATGACCTTCACTTCCAAAACCACAAAGACAACCTCGAGAACCAAGGTACAAGTTCGGAGGAGTACCAATCGCTCTTCTGTTGCAGGTGCAGATATCTCTCTTTCTTCCCAAGCACAAGGGTCTCACTTAGATCCTTGGGATGCAAGTGCGCCTTCTGTAGCTGACGGCAAAACTGGAGTAAAACCTACTCAAGAGAGCATCTCGCAACTGAGACCAGAAACTGGCCGGTCCTCGCTGCAACCGAGCTCCTCCAGGGGCATGCAGAATGGAGTTAAGCCCAGCATGGGTGAGAACAGCCTTGCTGCAGGGGGGTCCAAGGCCTTGGATTTGGATCCATCTGAAGCCGCCCTTGACGTTGCAGGAGAACCAAATGGCTTGGATGATGTGCGAGTTGTGGAAGGTGGCGCTGCCTGCAATAGCATCATGGATAATAGTGACGAAGGGACTGCTAATGTGGTTGATGCGATCGAAGGTCTTTTGCGACAGACGAGTAAGGTGAAGGGTGGTGGCACGGTGGAAGCTATGGAGGTACATAAAGACCTGATCTCCCCTGAGACGGCAACGTTGAGCAGGAGGACAAGGGAGGAAACGCACACGCATGCTGATTTCAAGAAGCCGAAACTCTACCCAAGCACAAGGTCAAGTAATAAAGTGGACGGGGATTCAAGATCGCCGAATCTCGCTCCTAATCAGGACAGTTTGCGCTTTGATGAGTCTCAATTGGATTCGCAGACGGTGGCTTATGATGAAGACCACTCGGAAAGACAGAATCTGATGGAAAGAGTTCGATCGAGAAGCTCCAGCGTCTCTCTTTCCAGCAATAATAGTGTGGGCTTGCGTCTCACTGACAAGTCGGCAGCTGCTTGGAAAGGAGACGAAAAGCTAGGTCGGCTCTTTAAAGCAGCGGAAGCAAACAAGTGATTGACTTCTCCGAGGGTGTCGACCAGATTTTCTATTGCCCACAGTTAATTTGATCAAACAGTTCAACAAGAGCAAAAGAATTGCTGTTCTCCTTTCAGCGAGGTTTTCATCAACCTACAATTTCAAGGTATGCAGCGATTGCACCCCAGTAACTGATGTCATCTGGTAACACAAAACAGATGAGCTGAAAGTCCATAGAGGAATAGTAAAGCAGGAATCCCTTGATTTGAAGGGACTAGCGATGTAAACTATTGCCATCCTTTTTTGTCTCGGTTTTTCGTGTCTGCTTTGCGAAGTGCTTCTAGAACAAAGCCACGGACTCGAGGATGGGAACCTTATATCTAATGGTCAAAGGATCAACTTGACGCTCTGGAAATCCGCGCAGGTTCCCAAGCAGACTCTGGTGCAAGGTCACAAGTTCACACTTGTATTATAGACGGGATTCATGCAAGTAGACCCGCTCAGAAGACAAACAGACTTTCGTAGAGTTCGTTACGTGTTAAGAACTTGAAAGTCATTGGTAATGATACTTCGGCAAGCTCTTAGCCGTTTTTTCATTCCTTTCTTTTCATCTTCAAAGTCTAGAGGATAGAATGTACAGAGTTGGACGATTTCTCCAGTCCTGATGATTGCCCTGTTAAATTCTCTCAACCACAGCTGTTGCTCTGCTTCATCGTCTTACCGGTATTCATGGGCTCCCAATGTCGCTCCATTTGGTAGCCTGCAAGTGTGCATCAGGTCCCCCTTTGCCAAAACTTGTCCGTCCACTGTTGTCAACAAGCACTTCTTCCGATTTGTTGGATACCAGTACAGGATCGACTTGCTAATTGCTTGAACATTGAAGCTTAAAATTGAAATTCAGATGTGACCGATCCGTGAATCTCATTATGAAGCTGCCATTCATTTTTAGCTTGGACGTCACTCTGACAAAAGCTTGGACTTGCGGCAAACCCATGAGAAAATCCAAGTAGGAAAATGTGATTGTTTAGTCAGATTTCGAATATTTGCTGTAAATCATCAGAAATTGTTCCTATCAAAATAACTAGAATATTACCCAGTGAAAATAAAAAATGATTACAGGAATAACTGTGTTACTAAGACAATTGATTGTTTGTTTTGTTTTATTTGTGACGTACATTGGGATCTCCTAAATTGATGGAGTGCCCTTGGTGTTGTCAAAATCCCTTTGGGGAGGGGTGCTGTGATTGTGTGCAAAGCAAGTTTCATTGTGTTTCAGTTTTTGGAGCAATCTCTTTTGATAACACATGATATTATACATTACTGCTACATATTATTTAAAGAATAAAAGAAAAGGTTTGAAAGGAGACTTAGAAAGGGATTGGCCATCATTTTACAATTACAAATGACATACCAATGGTTGTAGCAATGGCATATGACATATCAGTTATTATGAAGTTTAATTTTCACTCAATTTATTGGATGAATCCCAAATGCAAAATATTCCCAAAAGAAACCTTTGCAAATTTGGTCCTTGAATTCTCTAACATACCCACCCACATGTCAAAAAATACTTGACAAACCATGTATCAAGAAGTCTTTTAGATTCATATTTCTCTAAGAATTGTTAACCCCGTAACGTTATCGTAGCTAACGGATGACAGAATCCTTCTGGACAGGACAAAAGTGCAATTATTCATCCTTAAAATTTTGTTGTGAAAAGAAAAGATCATCTATAGTAGTTCAACTTCCAATGAATACTTTCCATTTTTAAGCCATTGATTCCCACAGTATCAAAAAGGAAGATTTCCATAGAGATCAACCCATCACTACAGGGTTAAAAATGAAAAATACAAAGAAGCAAGTCTTAGGAACCAAAATGACAAATTTTCTTGTACGAGCAAGGTCATGCTCTAAAATTGTCTTAGATTTTAATGTTGTAGGGTGTTGTTGGCAATTGAAAGAGGATTATAGTCACTTTTCATTGAATTTTTGAGCACCATATAAATAAACTATAGGTTTTGCAGAGTATCAATGATAAGTTTACCCAAATCCATCTTAGGCTCTCAAGTTCACATGGTTTAGTACATTTAAGACGAGAAGCAACAAGTCGCGGACTCGCGATTTCCTTCGAGGTGAGCGGCTGCTTCTAAGTACCTAGAAGAGTTGCTCTTTTTAGTGGCAAAAACCGCCATGTTGCAACAAAACTTGCAAAATCTCAAGCAAATCATTGAAATGCCGCAGATTCTCAATTCATCATGATCGTACGCCTTTCATATCCAGCATAAAAACATAAAAGGTTACTAGGCAAAGAAAAGAAAGAGACAGTAAGAATCATTCCACAGAAAACGGATCCACAAGGAGTAAGATCAGAGATATGTGCCTATTTCAACAACCAAGTCCTTGCACCTGGAAACCTGTTTTAACAAGAAAAATTCAATAAACAATCTAATTGCTGAATATGTGGCCATCTCCACATACAAATTCCAATAAATCCAGAGCGGAAAGTCCCATACCTGCACTAAACAAAATTTATCCTCCACTAAATAGAAAACAAAGGCAGTGTTTGCCAAATTCACAAAACCTATGTCCTTACAGAACTGCTCCCATCTCACCTATTCAAAAGCTGATGTGGAGGTTATTCTAACCTTGTATCCATTATGTACATCCACCACAAACTCTGGACGTCATTACTTGCCAGTGTTTAAAGTATTTCATCAGGACATGAGCCCCCCCATCGAAGTAACTCGCAGCTTGTTGAAGCCCTTTCCCAACATGAGGTCCATCAGTAGACACAGAATTTCATTCATCAAGATATCCGAGAAGGGCATGTGAGTGCATCTTGTCAGCGGTACTATCCCCGGCAACTCCGGAGGAAAATTCCACCACAGAAAAAGGAAATGAGGATGTAGAGCAGGACTACGATGAGACACGTCAAAGAGGCCCTGCAAAAATCATTTACTGTGTCAATCTGTGCTGAGAGAGAAGACGTCAATTTATCAATTTATCAATTTATCAATCCAAAATTAAGGGCACAAAGCTGGAGAATCTCAAGTTCCAGGCGCGCCCTAATTACAGGTTTAAATGCATTAAACAGTTAACTTACAAAAGCTTTGCATTTTCCATCCACATGGCTTGTCGCAGTCTTCGTGACTGCTTCTTAAAACGGAAGGTGTTGTCCTGAATAGTGGACGTCTTATCCACCAACAATTCAATGCGGTCACCTCTCTCCAGCACCTTGTCGATATTCTCCACCATAACAGCCCGAACCTGACACAAAATGTCTTTGTTAAAACAGCCAACTTGAAATTATAACAGAACGAGATGAGTGGAAAAGAGAGAGTGCAGAGAGAGTGGTCGAAATAAAAAGCAGAGCAATACACAAAACCCCTATAGAGGAAGCTGCTTTGTAAATCGACTTACTTCTGAAATTTCCCCTTTCACTCTGTTGATTGCATCCGCCTGCTTATTCGTGGAAAAGTACTCCATTTGTTGGTGCAAAACTCTGGAAAACTCGTCGTTCATTGCATAAGCCAAAGCTGTATTTGCCACCTTTCCATAGTTTTTCATGAACCTCATGTGGATGTCCTCCAGATATGCGAAAGGGATGCGTCCTGCCATGGTCACAAAATCAGCATCATCATTCTGTAACCTTAACATGTCACACCATCTCAGGAGTTAAGTCAATCCACCCCAGAATTTGAAGGCAAAAGAGAAGCACCACATTTGACACTGGATAAAATCGAAGCCCAACATGAATTTCACAACCCCTAATTGTTGTCGGGTATTAAAGATAATTGACAAGTCTCACCTCCACTGGTCACTTTGTGTTTCACTTAACTCCGATACAAAAAGTATCATAAATAATAAAATGCACCCCTTTCCACTACACTGATTGCACCCTTACAAATTCACATTTTTCATCATCAAGTATTAGAGGGTAGATATGGAAGTCATAAGAAGATAGGAATTCACCCCACACTTGCTGTGCACCCCTACAAGCTCAAATCTTTAGTGAAATAAAGCATTGCAGTTGCTCAACATGAGATACGAAGGTTGGAACAAAATGGAAGTGTGTGGCTTACTTCCGAAAGAGTCGGTGGCCATGCAAAGGAAAGTCAAGCCATCAGCTCTCATGATGTGAAAAATATGGCGATCTTGCGAATAGGAGACACGGCTATCGCCTCCTGGAGGGAGCTTCTCCAAGATACGGCGGGCTATGGTATTGGCGTTTGCGGATACAGCACTAAACTCCGCCAGAACCACTGAACCTCTCGCCACCAACGCATACAGGATCGTCATGGCTGTCGAACCCTAACCCGCCCTCACCTGTGAAACACACCAGTAGCCATCAGGGATTGCAAACTTGGTCTGGTATTACTTTCAACAATAATACCGGTTGAAAATTAGTTCGAACAACAAAGATTGGTTTTGAAAATGCAAACAAACACCGATCAGGACATCGATGTGAAGCAATACACAGTCTGCTACACTAAAACCTTCGATCAGTTTTAACTCCGAAACTATTAACCGAAACTATCAACTGTGCTCCAATTCCAGCGCCCAAGGAAGGACAGAATTTCAGGTATCAAGTGTCTCAGTAGAATCGAAAAGTGTAGATACAATCAGTGAAGAGAGCGAGGGATTTACGATGCTACTGATCCCGAAACCTCGCCAATCCTCTCCAAGCAACTATCCTCTACATAAGAATTTGCAATGACGGTACAGGAGATAGTAGACTTCCCGAGCACTCAAATATCACGATTCCTTGCTCATCTCACCCACTGTCCCTCAAAACAGACCCCACAAATACAAACAAGGAATCCACCCTCCCACCCAAAAGAAAAAATTAAAATTAAAATTGCGCCCGTAATCGAAACCAAGAGCGCGCACTACCACCTCCCGAAAAAAAACCATCTTAAAAACACCCAAAATATAGCTTCAAAGGAAGGGACCGAAACCTGACCACCAAACGCAACCCTAAATCGACAATCGCCCAGACTCAAATTCTCCCACCACCCAATTGATTTGAAAATACGAAAAAGATATTGAGTTCGCGTTACCAGCGAAGCGCGCACACTAACCGAACCAACCCACCCAACCCACCTCCCCAGAAACTCAAAACAGAGTTTCAAAACAGGAAACGAGAGAAAACCTAACCTTACCAACAGGCACAACCCTAAGTCCACGATCGCCCAGATTCAATTCTTCACCAGCGCACTTGGTTGCAACATCTGAATGCAAACACTAGTGGGACGCAGTTCCTTACCAACAGAGTGTGGAGGGAGAGATGGTGGGTGGGATGGGAGCGAAGTGTTGGCAATTCGGGTGGCGTGCAAGTGGAAAGCTTGAAGGAGGATTCGAAAACCGAGTCTGGCGAACCCAACGTCCCCAAGTCTAGAACTTGTTTGAGATTTGCAGCGAATGTGACTTGGAGGGAGCGCCCGAAGAGAACGTGGGGAGCGCGGGAACGGGCGGGCAGGTCAAACTTTTACTATCACTGCCCAAAAGGCTAAATCTCAAAGAAAGACAGGACTTAAAGTTAAGATTCTAAGTTATGGTGAGTCATGCCCAATCCTTTATTCTGCGAAAGCTGCAGCTCTGGATTGCCGTGGGCCCTGGGATGAGTCAGCCTAGGATGTCCTAAAATGGACCATACTCTAAAATGTACCAAAGAGGTACATTTTGTTTTCTTCAATGCACCAGGAATGAGTATATTTCAATGTTCGGAAAATTTTTGAAGTTTTACGAATTGATTTCCTCCATCCATGGAAATGGACTGGTTTTCCTTCAGCAATCATCAATTGCATCCTCTCAACTACAAAATCTATCGGTTAATTCCTAAAGTTCTACTACTATAATTTCACTGAAAAGGCTCTAAAACTGCCATTTTTAGAACAAGTACCAAATTTTTGGAAAAAAACTTTTTTTGACATATATAACCATAGGATCTTGTAGTACACTAGTTTGAGAATATGACGAAACAATTTCAAAACTTTTTACCATGTAGATTGCAAGGTATAAGCATTTGCATTGACAAAAATCATTTTTTTTCCCTGTGAAAAATCAGACAGCTGCACTTCACAAGGTCACATTTGTATGAAAAAATGTCCAAAATGGTGGTAACTCTTTGGATTCATTACTCAAGGCAAGTTAGTCACATGCTTGAAAATTTTCACATCATTTGGAATTGTACAACATATAAGAAAGAAAAAAATAAGTAGACAATAGTAGAGAATGATTCAAAATACTAAATTGTTAAGAATTTCATTATGGAATTGAAAAATGCAAATCCCAATGGCTGAAATGTTGTAATAAACAATTACATCTTGTGCTTTTATTTTTATCAAAAAATATGGAGAATTGAGTAGGATAAAGGACTTCAAAGTTTATTTTAAAGTATTGAATCTATAACTGCCCACAAACAAAAAATCCTCATAACTTTTGACTCATTGGTAAAATGGAATGATTCAAAGCTTTCCACTAATATATAACTCTTGAAAAGCAAAGTCATAATTTTGTTTTTGAAAAAAGTGATTTTTTCTAATCTGCTCGGACGGCCCACTTACAAAAAAAAGTAACATATTAGGCCATAACTTTTGACTCATATTTCCAAATGTCATGAAATTTAGTGCATATGAAAGATATTCCTTGCCCCACCTTTTATTAAAATTTGGGCCAAAAATATGGAAATCTCTAGTCACATGTACCTGCCTAAAATTTTTATGTGCCAAAAAATGCATGTTGTTCCTTTAGGGATTCATTTCTTGCAATATCAATTCTTCACCAGCCGATTTCTTCCTAACTCAAATGGACATTGGCCGAAAAAGACAATTTCAAATTGAAATGGTTTTAATGGATATTACATCTTTGATTTAGGCAAAAGGTCCTTCCTGCCTTGGTTGAAATTTCATAGCATATTCAAACATGGTCAAGATTTACATTTCAATTTAGCCAATGGATGTCAAGGATCTTGTATTGAAGCTCCAATGTCTCCTCTTTGCTCTTTATAGTTTTTAACTATTCGAATTTTGTTTCTTTTCTTGAATTTCCTCTTCTGTATTTACTTTGATGATTCATTTCTTAATATTTTGCTTTATTTCATACAAAAAGAGAAGCTTCAATTCACTTTGTGTAGTGCTCTTTGAACTTTGCAGCTTCCTTTGAGGCCCTTAGATGTTTAGGTTTAAGTGAAGGCAAAGGTCCTTCTCGCATTAGGTGAGATATTCCTACATGTTCATGGTCAAAATATACATGCTTAATTTGTTCAATGGATGTAAAGGGTCTATGTTTAAAGCTCTAAAGTGGTCTTCTTATTCTCTGCACTTTTTCAATTGTCAAAGCTTTACTTTATTTTTTTCAATTTATTTTTTCCTTATAGTTGAACAAGGCCATTTGGTTTAATATTTTGTTTCTTCATGGTCATCAATTTTGTACAAGTCAAGCAATTTAAGGCAATACATTGAGTTGTTGACTATTGTAAAGTATTGTTCATGTCAATCCTTTAGTTCCAACGGTCAAGTTCTTTGGCCTCTATGTTAATACCTACCTTCCAAAATTGGTACCTTATCCACCTCATTTGGGTATCTTGCTTAAATCAAGCCACTCATTATTATCTCATGACAGCTAAAATTTGCCAAGTTTTGAAAGGAGATTATTCAAATATCATTCAGTTTAAGGGTTTAAGGTTTTAGGGTTTAGGTTCAGTTTCAAGGAGTTTAGCTTTTCCAGAAATGTGATCAGCCCTTAATAGCACATTTTTGGGACCTCCTACTTTAGAGGGCGCTAACTTAGAATCCTAAAACGTCAAGACAGACCTAATATAAGACCACAGAGTTGGAGGTTAAATTCATCACTCATTAGATGTTTATTGAGGGCATGGGAGGGCCATATTAGGATTGTTCACCTTGATGTGAATCAATGCACTACTACCATAATATTAAATAATAATAATTTAAGAAAATTAATTAAATAATATTATGAAACGTGGCAGTATCTTGACCACATCAAATTGTTGATGTGGCGCAATTCTTATATTTTTCATTGCCAGTAACTTGCAGCCATGTTTGGGCTTGAAATCTCATCTAATGTTGTACACTCTCATTTGGCAACTACATGTTAATGAAAAATTTGAGTTTTATTTTTCAGAGATGAAATTACATGTCTTCTTTACTTTACAAATTTTTAGATTTATTTTGTAGAAAATTGTTAAAAAAAAGTGAAGAAAAATTAAATTAGATAGAAAATTATCTCAAAATACTAAAAAATTTAGCATATGTATATAGTATCATAGTAAAGAACATCATAGTATGCACTAAATTTTTATGTTATTCTATAACTAGAATGGAATGGATGATTGCAAGAAACACTTCACGTTTTTGACTCAAAAATGCAGTTTTTAGCCATAGGACTAGCAATACTATGCAGTACTACCAATACTATGTTTCTGCCATTAGAAAAGAATTGAACCCAAAAAGAGGCCTTGAGTTTTCTTACCACTTTTAGTACTAATTGCATGTAATTGCATAAATATGAGAGCAATCATAGATTCATTACAACCACCACTTGGCATGTGCTCAATCCTTCATGAGGAAACCACCATGAAATTTATGATATCTTGAAGTTAGATTGGATAATGATGACAAATTTTTGAGTTCATAATGCAATTCTTGGCCAATTAGTGAATTAAGAAGGCTCTTCCCACCCAATAATTCAAGAGATCATGGAGATGGATTGAGTAATGATGACAAATTTTTGAATTCATTATATAATTCTTGGCCTAATTAGTAAGTTGTGAAGGCTTTTCCCACCCAAATTTTTGCATTACAAAACGGCCTCTTTGGGGGTTCAATTCTTTTCTAATGATTGTCCCTATAGATCTCAACCGTCCATTCAAAGCGTTTGTAGATCTCAATCGTCGATTCAGCACTATAGACGGCTACGAAGTCCTTCAAAAGCCATTGGGAGCAGAAAATAGCAGAAAAGGGGTTTGTGCACTTTTTTATTTTTAAGAATTCAAAAGAAATTCAGAAAAAAAAAAAAAAAAAAAAAACCATTTTGCTAGAGAAGATTACGCTCACATTGCACCAAAAAATTAATATAGGAAATTTTTTCCCTCTTCATAACCTTTGTGCAAAAGAAGGTCACTTTGACTCCATATGCTATTTTCATAAAAATTCATCATCAAACCTTGTAATGTTAGTAGACCTCCAACATGTCCAATTTGTGGCTTCAAATTTGCATTTTTGGGTCAAAAATAGGACTAAAAACTTCCAAAATGGCCAAAGTAGACATCCAATTGGGGGCAAGTTAAAAATAGTAATTTAGTTTTTAAATTTTTTTTATAAAATTATCTAATGTCTAAATCTACCATATATACCTTTCTTCCAAATTTCATGCCAAATAGACAAACTATGCAAAAGTTATAAGCAAAAAAATCCATTAGATGGAACTCGGGGCCTTGGAGGGCCGTTTCAGGCCCATTCCCAATCTGCTAGATTTAGTGAACGCCAATACATGATTGTCAGAATTTTTTTTTTCAAATTGCTTAAAAAAATTTGTCCCCAAATTCTGAAATTTCTTCCACATATTCATATACTAGTCAAGTATAAGATCTTATGGTTGGATATGCAAAAAAAAACAAATTTTTAAAATCTTTTGTCTTTGCAATAGAAATGACATTTTTGAGTGGTTTTTTGGTAGGAAAATCACCTTGATCCTTTAGGAATTAAAAAAATTAAAAAAAATTAAAAATTAAAAATTAAAAATAAATATATAAAAATATTGGATATACTGACATGACACTAACGTATGCTGATGTGGCACCAATAGTGCCACATCATCATGCCCATGATTTTTTTTCTAATTGCACCAAAAGGCGCAGAACAATGTACAGAACTCGAGGCAACCTTTTGGCCTCAATTTTTTCGTAATGGGTGATTGCAAGAATCACTATCCTATTTTTTGTCCCTTTGTCCTTGGATGGGTCATTAAAAGGGATTCAGGGGGCTTAGAGGGCTCGAGTTCCCTTGCATTCCCCTGAGTTCCCTGACTGCGAGAATACAGCTGCAGTAGTTGGCTGACGTGGCACAGCGACTGCCACATCATTTTTTGAAGTTTTTTTTTTTTGCTTAAAATGATATTTTGACACTCCTGTACCGACGTTCACTAAATCTGGGGTTTATTTTTATTTATTTTCTGTATTTGCACCGCAGGGGGTGCCAAAAATCAAAAGTTAACGGTCCTTTCCAGGGTTCATATTTTTTCTAATGCCAATACAGTAGACATTGAAAATACATCCAAAGTTCAAATTGTTATCCTAATTGTTAGAACATATTCACTATTAGGAATTTTTGCGAGCTTTTAATTGAAATAGAAACTAGTGTAGATGACCTTGAGTAGCTTGTTCAGTTGTTGGGTTCAAACTCAAAAAATAACATTTTATAGAAAAATTTCAGATTTAGAGCAAGCTGAACAACAACTTTCCAAATACACTACAATAGCATATTTTGATATTCTTTTTTTTACTAGCTTCTCATTCATATGAAGACAAATACAAGCAAGACTACAAATTCAATTGCATATTCTTCATAATCTACCATGAAAGGTCAACAAGAATCATGTGGATTAAAAAATGCTTCTAGTCTCTCTATAGGTTGCCAAATTGTCATCCAAAAATCATATAATGGCTCTTGCGGCATTAAAGGCCATATTGGTATCCTATGCCCTATGAAATTTTTCACCAATATTACAACTCTATCCAATGGGGTGCCTTTAAAATATCTTCCCAAGGCACCCAAAGACTCCCCACAAAGACATGTTCTCAATCATGTGCACTATTTTTCATTCGTTCATTCTCAATGTAACTTGATGAAACTTTTTTGATGTCATTGCATCACATTATGTTTTGTTCTAAATTGCAAGATGTAATTTGGCAGCACTAAATTCAAATTTGAAATTGAAGTCGTATTTAGATAGAGTTTGTGTATTGGTCCCACTCTAATTAGAACCTGTTTATGAATAATGAACTAAGAAATTGGTCTTACTTGAGTTATAGATAAAAAAGAATTAGGTTAACTTTTTATCATTAATCTTGTAAGGATGCTAAGGCCAAAAAGTGAACAATAGATAACAAATCATTGTAGGAATGAAGAATGCATCTATTGGTCTAAGAATCAAATCATTTTTGAGTGACTACCATGGTCATAGGCCAACGTCCTTCAAGCACACTAAATGTCCGATAGAAGACAAAAAAACCTTCTATGTCTAAGTAAGATAGAAGTGCAGATGTTTGTCTTTGAAATTTTGTGTGAAAAGGGGAAGTCTTGCACAATAGTTTGACCTCCAGTGAGTGTTCTTGGATTTTTATAAGCAAATGATTCCCACCGTGCAAAAAAGGATGATTTCATGGTGCAGTAGAATTCTGCACTAGCTACTACATGCCTGTGATGTGATGCACTTCTTTGGTCAACCTCCATTGCTGGTGGCAATTTGGCATATGTGCTAAACCTAAGTTCACAAGATGCTGACCAAAATTTTGCTTGAAGGGAAGTGTCAATGAAGGTATGTGCACCAATTGCATTCTGACCTGTGCTGCGTCTGTTTTTTTAGGGTTTAGGGTAAGGCCAGAGAGGCGTCCGAGTGGCCCATTTCGCAAGCTCGGAAGCTGAGTTTCAAGAATCGAGGAATAGCAAAGGAGCCTTGGCGAATCGTGCCTCTAGTAGTTCCCTGAAGACGGAGCAACATTGGGTAATCAGTGGAGGGGGAGCCCCAAACCCTAAAACCCTAAAAATCCGCAGTAGTCGGAGGAATTGTTTCTACCCAAGGGGGCGGAGGAGTCGAGAGAAGCGAAGCCTTTTCGTGTTTGTTGGGTTGATGCACATGTGGCAGGCCGCTGTAGCAGACAGTTTCCCTGCCGAGCGTGGATGCTCATCGTCCTTAATAGCCCAGTGAGAGTTACATGCTTCCTCCCTCAGGTACCTCTTGGCACATTTATCTGACTTGAAATTTGAATTCGGCGAAATTGGATGCAGATCCAACCCCTAGGAGTGTATAGGCTAGGGAGTCAAGCTGTTGGAGCACCACATGGATGGGTTCGTCTAAGGAATGTGTGGCATGGCTTGGCCACTGCAGCAGAGCTTTACGGGCAGATTTGCTAAATGCTAGTCTTCCAGTGAATGTTGAGGTCGTGTTGGATTGTCTCCACCTTGTGTGTTGTTCCACACTTGAGGTATCACGGAGTCTGCAATTTGTTTGTAGTTGAGGAGAGAATACTTTCAGTGAGGTTTTGGGGCTAGTTCGCGCTAGTGGCTTTGTTGTAAAATTTCAAATCCTGTGCTATCGTGTCGGAAGCTGGTTATGCCAGAATTTTACTGACAAACTAAGGCAAACCAGCCTAAAGCTGCCAGCTTCCTATTTCCGCCATTCTATTTTTGGCCCCATTTCCGTCACTACACTCATTCAACTCCACTCACTTTCCTGACAAAATTAGAGCATTGATATCACCAAGAATAATGTGTCAATTTTTCATTGGTCCATACTTACGTAATAGATACATGGAAGGGTGGTTATGGGTTGTTGGTATGATGTTTATGACTCCAGTCTACAAGTGGTTTTATAACTTCAAGGTTGACACTTCAAAAATTCACAGAAATTACAATTTTAATTGAAAAATTATAATTCCACTTGGGTTTGATTTGCGAAACAAGCGCACACCTCTGAAAAATACATGCCCTTCTTGGAATTGGCCCCAATATACTGAGATTGCAAATCAGGGTGGTAATAGGCTTGTCTACCTTATCCAACTGGTCTCATAGCATTTTTTGGCCCTTGTAAGCTTGCACCCTCTACAATCAGGTCTTTAATACGACTTTCTCTTAAACAACATTCTAGAACACTTGTTGCACATTCAAACTATGTCATAGTCATTTCTATGAGACTTGAGCATTGCATTCTGACAGGACTATCTCCAAGATCATTGTCTTTCAAAATTTGAAGTTCATTACATACTTTTCTAATCCCGTACAACTCCTACTAATTCAATGGCAAGATAGCGAGCCTACATACAATCTTAGCTAAACAGATTAGGATGTGAATGACGGATTCCAATTCTTCAATGCAGGGGGGCGTTCTAAAGAATGTTTGCAGGGCAAGAAAGGATATCATAAGCCACGGGACAGTGACTTGGATTCGGGAGCGCACTTACAGTATGTCACTACACAAAATTAGGCCTAAACACCTCGAAACTCCTCAACGGAACTAGAAACTTTGTAAAAAATTCGGCAGTCTTCCCCGTGGGCTTCTGAAGAATCCAAGTTAAGAAGATCCCCACTTCCCAAAGAGCTTCTCTTTCCATCCAGCTTTGGCAGGAGTTGTGTTGTCGTTGTCGCCGCCGCCGCTGTTGTGATTAGGATTTGGAGCACTTTTCGGTTTCGCATTTCTTGGTGTCTTGTCGCAGACATACTGATCCCCTTCAAGCTTGATGGTGAGGACGGAGTTATCAATGCAATCGTCGGAAGTGACAACGATGGGCTGCTTCCCGGTGTTGTCAGCCAGAGCCGCAATCCAATATTCGCGGTAGGTGGCATTGGTGTCCACTTGGATGACGCAGCTGCTGTTCTTGGAACCCTTCTTCGACAGCGTCTGCAACGGTATGTACACCCCAACGTTCCCTTCTCTCACATCAATCTCGGACGCAGTGTCGTTCACAACCTTCGTCTTCACCATCTTTTATTTTGAACAGCCTAGCTGTCCCCCTGTTAAGTAGTATTATCACAGCCTCCAGAGCACCCTGGATGACACAAAATGACCGGATGGGAGACCGCAAACACGACTGCGAAGGAGAAGAGAGCCGTGAACACCAGAGTGGGGTACAGTGAAAACGGTGAAATCTCTATCCTCCTCCGGGTTTTCTCGACGTCTGCAAATCGGAAATCTTTTCCTAGTCTTCGGAGAGCGTAAACTCTTGCCACTACCACCTAGATTCATAAGCTCACGAGTAAAAGACGTCAGTGACCGTGCTTTCCAAAAAACAGTTAGCTATCTGCTCACTGAGAAATTCGAGGATGTAGAAGAAACCAAGTACAGAAGAAAAATGATTATAGACGTCGAAACGGTGAGTTTCAGAGCGCCACAATTGTAACAATCAGGAGCCCAGATCTGAGGTTCCTAAGAGACAACCGGCAAAGTGCCAATTTTTTGAAATTTCACCATTGCAACGAGTATGACAATGCAAACCTGCAAGCTATTCAAGCGAGGGCGATATGGTTTCTGCACAAACCTTAAGAGAAGTTTCTTCGGAGCTGATGGTCTTGTCCAAAGCCGTGATGTAAATGAACTTCTGCAACACGCCCACGCACGTCACAATGGACGCCAACACCGACAGCAGAAACGGACTCCACCAGTTGTTGCAGTGCAGCAAGTTGGACTGCGAGACGGCGGTGAGGAGTACGCCTTGGAAGACGCTGAAGAAGCCGACGAGGTTATAGACCTCGTTGCGCTGGTGCAGGCCCTGCTTGCGCTTGCGCTCCACTCGCGCCGTGAGCAGGTTGGACTTCCGTTCCCACTCCTCCAAAGCCTTCTTGTGCACCACGCTGTTCTCAATCCACAACAGGGTCTTGATCTCGTCGTAACACTGTGGAAGCCGTCCTACACTGGGTGGTTGAAGATAGTCCACGAGCTCTGTGTCACCCTGTTCAGCAGGAACTGCTTGGCCTCCCCGGAGTTTCAGAAAATCTGCACGCTCTTGGTCATCAAGCTCGTTTTCGAGGGCTTCTTCCTCCAAATTCTGTGCCGAGGACGCCATGAAATCCCCCTGCCGGAACTGTTTCGATTTGACCAGTCACATCCTTGCGTCTATTCAGTCGGTCTTGAGCCACTTATATATGTAAGTTGTTGACCATCCCGTTGGCCAGGCTGGCTGCAGCATCGAGGATACGAGCGAATTTTAAATTCGAGTACAGACAGTGTTATTAGATAAGAAACGAGTTACCGTCACAATAATTAAGGTATAGTACTTGTTTGAAAAATTGAGCAGTCTGTGGAAGGTTACCGACAATGCTTTTGTAGCCAGGGGTGGCAGAGGTGGCAACTAGGCTACAGGCATTAATTATCCTATTTGGGGATATTTCAAGTGTTGGACGTATCTAGATTTTCGAACTGTACAGGCCTGGGAACCGGGGGTGGCAACGTGGTGGCCAGCAGGAGAAAGCATAAACGATACTCAAGGTGTATAAAGAGATGAACCCAAGACCAGGATTTCACTGTGCTCCTTCTCTGAGATTCACGTGTCACACAGTGTTGCAGTGCACTCGGTTGATGCCGAATCTGGTCCCACGTCTCAACGAGGAAAGTATAAGTTTTGAGAAGTGGTACTGCACACTGCTGCTGGCTGCCCAAATAAGGTCTACGTGCTCCCGCTCTCGCCACCTAAAATGTCCTCCATACATTCTTCAAGAATAGTCTTGCATGGAATCAATTTATCTAAGTTAGTCTCGTGTTCCACAACTTGCGTGTTTCAGCTTTGACAGGTACTTGGCTCAATTCTATATGCTGAAAAATGTACGCAGGAGACTGATATCAACAGTAGTCGGTAAACTGGCTGATTTGATCATTTCACGCATTTCTTCAAATTGTGAAGACAATGTTCACCTACACCTAGATGCATGATTAGTTGGGGGTCCCAGCGCATTGAACAAGGGCCGGGGGGTGACTTCCATCACGCATCTTTCTCGAACTTTCACGAATTTCCGAATTCTGGTCCGCACCAGCTCGAATTCTGGTCCGAAGTGCTTTCTGCTTTGCAAGCTAGGCTATGGAGATTCTATTTAGAAATTAGAAACATCTCACGTTCACAGGCAGAGGATTGTGAGTACCGTAGCTGTAGGGCAGTGCCTGCAGAAAATCATTATTTCAAAGAAAGTAAAAAAATAAAAATGAACAAGAAAAATTGTCAAAGTCAGTAAGAATAAAATGACCAAGTTGTAGAAAGAAAGAAAAAAAAAAAAAAGTTCAAAATACAGCCAAAATAAAGTCCAAAGTCTAATGCAATCATGGGTATTCAATACTACCGGTACTACCTATCTGTTCTTTGGTGGTTGTACTCAATCACTGACTTTTGATCCAGGCAGATGGGGGCAATGGAGGGACGCCAATACTCTGATGGCTTACTCAAGGTCTATAGGTCGCAAGCTTCTTAGCAAGCGGTGCCAATTGACAAGGACCATCCCTTCAAAATGGTCACGCTCTCTTCTACTTACCTTTTCTCCCAACTAGAAAGATGTTTGGCACAAAGCTCATTCTTAGAAGGAGGCATCATTGATTTGGTCCGTTTGGCACAACAATGTGGCCGTCTATTCATGGAGAGCATGAATTAATCCGGACATTCGTATCACATCCGATTGTTGCTCTTTTGGAACTGAAGAAACACCTCTTCATTGTTTTTTTCTTGAGTGCCTAGGCGCCCAAAAGCTATGGGAGTATACCCAATCCATTCTTCATCACATCCAAGGAAACTCATTGACTATTGGCCCTCATGTTAGTTCAATTTCACTTAATGTGTTTTTGGCTCCGCCTTCCCTCGACGTTTTCAAAGCCTCAAGATGATCTGGTCTCTCCTTTGAGGTTCAATTCTTTGGATTATCTGGGTATCCAGAAACAACAAGGCCTTCAATCAACAAAAGTGACCTCTCGATTTTTTCCAAAAAGCTCTTTGGGAAGCTTTTTTGGACTCTAACCACACATCTCAAATGAAGGCTCATCTAGCAACTTCTCATCTTCCCAACAAGCCGGTACAAAATGGCTAAATTTTGATAGTATTTGGCTTCAGTCTCCTATTTTAGCATGTAGGAATGGTGACCACATTATCTGGACCAATAGTCTTTCTCCTTCCAGCTCTTTTTTGTAGTTTTGTCCTGACTTTTCCTTTGTCTGTGCTCGCTTTCCTTCATTGTCCAACCTTTGGCTTGGCTATTTTGTATGGGTTTTTTATTAATGCAATGGCTCTTCCATTTGTTCAAAAAAAAAATACTACCAATACTAATGTGTCATTTGACCATTTATCATCAAAAAGATTTTTTGATGGCAAAATGAAGGGATTACTTCATTGACAGGTAGTGAAATGTAGATGGAGAGGTCGTTTTATAATGAAATTCAATGTCTATCATAAATCCTCAAAGGATCTGGGATAATTTGAAGATAGGAACTTAATTGCTCATTGTCAAAATGTAGTAATTATGTTCAAAGTAGAATTTTAGGCTTCATTTTGGCGTAGTCTAATAAAAAAAAATTTTAATCTTTGAATTAAGAAAATGTCCCTTCCAACCCCTCTTTGAACTTTGTCCATAACTTTTCATAAGAACTTTGAAATCTCAAATAGATTTTTGGAGATGAAAGTTAGATTGATTTTCCTCATTAATTTAGTTCAAAGTTTTTTGAGAAACTTTATTCTTCACTGCCTAAATGAGGTCTAAAATTTTATGGTAAACACAACTGTTGTTTGTTACTTAGCGATGAGCAATTGAGCTCTTATTCTAATCCTAATCTACATATCCCACTTATATGGGTTGTTTTACCTCCTACAACCCTACTTCTATAAAGAGCTTGTCTTTTCCTCTCTACACTCACAAAGTGAGTAGTTTTTGAAGCTATGTGAAATAGTTGGCAGTTTTTTTTATTTCTTCTTGCATTTAATGTCAAATTTTTAAAAATGAAGAACCTATTTTTGAACTTTCATTAATTATTTGGCATCAATGTGTCGACCTGCATGCTCTACATCTGCAATAAGGAATTGTGGGGATACCATGCCCAGGCAATTGATACATTAGATGACATTTGAGGCCTTTAGAAGACTACGAGTTATCCTGCGTTCTCAGACTGCGAGAACGCAGGATAATTGCTGGCTGATGTATACGAGACCATGTCACTTCATTTTCAGAAAAAAAAAATTGCTTAAAATGATATTTGGGAGAAGAAAAAAAAAATTTGACAGCCCGTGTCAGCTGTTCACAAAATCAATTCAAATTTGGGAACAAGTCTGAAACAACCCTCCAATGCCCTCCAATGTCAACTACTGTCTTCAAGAGCAATATACGGATTAAAATATTGAATCAAACTTTTGTTTTCTGGAAGATGAACTTGCACTTGCAGGAATATTGATCAAAAAATGCTTCCAACTCAATTACCTGAAAGAAGGAAGATTTGAGTGATCCTTGAAATTGTTGCTACATCCATCATCCAAAAGATGAATCATTATCCACTAGAAGAAAACTACGTTGCTCTCCATACGCTCTCAACAATCTCTTAACAAAATCCAGCTGATGATTTTTGTTAGAAACATACTAGAAGAAAATTGCGACGATTTCGATAAAACCAACTTGACGTGTTTGTTGTGTCTAACACAAAATCTACATTTTTCAACTTCTTTCAACGTAGATTTTGTATTGGACACAACAAACACATCAAGTTGGTTTTGTTGAAATCAACGTAGCTTTCTTCCATTTTTCTTCTAGTATGTTTCTAATAAAAAACATCAACCAGATTTTGTTGAGAGTGTACTAAGAGTCTATTGAGAGCAACGCAGTTTTTTTCTAGTGATCTAAGTAGAATGGTGGTCACAATACGATAACGACTAATATTAAAATTGTACAAATAGTAGCAATTCAGCATAGTTTCCATTATTACATTGAACAAAAATATTGTGGTGCCTTGTTGGTAGTCAGAATGGGATTCTAGATTTTTTTAGAATGCATTTTTTGGACACCATATGATTAAACTTTGAATTTTAGAGTGTTGAAAATAGGTGTTTTTGATTCTGAAACTAACCATAGACTCTCATAAATAGCGAGAGTACATTTTAGGCAAGAATCTAGAGTGATCAAATTTAGAAAGTGGCTGAAATTAGGTGTAGTTATATTACCAACTAGAGTGATTGTTCCACAACTATCCAATAGGGTCCAATAATCTTACAAACTACCTATTGTACTATTTAATTTTTTTTTGCATAATATAGAATACAATTAATATTTTTGTTTTTCATAATTAACATTCAATCCTTCCAATTAAGCTTACCAAATTTCAGTTTCAAAAAAACAGAACTCCATTTTGGGATAATTGTTTTATTTAATATTTATGTTTTTTCATGATAATTGATTGTAATGGAAGAATTGGCAATGAATTTTTTAATTTGATTGCATAGATATATAAGAAACATCCATATGCCCATCTTTATTTCAACAAATATCTCCAAAAAAATTCAAGATTTTCCTATGAGGAGTAAAATAGCAAAACCTAATTACAATAAAGAGCTATCTATTTTACAAAATTTAGACATTATCACCCCAACATTGAAATCTCTATACAAAAAAATTTTGAAACTTTTTTGGAGATGCTTGTTGAAGGAAAGATGTGCATATAGATGTCAATCTAATTAAATAAATTCATCGTCAATTTTATTCAATCCATTATCATATAAAACTATGAATAGTAAATAAAACAGTTCACCAAAAATGAATTTTGATTGGAATTGCAAAAGAATTGAATGTTAATTATGCATGACAAAAAATGGCAATTGTATTCTATTCTCTATTATGCAAAATTCTTTGAATGTCCCAATAGGCAATTCATAACATTCAGTAGCAGTGCTTGGCACTGCCTTGGACCCGACTGTACGTGTAATCCGGTTGTGAATAGCCGTCAAAGTGTTCAAACTCGAGCTTAAACTCGAGCTGTGCATTACCTTTGTTTGCAAGTTCCAGGTCCACATAACTCAGTGTCTCCGCCATATTAATCTTCAACCTCTCCTCCTAGATAGGATTTACTGCACAGTACATCCAACAGCAACTACATCACCAGCCGTTCCCCTTCGCCGTTTGATATTCGCTAACCATCCTCATAAATTTTCTAAAAAAACAACGAAATGCTCTCATTTCATCATTGACGACCACCCCACGATGGGCGATCAAGTCGGACCTGGTTTCAACAAGCGTCCGGTTTATGAATTCAATACAATGGCGCACTCTTCCTGTTGCGGGCCCTTCTACAATGAATGCGTCGTCGTTCATTAGCACAAAAAATTGGTGAAGGACTTCAATCTGCTGTTGACGAGGCTGTTGATCGATCGAATTTCCATTTTTTAGAAGCGCCGGTGGTTTTCATGAAAAAAACATCATCACGGTGATTCTTCATCAAGTATCTCTGCAGGCGCATATACAAAGGCTCGAGTTCTCGACAATGATTATGCTTGTACTCAACTCCCGCTTCTGGGGCATTCCGCTGAACGGGTCACAGTAACTTGTGCACACGTAGACCCACCCGGGACCATTAGCGTTTGCACTTATGAGGAACATGGGCTTCAAAAATTCCCCCATGAGTTCAACCAACCACGCGTGAAGCAAGTGCTTGAGATCTGCTTGGAAAGCCGGAGAAACCTCACTGCTTAAGATCAGATCAAGGCTCGTCCAAATCACCCCAACGGTTGACAGTTTTTCCAACAGATCTTGGCTGCTAAGCATGGACAGCACTGCCAACAACCGATAAACTGTCTTTGAATCATAATTGCCTTGAATATATTGTAAGAATGCCGTGAACTTACACACGTAGCAATATAGAGCATCTGATTCGCCAGATATTCCTGAAAGATGCCAACCAAGGTTGGATGTTATACCATAGAACATATACCATAGAACATCACTTAGGAGGCAGGTCTGGCAAGGGAGATGTATTTGGCGACATTTTGAAGAGCAAGTACTCTCGTATGCTAAGGACCTTTGTCCAGTTCACTGACCTTAGGGGCTATCCAGTCCGCTAGATATATATCTGCTACCAATGGAAGGAATGGATACTTTGATATTTTTATTCAAAACAAGAGAAGTGATACAAGTGCCTTCGATTATATAAGCTTGGAATGTTCAAGACCAAACGAAAGGTATTGAGATGTGTAAAGCTTGCTCAGTACCTCTGAAGTTGTCGCACTCCCGATAATACAAGCTTGAGAGTTGTCAATGCCGTATATTTCTCCCCAAAACGTCCGCTGAATTCTTCTGACAATCCATGCCCGATGTTGCTGTAGCTCAGAATTGCCCACACAAAGTGATCGGAAGGGAGACAGCATTGAAGACTGTAAATGATTCGAGAGGCGAGAAAACTAAAGTGGCATACACAATGAACGGTAGACGTCCCTCTTTCGATAGTCCTTGAATTCGCAAAACGGAATCCTTTACTAACCTTCGAAAAGCATTCATTCCCTTTGCTACCACCTAGACTCATAAGCCCACGATTCAAGTTAAGTTAAATTGAAAACATCTAGCTGCTCACTGAGAAAGTGCCGGTGTACCATTAACTCCCCAGGACTAGTTACTTCGATTCGACGGGCCAAGTCTGTAAGAGCGAAGAGATATTTGAACTAGGACAACAAACAGCACTGTTATACTATCAAGGGAAAGCTTCAGAGTTGGACCGAGCTATAGCAATAGCAATAGCAACAGCAACAGGTTTGAAATACCAAAAGCAACAGGTGAGCAAGAGCAACAGGTTTGAAAAGTTGAGCATTAGTTAATATGATACTAAGAAGAATTGAATTATTCAACCTGTTCCTTGCAAAACCTTATTTTCTATATAGGAACAAAACCTCAAGTCTCCAAGGATAGGAATTGTAGGAGACACCAGGCAATTAAAATATTCAGTAGCAAGACAGCGTAACGCACATCAGAAAGATCATAAACAGACTCTACTGGAGGACGGGCACGTCAGAATATCGATATGATCCCAAATTACCTGAAAGGGAGTCAAATTTGAGTGATCCTCAATCAGTTATTGCCTCGACCTCCGTGATCCACTGAAAATTAAGCGCGTTAGGCGGAGCATAATAAATTACAGTATATAAAAAGTAAGACGTGAGAACTCATGTGGGAAACACCTGAGGTTAGTAACGCATCACACGACCACATTCACCGAGTGACCGCCTCCGTCCGTATCCCGTAATGATAAATCTCAAGGTGTCGCTCAATCAGAAGGGTCCACCAATCTAGCTATTGACCAGCTACACTAAAAATTAAGTCAGAAAAAGGGAACATTAATAAGGTGATCAAAAACCCAACCGGAATGATGGTTATACAATTGTACGTGTAATTACAAGCTAGGACAATAATCCTGGCGTCAATCTGTACAAACTCAAGCTCAAGCTCTTTCGGTGAGCAGCATTGAGTACCTAGGTACTACCCGGTAAGAATCGATATGAATTAAAACACATGATACGCTTCGTTGTGGGAAGAATGTATCTTGTACGCTAGAGAATGCATAAAAGGAAGATCCCATTAGCAATCTCTCAAATCCCTTATCTGAGTCATGGAAACGTCGACGATAAAATCGACTCTCAATTAAGAATATATCGCAAGGCCTTATGTATACGCGTCTTTGTGCGAGCGGAGCTTCAACACAAAACTATCTGATGTTCTAGTAACCAAGCCAAGTAGGGGGTATAAGCTCAAACTTGTGCTTGGCTCGTGATAAGACATTGAAGTAGTCAAATTGTGAGAGGCAATCACGGAAATCAGTGAAGAGGCGCTCAAATAATCTCCACTGAACAGCATGCGATTTGGAGTAAGGGAATGGAAGGAAAACCTGAGCATTGCAAGCACGTGAGTAACGTCAGCATTTATTCGTGCATAGTGTTCTGATGTAAGACATAATGTAAGTCGAGGCCGCCTTCAAACACTCACTGAGCCTACTTCCGAACTTACTGAAGTATAGATGCGTTCTTACCTCCCACTCTTCGGCAATCCGCATGAGAAGATGAAATGTCCGTTCGGTTTCTTCCAAGTTGCCGAGCACAGCAACCCATATTTGGGACGCAACATCATAGGCCTCTTCACTCTTCTTTCCGCATGCCAGAAACTGGTCTGCAATTACCAAGCACACCGTCCACAACTTAACTTCTTAAAGGCCCAAAGGGCCAAACGTAGCCGCTTGTGTATCAGTAGGAATTGGAAAAAATCATTTAGGAGACTTCAAAGAAGGTGACAGATGTAAAAGTAGAAAAATGATATCATACCCTACAATGAACAATAATAGAAATACGTTTTGAAAGTAACTACAAAATGGTTGTTAGCCTCCAAAGTGGATTTTCTATTTTTAGCTTGGACACTTAGGGATAAGATTGTGGATGCAAATCATTCTGCTACACAAATTACACGACAGTTAGAAATGAAGTCTTAACGTGCATCAAGGATTGATGAATTTTGAAGGAGAATATAAAGGCAAGAAGGGATCCACCTATAATTGTGCCATGAAGCAATCCGTAGGAGAGGGGTGGGGTGGCAAGCTCCAGCTGCTCCTTTAGGTATAAATATACATGGCCGGCTACCTCGTCAACGTCCGCTTTGGAGTTTCGAGACAGAAAGCTGCTGCTGACGTGCAAGGCTGTGAATCGCCTGCATGCAGAGATTAGAGTCAATAAGTAAGCATCGCTCACTTAAAATGAAAGAAAAATCGCATGGAAAAAAGGATAATTACACATTCTCTAGCATAAATTCCTAGAAACGGCCTTCCATCTCAACATACAACATTCAATCAATCTCAAGAAGAGATACGACCTGATGATGTTTCCAGGGGAAGAAACTAGCTACGCATAATATTCTAAAAGATAAAATGAGTTAATTAATTATTCGAAAAACTAAGGGGAATAAAACATTAACTATGTCGAGATACCTTCTTGTGGATCCTCGCCCAATAGGACCAGGCCAGCGTTTTGCACTCCCAGAACTAGGCCATCTCCTAATCAACGCCGTTTGCCATAGTCCGTCCCCTGCAAACATGTCGGCCCACCGCTTCCTCACACATGCGGCTGCAATCCAATCTGAGGTGCGGACACGCACCAATATCTCCATCAGTAAATGATCTGGCAGCTTGTCAATATAATTTTCCCCACTTTCCTCTTCCACGTCTAGGGGCGGTTCACATGAAGTAGAATTTGCAGATTTGCTGGAAGGATTATTGTTATTCAAAGTAGATACCAGCTCCTCTGCCGGTGGCGGTAGTTCAGGAACAAAATTATAATATTTCCGTTCCCGTAAGTTCCCTGCTTGCGAAGAGTAATCGTCGTCAATCTCCAACCCTCTCCAAGCTCCGGAGCAAGCGCAGGGGTCATACATGGTTCCACCAGAATCACCTCTGAGGCTTTGCCGTGTAGACAACATAGTCCTGTTCCTTGACATGTTTGCTTGTATCCTCAACGTACGTTCTAAGCACGAGAGCACCTAAAGTTGAACCCAACCTCAGTCCCTTTAATTCCCGGCACATACAGCTAAGCTGCACGGTCAATTGCAAAAACTTGAGCAGACAATTTCGTAAAGGTTCAAATCCAGAACCCAAAGAGACGCGCACTCAAAGGTGATCTACTCATTACGGTCACCAGATTCAAGCCTTCTCTCCAACAATTGCAAATAAGAAGACCTGTACCGATGTCATATCCCATCACACAAGATTAGATCACACATTCTATCTTCAAATAAACATTCCCTGCGCTGGAACAAAGCTACGAAACGGATTTAGGAAACCAGAGAGATGTTGGAGGTTTGCTAACATGCAGGGGGAGAAATGAGCCTTTCTATCACACACCTACATTTGCAGTCATTGAACGGCATGATACGCAACCGAGAGAACGAGGCACCCTTGTGCTGTGAAAAGGGATTAAACATGACCTCATGAGTAAGGAAAAGGATGACTACCATATCGTCTCCGTTTCACTGACATGTCAAACATTAATGCTGAATCTTTGCGTTGGCCGCTCTGTCAAAGGGCCTACTGTTACAACGTCTGCGTAATTGCCACCACACAAAAAAAACAGAAATTCAGTAAAAGAAGAATCTTTGGGATGCATATACACCTCAGCATGACTTACATCCGGTCAGGCTACTGGAAGATCTTGAGAAAAATCCTGAACCATTAGGGGGATGATATTGTATTCTCTTTCACTATCTTCCATGCAGTAAACCCGTAGGGCTACTTTTAAATTAGCTTGCAATTCTGCAAAAAAGGAGGTCCACAATAATACAAACCCTACAACTAATTGCCCACCTGGAATGGTAAAATTAACACAGTGGTCAACTCTGTCCACAGGCTCTGAATCAAACGGTGGCGCTTCAACTCTGACAATATGGTACACGGCAGTCCCTATCTGATACATCAAATAAGTGAATGATTCTCCGTCTCTTGCTTAGCCAAGTGTTGAACGACGTGACAATTACTAAGACATCACAATAAAACTATTCATACACTTTCTATTCAAGCATGCGTGAAGTAAGGCTCATGAAGAAGCCATTGTCGACGAGCTGCATCCTGAAGCCAGTGCTCTAGTAGGATACACAGCTTGAAATTCTCACAACTTAGAGTACTGCAGCAAACAGTTTCGCATCACAAACATTGGTGGATTCGAAGACGCAAGCGGAATTCATCCCGAAATTCATGCTTTTCACTAGGTGAAATTCTCCACATCCAAGGACAGATCAACTAACGCCAGCTATAAAACGTTGCAAATTCCAGATCCTTCCAGAACACTCATCTTTCTGGCCCCTGTAATTTGCAGCTTACATCTCCGACGCCATTCCAGGATCACTCGACACAGCACGTAGCCCATAACCCTAATTTCGGCAAATATCACCTCAATTCCAGGACACAAGACTCCCAATTCCAAGCCGATTGACGAGCAGGAAAGCAATCTCCCATGTCGATCACAGTTACTTTCCAAGAAAATCAATGCAACACATATTACCAGTACAGTCAAATCCGGATGCCCCACTCACGACTTCCCACGAATTCTGTTTGAATTCTGAGTTCATCACCCACCAGGGAGAACCACAAGATGAATGCCCACAATTGCGCTACTCCATCCAACGAACCTCCACCATACATCCACTCTCTACAAAATACTTCCCTCCGGATAACCCTAGAATTTGCGCCATTCCGAGCTCTGCGCGCGCTCCACCATAAAGTTGCGGACCACTGGCACCACGCAAATTCCTTATACATGATTGCAGTAGATGTACAAACATCATGCAAAAGCTCAATTACGTCCAAGTGTGAGCCCAGAGATCGTCACAAGTACCTAAACTGCAGCACGTCAACCACAATTGGGTGGCGATCACCAGCCGAGCTCGCTCGCTCGCTCGCACAGATTGTGGTGAGAAGGAGATGCAGCCTAAACACTGAAGAGTCACTTCCCGCAACCGACCGCCGGTCGATCAGACATCACAGCCAAAGACCATCGGTCGTAACCCTTTCAGCTTCGATTCCTCACTTGTAATTCCTTCCAATCTCTTCGACTACCGGCGCGAGTTGTGAGGCTCCAGTATAAAACGCCGGCACTACCATGCCTGTCTTGCACCAGAAACGTCTTCTGGGTTGATGTTCGTCACGCTGAGGAAGAGACCCACTTGCGTCAAGACCGAGACCACACAAGCTAGATTGTGCAATAATGGGTCTGAGATAGATAATGTGAGAGAATGGGGCAGCCAAGGCTTTGTGAAAATTATTGTCGTCTTTTCTTTGTTCGGATTCTTAGGTTAGAGAGCATCTCCACTGCAACACATGAGTGCAGCCAAGGTGGTACACACTACGGCCAAGGTCGGATGAAAGAAGGTTGCCTCTAAATGTTCTCCAAGCCCTGCCCCATGCATCTTACCATGCCAACGATAGATACAGTAGAACTTCTAATAAGCAAAAGCAAGGGGGCGGGGACTGGGCTGCCACATTACATTGGAGAGGTTATTACAATTTGGGAGGGTCGTCGCATGAATTGAAAATTTGTAGTCATTGCATGAACAAAATTTCAGTGTACAAACAAAGATAGAGAACATTCAACACGTCGCACATACAGTACAAACAAACAACATTAATCGGCTTTAGTATAGTACAACATGTTCTCAATTTCACTTTGTTTTGTGGTTTATGTGTGCAAAGAGTGAGGTTTACTAGAAGTTATATTGTTGACAATTGAATAGGATCCGCACACAATCAATTTTTATCTTAAAGAAGTTTATTAATTTAGAAAGTATTGCTTTAAAGAGTAATGCTTTACAAAGGTTAGATCAGGCCACATACAAACATCATGAATGCAATTGCCCCTCCCTAATGTAATAACCTCTCTAATGTAATACGTCAGACCAGTCTTGGCCCTATTACTTTAGAGAGAATCTATTGTACACCAATTTAAACATTATTTTTACTTGGAATTGGTCAACTCACTATCTATGGAATACATGTGATGTACAAGGGTGAGAAGTTGAAAGGCTTGTCAAATTATTGAGAGTTGGTCTTAAATTATTGAGAGTTGATTTGACCATTTTTATGAAAGAAGATCCTAACACTATGGTTGCAACTATTAATTGACAGAAGAATCAAGGCATGCAAGATGCTAAGGTAACTACATTTAAAAGGGTGAAATAAGCATTTTAAGTTCATATTGAACTCCAAACCTTCTTGAATTCAAAGGCAAGGTATCTTTTAATTTCCATAAATTGAAGTTCCTTTCACTACAAAAAATCTTGAAGTCAAGCTTGTCTATGAATTATAGGCCACTACATATGGATTTACTCCAAGTTCAATGACATTGTGGAAGAATTTTTCATGCCTCCTTATTCATGCCTCCATATTCAAGAATGTTGTTTTGGTTCCTTTGAATATTCACCTGTATTATTATTTGATGGACCTTGTTAGTCATTGAATAAGACCATTTATAAGATTATAGATTTTTTTACACATTTTTATATTTTGGGGATGTATGGGAATTTTCAAAGTGTCAATTATGGATGTATCTAAAAAAATGACCCTAGACTCTATAATTATTATTATTAGAAAATCGTCATTATAGGCAAGAATTTTGATGGGATGGTTTTGCAAATAGTCTTGTATATATGCAACAAGTGTGTCTACATTACAATTGTGTTGTACATATCTTGTGTCCAAGACTAAAAGTATAGGTACTTAATTAATTATTATAGGCAAATGTAATTATTGTCAAATTACAATGCATCTACACTAAAAGAATTGTGAACATTGTTTTAAAATGTTATCTTGGAATTAGATAATAAAGAAAAGCTTTGTACTTTCCAAATTTTATCTACCAATCAAACCTTGATTTTGTCCCATTTATTTTTTACTATTCATCCAACTCTTTCTAAGGATACACTTTCCAAGTATACATTCTTCACATAACCTCAAGTATACATTCTTCACATAACCTCAAGTATACATTCTTCACATAACCTCAAAATTTGCATTTGATATTGTTTATACACCTAAATTTGTAATTTCCAAATGCTAACTTTTAAATGTTGTGACATTTATATGCATAGGAGTAATGTGTCCTGTCTTTTGAATGTACAGTACAGTGAGGGATGAGTTCAATCAATTAATAATCCCCCCCCTAAAAAAAAATAAAAAAACTTCCCTCAAAACAAAAAAATCCTCCAAAACATACATACATTGAAATAAATACATTGAAACAAATACGAACATGAATACAAACCAAAATACAGAGGCTTCAAACAAAAAAGAAGTCTTTCAATTGAAACATGGCACTTACAAAAAAGAAGGCCATTTACAAAAACTTGAGTTGACATGCTTAAAACTAAAGTTGAAAGCTATTGAGATCGTCACGGTCACCATACCCCACGGAAATGAACATAGGAGCATGAGGTGTGTGAACTATAGCATCAGCCGTGTTGTCAGGCATTTGTCAGGCATTTGCGCTAGAGGTACAGCTTCATCTTGAGTGTCTTCAAGCACAACAACATCGTCTGCATCACCTAGAGTAAAACCTGCCAAGAATAAAACATGTGAATTAAAAATATATACATACAAAAAGTATGCCTTTACAAAAAAAAAGGGAAAAGAAAACAACATGTATACCTGGAACCACATAATCACTATGTGCCCCTTCTCGAGCCTCGTCCAAGGCTGATGCTAATCTCTGTCGCCCCAAGTCTGCGAGGCGTGATCCGGGACTTGTGTGCTCAAAGAAAATTTGAGTCACGTCGTCCATATTCAAAGTGCCCGGTTGCATCATACATTTCCACAAAGTTGTGGATCTAGTATACTCCATGCCACCTTGACGAATAGGTAGAACCCATGATGCCGATGGAATATATTGACCGGATTGCAGCATAGGTAAGAGTGTACCGAGAAGTGTGCTTCCCAACTGCTTTCTCAATTTGTATCTGCAGAAAGTGGTGGCCCTCTCAATGAAATTTTTGTGGGTCAGAATGATCCGATTATTTGCAAATGGAGTACCATGTTTCACATACTCCTCAACGCCTTCTTCAATCTCCTCATGGGTCACGTTCCGATGGATGCACTCAAAGTGATCTTCACCACGATCTTTGATGCAGTAATCCAACATGCCAGTGAAAGTGTGCAAATCGGTATTACGGAGTGTTTTACTCAGAATGTGGTGCCCCACCGGTGCTGCTTCAGGCTTATCCCATCCGTGATAGGTCTTGATTCGTTTGCTGACGACAACAGCTGGAGCAGCCATAATTCGGCACACCATTTGTAAATGCAGTCTGGAAAGAGCACCACCTCTTTCAATGGAGCAGAGTCCATTGAGGCATTCAGTTTCAATGAATTCTTCCATTTTTTTTAAACACGTGATGTCGATATCAAAGTTGCCCACAGAAATGGTAACACTCAATTCCAGCTCTTTTGGTAGTACCAGAGGTTTACGTGAGGGTTTTTTCAGAAGTGCTTCTTTCACTGCTGCCTGCTTCTTAGGAGCAGGACCTTCCTGTCCTTGGGGAAATCCTACATCGTCCATCGGCAACTGTGACCCTCTATGGGCTGCTTCTTTCAGTATCTGCAACATTGGCGGTCCCATGACTGAGATGACACAAACAAAATGACGAAAACTTAATCAACACAATCTGGCTTCAAAAGATAACACATTTTGAGCCTTAAATAAATGAAGGATGAATCAATACATCCCTAAACCAGTATACAAATGCTTTGGTTCCAACACCCTAGTTTGACTATCTGCATGCTGCACCGCATCCTAGTTGTGCGTCCAATGCTGCAAAACTCCCTAACTATCCTAACCCTAAATAACACTCTGAACAATACACCAGCACTCTTCAGCACACTCTTCAGCACTTGTCGGCTGCATGCTATCCTATTCTACATCGAAATGAAACAAACACCTCGAAATGAGCCAACTTCAGCACCTGCACAGCAACATCATCATGAATAAACTTAAAAGATGAAAACTTACCTCAAGGTACAACGCGCTGCACACCACCTTGTACTTTGGAGCACGACGCAGCGGAGCACGCAACCAGCCTCTGCGGAGTGGAGGACATGAGACAAGAAAACGCAAAACATGGAAAGAGAAAACAAGCAAAAACAAGCAAAAACAATAAAAACAAAAATGAAACAAATGAAACAGAAATGAAATGACGCACCTGGAGCGGCGGCAACCCGAGGAAGAGGACCATGGCGGCCACGAACACAGCGAGACAAACCCTCACAAGAAGGCGCGACCTTGAGGGCGACCACACTCTGCAGCCTCGACGGCCTAGAAAAACAGGAGTGGGAGACACGGATCAGTCGATGCTCTCGGGGGGACGCGAGCTGGAGCGGCGGAGCGTGCTGAAGTAGCCGAGAAAAACAGGAGCGAGCAACCAACGATCTCGGGGGGACGCGAGCTGGAGCGGCGGAGCGTGCTGAAGCGGTCGGGAAAAACAGGAGCGAGAGGCGGACCTCCTTCATCGACCTTGGACCTAAACCTAACAATCCAACGGCCAAGAGATCCGACGGCTCATGATTTTCTTCATTGACGGCATTTGGAGGGGGGCCTTTTTTTCACTTAATCAGATCAGACGGTTAGGGGGGTTTCTTGGGAGGGGGGGGTGCAAAACAGTTGTCCCTGTAAACAGCAAAGATAGTATAGGACAATGAACATAGTACTTCTAATAAATGATTTGTCTAAAAGACCTTCTTATTCATCCACAACAATTTTGGAACCTTAAAAGATGGCCTTTCTTTATGACCAACTAAATGAAATTCAAATAAATAATATATTCATTCAAGTTTTAAGCAAAAAATGTAGAGAAAATGAAGAAATGATTCAAGCTGAAACCACTTTGGGACTTTCAGTGAATCCCTTCTGAATAATTTTTTTTTACAATAGGTGCATACTAGAAGGAACCATGTCCTAAAGAACTAGTCACAACAATTTAAAAATAATTTAAAACAACTATTGAAAACAATTATAATTGTTGTGGATAAGTCATTTAGGACATGTTTTTCTTCTAGTACTAGGTTGAATTTGAAAACTTTGATAAAGCGTGCCAACTCAATAACCTTCTACAAGTTATAATTGCTGAAGTCATATACTTCAAAAATTTGATGAATTCAGTTGGAAAAATTGTCTATTGCATATAGGGCAGCATCCCCCAAAAATTGTCCCCACCCTTTCATAATTATTAACTCCTTGATACTAGAGGCTTAGGTCCTTATTTTTCAAATTCCAAAAAAATTGTCCCCACACTTTCACTATTATAAACTCCTTGATACTAGAGGCTTAGGTCCTTATTTTTCTAAATTACTCCCAATGTAAACATCATAAAAATTACGATCAAAATTTACAAATCTAAACAGCATAAAAATTTAAAATCATTTAATTTATATGCGAAAGAGGTCAATTTTCAACCATTCATGCTTATTGGCAGTTTTGACACCCTCCATCCTTTAGGGATTAATCACCTTGCTAAATGCATATTTAAATCAATAATACAATTGTTAAATGAAATACAAGTGTTTTAACTACAAACAAAGTCAGAGCACACTAAAATATACAAGGTGATGCACTTGAAAAATAACCGCAAACCACCTAATATCGACTACAAACAAATCCATTCCACACCATGTTATTTGCATTGACATGACTAGCCTGCAACAAAGTACACCATTTACAGAATATTGACTACAAACAAACCCATTCCACACCATGTTATTTGCATTGACGTGACTAGCCTACAACAAAGTACACCATTTACAACAAAGTATACCATTTAACAAAGTACACCATTTACAACAAAGTACACCATTTACATGATTGGCCTGCAACAAAAGTACACCATTCAGAAGTCCTATCAAATTCCTACAAATTCCTACAAGCGTACCTCGACAAGAAAGAAATTGAAGGAAATACAAAACTCACGCTTTGGTTTCTTAGCATAAATAAATGGACAAAAATTAGAAACATTGACAACAAATTATCCAACAAATTTGTGGAATAAGAAAAACATCTCTTATCTCAAATCATACACCTCAAATCCAGATATGCCAAAATATGGGCCAAGGTAAGAAAACATTTATTCTAGCCAAATGAATATTCAAGAATCATATATGCCTACTTAGCCAACTAAACCAAATACACACATGGATACATGCACTTCTATGGTATACTAAACCACATATTAAACCATTTTGTATCCAAATATACAATAAAGTAGTACAACAAGTATAGAAGTATTAGCTTCATACACAAATGCAAGATTTTTCACCCTAATGAATGCATAAAATTTTGATGACCAACCCAAAGAATATATGATGGTACCTCTTTGTTTTTATCCTTGTCAATGCCATAATCAAGACAATTGCAATTGTGCATCAAAACTTTGGCCAAATCTACTATGAGTACAAATTCTACCACACAAAAGTGTACCTCCAAATAACCCATCTAAAAAGTACATTGCAAAATTCATAGAATTTACATTCTATAACAATAGATACTCTTTTGAATCTGGCAACCACAATAATTGCAAATATCACAATCTCATACAAACTATAATAACCTATGGCTGGAAAACATAACCACTTATACTACTATCAACCAATGCCGTAGTCACTGCATACGTTCCATCCATTCAAGCATTGCATGGAAAATTAAAACTATTTGAATAATCTATGAATCATACATTAAATAACATTAACCACATTGCAATCAAATAATCCATGTATTGTACATACTCCTTCACAAGAGAAAACTAGAAAAAATAATCCACTTTTACCCACACTTCCGTAAATTTCAAATCATCATAAGAGCGTAACCTTCCACAAATCTTCAATCCTCTTTTTCCCACAAATCCGTTACACTTCTTACTCCCATTTCTGAACTCCTTCATCTGGGAACAGTGAGAAGCAGTGTGGAGCTTGCCCAAAATAAATGAATTGAAATCCAGATGTGATTCTAATATTCACAGTTACTTAGTACGACTCCAATGATATCCTTTATATGGGATCCTTATCCTGCCAATGCAATTGATTTCCTTCAAGTTCCACTACAACACACAGTCCGGGGAGATTTTTAGCACAACCGGCTAAAATCCTAGATTTTCTTGGGCCAAACGGTTGTTTGAATCATTCTCTCGGCTAGGCCTATAAAAAATAGAGAATATTCTTTGATTTTCCTCTTAAATGGTTGGTTTTTTTCCGAAGATTTTGAAATCAATTAGGCAATTCCTGATTTCAACCGGCTAACTTGTAACTAAATGCCGGTACTCCCCGTACATTGCTACAACACTTGGACACCGGCTAAAGGGGCAGGACGTTAAATCCCCCCATCCTTTGTGGGCCCCACAGGTTGGATTTACCCCAGGGAAAACGCTAGAATTTTTTATTTGCCAGAATTTTCTTTTCTTTTCAAAATCTGAATTCATATTTGCAATCAGAGGCCCCAAATTAGCTAGGGAGGCTAGTAATTATCTTGAGACACGCCTCAAATATAGGGGGCTTTATTTACTTTATCCTTGAAAAACCCGATTTTATCTTGTTGAGCCCACCAAGGACGGGGGGATTTAACGTCCTACGCTGAAGGGTATTAGGACAGGCTTCCATGTGGAGTTGGGGGCTGGTGAAGCCCACAAATTAGTGGTGGAATGGGAGTCCATTTCTTTTTAACTCTCATTCTACCACTAATTAGTAGGCTTCACAAGCCTCCAACTCTACATGGAAGGGGGCCTTTGGTGCAACTCTACTCCAAGGTGACAAATCAAGGAGGGAAAAAATAGAATGTTGTAGAAATGCTAGCATGAATAGGGAGCTTTGTCCTACATTATGATGAGGGACTACACGCAAGTAGGCATGACCAACTTTATTTTGTATAGTAGGACGCATCTATTAGAGGGTGTTCCATAGTGCAAAGTCATTGGCCCTTAACCCCAAAATGACCCTGGAATTTCCTGAGCTTCTAGGAATGTGCTCAGAATTGAACAAAAAGCCAAATTTTTTATATGTTGTATCAATTATTTCTAAACTGTAACCATAAAAAATCAAACTAGACATGTTAGAAATCACATTTGAAAAGAAAACACAACAATATATCTTCTAGATTGAAAAATTATAATGTTTGATCATGAGGGTGTTAAAACTATGAAAGTGATTTGAAGTCTTTTAATCCTCTTTTCACATGTCAAATCTAAAAAGTTGGTCACCAAAAAAATACAAGTTAAAGGGCCTAACATGCATAATCCCAATCAATTTATGACTTCTCAAAATCTACTCTACAATTTTTTTAAATGAATTTCTAATGTGATTTTTTCTGAGAGATCTAGTGTATTTGAGTCTCATTCCCAAGAGCCCTCAACACTATAGAAAGTCAAGATTGCAATGGACAGCCGTGCACAAAATCTTGAATAAAAAACTCATAATCAATCATTTTCAAAATCAAATTTTTGAAGCTAAAACTAAACTTCAAAAAGAATCTTTCAAAAATATAACTATTAAAAATAATAATTTGTTAAGGTTTATATAACTTCAAAAATTGGTTGAGGACACATTTCGTCCTCAGGGTCATTTTGGGGTTAAAGCAAGATCAAGCATGAGGGTTGGTGACCTCACACTATGGAATTCTTGAAGGTGAATGCATCTCACGATGTTAAGCAATGGGCAATCAATTGTGTCAAATAGGTGTAATTATGATTTTACAATGCCAAGCACTATAATATGCATCTTGCAGTGCCTAGCAATGTGTGCAATGACAAGCTATGGAAAGCAAATAATTTTGCTAATTGAGTGACCTTCTTATAAGGGGATATTGTTTGGCTAGTACTTGGCGGAATCCAACAGCAAAAAGGTAAATTTTGTCAAGCCACAAAAGTAGATTTGTAATTCAAACCAACTAACGGAAACAAACACATGGGGCAAGATCATCTTCCCTAATTATGTTTCAATTCTCTATGCACCTAAAGAAGGCATCTAATTGTAGTATGGTAGAGGTTAACTTTGTTGAATTGAATGGTCCAAGCTCATAGTGGACCTAGTTTCCTAACTCTGCTAGTTGCGAGCTCTTTTTTATAAGTCTACGTAAGTTTTGCAAGCTATCAATCTAAGAAGCTACCCTAAGTCATACCGTAGTGAAAATGCTCTCAACACTCAAATGAACTATAAAGTAGGTTAAGTTGCTGCTTTTGTGCAACAAATATTTTTGTGTCACCTATCTGGATTTGGTAGAGTTTGTTGTGGAGCTAACAATAATTACTTGCTATTGTTGCATTATTTGTGAATACAAGAGTTATCCCAACATTTGATAGAGTGTTGGCCTCACTCATAACAATTGACCTTTCTAATCATGTAGATTGTTAAGAGAAAGTTATGAACTAAAATTTCTATAACATGATTGTCTATAAAGTTGGGTTTACCATTACACAATCCAATACTCACCAACAAAGTTTGAAACCCAAAATTAAATTTATAGTTCCTTCTCAAACTAATTTTATATTAAATATTAGTTGTTGTAAGAAAAATTTATTGGGTGTAGGTTTGAAATGAGAATTCTTAAATTTAGTGACTATTAAGATTTTAATCTTTTTTACTTAGTGATATCTTTTATGAAGGGTCAAGTTTTGAACGTGAAATTTCATTTTTTCAAAGTCAAATACACTTCCACTCTTTGAACTATAGTGACAAACAAAACTAAGTACAAATTGGAAACCTTTTCATTCAAACAACATACCATAAGTATCAATGGACAAAGTCTAAAAGTATACATATAAAAGTTGTAGTGTGAGACATACTACATGTACCATAGAAGTTTGAAGAAAAAACTAGTTGTAATTTGAAAGAAAATCAATTTCAAAGTTAGCCATGTCTAAAACTCAGTTTTGTTCAACATGATTTGGAATTACTTTATGTTCTGTCAATATTGTGAATTTTTAAAATGCAATATTTTATATTCTATAAATGTCAATTTCCTTCAATTTTTGTGTACAACACTCTAAAATGATGTATACCAATATACCAAGGCACAAAAAGTTTTTTTGCAGTTCTAAAAAAAAATTGACAAAAGATAAAATAATTTCAAATCATGTTGAACAAAACTAGATTTTAGACATGGCTAACTTTGAAATTGATTTTCTTTCAAATTACAACTAGTTTTTTCTTCAAACTTCCATGGTAACGTGTAGTATGTCGCACACTTCTACTTTCTTATATATGCTTTTAATTTGAACTTTATCCATCGGTACTTATGGTATGGTTGTTTGAATAGAAACGTTTCTAATTTGTACTCAGTTTTGGTCATCACTGTGTGTAGAAATCAATGCTATCCAAATGCTAAAATTCTAAAATAAGAATTTGACCATTAAATGAAAGTAGCGAGTCTTTGTACACAACCTAGTATGTCTAAGGTAACTGCACCTATATCCAACTAGGGTCTGAAACTCGACCTGTAGCATGCGTGTATTTCCAACCAAAGCTGGAGCAAATTTACAACCGAAGATTGAAATTCATTTTTTTCTCCTTTTTAATTTTGGAACTAAGAATGTCATGACACATGTCCTAAAGTGTTATAAAGTATGTGGAAAGTAGTGAGTGGGAAATAGTCTCTTGATTGATCGGAATTGGAAGACTCTAAACATTGGGTATGGGTTTGGCCTACTTTTTGGCTTCACAGCAATTTCAATTTTGGGAATAAATTTACCAAAAAATTATAGTCTCCTATTTCCTATCTTCCTACTTGGGAAAAATTTGCATTGCTTCATACTCTTCATGATCTGTTTCAAAATCGCTTAAATGATCGGGTATGGGTGCAGTTACTTTAGTACATGTTTGAGTTCATTCAGCTTCATCCAAAAACACAAACACCTTACATAAACCACTCATATATTTAGGAGTTGATTACTTCTAAGTCATCCATCCAAAAAATTGATTTCCCTAATTTTTGAGTACAGTATTGAAATAAAACATTCTTTGATGTATTGAAATCCTATTTCCCTTGCTTAGAAAACATACCAAAATTGGAATCATACTAATAATTGGAAACTAGGACCTATGCTCAAAATTGAAAGTGCCATGATTACGGTTGTCCAACCTTTGAGCTGATCACAAAGATGAGCATTTCCAAGCACCAAACTCAAATCTTTAATGTTAAGTACAGAAGTCACGACTCATGTCACAAAATCCGTCACGTTTTCATCTCAGAGAAATGTCATCAAATTATTTCGTCTAAAGTGCACAATAAAAACCTAGATTGCGATGAGCATTCATGTGCTTCATCATGCACACATTTCTCGTGCAATTTGTGCAGGTATTATGCCATTATCTACAATACAATGACTATGACACTACCTCTTTCATAGAGTTCTTTTCTGAAATTTCTCTTTGCTTTAGAGATTGAATACCAAATGACAAGAGTGTCAACATCACACAAATTATGCACATCTCCGACGAAGTAAATTTTCGTAGGAAGAAAAATGGAATTGACATCTAAAACAAATCGTTTCATATTTTTGAACCTTTGTGGAATTAGTTACAAATTTTTGAAGTTGAAACACGGTGGTAACTAAAACCGACCACCTCTTGAAAAATACACCGTTGGTACATCGAAGAAAACAAAATGAACATGTGCACCATGATCAGTTTTAGAAGCCAGTCGCTTTTAGAACAGACTACCTTACCACGCTTTGACTCACCTTACCTTTAGAGGATTCACCCATTCTGTAAAACCTAAAATATAAAGCGTCTTAGACTTGAAATATGTATAATAAGTTAAACACTTCAGTTTAGGAAACTGAAGTCAATGTGGACTACAAATGCTATTGCATGGACACACGTCTCTCTGTAATGTGCTGGCCTGCAAAGACAGATCCAATGCACTTTCAAATAAACAATCTGAAAATATTTGCAAGCCAGAATCTAGGAATAAGTAGTGGTATTCTATGTTTTTGGACAAAGTATGAGCAATTTATGAAATTTTGAAGTAATTCGCCCTAAAGTCCATAAGCATCACTTGGTCATCTCCAAAACAATAGAAAATGCATCCATAATGAAATGGTCACGTAATTCAACAAAAGTGGCACTAATAGAAACATGGTCTGCGTAGAATATGCTTTATGACTTACTCACAATTGGTCTAATTTGTCATAAAATGGCAAGCTAGATTAAGTGTGAGTGGTCTTAAAGCTTAGTCTATGTGAACAATTTCTACCAATGTAGGGACAATTTTTCCTGAAGATGGTCACAGTCTTTGATGGATTTATGCCTCCAAAAATACAAGACCGGCCACTAAGTCATTCCACAACTGTCACTTACATACCCAAAAGTACTCTTACTACATTAAAAAAATCATAGTACTTCCTTTAAACCAAAAAGATTCACTAAGATTTCTTGTATAGCTATAACGGGTCAAAGTTTTGGGTCTTGGCATTAGGAAAAATTTCAGCCCTCCAGAAGGCCGCTAAGGAATTGATTTACGGGACCCCTTTGGTGCAATTTCAGAATGAATAAAAATTTATTTTTTATTAAAAAAATATTAAAAAAATAAAAAATCTGACGTGGCACTACTAGTGCCACGTCAGCACCCCATTTTTAAATATTAAAAAATAATTTTTTATTCTGATTTTTTCCCATAATTGCACCGAGCGGGTGCCAAACTTGCGGCCTTCTGGAGGGCTGAAATTTTTCCTAATGATCCCTACTAGCATTTCCACAACAACATAAGCACAACAACATTTTAGAGGCCACAATCAACTAGCTTATCTTACAGCAAATGGCTTACCTAATAGCAAACTCTTAACCTTGGAACACCGACAGAACTATTTTGTAGCTTTTGGATGACAATGTTGTGATGTGTATAGAGATTGGAAGCATTTTTTCATCCACATTTTTCTTGTTGACCTTTCATGGTGGGTTACAAAGAGTATCCAACTGAGTTTGTAGTCTTGCCAGTGTTTGTCTTCACGTAAATGAGAAGTTAGTTAAAAAAACGAACCACAAAATATGCTATTTTAGTATATTTTGAGAAGTTGTTGCTCCTTGCTCTAAATCTAAAATTTCTCCACAAAAATGCTATTTCTTGAATTTGAGCTTGACTAACAAAATGAAGGTCAACTACTCCAATTTGAATTTTGAAAAAATTCCTAATATTGAATATTTTATTGCAATTTGAACTTTGGGTGTATTTTCAATGTCTATTAATTTCTGATTATAGAATGATACGGCTATTGAATTTACCTCATGATGTTTGTCATTGTAATATACACACATGGTGAAAATTTCAGATTGTTTGAAGTAATTTTCTTTTGTATATGATTTTTCTTCACAATTTCTTCAAAAATTCTCAAAAAAATCAATTTTTGACAAAAAAAAGTCTAATTATTTTTGTGATGTAAAGAAGGCATGTAATTTCATCTCTGACAAATAAATATAAATTTTTTTTTCATACATATCTAGTTGCAAAATGGCAACAAATTGAATGACGGGCAATGAGACTTGAAATCAATGGTCGTGGGTCCGTCATGAAGGGGTTAAACCCCTAAGCATTTCAACAAGCCCTTCAGACTGACTTTTCAATGTACATCTCCAACATTTAAGGGTTATTATCGTCCCAAATTTCTTCACGATGTGCGAGCTCAGAGCATCCCCAACGCACCCCATACGCTTAACCTGTAAAGAAAATCAACAGCGGACATTCTCTGCAAGTTTCGAGGTCGAGCCTTCCGTCATCATCGATTTGTTTTAACTTAAAGGTTGCTTGTCTGGGTTGCATTGGGGATGATAAAGTAAGCTAGGATAAAGTGAACATTATCCACGATATCGATGCACTTGTGCTTGGAGATGATCCATTCTTCAGTGCTCTGATGCATAATATTTATAAACAGTGAACCCAAGAAGTTGATACAGTAATGTTGTCGAATTCTCCCTTACTGAATGCAATTTAGAAATCACTGGAGAACTCACGTTGGTCTTAAGGATGATGTTATTTTCTTCCCTTCATAAGAAAGAAAATAACTTCATCCTTAAGACCAGTGTAAATGGACACAAGAATTGCTCCACATCAACACACGTAAACTCTGCAACACGGACTCGTATCCAGTAAAATCTTTCATAACTTTAAATCACCAACCAGTTTCCTCACACTCTTGATGACATTCAAATGATCAAACACTCGGTAACACTCAAGTGGTCTACGCAAATCACCCGGCCCACATGATGTGAGAATAAGCTGTCAAAGTATATATTCTTTTCCAATCCAGATAAATAGGAATCACTATACAGCTGTCCAGCATCTTGAGCAACGAACTCAAGAAACTGGCCCACCCCAATCCACAATCAAGCTACAATACACCAGATCCATGTAAGCTCTATCTACTCTTATCTATCAACAACATGCACTTCACTCCGTAGATAAATTCTAAGTCTTTCGATGAATCTGGGATCATCCCTTGCAGATGCGAAGACCCACCATCTTGCGCATTGACACACCCCTTGCTTCCACGCTTATATCGACATGGAGCAAAAACTTACAATACCCCAATTTCATCGTTTAGCTTCCACGCGGACATCACATAATGCACAACTGACAAAAACCACCATTCCATCCTCTTCCTTCCAAGCTTACATCAGCATAATGCAGAACTTACAAACCAAAGCCTTGCTTCGACCAGCACAGGCTCTAGAGCTCCAACAAGAAGTGGTTAAGAAATCGTTCAAGTTGTATACTTTTTTTTGCCTTACCCCTCAATAGCCACTTCAGACACCGGCTCTTGAGTAACAAGCGACAAGAGCTCCTTCTCCTTCTCCTTCTCCTTCTCCTTCCGCTCGTGATAATACTTGTGCTCCGACAACTTGGTCAACGCTTTCAAGTTGCACCTCACCACTGTATCCACAAACATGTGCGTCTCTTCGCGCGTATTCCCGTCCGGGATGTCTACGATGTACGACTCCAGCAACAGGGTGCCCATCTGTCCATTGATCTCGAGCGAGTGCAGCGAAGTTACAGACCAGTAGTTTTGCAAGCGGTGGCTGCCTTCCAGAACACGAAATGAGATGATATGCTCCTCCTCGTTGAGAATCTCCAGGCGCTCCTTGCTGGAAGTCGCAGGGATGGACGACACCATGTGAAGCTCCCGGACGCTGCCGACGCCGCCATCGCCCTCGATGAGGTCGCACCCCTGGATGAGGTGCTTGTACACCTGCGGCTCCTCAAAGCGCCGCGTGAAGGACCAAACAGTCTCCACGGGGGCCTGGATCTGCTGCAGCAAGATGGAGCCGCACTGGTGCGGCTGGAGCTCGTGCTTGTGAAACCGGCAGATGAGGTCCTGCTTCCCTTCCAGCAGCGCCTGGAAGCCGGGCGGGTTGCGCCCGGCCTTGGTCTGCATCGCGAGCATGTCAGTGGTGGTGCGAGGGACCTCCTCCAGGGAAGCCACGTCGCTACACAATCGATCAATCCTTGTGAGCTACCAGTGCAATCGCGCAACCGTTAAGCCGAAAGGTTCCGCGTTCGTCGTCCACCGGCCCATTTGAAGAAGTCCAAGAACCTCACTCGCAGCGCACAGATATACCTGACAAGGGTTCAGAATCAAAGGGTCAAGTCGAGAAAGAGAGAACCTGAACAAGTGAAGAGTAAATACGAGGGACAAGGATCTGCAGCAGCAGCGGCAAGATCCTGACACGGCCAGAAAGCTCCTCCAGAAAGAGGTCTGGCTTGAATATTGTGAGGGGACTAACCCTGAAAACGCCAATCCGCGAATTATCATACCGCGTCTCGTGAAAACCGAAAGTTTGCACCTAGCCGGTCCAAAAGATTACGCAACTGGTGGTACCAGCTCCCGACGCCGCACTCCGTGGCCTGCGCTCGAGAAATGATACCACGAAACGTATAACTTTTCTACAAAGGACAAAGTCCGCGTTCATAGAAGCAGTGCGGGTTTCCTAAGCTTCTGCGAGGTAGACGTAACCAGTTCCACTTGCACCTAAACCGGGCGTCAGAAGTCGAAACCACAACTTGCTTCCGAACGGCTTCCCGATCCATTCGGTGCGCAGAGACAGTGCAAACCTGTTCAAGAGCTGACTCTCGTAGACGACCCAGTCGTCACCTTTGCGAATGGTGTAATGAACACTGCAGTCAACTCTGTCCACTGGACATAACCAGACGGTGGCGCCTCATCTCTGACAATATAATATGCGGCAGTCCCTATCTGATATATCAACTGATGTAATGATTCTCCGTCTCTTGCTTTAACCTAGTGTTGAACGACGTGACAACATCACTAATCCATCACAACCAGACTATTCACACACATTCTGTACAAGCATGCGTGAAGTAAGGCTCATCAAGAAGCCATTGTCGACTAAGTGCTCGAGAAGGGAACACAGCTTGAGATTCTCACAAAAAGAAGAATTGCAGCAGACAGTTGCACATCAAAACACTGATGGATTCGAAGACATAAGCGGGATCCATCCCGAAATCCATGCTTTTCACCTTAAGACCAGGTGAAATTCTCTTAGATACAAGGACAAGTCCACTAACGCCAGCTACACAACATTGCAAACTCCAGATCCTTCCAAACACTCATCTTTCTAGCCCCTGTAATTTGCAGCTTACATCTCCGACACCATTCCAGGATCACCGGTTCGACAACAAGTAATCCGTAACCCTAATACGACAAACAGCATCTGAACTTCAGACACAAGCCTCAGGACGATTGACAAGCAGGACAACAACCTCCTCTTTCAATCTGAGTTTGGCTTCCAAAAAATGATAAGGCAATTCAATGCAACACATTTTACCAGTACAGGCAGCCCCACGGATTGCCAAGATTTGCCACCAGTTTTGTTTCAATTCCAAGATCCTAATCCTCAAGGAACCACAAGAAGAATGCCACAATTGTCCTACTCCACCCTACAAATCTCTACCACATGGCCACTCTCTGCAAATCATCAGTTCTCCGATTAACCCTAGCTACTAAAAAAAATTCAGAGCCCAGCACTGCACAATAGAGTTACGCGCCACAAGCATCACGCAAGTTCGTTATTTATATGAGTACAGTACACGTGCACCATGAAAAACTCCAATCACAGCCAAGCGTGAGCCCAGAGATCATCGCAGGTACCTAAAACTGGAGCTTGTGAACCACAATCGGGTGGGTGACCGCCGGCGATGGCCAGCCGAAATCGCTCGCACAGATAGTGGGGTGAGGAGACGCAGTCCTGCGCACTGAAGAGTTGCTTCCTGTGACCGACCGGAGGTCGGTCAATACCACCGCTACCAACCATCGGTCCTCGCAACTGGGATAAGTACACTGATTCATCCCATATAATAGGAGGGAGGGAAATCAGTGAATTCGTGTCACCCACAACCGCTACTGTACAGAATTTGTATTTTTTGCAGAAACTGGTCCAACCCAGGAATTTTTCAACCCGCACTGATTCCAACTAAGCGTAGCTTAGTTTCGCTTTGGTTAACTAAATTAACTGCAGTACTCCCAAAGCTGAACTCTCCCCTAAACATGACCCTTCAGGGGTTTTTTCGGAAATTTGTGATCTTCGTGTGCCTCGAAAACCACCCCTAATTCTACTCCCTCAATCTAGACTAAGGTACGGAACTGAAATGATCAGGTCTCCATGTTGGTCCTTCTCGCCGTACTGTCTAAGTTAGTGGACAAAAGTCCCGAAAGTGAGCCTTTTTCCAATCTGAAGATAATAAGGAGCCGTAACTTAACGAGACCTTACGTAGTCCAACCATTTGGGGATCAATGCAGCGCTTTCAGTATCATTCCGCTAACTTCACTTCGTTCAGAACTTCAGATTCATGAATGTCCCCCAAGGGTGGGGAACTAAAGGGAAGCCGGCCAGCCCGGCCCGTGATTCCCTGGAGTAGAGTATAATTAAGGTACTGTCCCTAATGATGGTGCATCGCTTTGCAGGCCCCTTTTGCCTCCCATCACGCCTCACATGCCTCTCACCACTCACCAGTAGTCAGTTCCGAACTCACCAGTAGTCAGTTAGTGAGTTCAGAAGTCACTAGTAGTGACTTGGTTCAGAACTCCGTCAGCAGTAGCAGGCACGGCAGGTCTGTTGATGAAGCCCGACCCCCCCGTCGTCCAATTTGCTGCATGATGTCTCGGTGATCATTGTATTCGATTCCTTGACTAGCTAGGTACCCATCAAATAAATTCAATGGAGCCCCTTCCATTTTGGGGAGGAGGGGAGCCTCTCATTGCAATTAATTGCAGGAGGGGAGGCATGTTCTTTCCCATAATGAGGGGTTGCTTTATCTTTACCATGGAGATTTCTCTAGATCCTTGAGGCATTGATGATGAAGATCTAACCATGAAGATCTATTATGCTTGGGGGAGACCAGCTGGTTTGTTTTTTGTTAGCTACAATAGAGGAATTGGGGGAAAAAAAAGTTGCAATTTGAAAACACTGAAAAAAAATTTGGTGAAAAAATCTATAAAAGTTCTATTGAGAATTGAACTTAGTACTTGAAACAACCAGTTCATTGCCAGAATAGATTGAAGGAAATAGATGGTAAAACTCAAAAAAAGATTTCAAATGTTGGATTGAGGTTATGAGCTAGGTAATGCATAAGCAGAGCCCCATTAACCCCTAAAATTTTGTCATGGTTAGAGGCCCAAAACTACTTCAAAGCAAGGTCAAGACCTTCATTAGTATTTAGTTTTTTGACAAATCCAACCATAGGATCCTTTGGTTAACATATTCAAGAATGTTGTCTTAAAATTTTTAGAGTGAAGATCTTCACCAATTACAAGTTCAATGTGCTTAAACATTAGATGACATTTGAGGGCATTGGAAGACTGTTTCAGGCCCGTTCCCCAATCTGGACCGATTTTGTGAACAATGGTAAGGAATATCAAAATTTTATTTTCTCAAAGAAAAAAAGGTTTAAAATATCATTTAAAGCAATTTTTTTATATTTTTTCTCAAAAATGACGTGGCACGGTGTCAACCACATCAGCTAGCTGCTACAGCTGCAGTTCCCACAGTCTAAAAACGCAAGGAACTCTCTGGGAACTCACTGTCTTCTAATGCCCTTAAATGTCATCTAATACTTCAAAATGTAGGCTTTTCTAGTCCTTTCAAAAGAAGAAGTTTTATCTTTCAACATTTTACGAAAAAAATAGGTATGTCTTATAACTTGTGCGTTTTAGTCAATATGTTGGAAACTGGATTGAAAACATGCAAAAAAAAATATAACCAAAAAAACTTTCACATTCATTTTTTTTTAAACGCGTTCCTATATGAAAGATAAGACTAATGTGCTAATAAATTTTGGAAGAAATTCGAAAATTGTTAATCCCAATGGTGTAAATGTTCTTGTAAAAATTTAATATCTTTTTTTTAAATTTTGATTTGAAAATTAACAAAATGGAAAGCAAAAGAAACTTCATATGTTTTTTGTACCTTTATTGCCCACAAAATAAAACTCCTCTTAACTCTTAATTCACTATCTGAAATCAAATGGTTCAAATGTTTTTGAACAGGTATCAATCTATAAAATCCCCCAAAATATAATTAATATTTTCTTAGAATACATTTTTTGCTATCTATATTGACATTGAAAAAAAAATACTTCTAACTTTTACAACATTTATCGGAATGACATACAACAAAGCTTTACACCTAGATTATGATGAGTAGATTTCATCTTTAAAAATTCAAGCGAAAATTCCAAATTATGAAGTCAACAAAACCTGCCCAAGTTTTCAAAAACCCAAATTGGATTCCTTGGTCTTTTAAGGGTTAAGGTCACTTTATCCAATATTGACCTCAAACCAATGTAACAGCCACCCAAATGTAAGATCTTTATTAATCCTAAAATGAGAATCTATAGTAGTAGTATATACCTCAACTTTACAATATATAAGACATGTATTGTTGTTATATATTCTTATTCTAGAATCAATGATGGACGTGTATTAAGATGATATTGGGTTAGGGATCAATATTGGATAAAGCTACCTTATGAAAAATAACATTCCTCCTATTAGAGGGGATTGGAGGGCATTGGAGGGCCGTTTCAGGCCCGTTTTCAATTCTGGCCAAATTCTGTGAACAATCCGTATGAGTTGTCAGAATTTTTTTTTCAAAAAGAAAAAGAAAAAGAAAAGAAAATCCTAAATATCATTTTAGGCAATTTTTTTTTTCCAAAAATGACGTGGCACCATTTTTACCACATCAGCTAGCTACTTTCCTGCGTTCCCGCAATCTGGAAACGCAGGATAACTCGCGAGCTCTTGGAAGCCTCAAATCTCTTCTAATGCGAAGTTTGACACATTGTTTTTCATAATGAGGTTTTGCTTTTGTATTATCTAGTCCATAATGGCCCTCCAAATCCAATTGCATTTTTATCTACATATGTCAAACATTTTTTATTTTTATTTTCTTGAAACATGTGGACAATCTCCATTGATAGGAAAAACAATACACATAACCTAAAGACAAAGTCCTTGGCGGAAAAATGGTTTCATGTGTCAAACATTTAGAGGCCAGAATATTAATGAAATGTAGATAGGAATAATTGGATTGAGAATTTACTATGGATGTGCAATATTTATCTCTTCACTACAAGAAAATGGGGTGTTTTAAGTGAATGTTTGAGTATAGTCCTAGACATAAGGTTTTAAGTAATGACCTTTATGACAATATACATGTATTTCTAGTAAAATGGATGACTTCTACCTATTAGATAATGAAAAGGAAAACCAATGTTTAGTGGTCTTCCTATCTTATAAGAATTGTTTTAAATTAATTGAAATATTACTAGATTTTATAAAGGTCTCAACTGCCAAGGAATAAAATAAGGATGAATTATCATATAAAGAATTATAATTATTTTGGCTTTTTTGCCAAAATTTATGTGAGACTAACAAAATGATCTCTTTTGCATTTGATTCTTACTAATAAAGTATGACTTATAAAATCTAGTTTTCATTTGATCCATTTTCCATACTATGAACCAGCTGCTGCTAGCTAGATAAATAAAATATTTAACCCCTAAAGGACCAACATGCGTTTTTTGGCCATACAGAAATTTTGGGTAGGTACGTGTGGCTGGAGATTTTCATATTTTAGGCTGAAATTTTAATAAAAGGTGGGGACAAGGAATATCTTCATGTGTACAAAATTTCATGACATTTTGAAATACGAGTCAGAAGTTGTGACCTAATATGTTACTTTTTTTCGTAACTGGGCAGTTGGGGCAGATTAGAAAAAATCATTTTTTTTGGATTTTCTTAAAAAATTGGTTCTCTGCATTTAAATATACTTGAAAAGCTTTGAATCATTCCATTTCAATTGATGAGTCAAAAGTAATGAGGGTTTTTAGTTTGCGGGCAGTAATAGATTCTCTACTCTAAAAAAAACTTTGAAGTCGTTTATTTTACTCAATTTTCATTATTTTTGGAAAAGATAAGACCCTAGGATGTAAATTGATTATTACAACATTACCACCATTAGGATTATCATTTTTTAATTCCATAATTAAATTCTTAACAGTTTAGTATTTTGAATCATTCTCTACTTCTTTTCTACTGGCTATTTTTTTCCTATATGTTGTTCAATTCCAAATGATGTGAAAATTTTTTATGCATATAGCCATCTTGTTTAGGATACTGAATTTTAAGAAGCACCACCTTTTTCAACATTTTTTCATTGAAAAGTGAGCTTGTGAAGTGCAGCTGCCCGATTTTTTTGCAGGATTGAAAAAATGGTTTTGGAGACTTTGAATGCTTATATCTTATGATCCACATGGTGGAATTTTCTGAAATTTTTACCACATGCTATCAAGACATTGTACTACAAGATCCTACGGTTACATATGTCAAAAATTGTTTTTTTCCAAAAATTTGGTAGTTGTCATAGAAACGGCAGTTTTGGAGCGTTTTTGGTGGTTGCATAGTCATGGAACTTTAGGGGTTAAAATAAAATTAAAAATAAAAATATGAAAAATAGTCTAAGAACTTTAAATTTTTTTCATTTAAAAAAAATTAATTAAACATCATTATATTATGTATTGACATGGCAGAAGTTCTACTACCACATCAGATTGCTATTGTGTCAAAATTCGCATAGTCTAGGAACTCGGGGCAATTTAAGGCCCTTTACAACTCCGAAATCTCATCTAATGCATTTCATTTTGAATTATTTGAAAAACCTTAATTCCTAAAGGTCGGAGACTATGTTTTCACCAAAAACGCTCCAAAACTGTCATTTCTAGTACAAGTACCAAATTTTAGAAAAAAAACAATTTTGGACACATGTAACCGTAGGATCTTGTAGTAAACTTGTTTGAAAATATGTAGAAAAAAATTCAGAATTTTCCACCTTGTAGATTTCAAGATATTAGCACTTGAATTGACAAAAATCCTTTTTTGGGCCCTGCGAAAATCGGGCAGCTGGACTTCACAAGGTCACATTTAAATAAAAAAATGTCCAAAATAGTGGTTACTCCTTGGATTCATTCTCCAAAGCAAGTTGGCTACATGCTTGAAATTTTTTAGATCATTTGGAGTTGTACAACATATAGGAAAAAAATAGGTTGTAGAAAGAGGTAGAGAATGATTCAAAACACTAAATTGTTAAGAATTTAATTATGGAATTGAAAAATGTCAATCCCAACGGTTGTAATGTTGCAGTAAACAATACACATCTTATGCTTTGTTGTTTTTAAAAAATATTAAAAACGGAGTTAAATAAAGGACTTCAAAGTTTATTTTAGTGTAGGGAATCCATAACTGCCCGCAAACTAGAACACCTCATAATTCTCATCTTATAAATCAAAATGAATAATTCAAAGCATTCCACGTACACATAAATCTAGAAAACCAATTTCAAATTTTTATTTTTTTTAAAAGTGATTTTTCAGAAATTTTTGGAGTTGCCCGCCGACCGTTGAAAATGAAACATCATCCAATAACTTTTTAACCATGTAGTCAAAAGTTTTGAAAATTGTTGGAACTTAAAGCTACTCCTCAAGCACATGTTGTGTGAAATTTTCAAAGAAAAAAAATAAAATGTCCGTTTGTAGTGAGCTGCCCAAAATCGCTATGTTGCCAAAAAAATGCCATTTGGTCTTTTAGGGGTTAAATTGAATGTTGTCTAGTAATTGTAAGTTTAGCACCAATTACCATGGAATACTATAGTTGTAGCATGGTTGTCATATCAGATGGAATATCACTGTTCACGGACAGAATCGGATCGATTAGGGTTGACCAGCTGTAAACTTCAGAGCTTTGTAACTTTTGCAAAAATTCTTCAAATCGGGCAAATGAGATGTTTTTCGGCATCTACAGTTTTTGTAGATGCCAAAAAACATTCATATGCCCAATTTGAAGAATTTTTGCAAAATTTACAAGGCTCTAAAGTTCGCAGCTGGTCAGCCCTAATCGGTCCAATTCTGTCCGTGAACAGTGATATTCCGTCTAATATGACAACCATGAGTTGCAGGGCAAGGTCAACAAAAAATAATAATTTTAAAGAAAGCTAGAGAAATAAATAAACAAGAGGAATGGTCAAAGTCAGAGAGAACTAAATGATGAAGTTGTTGAAAAAACAAACCCATCTATTATCAATTAAAAAGTCTAAAGTACAACCAAAATATATCCAAAGCCTAGTCCTTGTTGATAAAAAGATGGTCTATTAGAGTTATTCGTAAAGTCCCCCCCAGTTTGGAGGGGAATTTTTCCGACAAATTTCCTCCGTCTGATGACCCCACAGGTGACCACGACCCCGTAGGCAAAGTCCAGACGAAATCTCTTTTTGGTCGATTTGGGTGCGAAAGAAAGTTTGATACCCACTTTCATATTGACTTTTTACCCAAAACCTGCTTTTTTACAAAACTGCAGGGTTTAAACCCTGATTTTGGGTACTTTGCGAATAACTCTATTGTCAATTAGAAAATCCAGATACAACCAAAATAAAGTCCATAGTCCAATGCAATCACATACTAATTTGTCATTTGACCATCCACTACTAAGAAGGTTTTTTATCCATGAATTATTTCATTGACATTTAATAAAAGATGGATGGAGAGGTCATTTTATAATGAAATCCATTGTCTGTTATGAATCATCAAAAAATATGCTATATTTGAAGATAAGAAATAATAATTTGAAGATAAAAGCTTGACCGTTCATTGTCAAAACGGATAGGAATTGTGTTTAAAGTAGAATTTCAGACTTTGTTTTGGCATAGTAACATAACTTTTCTCAAACATCTTTGAATTTGAAATCAAGTTAATATTCATCTCCAAAAATTCATTTTTGATTTTGGGACTCAAAAAAAAATTATAGACAAAATGCAGAGAGGTTGTTTGAAAATGTTCCTTCCAACCTCACTCTAAACTTTGTCCATAACTTTTCATTGGAAGCTTGAAATCTCAAATGGATTTTGCAAATGAGAGTTAACTTGATTTTTCACATTAAATTAATATAATATTTTGAAATTTTTTATTTCACACTACCTAAATTAGATCTGAAATTCTACTATAAACACAATTCTTGCTTTCTACTTAACTAAGAGTGAATGCGCTTCTACTAATCCTAAATTAGATATCCCGCATGGATTGTTTTACTCCCTATTACGCCACTTGTATAAATAGTTTGTCTTCTCATTTCTTTACTCACAAAGCAAGTGGCTTTTGAAGCTATGTGAGATAATTGTCAAATATTTTATTTTTATTTTTTCAATTTTTTTAATGCTTCTCATCTCTTTCTACTTAACTAAGAGTGATTGCGCTTCTACTAATCCTAAACTACATATTCCACATGGATTGTTTTACTCCCTATTATTCCACTTGTATAAATAGCTTGTCTTCTCATTTCTTTACTCACAAAGCAAGTGGCTTTTGAAGCTATATGAGATAATTGTCAAATATTTTATTTTTATTTTTTCAAATTTTTAATGCTTCTCATCTCTTCGGTCACAAAGAAAGGAGCTTTTGAAGCTATGTGATATAATTGTCAAATACTTTTAATTTTTTTAATGTATTGCCAAATTCTTTAACCCTTAAAGTCCCATTGTTCCCTCGGGGGACAAATCAGATTTTGGGCAGGTACCTACAAGCTCATTTTTGGTGAAACTTTTTGAAATTTTTTCATAAGATAGAAAAATTGATTAGCTTTGTGGGAATATAATTTTTATTTCAATTGGTGCCCGGAACAAAAGTTATACCACAAAAAGCCTCAAACTAAACTTGGTGGGCAACACAATTTTTTTTGCAAAAAGTCAAAATAAATTTTAATTTTTTTTCCTCTAAAACTTTATATTTTTGTCTACATGTGAAGCTTTGATTCATTTTATTTGGACTAATAATGAGCAAGTTATGGACAATCTTGTTTTTCGGGCAATCTAAGCATCTTTTTGAAAAAACAACTTGTAGGATTAATTTCTGAATGCAATTTTCACAATTTTTTACAATTTTTTTTTTGAGAATGTTGTGTTTGCTTGCTAAAACAATCTCACCATTGGGATTATTGTATTTCAATCCCATCTAAGAGCTATTAACAATTTTTTTTTTTTTTCAATCTTGGATTTATTTCTATTTAGCAGTTTTTTAAAGAATGAAAATCAAGTGTGTGTTTTTTGAAATATTTTTTGTAGGCTTTCAACTTACATCTTCAGTATAAAAAACTTCAAATTCAAAGTCTATAGTGCAAAAAATTTCCACAAATGGTGGTCAAAGTCATTTGAAATTGCAGGTGAGTGTTTAAAAAAATTTTCTTCTTTAACTTTGAATGCTAATATCTTCGAATCTATAGAGGCAAACTTCATAAAATTTTACCACATGATCTTTGACAAGTGAAGTACAAGATCCTACGGTTAGATTCTAAAAAAATGTTTTTTTTTTGTGTTCTTGGATGAACACACACAAAATGGCAATTTTGAGTGATTTGTGATAGAAAAATGGCCTTGGGACTTTAGGAGTTAAAATTAAATTTTAAAGAGTTCGACCTAATTTTGAACTTTAATTAATTATTCGACCTCAATGTACCAACCTTGTCCTACATGTAGGAGACTATGTTTTAATAATTTTAGTGGTACGAATGATTTTTTCATTCACATTGATGAAGTTCATTGTCAATTCAACCTTGATAAATAAATGGAATTTTTTAGCAAATTTTGCAATTAACATGAATTTCCTTATCAATTGGTTCATATTATGATAGTAAATTCAAAATTTCACGAAAACTTGTGAATTATAGAAGATATATGCCCTTTGTCTACCAAAATTATGAAGCCGCATTTTTATCTAAAGTTAGAGAGAATATTCGAATGTGAACATGAAGCTTGATTCCATGATAATAGGTCAGAATTAATTACGGTATCATCTCTTCGTCTATCAGTGAGACATTTCATAGAAAAGCAACCCAAAGTCCTAAACCGTGGCATTTCCAAGTTTAAGATGAAAAAGTGCCCAATTAAGCTTGGATCCTACCCCTAAACCCTAAACCCTAAAAAAACCCTCAAATTTTCCTTGCCCCGCCAAATAAGAGCATCTCCAGCATCTCCAGATGGTAAACCAGGAGTGTGTTGGCCCCAATTTTCTCTGCACTCTGCAGCATCCCAGCCGCACTGCGAATTGCTGTTGACTCATCCGCCACATGGCACAAGGATAGTCTGTAAGAAAATCTGTGATTTCATCTCTGGCCAAACATTTTTAAAATAATTTATTTAGCGGAAAAATGGAGCATACAGAGTGGAAGATTTTCAGGTTTGTCAGCGTGGCCTGAGGGTTGAAGTGCCGCAAACCGTATCCTCTACTTCAGCCGAACCTGGACATGATCTCCTCAAAGCTAGGCTTCTCCAATCTGCACATTTGGTAAAGTGTGAAGCATTTTATGGAACAGCGTCCCATTGAAGCTCACACATCCCCCCGTCCCAAACTACAAGACCGGCCGGTATTAAGACCGGCATGTCGCGAATCACATGCCATTTCCCCGTGGACAAGTCGTAAACCTCAGCAAGATTACAAGACTCACACGAGTTGCATACCAAAAGAAAACCTTTGCATCCGAAGAGATCAAACTCGTCGAAATGCTCACTGTGCGAACAGTATTTCAGATCCGTTAAGCTGTGATCCTTCACTCGAACCCAATCGAGCTTGCACCTTACGTACTCCGAAATGAAGTATCGTTTCTGGGGCACCCCAAGCTCTCTGTTATCACCCAAGTCTTGGTGCAGCACAAACAGATGGCCTCCCACAAGAGCATGGCCCTTCACAGATGCACCTTCAACAAGAGTGCCGTCCACGGCCTTAAAACCGTCAGAGTCATATATACAAGGACAATAGCGAGAAAATTCAAGTACCGCATCATCAACTGCCTCAACTGCCCAATGATATTGGTACCCGAGGAACACAGTGCTTGAGCTTGTCAGCCATTCTCTAGTCGCGGAGTTGTAAACCTTGGCTTTCACATCACCTTCGCAATATACAACCACCACTTGGTACCCTTTGGTGTCGCGGTTCATCACCAGTTGGACCATCAGAGGATGGATCGGACTCAATGATGGAAGCGCTTTCCACTGTCTTGTTAATGGATTGCACACAATGATGAGCAATGGAGCATCGCTTTTCACTTTGGAAATGATGCATACCAATCCTCCGTCACTGGCACACATTGTTATGAAACTGTGCTCAGTGTAGGGTGTGTCAATGGCAAACTTGTACCATTCATTGGACCTGACATCGCACAATGCGAGTCCAAACGTCTTGTCGTCGTGATCCAACGTTTGGTAGATTAGTCCAAACATCTTGGGATTGGCTTCAGCATGGGACCGCCTGAATTCGGCTCCGGAGTCAGCTTCTGTGACAGTGCGCATCCATTCCTTGGAAACACATCGAAGGCGGATGATCTGAGACAATGGCAGGCGTGCAAATATGCACTGCAAAAGCTCCCTGGGCAAAGTGCTCCACAAGTCGGGGTTCATATATTGGGAATGATGCGCACTCCAGCGGTCACAGAGGCTTGGCCCCTCAATTGCCATTCTTTGGGATCCTCTGCCACTAGTGGAAGTCATACCATCACTGGAAGAGGATTCTATCTGCCGATGATCCAGATTCTCCCGCAAGGCACACGCAGTCTGCACGTCCAGATTTATGCCCTCTCCGTCTACGCTAGCATTCCCAAGTTGAACGGCCTCCTCGCGCGTGAAGTTCATTTCCACGGCGGTCCCCCCTTTCAAACCCTAATGTGAATCAGGCTATGCGACATCCGAGATGCTTCAGAGTGAACCTGTAAAGATAACGAAGAACGGACCATTCTGGGTTTAGGGTTTAAGCATCAAGTGACACAGCTCAAAAACAATAGCCTTTCACCTAGAAAACGTACGCCCCAATTTCATGTCTGTGCTCAACATTTGCCCTCAAACAGAGACGGATTGCAAGTGCAAAACCAAGGCCTGTGGTTGGAATCGTGACATACCGCTGGAAGGTAACCAGAAGCCGCAGCCGCAGCAGCACCATTTCGACCCACGATCTCCACTACCAACGATGAACACATCAATATGACAAAACCCTAAGTTATCTGATTCTCCATTCGAAACTAGTGGAGTTTCAAGGTTGCCCCTCTGCACAAGAATTCGAGGTACTCTTAGCCGGTCCGGTTCCAGAAAACCAAAAGCAGGGCTCACAAAGAAAACATTTCCCGGGCAAATTCATTGTCCGATTAAAACGAGATGCGGAACTCCCAACACGTACTTAAAACCTCGTCAACCATCTTCGGAAGCTTTGCGAAACACATACACTGACACATTACAGCGATCTTCACCAAATGAATCACTCTCCACATGCTGATGCAGAAACATGAGTAATTGCAAGAACACTAACCCTCTGTACTCTAGCAACGTACACTCACAAGAGGATGTCTGACTCCAAGCCGAAGAAATCTAATGAAACCAGAATAGAGCGACAAAAAAGGAAAAACTAAACAGTCACCTCCTGTTCAATCGGCTGCTTCGAGCCTTTGGCTAAAAAACCCAACCTCCAATCGACAAGAAAGCTCCAGTATACCAAAACAACGAACAACCTAAAATGAAGAAGAGCCTCCTCCGAACTCGCAATCTTCCACCATAGAACGCAGGCGGAACTTTATCATCCAAGTCTCATCCAGACACCAGATGTGCTTCAGTTCGCATGGAAGTGTAAAGTTTTCTTTTTTCAATCTCCTGAGGCACTCTTGGGTTCAAAACTTAAGCTAGTTACAATTTCTTTCAATTTTTGCTGTGGATCTTTCAATTTCTGCTCTTGGTGTGTGTTTGCTCTTTTGTGGTGGTTCGCATTTGGAGCTTTCAGCTATGGCGGGCGCGGTAGCAGGGACCGCGCACCTGTGCACTCGTTGCCCCTGTCTGCTCATGTCCTCGCTGCCTCGCAGCCTGCGGTTCGCTGCCCGTCGTCGCCCTGAGCTCTCCATGGCTTCTTCCTCGTTCTTCTCGCGTGTCTCCAGTGGGCGCCACATTGGGGTTCTGGCGAGAACGAGCTTTGGCGGAATTGTGCGGCGCGAGCTCAGCGTGATGGCGAAGGTGATGGACACTAACGCGGCGATGGAAGTGGAGGTGAAGGAGCCTGTGGCTTCGTCAATTCCTGAGTTTCAAAAGAGGCTTCGAATTGCGGATATCAAAGGTGGTGACGATGGGGGTTTGGGACGAGTGGGGCAGACCATGCTTGTGCGAGGATGGGTGCGCACTTGCCGCATGCAGAAGACGTTCACCTTCATCGAGGTCGGTAAAATTTCAGAGCTCTGCAATGCCATGTCGTGTTTTGAATTGCGAAATTTTTCTTGTGGTTGCGAGGTTGGAGGCACTTCAAGCAACCATCAACAAGCACCCGTTTCAGAAGAGTATGAGCTCCTGTGGAGAAATGTGCTGAACCTAGCATCTGAGTTCATTTTTTCGATGAAATGCAAATTGGAGCGGATCACAATGGCATTGGAATCACAGAATCTGGATGCTTAGTGAATTGGAGATGGTTCTTCGAAGTCTGAAGTTCCTAGGGCTGTGAAATCTATTTTTCGAGTCTCCTATGGTGTGCAGTTCTATGTGCACATTCTTGTTATCTCGCTAACATTTCTGCATTCTTGATGGACCTCTGTGCTCCCGTATGAAATTTCCTGTTTGCCGTCATTGCTGCAGGTGAATGATGGATCAGCAGTGTCAAACATTCAGGCAGTTGTGGGGTCGGATGTTGAAGGCTATGATAAGGTACATGTCTGTTCTTGTGTTAAACCCTTAAGGCGGAGGATTCTCTTTTCGTCACTTTAAGTACCTTAACCAATATGTAGGAGATCAAATTTCTGTCACTCAATGTATCACGATTTGTTCTGCAACCATTTAAAGTGAACTGTTGTAGAGCAGTCTTGAAGAGACGGTGGATTACCCTATTTGCATTCAAAGATCAGTGACTGTAGACAAGTCATGCTTACACCCAACTTGCCAACCAAGTGTATTGGAAGAGATAATGGCAAGGCCTACTAGGTTATGGTGTGTCATAGAGGGTAGTGGCATCCATCGAAATTGCCATTAGATGTCCAATTGATTAAATTGGGCAGGCGGTGGCAGATTGAGGCAGGTCTGGTCAATACGGGTGCTTCAGTGGCTATTGAAGGAGTTCTTGTGGAGAGTCAAGGCGCAAAGCAGAAAGTGGAGCTTAAGGCCTCAAAGCTCACACTGGTATGCTCAAGGCCCCGTCTTGCTTTTGTCCTGCAGTGCACGACTTCTTACTCTGCATTGCCACACTGGGTGTTAACTTCCGTAGGAAATATATTATCTTGAATCTTACATTATTTTTGATTTGTAGGTAGGAGGCACCGATCCTGCCTCGTTTCCAATTCAGAAGAAGAAACTGACCCGAGAGTACCTGCGGACTGTCGCCCATTTGCGTCCTAGGACCAACACTTTTGGTGCAGTACGTTCTCACTGACCTCCTCGCAAACAAACCCCTGAATTTCGTTAGCCCTAAACGACGAATGGTTTTAAATCTTTTTTTCCTCTTCCCAGTATTATTTTCCTTGCCAAATGTGGATCCAAGATTTCTTACCTCTGAAAAACTCGACAAAAGAAGGTCCTGTACTTCAAATAGCTAAAAAACCATGAGGCCCAAGTTGGGCTTTTTGGTCCATTGGCGGTTAGTTGTATCATGGGTTTAACAATAGCTACTTGATTTGCATCGAGCGTATAATTTTGGGATTGTGAATTTAATATGGTGGATTACGGTTCTTATTGCTTTGTGGCAGGTGGCTAGAGTTCGAACCGCTCTTGCGTTTGCTACTCATCAGTTTTTCAAGGAGAACGGTTTTGTATGGGTGGCTAGCCCCATCATTACAGCATCTGATTGTGAAGGAGCTGGAGAGCAGTTCTGTGTCACCACTCTGGTAAAATGTTCATTGTAGATAGTCCTCGTGACATCTGCAGGTTCCTTTGTCGATGTGGGACAATTATGTTTGAGATTTTTTGCCAAGAATTCCATCATGAAAATAACTGGATTGAGGAACTTAATTAGTCTTTATTTTTATACTTGTGCACTTGCTAATCGAGCTACAGATTCCAAGTTCACACGAGGACCCAAAGACACCCCTGTCGAACATTCCCAGTACCAAGGAAGGTCTGATTGATTGGTCCCAGGTATGTGAACTCTCTTCTGCCTCTACAATCTGCTTTTATAGGCTTTGTATGAGGAAAGTAGTCCAAGTTAAATTTCTGTTTTAATTGCCTTGAGTACTATCGGGTCGTATGTGATTATGGGCATCTATCTATCTCTGCAGACCTGAAATTGGGAAAGGCATGATCTGCAGGACTTTTTTGGGAAGCCTGCTTTTCTCACCGTATCTGGACAGCTCAATGGGGAGACTTATGCAACGGCTTTGTGCGACGTATGCCCACCTCAACCTGTTGTCAAACCAAGTTAGCTGATGTCTTGTCCGTGTTCTTTCACTGACAAGTTCCTAACTTTTTCTTGACATGTTGCAGGTCTATACATTTGGACCTACTTTCCGAGCTGAAAACTCAAACACTACCAGACATTTGGCTGAGTTTTGGGTATGCCAACGATATCATTGCGCTTCTTGTTATTATATAACTGTTTCCTGTACCAAGCTTCTTTTGGTGTTTTTAGTACGCTCTTTCTAGACAATGTTTGCAACCTTTTGATAGGCATCTTGTGTATGTATTGGAGGTACTGATTCTTCTGTGTGGATCTATCAGATGATTGAGCCAGAGCTTGCATTTGCTGATTTGAAAGATGATATGGCATGTGCCACCGCTTATCTCCAGTATGTTGTATGTCAAACATGCCTACGCTCAGCGACATTGTATGTTTATCTTTGACATGTTTTCTTGTAGTGCGATATGCTTGCTGACATCGTTTCTTTGGAATTAGTAAATATAGACCTTGAGAGTTGAGGATTTTTCATCCACTATTCCTTAATATTTTAATCCATGAATTTTATTCCGCTTTGTGCGCATTTGAGCATTTTCACCAGTTTTTCGGCACTGAAAAACTCACATTTCGGTGGTTGGATGTCCCAGGTGAGATATGTCTTGGAAAATTGCAAGGAAGACATGGAGTTTTTCAACAAGTGGGTGGAACAGGGTATCATCACCCGTCTCACTGTATGTTCCAACTGACCATCATTTTTATGAACCCGTTTGATGTTTAATATTATATAATGTAGAACTCTGATTACTTGACATGTCAGGTAAACAACGATCATGTGTTCTCTCTGATAGCATGCTAATCTGCTGGTGATGCTGTCTTCTCAGAATGTCGTGGAGAAACCCTTTGTGCACGTGACCTATACCGAAGCAGTTGAACTTCTTCAGAAAGCAAAGAAGAAGTTTGAATTTCCGGTTCGTCGAACTGCCTTTTTCTTTTGGAAATGCGCTTGTAAACCTCTTCACATGAATAGAAGTGCTGTTCGACCTCATGACTGGAGCTGGAAAACTCCTCTTCAGTTGTGAAGATACCAGGGAATACATTTTTGAAAGCCTTCTAAAATTACGCAGTGATGGTGCATGCAACTGAAGCAATGTGCATGAGGACCTCGCAGGTGAAATGGGGAGCTGACTTGCAGAGTGAACATGAGCGGTATCTCACAGAAGTGGCCTTCAGTGGAAACCCTGTCATTGTTTCTGATTACCCAAAGGTATTGCATTGATAGACCAACTGAAATTATGAACTTTATAAGTACTTGGTTCATGCCTAACAATTGAGGAATGACACGTGCTTTTGTGATGTCCATGCTCCAAAGTGTGACCTCCTTATTGTTCAATTTATTATGGAGCAGGACATAAAGGCCTTCTACATGAGACAAAATGAAGATGGAAAAACTGTGGCAGCCATGGATCTGCTTGTTCCCAGGGTTTGATGTCCTCCCCTTTGTTTCTGTCAATATCCTAGATAGATGGGGACTGCCTTGCAACTATCACGGTTTAGACCTCGCTTTTTTTGTTAATGATCTTCATAAGCATTACTGTCCACTCTCTTATCAGTGGCATCGCCTGGGATTAGGTAAAAACCAACACTTATAAAGTGTCAATGCATTAACACTTATGAAGTTAATACTTACTTCACCGAGGTTTCCTTCATAAAGTTAACGATCATTGACTCACGCTAATAGAACAAGTCAAGCTTACGAGGGGATGAAAGAACTCATGATTGTCAATTTAACGTATGAAGAACAAAATAATGGAGGGGAGGAGCGGCATGAAGGCTGTCAATGCTTAAACACCTAACACGTTGAAATGTATTTAGAAACGTTGGCAGTGTATTTTAGACGGGAGTAGGACTTTTTGTAACGCTTCTGTAATATTAACACATGAGGTAATACTTTTCCAGGGAGGACTGTAGTAGGCTCAGATCAAGTTGAATAAGAGTATGTATTTGTTGACGTATTAAATATGTGAAATGCTTGTGCGTTCAGGTGGGAGAGCTAATAGGTGGGAGTCAACGTGAGGAGCGACTAGAAGTATTAGAGAGACGGATTGAGGAGCTTGGACTCAACAAGGAGAGCTACTGGTGGTACCTTGATCTGAGGCGTTACGGTTCTGGTAAGTTCTTGAAGAACTTAAACCCTAAACCCTAAAACCTAAAACCTTGGCCTGAAGTCTTGTTGATATAACTTCCCAGATTGAGTGGCTGTCCTTTACTGAGTTTGCACCTTTTCTGAACCCGCTGGACTTGTGGTGTTCTTTCAGTTCCACATGCAGGGTTTGGGTTGGGTTTTGAGAGACTGGTGCAGTTTGCAACTGGAATGGAGAATATTCGCGATGTCATTCCCTTTCCCAGGACTCCAAACTCTGCTGAATTTTAGTAGCAATAATCAGGTATTGTTTCTCCATATTTGTATACAACCTCAGCAGTGATATTGTAGCATGTACATCAGTACTTAAAATTTCTGTCCCTCACTAATTCATTCTTTTGCACAATGGGCGCAAGGTGTTTCAAATTTCATGTATACTGAAAGGAAAAACTGCATACAAGTTTTTTCTGTTTAATCTGGAAAAAGAAAGAAAAGGCCAACTCTGTTATAAAAAAGGAAATGTCCCTCTTGTGAACACAAGGCTTGGAAACTTCAGAAATCATGCCTTGAATGAAACTGTATGTATGCTTGCTATTTGTTGTTGGAAAGTTTAGACTATGTATTTCCCCTCCAGATTTGGCTCACTGGACCAAAAATTACAAAAAGTTATTGTGAACGGGGAGAGGTCACTACGTGATGCACAAACATTCCACAAAACACCCAACTGTTTGCCTTGCAATTCACAAAATCTGTTGCAAAGTGCGTTGTTGGATGTGCACCAAATTCAGCATACCGTAATATCATGTGCATTTCCACTTTCTTTAGGTTGGAATTTACAAACTAGAATAATTGGTATAGACTTTCATGGTTCCACAAACATCAGTGTTCTTCAAACATGTTCTGAAAATTGTGTTCTTAAAAAGTTGTTGGGAGAGGTATCCGATCCAAAAGGTGTGGTTGCGGGTTCAATGACAGGTTCATTATCTTGTGTGAAATCAAAGCCTCTGTACCTAATGGAAACCCTTGCAGTATGTTTCTTCAACATGCTTGTTTAAATAGTCATTGTAAAGAAGGTTTGGGATTGAATTTTTTTTGAAAGCAATGCATGCAAGCCTTGTGTATTATTGGTAGTATAGAAGGAAGCTAATTGAGCTATAATAAAGGCTTGGAAGCAACCATCTTTTGAAGAAAGCATACTGATAGCGCACTGATCTAGGTATAAAGTATTGGAAATGTATTGGGGTTGAAGTGATTCACTGAAGATCTTACACACATCTTTTGAAGAAAGCATAATAGCTCACTAATCTAGCTATAAGGTGAAGAAAGCATAATAGTTCACTAATCTAGCTATAAGGTACCAGAAATGTATTGGGGCTAAATTGATTCACTAAAGATCTTATATAGAGGTTTGATGATGGATAAGTAAATAGATAGGCAATTCAAGCAAACAATGTTTTTTTCATCTTATTGTAGATCTTTGAGGAAAACTCATATTTCCAGTATTCAAATTAGTATTTAACATTGTCCCAACATCAAGTTATTTCAAAGATGGTGTTTTGGAGATCATGGGAGCAGCAATGCAACACAACCCAATGCCATCAATCATTTAGTTCTGACATCTACTAACCCTCTCATTTGTTTAAGTCACCCACTCGTTACAACAATCTTAGTAACCCTTTAGCATCATGACAATGTACTTGGGGATGGGACACATTAGCATGTGGTTTGGATGGGTCTACCCATGCTTTTCCAATTTACTCCCCAACAAACTTTGAAAAATCACAGAAAATTCATTTCTTGTTAGAATGTCTTCATTCTACTTGCAAATAGCTTCTCTCCAACTTTTAAAACTCTAAAACTGAATATGTGAGCTGACAAATAGCTTCTCCGAGGTACCTAGATAGCAAATCTGAGTGGTAATAGGCTGATTTACTTTACAATAAATTTGCTCCATAGTTTCACTAGCTTGCATGAGGACTGCGACACCCCATGTCTTCCAGATGCTGGAGGAGTATGGTCCCTGAGTACAGTGATGCCTTCAGAACTGTTTGAAACTTGGGGTCTGGCTTGGGGTCTTAAGATATTTCAACTCCTTTCACTTTTGTGTTTTCAATCGTAGCACCAGCGTATGCCTGGAGCTTCAAAAGGAACATCTCGATCTGCTTCACCTACAGAAACAAGGTCTCATCTGTGCCTTCTTTCCCTATTCATGCTCATATTTGAGGGGTTGATATTGAGGTCGAGTTGATAATGGATGCTCATACCTTACTATGATGATCTTGTGACTAGATCTGCAGAAATTCCAATTTCTAGAAACATTGCCATACTAAAGAATGTGACAATTGTTGTAAAAAAATTTGCCCCATCAGTTAAGTGTCTCTCTCCTCTTTTGTATGACATAACTGACTTAGACAAACAAAAATGCATCCAAGAGGTGCAACATAAGGAAAGACAGACTGCTGGCTATATCACAGGAGATAAATCCTCACGCGGACATCCCTGCTGACTTACTTCAAACACACTTAATGTCAGTTTGGAACCCTGGGAGCTGGAGATCGGTATCAATTCTTATGTGCAACATTTTTTTTTTTTTTTTTGAACAAATGGGAAAACCTACATGCAACATTTTCAATGCACGCCAAATGTAAATCTATCCAGGTCCCTGTTTTGGGAGGATTGATTGTGTAGACTGATGAATGTCACAACTTACTTTCCAGGAGCCCCAAATTGCTCCAAGTTAACAAAATTGACCCGTTGATAATGGTTCCATTTCAATCTGCCCATGAAGTGATGTAACTTATGCAAGTTACCCACAACCCATCCTCAACTGTTGTAGCGGGGCTTGTTGAGTGCGTTACCCCAGAAACAGTCTGCCTTTACTGGGCCAAGCAACGAAGTAGGTTTTCATGGTTACATTTCTGCCCATGAAGTGCCGCATGCAAGTAACCCAGGACCCATGTTGCTGAAAATGTAGATTCTTTGCTAGCCATGGAGATTTGTGTACCTGCATTGAATCTGTACAGTACAGTGGGGTACCAATCAAAATGTCGTTTTCGAATTCGTAGTGAGAAAAATTTCAGTACTGCCAACTTTGAAAGCCTCCCGAGAGCTCAAAAATTGGTATTTTACCACGAAATTTTACCACAGCATCATCTTTAAGTTATTTATATGTATGCCAAATTTCAAGGCCAAAGGATTCATTGAAAAAAAGTTATTCAAAATCTACCAACATTGGTAGCTATGGAAATTTTTTCACTGTTGCCAACTTTGACAGCCTCCCAAAGATTGAACTATTTTTTTTTTGCCATGAAATTCTTGGAACAAAAAACTCTTTATGTTAATAACATATGATAAAAATTTCAAGGCCAAAAGATTAATACAAAAAAAGATATTAACAATCTACCAACATGTGTCGTTTTGAGAAACAATTGTGAAAACCGTTTCACTACTTCAACTTTGACACCCTCCCAAGGGCTGAAAAATTGCTTATTTACTATGAAATTTTTTCCACAAAGTGATTTCTATGTTAATAACATTTGTGACAAGTTTCAAAGCCAAAAAAGTTATACAAAAAATAATATTCAAAATCTACCAACATGTGTAGCTGTGAAAAATCATTTCACTACTTCCAACTTTGACATCCTCCTAAGGGCTGCAATTTTACTTACTTACCATGAATTTTTTTGCACAAGATACCTTCTATGCTAACAACATGTGTGCCAAATTTGAAGGTCAAAAGATTTACACAAAAAAAGAAATCCACAATCTACCAACATGTGTAGTTGTGGGAAACAATGGGGGAAACCATTTCATTACTACCAACTTTGACACCCTCCCAACGGTTGAGAAATTGTCTATTTACCATGAAATTTTTGGCACAACATGCTCTTTATGTTAACAACATTCATGCCATATTTCAAGGTCAAAAAATTTATACAAGAAATAATATTTACAATCTACCAATGTGTGTAGTTGTGAGATACATTTTATTAAAGACATTGAAATTGTTGAAGTATGTTAGACACTCATGCTTCTAGATTGAAATTCTCTAGATGATGCAATCTCTAATCATAAATGCTTCTCAATAGGACGACACTACTATGTGAGCGGTGAGCAAAGAGCGGAGAGCAAAGAGTGGCCCAAAAGAAAAAAAATGTTATTTTTTTATTATTTTTAGATTTTATTATTGGCAGATTCGAATATTCTAAAGAATATTCAAGGTTTTCCTTGAATTAGTAAAATTTTTATGACCTATTATCGTGGAATTAGAGGGCAAAAAAAATCAATGGGCATCTAAAATTTCTAAATTTCCAAACTTTTGATTTAGTTTAAGGCCCAAAAAACTCAAAATAATTAATTTTTGTGACCTATCACTGTGGAATTTGATGGCCTAAAACACAATGAAGGTCTGAATTTGTAAACTTGTGATTTAATTGGAGACTTGGGAAACGCAAAATTGAACTTATGCGGAGGATGAAGTTGAGAAGGAATTAAAGAGATTGGTGTATTTGGAAGGTTTACAGATTAGCATGTAGAGTGAGAAAATGTGAGAAACACATGGCAACAATTATAGTAATCCAATGACTTGCGGTGAATAAAAATCATAAAATACGAAATTTTTTTTCTCAATGGAGTAGATAGCAAAAACCTGTGAGGTCAACAAATGACTACATTCATATGAAGATAAAGTAATCCTAGGCTGGCAATGAGTCTAGATGGTAGAATGTGTCAAGAGGCCTCCTTCAAGAATGAGTTTAACCTCATTGAAGCTAAAGGTTGGGGTATGAATGAACAAGTTCACTTCTGGATCTAAATTAGAGACCTTGACAAACAAAAAGTATAAATGCTTACAATGTAGAAACAAATGTCGTTTGCGGCCAAATTTGGTAATCATGTCTTTGAAGGCCGGGCAAGTGCAATCGGGGAGGGAGCTCACTGTAAGTTGGTAAATTGATTGTGTTGGAGCAGGTTTGGACTGCAAATTGATAACACACCCAAATCCAGGGCGAGGAATCATTGTTACCTTCAAGATGGTTCCTTGCATTGCATGAGTGGATGCGACCATCTGCATCTGCTTTGCTGATGGTACGTGGGTGGAGCGTCGCGTAGACTTAGATTGCCTTGAAACAGGGTAAAAGTCAGGATTCGGTGGAACATCCACACCGGAGAGGTCGAGGGGAGGAGCAGAGTTGTTGAATAGTCGTGTTGGAGTTATGCGCTCTTTCTGTGGCAATTGAAAGCCGGCATTCTTGAGCTTCAAGATCTCCGGGCGAGTGAGGTTAGTGCCAAGCTTCACAGGCCACACGGAAGGAATTGGAGGTCTTTCCTGGTCTGCAGAGAAATTGTCCACCCACTTGCGACGCGAGCCTTTCACACAACGCTCAATGTCGTCTGAGCAGAAGAAGAACTTCTCGGGTCTTGGTCTTGTGAATGAGTAATGGTTCCAAAATCCGGAGTAGGTTGGAGCAGGGGTGCTCTTGCCATTGGAGATGATTTTGGCAGTACATTTCTTCTTAGTGACAGCGTGCATAGCCCAACAAGACTTTCCAGAATTACAAGGAAGGCGAGCAATATGCCACAGCTTCTCGTCCACTTTAGATTCTTGAATGGCTGTGATGCGACGGACATCCAATCCAATAGGTGAAGGAGGCGCCACCTCTTGCACAAACAGGGAGGACTCCTCGACAATTGTAGGTAGAGGTGTAGGATGAGATCTTGTATTTCTCTGACTAACATGCGGGCGAGAGAAATTGACAGTGTCGAGGCGGTGAGAATCTTCATCGGCTCCAATAGGAGTGTCAGGTTTGCGCTTCTGTGATCCGAAGACCTCGCCGCCTTTGAGGTGTGGATTGCGTGTGCAGAATCTGTCACCGCCGGGCATGTCAAGGAGAACCTTTTGCAGCACCATCGGATCGCCAGTTCGCTGAGCCCGACGTTGAGCGCATCTAAGCTTGAGTTCTTCTTTGCTAGGGCCATCTCCGCCAACGCCACCTTTCAGAAATTGATGGTAAGCCACAACTTGGAGGAATGCTCGAACATAATCATCTACAGTTGCCACATAGAGATCGCCACCCTTGTTGCCTGACGCTTGAAGCCATTTGTTGTGAATGGATTCAGCAAGGTTGCAATTAGGCATCTCTGCAAACTCCTCAGCCATCATGATTTTCTCCTGTACAAAATAAAGGTTGCATAAAAAACTGAGAAGGTTAGGAAAGAAGTAAAGAGTAAAACATCAAGTGATAACTGATAAGTCAACAAACATACCAGTTCCATGAAGCCACCCCATTGTCGATAGCGGAAGTGCCAAAAGGCCAACCAAAGCTGAAGATGCCTTAGTCCATCCTCAGAGGTGCAATTTGATGATGCCCACCATGCTTTGATAGCAAGGTACCTTGTGTCTGCCTCCAGCATAGACGAGGCGTCGCGGTACTGGAGGCAAAGACGCTTGTGTTGGTCTTGCAAGTCGTGCTTGATATATAGTTTGGTGTGCTTCTCTAAGGATTGGGTCCAGTGGAAGTAGCACGTCCTCTCGCGCCCTTCGATGGGAACCTTGGGATTTCCGGAGCCGTAGACGATGCGCAAGGCATTCCAATTGGCTTGTGCACTATCCGCCATGAATCCTTTGAAGTATGGCTTTGGAATTCCGTGCCGAGCCATGACATGGTTGAGGTTATGCCAAAAAAGCACTTGAGCATCTTTGTCTTCAGATTGAAAGTCACAACAAGCAATGGTCATGATGCGTTGGTACGTCCCATCGTAGACATGGCAGGCCATGGTGGTCCATTTGGAGACGCGCTTAACATGATCAAACATGATCCACGCATGCTCAAGATCTCCACCTGGTTGCATGCAATGAACCAAATCGACTCCACTACCGGGTCCAACCTCGGACATCTTGAAGACGAAGACTTTATCCGCTTCATCACCTTGGCCTGGAAATTGATTCCGCTAAACGTAGGCCCAAGTGCTAACTCCCCTAATTTTAGCAATGCCATCCATGACTCCTAATCTATGCATGTACTTGAAGGTCGTAACCTTATTGCGGAGGTGAGGAGAATTCAACTCCTTGCAGCGATCAAAGACGGGCTCTAGTTCTTCTAATGAAAGAAGTTGATGTGCATCATTATCATCGCAAAGGAGGAACTCACCTACAAGTTCTTTGCTGGCCTCAAGGACAATTTTGCTATGCGTGGCTTGGGGCATCCTCTCAACGTGCTCCTCAATAAGTCTATCGATGCGCTTGCGTCTATCTCTGCAATCACCAACCTTGACGGGGTGCCGATGGGTGCCGATATGAATGCAACCTCGCTGAGAAGAGTCTTTACTGTGGACGTAGAAGATCTTAGCATCGCAAAGTTCAAGGCACTTGGGTGGCTCCTTGCAAATCCTGCAGACAAGAGTGGAGTTGGTTGGCGGGGGACCACCAATGGCGAAGAGATCCTTGGTAAAGCCTTGGAAGTCGGTATCGTTCACCGTGGAGGTTCGATGAGTACGTTGAAGGTAGTCGCAGTTTTGATTCTGGCACTGAAGGTGGCCAACGCAAGTTGATGAGCGGAATACAAGACCAAGGTTGTTGCTAATGTTGGTGGTTTGAGTCTTGGTCCAGACATGGCCATCATATCGCTTGTCCATGCCCTCCATGGATTTGGCTTTGGTATGAGAAGACGAGGCTCCAACCGGAGGACGGACAAACATTTAAGTACCATCAAAACGTGGGAGAAGGTAATTGACTTCTTCAATTTTCAATCTATTGTAATCTAACTTCTTGAGGATGTTTTTACTACCGGGCATAGAACCTAGTCTACGTAGACATTGAACAATGCAATTAGAAGATTTGGATGAAGAGGGTACTTGAGGATTTGAAGGTTCAGGGCAAAAGAGAGACGGGGTGACAAATGTGGGAGTCTTGGACAAACAAATAGGATTCACAAGAGGAGTAGGGCGAGTGAGTGCATCTTCATCGGAGGAATCAGATAGATCAATGATTAGCTGCACACTAGGCTCACTCTTAACTCTCACTAACGGAGGGGTGTTCAACGTGTAAGTAGACGATTGGAATGGGGTAAGGATTTCAGTCGTTACCCCCATTTGAGATTCAGTGAGCCCATAGACCCTGTACTTGCCAGCGCCCAACTCCCAGACCATTGATCCATTTTTGGCAAACCTAGAATTCTCACGCATGGTTACGGAAAGCAAAGATGTAGTAGGATCAAAAATCTCACGTTCAACCCAAATGGTATTCACCTGAAAAGAGAATCTGATGCTAAGGTGAAGGGCGGAGACTGATGCAAATCCATCTTCACCTATAGGAATGAGAATGGAGACTCCAAGGCCTTGCGCACGGAGCTCAGCCATCTCAGCCATTACAGAAACAGTGGAAGATGAAGCCATTGACAAAGAGAAGGAAAAGCTAAGCGTAGACTACAGAGGGCAATGCCATCAATAATCACAAGAAAGCAAATAGATAGAAGGAGAGTTTGATGACCAACAATGAGAAAGAAATTAAAGGTTTGCAAAGAGAGGCAATACGGAAGAGCAACTCGGAGTTTAAGCATTTTGAATTATCTATGAATAATTGATCATTCACTATTGATAGATCCCATAATAATTATGATTCTGACAAAGAATTAGAAGGAATTAGAAATATTGTAGATGGCGCAGTCATTAATAAAGCCGTTGGCATCATCTAAAGCAGGTAGCTTTAATAGTTAGGTAGAATTGATGAACACCAATTTCTTGAATTAGAGCGGAGGCACCAAATACATCATGAACTTTCTGCAATGACAGACAATCTTGCCCTACAATTGGAATAGTTGCCATATTAATAGTGGAACAGAGTAATCAAGAGCTCGGTCAATCTAGAAGAAAATCTTGCAGATGCCAATTGTTTTTTGGAGGACACCGTTTAATAGCCTAGTTTATAATTGGTTTAATATCTTCTTAATGGTGATGTTATAATGTACAGCTATTAGACACCGGAAAACCCTAAACCGCATGCAGTAGCATTATGTAGACAAAAAAAGTTTAGTGAGGGATCATGTTTTGTGAGAGGCGTTTGATGTCGTGAGAGTGCAGGGGTGGTGTGCGGGCATTGTAGGGTTGGCAAGACGCACACATGAAGGAATCAGGCCACAATATAGTCTCTACGATTGATCCAACGCGGAAGCGCAAGAAAAGAAGAGGCGACACGACTTTTACCAACTCGAAGCAGAAGAGGCGAAACGAGTTGAAAAAGAAAGAGCTATTGAGCATAGAGGGACGAGGGTCACCTTCAGACTTACGCAAGCCAGTTGAGGAGGAAGTAGGTGGTGCTTGGAGAGCAAGGTGTATGATTCGGGTTCTTAACCTTGTGCCGATCCAGGAAGAAGTGAAGAGCAGAAGTTCACCCTCACCAGCAATGGCTGAGAGCGAGCAGTGTACCAATTCAAACCAGACTGATTCAAATGAAGAAAGAAGGGAGGACTTTGTCAACATGGTAAGTTGAACTCAATTGTTATATTAGCCAATGGCATTATTGATTTTTTAAATTTTAGTGAATGCGCGGGTTTCCTTTGTTGCGTACGGGCTTCTATTCCTCATGCGCTTCACGATTGCAATTTGCAACTCCATGGGTGCTATCCGTGGCTTCGCGGTTGTAATGTAAGTCTTTGCACAGCTTTGCACTAGTCACGCATAGAGTTCATTAGGGTTACTAGAGCCGTGGAGGGCAAGGTGAGGAAACCCCGCGGTTCCGCCGGGTTACCTCCACCGGTCCTCCTTCTTCAATTTTATTTATAGAAGTGGAATTCTTATCCATTTGATCTTATGCATGCATGAGTGGAGGTGAAGGCAGGGTGGTCTATCGTGACATCACGACATGTTGTGTTGTGACGGGCCCCCCGTCACAACGCAATAGGATCAATTTCAGGTAAAAATAGGCTGTGATACCTACGGTGGATAACTTATTTATCCCTTTGTCACAGTCTCTATCCTAAGTGGCCAAACTTATGACCTGTCAACCCCATTTTCCTTTAGTTTTGGAAAAATTTTCCCCAACTGTCTCGACATCTCCCCGGGGGGAAGAAAAATTTACTAAATATAGTAAGTTTTTGGTAAAATTGCTAAAGAAAAAATTGCTATTTGGGGCTGTTTTTGTAGACAGAGGATGAAAAAATGGATGAAGTGGACGGACAGGAAGGAGAGGAAGAGAATGAAGACGACTTAGAAGAAGGGAGACGAGTGGCAAAGAAGGGCATTTTTTGTCAACGGAGAACAATGGCGAGCGATGGAGAGACGGATGGCGTTGCTGTGGAATCAAGCGGCAATGCTTTGTGCGCGGCTCTAGAGGTTAGTCCGAACTTCTTTGCTTTGAAAATTTGTGCTGTGCAGTTCGGGTTTAGCTTGCATGCGGGTGTTTTTTGAGGCGCCTTCCTTCATGCTGTAATTCTACAGAAGCGCAGTTTTGCAATGACTCACAGTTAGGGTTTTAGGAAAGGTTGCGGCACCACCTAGGGGAACGCCGCGGAACCGCGGGGTTCAACCAATTCAGCCGTGCATACTGTTGGCCGCACAATTTTCAGGCCGCACGGTGCTTACAAGTGCCACTGTTGGCCGTGCTTACAATCGGCCGAGCAGTATTGGTTGCTAACAAATGCCGCATTACAGCTTTTCAGGGGCTACAGTGCAGAGTTTTTTTAATGCAAGCAATTTTTAAATTCTTTGCAGTTAGGGTTTCATGTGTTCAATCATGTTCGTAGTTGGTTGAGGCATTAATTGGAGGAACCTCGCGGATCCGCGGGGTTGTCCAATTTGGCTACGCATAGTGACAACCAAGCTTACTTCCTACATATACCGCAAACAGAATTTAGGATTCCTTGCACTTAGGGTTTCATTTGTATGCACAATGGATTCGGGCACCATTTGGAGGAACACGGCGGAACCGCGGGGTTCCGGCAGGCCATGCCCTTTCTTCATTTGTTTTTAATTTCTGAATTCTGATTACTCTTTCAAAAACCCTGCGTTTTCACAAGGTTCCTTTGGGCTGCCCTATCTTGCTTTTTTTCGTTCATTTTCAATAGTTTTGTGCTTATTTGTTCTATTGTAGATCAATTCTAAGTGGACTACAAAGAGTATTAGGAAATTCCAATTTTTTTTTGTAATTTTGCCTTTTTTCAAAGTTGCTGTTGCCATTTCAATGAAAATACTAGTTTTTCAATTCCATTTGAGACACTCTTAATGAACCCCGCGGTTCCGCCAGGTTCTCCACTAGTGTGTATCTCTGTTCTAATTCATGCCTCCTTTTTACAGGAGTCTGGAGTGATGGACCTTTCGCAACCCTTGGAGATTGTTTTGTCTCAAGCTGTCTTAGCTCAGGAGCCACCTATGCCAACATCTGTAGCAGTGACCAATGACATTGCTACTGGGGGACAAGAGGTAATTGGTTTGGAATTATACCCATTTAGTTTCTGCACTTGTATGCTCCTTGATTCAGTGATGGATCTCTATCCATCACATTGTTTACTATTAGTGCTCCTTAATGTACATCCAATTTTGAATAGCATGCTATTCTTTCTATATGCATTTGCATCTAGAATCATTGTACTCAAACTCCATTTATAAACATTGCGTATTTGATTATTTAATTGTTCTGGTATTTGATCTGCTCAATAATAAACCTTGTGTTGGTTTTAGTCTCCAACTCCGCTACTACGTTATGCCGAACCAGAGGAGAAGGCTGATCCCGACATAGAAGAGAATCAACTTCGAGCGCAGCAGAAGGCCGACTCAACTGCAGTTATTAATCGCCTTCGAATTCGGCCCACAAATAAGTCCCGCCTTTGCATTCCCCTTTGTCGAATGCATGCCTTGCCTCTTGTGCGTCCAATTAATGAGGTTGATGTTCAACGATTGGAGAATGAATTTGTCACTGGCTACCGTGATGGTGACCGCGTCCTTTACGTGTCGATCTACAACAACAAGGACGAGGTTGTCGACGTCACCGAGGATATCGTCACTAGGTGGAGTCCACTCTGGAAGACTACTAGTGAGCGGTTCGACTCACTCATGGCGCACGATGATGACCTTGCTCATATGGTTGGCAAGATGCTCTTTGTTTGGGAGGGCAACCATCGTCTCACAGCTTGGTACCGCCATATTCATAAGTTTCATCCTACAGAGGAGTCCTGGCATATTTCTCCGCACTGCATTGCCTTGGATGCGCAAAAGAACAGTGGTGTTCTCATGAACGCCATGAACGATGTTAACTGGTAAGTTCTGCCCCCTTTTTGGTTTCTTCATGATTTTGTCACCTTCAAATTTTGTTTGCTTTATGCGTGCCAATCTTCTGCATAGGTCAACTGAAAACGACCACGTCAAGTCTAGCGTGCCAGCAAAACTCCTTCGCATCCGCACTTTTGGTGCCTTGCCTTTGGAGGCATTTGCGGACTTGATTTCCAAGGATGATTATCAGGCATGTGCTACCGCCAAGTCGAAGGTTTCCACATGGTATCCTCTCACGATGGACGTCTTCGTTTCCTTCCTCTACAAGGTAATCCTTCATCTATTTGTTTTTCTTATTGGTTGTCACTCTTGCAATTTGCATGGGCTAACATTTCTACTCACCAGAGGGAAATCTCGGCTGCTGCTGATGTTGCCGCTCTAGCTTACAAGGATGCAACACCAGTGAATCAGAGGACTGCTGTGGGTATTTGGAAGGCCATGACCTCAGCAGAAGAGAAGGCTAGAAAGTCTATTCGTACAAAGAGCTTTGAGAAGTACGTTGCCGTAGCAAACTCGCATCACGAGCCAGCATTCTTTGACGAGGTTATCCTCTCCCTTTTCTCTTATTCAATTTTGTCGCATTCCACTTCAACATTCCTTTTCATATTTTTAACCATGGATCTTGTCTCTAGATTGATCGGCACTTCTCCACCAACACCGTCCCCGACATGACAATTGAAAATCTCCATAAGATTGCCACAGGTAACGTCCAACCTCGCTTCAAGACGGCCTGGCTCCGGTGGTGGAATTCCTCCCCTACTGTTCGTGGCGGTAACAAGTTCCCCTCCATAGTGCCTCTTAAGGAGAAGGTTCTTGACATTTGGCTAAACAAAGCGTCTTTTGGGGCTCAGGTCCATTTTCTAACTACTCTCCCCTTCTTCAATTTGTTTTGTACCAGTTTGACTTTGGAATTCTTACTTTCTACTTGTGGTAATGCAGCTAGAGCATGCTGTGGTAGAGGAATTTGCTTCCATGGAGACAAGCTTTACTCGACCCATTCACTGGAATGTCTCCATGGGTGTATTACGGCCTGCGGAGTTTGTTGACCGCTGGAGGATCTTTCTATTGGACACAGCCTTTGAGCAGTTCTTTGACGATAATGCAGATCCAAGATTCTTCAAAGCCTCTGACCTAAATGAGTTTGATGGTCGCCAGATTGTACAACGTGTGATTTACAGGTTTGCATCCATCTTGCACCTTCTCTTTGCTATTCGTATCCTCTTTCTACTTTTCACTTACTAATCTTTGCCTTATATTTCAGGTACATCTTCCAAGAGCTTGTTCCCAAGCAAGCTGTTTCTACATCGTTTCTACCACCTTACTTGGAAGACTGGGTAAATTTGGAGTCTACCCAATTCATGTATACAGAGACACAGGTTGCCAAGTACCTAGATCCCCACCTCAAGGCTTGTGGTTGGTATATTGATTGTTCTAGGGGTTTTATCCCCCTCTCTGAGATAGCACTTCACTCTTCATTGATTGCTACAACTCCGGTGCTTGATCATCCTTCTGACTTGGAGCTTCTACCAACGGAGACGACGGAGAAAGGGAAGGAGAAGGCGACTAAGCCAGTAAACGTGTCCAAGGGCAGAAAGGGCAAGTTAGTTGGCACAGCCTCAGGTACCCAGCCTTCTCAACCTCGTAGGTCCCTTCGCTCTGCTTCCAAGGGTTCAGCACCTCCTTCTTCTGCTCCCGACACTACAGTCGCTGGAAGTCCCTCCGTTGCTCCCTCCTCTGCTCCATCCTTCACCCCTTCCATTGCTCCTGCCGACCCAGCCCCCGCTCCTTCTCAAAGCAACATCACCATCCCCTCTGAGCCGCGAAAGCGAAAGGCAATTGCACCAGATACTTCAGCCACTTCCTCAGAGAAGCCCTCTACGCTCACCCTGATTGAGAATGTGGACATGGTAGATGTCATTGAACAGCTTATGAACAACGGGGTTCGCCATTCAGCCTACACTCGCATTCAAGAGTTCCTAACTAAGGTTTATATACAATTTCTCTTTCCATTGCATTCATTCTTATTTCTAAGATTTAATTTCTCTTATTTCTTCAAGTTTTCACAACGATTTCTCTGTGTAGGTTGGAGCAGGTCATATTCGATCCAATGCCAAGGAAAAGGTTCACACGGGCATCGATCTTCTCTTTGCAGATGTGCCCGAGAACTTGCGTGTGCCACGGATCTCTACCTCCTTAGATGATGTTCCAACTTGGAACAGGCGGTCTACTTCATACTTTGAGGTTCTATTTGCCTTTGCAGATGCCAACCTCCATGACAACGGCATTCTTGTCTTCACTCATGCTGCTGATCCTGATATATCGAGGGATATCCACAACTGGGCACACACTATGAACTTCTACGTGGCTGAAGATTGGTTTGGCATGAATGACCTGGACCTTCAGTCGCCCATGGTTCCTACCGGAGTAGTAAGTTTTTCTCCCTCTACTCTATCTCAAATTCAACTGAGTTTTGTGGATTTATGGATACTAACACATTTGAGTTCATTTTTTCAGACTTGCAATTTCTTCATGAAAGTGTTAGTTCGGGTTAATTCTGTTCTTAAGATACGGAACACAGCTTTTGATAAGATGGGTTACAACCTCCAGAGGGATGGTTGGCTCAACAATTTCACGGATGAGAAGAATCAGGCTATGAGGGAGGATGGCATGCCCTGGAGAGGTGCTCGTGAGAAATGTCACGAGTTTTATTCCATCCTTTTTTCTGCCCTCACCGACAAGGATGACATTGTGATGGATTGGCAATGTGGTCTAGGTTTGTTTTCAACCTCTTTGATTTTCAATCTTCCTCTTCCCACTACTTTATTTTTTTGTATTACAACTTCTCACAATTTGATTCTAAATGATTTAGATGGTTCCATTATTGCGTGCCGTGCACTTTAGCGCCATATTGTGGCTCTTGAGGCGGATTTGGACATCTTCGACGCCATCCTCCTCTCCATGCGAGACCCTGACCCAGAGACTACTTCTCGTCAAGTTGCCCGACCGCGAGGGTCCGTTTTTGCTCTGCCTCCTCAGAAGATGGCAAAGCGCAACTTTGATTTGCTCTGTGCGTAAGTTTGTTTTTTGCATTTTTCTTTGTTTGTTTGCAATTTCTTCTTCTCCGTTCTTTGTTTCTTTTTTCTACTTATTTATTTATTTTTCTTGACTGTTCAGAGTTCCAAGGGAGAGTCCGATTCATGTCCTCACTACGGACATGTTTGCAAGTCCTCCTAAGGCATTTGAGCTCCCTTCATATGCTAGTGGGATTGCGCATCAATTTGCGGAGGCACTATCACCACCCCCTCCTCGTGCACGCAGTTTCAATAAGCGTGTCTTAGATTACATAGATCTAGAGGCGAAGCAAGGCGAGGATAGTGGTAGTTCTAGCCGTTGATGGAGCTTTTTGGATTTCGTGACCTAAATTCCTATGCTTTATATTCATTTGGATTTTATATGAGTTGGGTTTTGGTTATATTTACATGTATCCTTGCAAGTCTCCTTGGATTTTTTTTTGGATTTTTGTTTGATTGTAAGCCTCTTTTGATGACGTCAGCCCTAATTGCATATTTACACTACCTAAAACCAATTTTACAAAGTCTTTCATTAGAAATTCAGTGTACCACGCCTTTAAGGTTTTATTTGCTACTAGATTTAATTAGATGTAAGAATTCCACAAAATTGGGGTGCATTTCCTAAAATCTTGAGAAATATTTTTCGAAGATCCACAGTATTGGGGTATCTTTTAAAAAATCTCGTGAAATATTTTTTGAAATTCCACAAAATTGGGGTACCCTTTTAACAAATTTGGCTTAAAATAATTCTAGATTCCACGGTAATAGGCACTCTTTTTGTCAAAATTGATTACAAAAATTTGATTCTCTGCTTTCCAAACTCCGCTCTCTGCTCTCCGCTCTCCGCTCTCCGCTCACACTACTAAGTTTCCCCCATACATGCATGAAGAAGCTTTTTCCTCTCAATAAGAATGCTTGCATTTGCAATAGAGTATTATAGGAGGTGGGATGTGGGATGATGAGAGAAGCAAGTGATGGGTGATTTATTTTCTAAGCAGAGGATTGAAACTTTGTGAACATAAGTGATTGAGTGCATGAAAGATGAGTTAACTGAGCAAGTCTAGGCTACGTGATAACTGAGTGGATGAGGCATGGGATGAGTGACTGAGGATATATGGAGGTATGTGAGATTTTCTTTAAGAGTGAGTGAGGTTATAACTTACATGTGGTGACTAGTGAGGTCTGGTGAATGAGTAAAGGCTGTGAGGCTGGATGATGGTGAGTGATTGAAGGTATGTGAACAATTCTAACATGGACTCCAACAATAGCTGCAATGTCAACTCCTGTCTTCCCTGCCTCACTCAAACCTACTATGTGGGTACAAGTTTCATCTGGTTTCATTCACATACCCTCAATCACTCACCATGATCCAACCTTATTCACCACATGCATAATTTCACTCAGTTATAAAAAAAAACTCACATATCCTCAATCACTCACCATCATCCAGCCTCACAACCTTTATTCATACACCAGACCTCACTAGTCACCACATGTAAGTTATAACCTCACTCACTCTTAAAGAAAATCTCACATACCTCCATATATCCTCAGTCACTCATCCCATGCCTCATCCACTCAGTTATCACGTAGCCTAGACTTGCTCAATTAACTCATCTTTCATGCACTCAGTCACTTATGTTCACAAAGTTTCAATCCTCTGCTTAGAAAATAAATCACCCATCACTTGCTTCTCTCATCATCCCACATCCCACCTCCTATAATACTCTATTGCAAATGCAAGCATTCTTATTGAGAGGAAAAAGCTTCTTCATGCATGTATGGTCTCCAATTTTTAAACAAGTGCATTCTTTGAGATGTGACAAGTGCACACAACTAGATTTGGCTATCCTTGATTTTATTGAGAAGCATTTATGATTAGAGATTGCATCATCTAGAGAATTTCAATCTAGAAGCATGAGTGTCTAACATACTTCAACAATTTCAATGTCTTTAATAAAATGTATCTCACAACTACACACATTGGTAGATTGTAAATATTATTTCTTGTATAAATTTTTTGACCTTGAAATATGGCATGAATGTTGTTAACATAAAGAGCATGTTGTGCCAAAAATTTCATGGTAAATAGACAATTTCTCAACCGTTGGGAGGGTGTCAAAGTTGGTAGTAATGAAATGGTTTCCCCCATTGTTTCCCACAACTACACATGTTGGTAGATTGTGGATTTCTTTTTTTGTGTAAATCTTTTGACCTTCAAATTTGGCACACATGTTGTTAGCATAGAAGGTATCTTGTGCAAAAAAATTCATGGTAAGTAAGTAAAATTGCAGCCCTTAGGAGGATGTCAAAGTTGGAAGTAGTGAAATGATTTTTCACAGCTACACATGTTGGTAGATTTTGAATATTATTTTTTGTATAACTTTTTTGGCTTTGAAACTTGTCACAAATGTTATTAACATAGAAATCACTTTGTGGAAAAAATTTCATAGTAAATAAGCAATTTTTCAGCCCTTGGGAGGGTGTCAAAGTTGAAGTAGTGAAACGGTTTTCACAATTGTTTCTCAAAACGACACATGTTGGTAGATTGTTAATATCTTTTTTTGTATTAATCTTTTGGCCTTGAAATTTTTATCATATGTTATTAACATAAAGAGTTTTTTGTTCCAAGAATTTCATGGCAAAAAAAAAATAGTTCAATCTTTGGGAGGCTGTCAAAGTTGGCAACAGTGAAAAAATTTCCATAGCTACCAATGTTGGTAGATTTTGAATAACTTTTTTTCAATGAATCCTTTGGCCTTGAAATTTGGCATACATATAAATAACTTAAAGATGATGCTGTGGTAAAATTTCGTGGTAAAATACCAATTTTTGAGCTCTCGGGAGGCTTTCAAAGTTGGCAGTACTGAAATTTTTCTCACTACGAATTCGAAAACGACATTTTGATTGGTACCCCACTGTACAGTGCCCTACCAAAAGTTCTTGCCCTACCTTTTTGTTCGCATACAAACACCTCCATTTTCAAATGCTATTTGTCACAATTTTGATGCAATTCTTGCATCATTGCATTTGTATATAGTCCTAATCATGCATACCAAATTTCAAATTCTAAAAAGCAAAACTCCATTTTGGTGAATTTTTTCATTTTATTTTCATGGTTTTACGTGATTATTTGTTAAAAAATACTATTAATTCAATTTTTTAATTCAATTGCAGAAATATGTAGGTAACATCCATACGTACGTACATCTTTTCCTTCAACAAGCATTTCCAAAAAAAGATTCACAACTCCTTCTACGAAGACTTTAACCCCTAAATGTATTTGACTATGTTTTCACCAAAAACGCTCCAAAACTGCAATTTCTAATACAAGTACCAAATTTGAGAAAAAAAAAAAATTTGGACAAATATAATCGTAAGATCTTGTTGTGCATTGGTTTGAGAAGATGTGGAAAAAATTTCAGAATTTTCCACCGTGTAGATTGCAAGATATTAGTATTAGAATTCAGAAAAATCCTTTTTTTGTCCCTGCAAAAATCCGGGCAGCTGCACTTCACATGGTCACATTTGTACGAAAAAATGTTGAAAATGGTGGTTTCTCTTTGGATTCGTTTTTGAAGTCAAGTTGGCTATATTCTTGAAAAATTTCAGATCATTTGGAATTGTACAACATACAGGAAAAAAAATAGTAATTAGAGAGAAGTAGAGAATGATTCAAAACACGAAATTGTTAAGAATTTAATTATGGAATTGAAAAATGCCAATCCCAATGGTTGTAATGTTGTAATGAACAATCTACACCCAAATTTTTTTTATTTTTCAAAAACATTGAAAATTAAGTTAAATAAAGGACTTCAAAGTTTATTTTAGAGTAGAGATTCCATAACTAACTGCAAACTAAAACTCCTCATAATTTTTATCTCATTAATCAAAATGGAATGATTCAAAGCTATATATGTATATATAAATCTAGAGAACCAATTTCAAAAAAAAAATTCTTAAAAAGTGATTTTTTAAGAATTTTTTTAGATGCCCGCCGACCACTGAAAATCACATATCATACAATAATTTTTTAACCATGTGGTCAAAAGCTATGAAATTTTTTGGGCCTTAAAGCTACTCCTCAGAATTATGTTGTGTGAAAATTTCAAAGAAAAAAAATAAAAACTCCATTTGTAGTGAGCTGCCCAAAATCGCTATGTTGCCAAAAAACGGTGTTTGGGCGTTTAGGGGTTAATGTAAGGTGTCGTATGACCAAACTTTGTGAAATAGATGTCTTTATATTTTAACTAGACTTTGCTATTTGACCCTCACACTATCACTAATTCTATACATTTGAGCATGATGATAGAGTTACCTTGCCAAAATCTAATTACAATAAAAAGATATCTATTTTCCAAAATTAGAACATTGCCACCCCAATATTGAAATCTCTATAGAGAGAATTGTGAAAAAAAATTGGAGATGCTTGTTGGAGGAAAGATGTATGTATGGATTTCCCTATATATCTTTGCAACTGCATTAAAAAAATTCATTACCAATGTTTTTTAGTAAATGATCACATAAATCTATGAAAGTTAAATGAAAAAAATTCACCAAAAATGGATTTTTGCTTTTCTGAAGTTGAAATTTGGTATGCATGATTGAGACTACATAGGAATGCAGTGACGCAAGAATTGCATCAAAATTGTGAAAAATAACATTTAAAAATGGAGGTATTTGTATTTGAACAAAAAAGCAATGCAAGAACTTTTGGTAGGGCACTGTATAGTAAGGTCCAACAATCTTATGAATTTTGGGATCCTGACAATTTTAGCTAAAATGAGGAGAATTACGGGTTTTGAAAAAGAACGGAATTTTGAATTATAAATTGCATTGGAATCAAAATAAAGTCTGCTCTGTCATCATTACAAATGTACGCATGTGTAATTGAAAATCATACAAAGAGTTTGATGTTTTGTGTACAGTATCTACCATCTAATTGTTGCCATTGTCTGACAAATGTTGCCACCATTTGTTAAAATTACAACTTGTAATTAATGGTGCAAATTAGAAATGAGCCTTTACAACTGCTTTAGAGGTACTTGATCCCGTACCACTTCAATTGCTTGTATGATTTCTTGCTTGTTCACCCCATTGCAAAAAATCTTTGACTATCTTCCAAAGGTTAATTCTCTATGAAATGGTAGATAGCACACAAAAGAAATCCAAATTGTTATATGATTTTAAATTATTCACTTTGCTTTTTCTACAAAGTTGAAATGCACTTCATTTCAATTCCAACGCGATTTGCGTTTTCAAAACCAGTTCATTTTTTAGCATACTAGAACTTCCTAAAGTTGTTGAACTTTCTACTGACTAAAAAAATACATAAGTTTATTGGACCTCACTGTACAATGCAGAGGACCTCTAAAATACTAGAGTATGTAATTTAGGGTAGACTTGCCATTGACTCCTACACTTCTCCATGCACAATCGGGGCAATAATAACTTAAACTAATATTCTCTGTGTACCACTAAAAAACTCCAAATTAGGCACAATTCTTGTCCAAGGAAAAAGCTCCGTTTAATGATTTCAATTGTTGAGTAAGCGTTGGCTATGTTGAACAACCTCGTGGGGGCAAGTCAAGCGATCAAGGAGCTGTCTTCTCCTAGAAAACTTATCCTTGACCATATAAGGCACCTTGTACTTGTTGAGCTTGCGCAAAGAGTAGTATTGACGATGGGTTTGGTGACCACTTCAACGCTATGAAGATTTGTTTATGAAGTGGCCCAGGTTTCCTTGTTGCAAGTATTTAGGTTGGGTTAGATGTTTCTAGAATTCCATTGTTGCCACCAACCTTTAAATCATTAAGAATGACGGAGCAAGCAATATTCACAAACTATGCTCAAATATGATATTTTTTGTATGAATTTTGGGTGCCTAAGTTGGAGATTTTGCATAGATCCAAAAGATAGATTGTTGGTTTTTAAATGCATGTTTCACTGGCACAAAGGGAAGCTTTTTGGAAGTTTTAGTGGGACAGAGGAAGTAGGAAGCCTAAGTAGTCTAAATACTTGCAATAACTTACTTTAAATTTTTTTAATATTGTGAACAGTTGATTCCTTGTGTATGTGTACTTCATTCACATAAGTTAGTCTTTGATTGTAGAATGACAAAAAAAACTTTATTGCATAATCAACTTTCACTCATTCGATAAGTGTAAGTCATTTTGTGTGGTGGATGTGTGGTGAAGTGAGGCAAAGTACTTGATTGCTTGGTTTAATTGGGGATTTTACTTTTTTTAAGGGTTTAATTGATCTAATTACATAGTATCCTCTCCCTTGAATTATCAAAGGTAACTCATTTTGAACCCCTATTGGACTATTTTTCCTTTGGAGGACAAATGAAAGTTTGGGTATGTACGTGTAATCTCAAATTTTGGAACGACTTTTTGAAACTTTTATTTAAGATAGTTAAACATATTGGTTTTATGGAAGTAGAATTTTCATTTCAATCAATGCAACACAAAAAATATTATGCTACCCAAAGTAGAAAACAGTTCAAATAGGGCTACAAAAGAAATCACAAAAAATTCAATTCCTTATATTAAAAAAATAGTTTCTTACGTGATATACTTTAAAGAAAAGATTTTGTTCATTTTGTTTGGATTATTGGTTATTTTCACAATTTGTATATATAAAAATTGCAAGGTTTAGATTGCTTTCTATAACAGTACCACCATTTGGATTGATATGTTTTATTCACATCTTGAACCTGTATCTACGTAATAATTCTTTAAAGAATAAAACTAAGTTCTTATTTTATTGAATCTTCTTTCCCTATATCATGAACTCAAGTCTCTACTATAAAGTTTTTTTTACCAAAGAACTTTGTAAATGCAAAACTTCAACTTACAAGGATTCAAAGTCTTATAATTTAGGGACAAAAAAAGATTTTTTTTTTAATTTGAATCTCTAATATCTTGCAGTCTGTAGGACCAATTGAAAGTTTCCAAAATTTCTTCCACATTCTCACACTAGCCTCATGCAAGATCCTACATTTATATTTTTTGCAATAAAAACAATAGTTTTGGAGTGTTTAAAAAAAATATAATAATGGAACATTAGGGCGGATAAAAGGTGAAAGAAAAAACTTGAAATGTAATAATTTGTCAATTTGTTTTCATCTTTTGTTAACATCTATATTTCTTGTTGTGTAACTCAAACTGATTGGTTTGATTAAAGATTTCAATTTTGGTGGGTACAATTAACCTACAAAGGTAGAAATATTTCATTTAACCCCTATAGCCCCAAGGCGATTTTTTCATCAAAAAACACTCAATATTGCCATTTCTATAGCAAAGAGCAAAAAAAATTTAAAACTACATTTTTAAATTTTGCATATCTAATCATAGGATCTTGTACTAGACCAGGTACAAGACTAGTGGAAGAATGTTTGGAATTTTTTTTTGGACCTTTGATTGTATAGATTGCAAGATATTTGCAATTTAAATGAAAAAACAAATTCTTTTGCACCTTGCTTAACTACATTTTTTAGCTTTGAACCTTTTTGACTAAAAATTTTTGCTCTACGATTTTGAATTTCTAATTTTATATAATGAATAATCGAGTTCAGAGTCTAGGAAAAAATTAAAAAAGAAAAGACTTATTGTTTTCACTCATTAAAAAATTATTAAGTAGAAATATGTTCAAAATTGAAGGAAAAACTAAATTGTAAACAGCTCCAAGATGGAACTGAAACACACTAATCTCCATGATGAGATTATTCTAGCAAGAGAATTTAACCTCGTGAACCTTTTTTGTTGAAAAATTGTGAAAATTGAGTTTAGAAACGAATCCTGCAAGTTATTTTCTCAAAAAAATGTTTTGATTGCCCGAAAAAAAATATTGTCCATAATTTTCTCATAACAAATCCAAATGGAATGAATCAGAGCTTTTCAGGTAGACAAAAATATAATCTATTAGAAAAAAAAGTTAATTTTGTTTATTTTAATTTTTTTTTAGATATTTTTCTATCCAATGAACTAAAAAAGGGCTTATTGTCCCATAACTTTTGCTCCCGGGCACCGATTGGAATAAAAATTATATTTCCAAAAAAGCTAATGTGTTTTTCTATCTTCACTAAAAAGTTTAGAGAATCACAACAAATATTGAGACCATAGAAGCATGCCCACAATCCATTTTCTCAAGGGACAATGGGGCTGTAGGGGTTAAACTTAAATATGAATACTCTTAGTTTTACAAGAGATGACTTTTAGAGTAAATCTATTAGCTTCCCTTGTATGTCAACTGTCAGATGCCAAGAGCATGTGTTAAAATCAAAAGAAGAATGATTATAATTTTATACAATCCAAGTGTAGGCCTTAAAGTTGAGTCTGTGGGGATGATGTTCCTACTAGTGGTTAAATGTTATATATTTTGTTGTAGGACAATAGCCTCTTTATGTTTGCTCCACTCTAGTCGAAACACCCCACTTTCAACTCCCCAAAAACAGAAAAATACTCTAAGGGGTCCCCATTTCCATTTGCATATCCATCAAAATTCAAACACAAAGAAAAATTTGGTCCCCCAAATATCCACACCCTCCAAAAGGGGGCCGGTTACTACAGTGTGCCGTCTGACTAGCAGCACTGTTCTCCGAATTTTCTCGCTTTTCAATAGAAAAAGCATAACTAGTTACTATGTTTAAAGCCACAATATCCTTCCTAGTTATTACCTGCAAAAATATCTGGACAGGTGGACGGCTCTGATCTCTTCTCCAGGGTCCACAGCACATCCCTACCGTTACAACAATTAGTGCATCAGTGAGTAATTTTGGAAGATGCCTACTAGATTTTGTCGTCTTCTTTATGTCGTTTTGTTTACAAATCTAATTGTTTTTTGGCCTTACATCAGTTAATGGGGGATTCATTTACTGATTTAGGTGAAAATCATAAATAAAAATTTCTAAAATTTAAACTGTCATGATGGACTACTGATTTTCTTTGGAGCAACTACTTTTAGATAGTGTGACCGACTTCAAGTTCGTGTAAATTAGTGCACGTTGGTATATTACTGTGTTGTACTAATTTAATTTAATTTTTATTTTGGGGAGAAAGATCAGTAGCCATTGATTAAAGTGCTGAAAAAAACCTGTGTTGTACTAATTTCCACCAAGTGTTTGTGGTTAGTGACGCTAATTTTGCGGTGATACTAAATTTGGAGTAGTTGGATTTCTACAAGTGCCTGGAAACTCAGCATCAATGGAAGGTCTGGAGGTAAGGTACCATGAATGAAGGACTGATTTGGCAGTCCGGTGTCAAAATTGAATTTTCACGTTAGATTCTGAGAGGTCCACGTCACCTCATACCATTCACAAGATGACATGTGGCACTTTCTTTTTACAAAACTGGCTTAATTTCTGTCGAATGTGAACTTCATGTAGGATATATTGAATGAGGTTGGACAGTTGCACAACATAATTTTGTCTAAATAGTGGATGTCACACTAATTCACCAAGGTCGCGGTATTATTGTTGAAAATATTATTGCGTTGTACTAATTTTTGAAAATGTGATTTTTTTGGTGACACTATTTTCTAAATGACATTAATTTTTCCCTTGCTAATAGGACAAATCAATGTAGTGAAAAGCTGTTGAATATAGATGTCTAAAAATTGTTGTCGTGAGTGAAATTCTTCACATGGAATCATTAAAGTATTTGATCTTGTTTTGGGTTCTTACTTTGGGTTCTATTACTCAATTTTGGAATAAGGATCTTGCTTGTATCACACCTTAGTTTAGTGTTTTTGAATTCAAACTATCTTTGTATGTGGATATATCTAATTTTTAATAATTTTTAACAATTTTTAAATTTTAATTTAACCCTTCATAGATGCTAAGGATTGAAAGTGTTCTTTGGATGGTCAAACAATTTTTTTTCATAGAAATTTTTTATTTCACCCAATTATTTGTGTGCAACTTTATTAATGGTATATTTACATTGTGGAATTAAGTTCAAGTCATAATAGATGTTTTTTGATTTTACACAGGGAAATTTAAAAAAATTAGTATATCCATACAATGCATCATACCTAGTGGTTGAAATGGACCAAAACAATTTTGAAACTAGATGCCGAGATTTTTTGGAAAATTATCTTTCAAAAAGAATGTGTAGAAAAAAATCTTTTTATTTCAAGCATCTATTGAATGACATTTGTCAACTTTAATTAATAATTCAACAAGGAATGTTGAAGTTGACCACCATGTATTGCATTTCAATACACTAAGTTACTTTCTCTTAAATCTTTAATTTGACATTGGAAAAAAATTTTGATGCTTTAGAAAAAAAAAATTAGAAATCCAATAAAATATAATTACGTTTCGCTTTGCTTTAAAATTTTGAGAAAAGCTTTAATCCCTAAAGTTCCAAGTTAATTTTTATGTCAAAAAAATGACTTAAAACTGTCAGTTCTACTGTGTTTATTCAAGAAAAGAGAAAAGTATATATTTTTCAGAATCTAACTATAGGATATTGTATTTAATTTATCTCAAATCATGTGGTAAAAATTTCATAAAGTTTGGCAGCACAGATTCAAAGATATTAGCATTCAAAGTTTAAAAAATTATTTTTCTAAACATTGGCTTGCAATTTCAGATGACTTTGACCGCCATTTGAGGAAAAAATTTGCACTACTAACAGACTTTGAACTAAAAAGAACTTGTGTTGAAGAATTGAGTTGAAAATCTAAGAAAATAATTTCAAAAAAAATACACTTGATTTTCATTCTTTAAAGTATTATCAAGTAGAAGTTGGTCCAAGATTGAAAGAAAAACTAAATCGTTAATAGCTCTAAAATTGGTTTAAAATACTATTATTCCAATAGTGACATTGTTTTAGCAAGCAAACTTAACCTGGTCAAACAATTATTTTTGAGAAATTGTGAAAGTTGCATTCAGAAATGAATCCTATAAGTTATTTTTTCAATAAGATGTTCTAACTGCTCGAAAAATAAGATTGTCCATAATTTTCACATAACAAATCCAAATGGAATGAATCAAAGCGTCCCATATAGATAAAATTGCAGTCTATAAGAAAAAAAAAATTTAATTTTAAAACATAAAAATTGAGTGAAGAGATTTTTGTTTGACGCACAAAAGAAAAAGACCTTTTGTGCCATAAATTATACTTCCGGGCGCCGGTTGAAATAAAAATTATACTATAAGAAAGCTAATGTGTTTTCCTATCTTCACAAAAAGTTTCAAAAAATCATGATGAATATTGAGGTTGTAGGAGCCTCTCGAATCCATTTTGTCCCCCGAGGGGACAATGGGACTTTAGGGGTTAAAACGGACATTTATTGGAGGTTGAGGTTGAGAATCTATACCTATGCTCCAAATCACAGAGTGGCATGGAAATTTTCTTTATCTTGTGATGTATTTCTAATTAAAAAATTTCAAATTCTTTAGGCATGTTTTGTATTCGATATAAGTCTCATTTTGATTTTTACCAAAAATTCATGATAGATTAAAATTTTCACCCAAAACACTTAAAATTTTGTAACAAATGTTCAACATGTGATTCATCTTTGAAAAATGAAACTAAAATTTTTACTAACAATTAGCACAAAATGGAGAATACAAAGTTGAGTATTTTTAAGGTCAGACTACGCATTTATGGACATAGTCCTTTAAGGATAAAGTACTAGTGCAAAAGGGTCTCAAATTCTCTTATGAAGTAAAACCTTTTCGATAATGATGGAAAAAAATCCAAATTTTCTTTTGAAGGTTTGACTTTCAAATGTATGTATATTGTCTTTGGTATTTGTAAGTGTTGTAGAGTTGGGTCTTTTCATGCACCTATATATACATGCACCTATATATACATGCACCTATATATACATGCACCTATATATACATGCACCTATATATACATACACCTATATATACAGACACCTAGACACACACACACACACACACACACACACATATATATGTGTGTGTGTGTATTTTAAAAATATATCTTGTTAACATTTTTGTTTATTATGATGGATTGTGGAATATTGCTTAAATAATATGTCGAGTAGTGTTGAAGGAGAATAATGACCTATTCAGAAATGATCCTTTTAGTATAATTAGTTTGTTCCAAGGGAGACGGTCAAATAGGGAATCTATGCTAAAAGGTTCTATAACTAAAATCAAAATATCTGGACTCAAATTCATTAACCAACTTGGAATTCCATAGCCAAAAACAGTACTACAATGTTAACAACACTGCTAATCCTACTCAAACTTCACATCAAATTTACCGTACAATGAATACTCCTGTAACTTACACATTCCAATTTAAACATATGCTGTAAATAGAATACACATAATGATTTTCAATTAAGCTTACATATAATACTTCCAAATTTCAACCAAATAGATGAAGCACATGCACATCACTCACATCACATTTATTTGGCCTAAAAGTATATCATATTAATCCAAATTAGTGAGCAAGTCACCATTACAATTTGAACATTCATTTCCACAGTTTATTCACAATCATCTTCTCATTTGACACTTGAACTTCTAGCTATGCAACTTCTCCACCATTTACACATCCTCACACATCACCGTAAACATTCAATTTGACTCTAGTTTGGCACACCTTTGTGCAACTGCAAATCCAATTCAATTCCACTCCATCCTAACTACGACATAACCACAAACTTAACTTCCGACAAAAATATAATCTGTAAGAAAAAAATAAAAAATTTAAATAAAAAATTGCAAAGTTTTTTTTGCTACCCCGCCTCCTATTTTGAGCTTATTTAGGCATAACTTTTTTTCCCGAGCAACAATTGAAAAAATATTTCTATTCTCACAAAGCTTAGCAGTTTTTCTATCTTCAAAAAATTTCAGAAAATCTCAACAAAAATTCAGCCTATAAGTACCTGCCCAAAATCCAATTTGTCCTTTGAACAGACAATGGGCCTTTAGGGGTAAAGATTGTGCATATTTCCTTGCATTTTTTTTATATACGACATAAATGTAAAATAGAATTTTGAAGAGGGAAAATGGGTTACCTCCAACCCACCCTTGGATAGAAAGGATTATGCGGCATAAGTACAAAATAAACATTGTCCAATCCAACCGCAGAAGACAAGGATTCAACCTATTCCCTCTTTTCAAAGTCTTGTTTCTCATGCACACTCTTTAAGAAGGAGACTTTAGAGAACCTTTGGAGAAAGGGGTAGAAAAAAGATAACTAGGATTTGAGTTTAAAAAGGATATTAATAGGTCTTGCTATAAAACCTTCAATTTCTCATTTTACTCAAACTTTCTATATTTGATGAGCCTTATGGCAATTAAATAGTCATAATCTTAAAATCTTTGTAGATGTGTCCCAAGTTTGCTGAAGTCTTTATAAGTTTGAGGGGTTTGTAACAATTTTTTTTTGCAGTGACAGAAAATTATAGGGATTTACCAAGAGAGAAGTGGGATTATTTTTAAGGATCATTTAGATATCAAATTTTGTAGATTTTTTCCTATGGTTCTGAGAAGGATGATTTTTTTGTGTAATTTGATTATTGTTGGGAATACTAATTTTGGAAGTTTTTACCATGGCCTACGGAAGTTGAAATTTTTGAAGATTTCTACACAAAATCCAGTGGCAAATGAAAATTTAGTTTTTTTTTTCTTGGAGGGTATAAAGAGGTGGATACTTTGTGGGTTCACACAAGTTTTTCTATGTACTAGTGCATTCTTATGCATTGCATTGTAAAGAAATGACTATTTCATTGTACATGTAAATTTTATTATATAAACATGTATAGTTTTTGTTTTTTTATAAATGGTGTTGTATGCAAATATTTTGGTAAACAAGTGCGATTGTGTTGTGAAGGAGATAAAAAAGTTTAAAAATTGAATTCAAAGTCTAAACAGGAAACGGTGGACATTTCTTAAATTTTCCAAAACTCTTTTACCACTTAGATTGAAAGATATCTGTACCCAAAGTTACCCAATTTCATTTTCACACTGCCTGGACAGGTCTTTGCAATTTGACACTGTGTGGTGAATTTTTTTGACATTCATTTGTCCAAACTTGAGGCTCAATGGATTCATACTCTAGATGTTTATAGGAATACGTGTATTAAATTTTATACACATTGGAGGTCTACAACATATACAAAACTGCTGATCAATTACTGGGTACTGCAAAAATAACTACTACATTACATACGTTTTGGATTCTTTTGCTCATGAATTTCTATTTCCAAATGAATTGCAATAATAAAATCACACATCTAGTCTTCATCTCAAAGAAAAAAATGTGCTGAAATTCCTATAGAAGTTAACTAAACCTATCACTATTATAATGAAGATGCCCAAGGATTGTTGGGCTTACTAAGATATGATGGCAAGCTTGTGAAATTTAGTAGATATTCCCCCTAAATGATTAATCAAACCCTAAAAGCCCAAGGCCTTTTTTCTACCAAAAAACACCCAAAACTGTCATTTTTGTAGCAAAGAGTGAAAAAAATTTAAAAATGTTTTTTTTGCACATCTAATCATAGGATCTTACACCTAACTAGTATGAGAATGTTTGGAAAAATTTTCAGAATGTTTGACCTCATAGATTGCAAGATATCTGCGTTTAAAGTGAAAAACACAAGTTTTTCAGCACATTGTGGAACTACGTTTTTTGACTTTAAATGTTTATAGTGGAAAATTGAGTTGAGAACCTAGCAAAAACAAAATTCAAAAAAACTTAATTTTAATTATTAAAAAAATTGTTAAGTAGAAGTAGGTACGAGATAGAAGGAAAATCTAAAATATTCATATATTTTAGATGAGGTTAACCCATAAAGGACCAAGGCCTTTTTTCTGCCAAAGAACTTTCAAAACTGCCATTTCTAGAGCAAAGAGTAAAAAAATCTGAAAATTGTTTTCTTTACACATCCAACCATTAGATCTTATACCTAACTAGTATGACAATGTGTGGAAAAAATTTCAGAATTTTTAACCATACAAATTGCAAGATATTTGCGTTCAAAGTGAAAAAAACAAGATTTTCAGCACATTGTGGGACTAGATTTTTAGACTTTGAACATTTTTAACTTAAATTTTTTGCACTACAAAGTTTTGAGCTTTAAATGTTTATGGTGTAGAATTGAGTTGAGAGTCTAGGAAAAAAATAGAAATTCAAAAAAACTTAATTTTCATTCTAAAAAAAATTATTTAGTAGAAGATAGTACAAGATAGAAGGAAAATCTAAAATATTAATATCTTTTAGATGGAATTAAAATGCACTAATTCCAATGGTGAGATTGTTCTAGCAAAAACACTAAACCTTGTGGAACTTTTTTTTTTGAAAGTTGCAAAAAATTCCATTCCAAACTGAATCCTACAAGTGTTTTTTTTCAGGAAGATGCTCTAATTGCCCAAAAAACAAGATTGTCCATAATTTTCTCATAAAAAATCCAAATGAAATTAATCAAAGCTTCCCAAATAGGCAAAAATATAATCTATAAGAAAAATAAGTTTAAGGAAAAAAATTAAATTTTTTGCAAAATTTTTTTCTGCCCGCTCTCCCCTATTTTGAGCTTATTTGGTCATAACTTCTTTTCTCGGGCACCGATTGTGAAAAAAATGATACTCCCACCAAGCTTATCAGTTTTTCTATCTTCCAAAAAAGTTTCAAAAAATCACGACAAAATTTCAGCCCGTAGGTACCTGCTCGAAATCCCAAATGTCCACCGAACCGACAATGGTCCTTTAGGGGTTAAAATGCACTAATCCCAACGGTGAGATTGTTCTAGCAAGTAAACTCAACCATGCCAAATAAATAAATTGTAAAAATTGTAAAAATTGCATTAAAAAATGAATCCTACAAGTTATTTTTTTCAAAAAGATGCTCTAACTGCCCGAAAAACAAGAATGTCCATAACTTTCTCATAACAAATCCAAATGAAATGAATAAAAGCTTTCTAGATAGACAAAAATATATTCCATGAAAAAAAAATACTAAAATAAATAAATAAATTGCAAATTTTGTTTTGCTGCCCGCACTGCCCCTCGTCCTCTGTTTTCAGCTTATTTGGTCATAACTTTTGTTCCCAGGCACCAATTGTGAAAAGAATATACTCTCACAAAGCTAATCAATTTTTCAACCTCCAAAAAAGAGTTTCAGAAAATCAGGAGAAAATTTCAACCCGTAGGTATCTGCTCAAAAACGCATTTGTCCCACAAAGGAACAATAGTCCTTTAGGATTGAAATTAGAATTTAAAAAGAATTCTCTTGTTTTAGCCTTTTGTTTAGAAAGTTTTTTAGTCCACTATATCCAAAAAGGCTTGATCAAACTTCATAACAAAAAATGGCAACCCTCAAAGGGCTGCTTCCCTTTGAGGAGTTCCCCTCAGGGAGGTGCAACCCCTTTGAGGGGAACGCCTCTGTTTTTGAACAGGGGGTTCATTTTAAAAAAAATTTAAAATTTAAAATAATAATATAATATTAATATAATATAATAATTATAATTAAAATAATTAAAATAATTAAAATAATACAAATTAATAATAAAATAATAATATAAAAAATAAAAAATATTAAAATAATAATTAAAATAATAATAAAAGAATTAAAATAAACTAATTCTCAAATTAGGAAGCTGATTGTGGTCGCCATGGTGCCACATCAAATTCCAAAAAAAATAAAAAATAATTTTTTTTTAAATTAACTATTTTTATGTTCTTTAAAATTTTTAAAAATAAGGTTCAATGCCAGTGTTGGGCGCTGTCCAGGCTCTCCCGTTCGCTAGAGGGGAATTTTTTTTTTTTTTGAAAAAAAATAAAAAATGATTTGTTGTTCCCTCGTTCCCCTCACTCACAGCCCCTTTGAGGGCTCCAATTCTTCCTAATGGTTTGTAACTTTCAAAATATCCATTTTTTGGTTTTGATTTTAAATTTAGAAAGTAACACTTTAGAAGTTATCTTTCAATTCCATTTTGAAACTTTAAGGAAAAAAAAAAAATTAATGAAATACTGCAATTGGAAGCTTCATGTGTTAAAAATCCAAATAAACTTTAACTTGTATTTATTTTGTTTTTATTTTGTTCTTTATTTGTTTTCAAGTTTAAATTACAAAATTATATTTTTTATTCTAACCTTCAATTTCGGTCAAAATCTGAAATTATTCTAATATAAACAATAATTGATTTAATTCTTGTAAATATTCAACTTTTAAAAAATCACAGTACTTTGATTTTTCACCAAAAAATTCTAAAAAAATCAAAATATGTAGGAAATGTATTTGTTTACACACAAAAATTATCAAAATTTAATCATTGACAAGTACGTGTATTTTGGGTGGAAAACAGAGAATAATTAATTTAATTTTTCACACTATTCTTGATATCTACTATTGTTTAGTTTGAAAATTATTGCAATTATAATTTAATTTAAAACTTGTAGAATTTTTTCCCATTGATAGATAATACATCACTAGTCTCACGTAACAAAAAAAAACTTTCCATTAAAAATCAAATATTATTTAAGAGGCTAGGTTCCAGAACGAATTTGACCATACGGCAATGGAACTAGTCCTCCAGGGACTAATATGATTTGTAAATATATAACGGCAGTCCATCCAATGCTTCCATCCTATTATTGTGATTACAATTCATGAAAAGAAATTACATGGAAAATAAAATCAGAAAGTCTTATTGATTGTTTTGTTCCCTCTTTGTTTTCCATGACACTATCATTTTTTTTAAAATAAAAAAATTTGAAGTAGTGTATGCCTTCAAATCTTTTTCAAAGTGCTCCATATTGAGGCTCCCTTCTCCAGGTGTGCTTTATGCGAGTGTGCTAAAATTTACAAAAGTTGCCACTAACTATGAAAAATGGTAGGCCTACAAACTCCAATGCATGGGGTTGTATATGCTATGCGCACCCATGCAGAGCACACCTACAACTAGCAAGCCCATCCAATATAAAGGGCTTCTTTCCACTAGTATTGAGAAGTCAAGGAGAGCAAACTTTCAACCAATGAGAGCACCTAAAATTGAGAGTACCAAAGAACATATTGTTATAAGGTAGGTACACCCAAATGTGCCGTTAACCTGAATATGCCATCTATATTCTCTGTACATCTTCAAAATCAATTATGTACCTATGTGGAAGAAACGCTTTTAGAACCAAACTTTGTTCCTTAATCCCTAAAGGCCCATTGTCCCCTTGGGGGACAAAATGGATTTCAGGTAGGTTCCTATGGTCTCAATATTTGTTGTAATTTTCTGAATTTTTTTGAGAAGATAGAGAATCACATTAGCTTTCCAAAAATGTAATTTTTATTTCAATTAGTGCTCGGTAGCAAAAGTTATAGTAGAAAAACTCAAAATTTTAGTTCGGCGGGCAGAAAAAAAACCTCACAAAAACTTTAAACTAAAATTTTTAAAGTTTTTTTTCATAAAGATTTTGTTTTCATCTACATGGAAAGCTTTGATTCATTCCACTTGGATTTGTTATGCAAAAGTTATGGACAAGCTTATTTTTCGGGCAATTAGAGCATCTTCTTGAAAAAATAACTTGTAGGATTCATTTTTGAACTCAATTTTGACAATTTAAAAAAAAAAAAGTTGCACAAGGTTAAGATTTCTTGCTAGAACAATCTCACCATTGATATTAGTAGATTTCAACCCTATCTTAGAGCTATTAATGATTTCATTTTTCCTTCAATTTTAAACCTACTTCTACTTAACAAATTTTTAATGAGTGAAAACTAAGTGTTTCTTTTTTGAATTTTTCTTCCTAGATTCTCAACTCAATTCTTCATCATATAAAATTAGAAATTCAAAATCATTAGAGCAAAAATTTTAAGTTAAAAAGGTTCAAAGCCAAAAAATGTAGTTGAACAAGGTGCAAAAAAACTTGATTCCTTCACTTTAGATGCAAATATCTTGCAATCTACAAGGTCAAAGTTTCAATAATTTCTTCCACACATTCTTACACTAGTTTAATACAAGATCCTATAGTTAAATATGCAAAAAAAACATTAAATTTTTTTTTGCTCTTTGCTATAGAAATGGCAGTTTTGAGTGGTTTTTGGCAGAAAAATGGCCTTGGGCCTTTAGCCTTGGCAACATAGCAATTTTGGGCAGCTCACTACAAATAGAAATTTTGATTTTTTGCTTTGAAATTTTCACACAACATGTGCCCGAGGAGTAGCTTCAAGGCCCAACAATTTTCATAACTTTTGACTTTATGGATAAAAAGTTTTTGCATGATATATAATTTTCCGCGTTTGGTGGGCAGTCTGGCAGCTCAAAAAAATTCTCTTAAAAACACTTTTTGAAAAATTAAAATCTGATATTGGTTTTATAGGTGTATATATACTTGGAAAGCTTTGAATCATCCCATTTGGATTAACGAGTCAAAAGTTATGAGGAGTTTTAGTTTGAGGATAGTTATGGAATCTCTACTCTAAAATAAACTTTGAAGTCCTTTATCTAACTCAATTTTCAATAGTTTTGAATAAACAAAAAACGTTGGATGTATATTGTTTATTACAACATTACAACCGTTGGGATTGGCATTCTTCAATTCCATAATTAAATTGTTGACAATTTAGTATTTTGAGTCATTCTCTACCTTTTCCTACTTACTATTTTTTTCCTATATGTTGTACAATTCCAAATGATCTGAAAATTTTCAAGCATGTAGCCAACTTGCCTTGGAGAATGAATCCAAAGAGTAACCACCATTTTGGACATTTTTTTGTACAAATGTGACCTTGTGAAGGGCAGCTGCCCAGATTTTTGGAGTGATTTAAAAAGGATTTTTGTCAATTCAAACACTATTATCTTGCATTCTACATGGTGGAAAATTCTGAAATTTTTTCCACATCTTCTTAAACCAGTGTACTACAAGATCCTACGGTTACACGTGTTCAAAAATGTTTTTTTTCTAAAGTTTGGTACTTGTATTAGAAGTGGCAGTTTTGGAGCGGTTTTGGTGAAAACATAGTCAAAAACCTTTAGGGGTTAATAACTTTTGCATACAGTATTGAAATGCTGCGTTCTCTAGTACACTGGAACCTTTCACTTGCCAACAAGACAATATGAAAATCTGACTAGCCTAGTAATAGTGATTAGGCACAATACCAATTTGTGGCGGTTTTGGGTGTACCCACCGTAGTTGAAATTTAAAGTCCAAGTTAAAGAATGATGTAGACAACACTTTTGTCATCAGTTTCCAAAAATGCACAAGTTTTGGATTCCCGGAATTGTAGGCAAGCCCAATTTTGCCTTACAATCAGCACGTCTCTGCAGTGGCCTTGCAAATCTGTCAACTGCTGAACCCTGCTTTTCATAGATTATCACCCGAATGTCAAATCATCAAGCTGAAATCAAACTGATCTTTTTTTCTTTTTTTCTTTATGAAACATGGACAATTTCCATTGACAATAGAAATCAAACGGATCTTTCAGCACCAGTTGCAAACAGAGCTTCCATCTAATAAAGTTACTGCAGATAAGTGAAAATCAGACGTGCACTCTCCATTGGGGTGATTATTTAGTATAGGGCAATGCCCGCAGAGGAAGGCATTGCGCCAAATAATCAGCCGACGAGGAGGGCGGAGCCCGACGAGGAGGGCTGATTATTTGGCGCAATGCCCGACGATAAGGGTATTGCCCGATGTAAATCACGACTGAAAGAGGAGATAAAATTGGATGAAACCATGAGCCGGATGAAAAATCCGTAATCCCCGATTACGCTGTTTTGCCCGTGTAATCGGGGATTACGGCACAGAAGCTTCCCGCCGATTGAACGGGACAGGAACCAGGAGTGGTTTACGAACCCCAAATCATGCCAACACCTAGTTCTCAGTGAAAATTGTATTGCACGCACCTTGCATTAACTTAATTCTGCATCATCATATTCCATTTGCTCTCTGACCCTCAATTCAAGGCTTTGCCCTCAACTGAATTTCCTTGACCTTGCCTAGAAAATCTCCCAGACTGCAACAAATTACTATTCCCATGGAGTTAGAGCAGCCCCACTGCAACACGCTGAAGCAACACTTTAAATGTTCTGCACCATTGATCTTAGAAGATCTTAATCCGATCATCCTCTCTTGAGTTCTAGACTGCTAATCATCTTGCCCACTTTAGGGATCCCAAAGACCCATACAGGATTCATCCGCAGAGTGAGGATACTAGAAATCCAAAAAAGTCACAATCATTGCCCGGAGTTATTTTATGCAGGCAATACTCGTACTTTGGATTATGACCCCAGACGTTGGTTTTGGAGCATTGGTAAACAATTGTTATCTTATACCACATCATGTGGCAGACTACTCCTCACCCAACACCGTCAGCCCAAACAAACAATTCCATCAAAGTGGCCCAATATTTTAGCTCCAATTTTTGAATCTGACTTGAGAGACGTATGGCTCAAGGCACGTTCTCAAAAGAAAGCAGCCTTTATGTAGTCGGTATGGTACAATGCAATAGCGGTTCATTCGTGGAGGGCCAAAATTAACCCAGACTTAGACATAGCCTGCAACTGTTGCTCAACTGGGGCCGATGAAACACCCAGTCATAGATTCTACCATTGCCCCAGAGCACACAAAGTTTGGGACTATGCTCAATCAATCTTACAACACTTACTAGATGAACAACCTGTAATGGATCCTCATGTGCGTTTTGACCATACACTATGCATTTTTGGCTCAATTCTGCCTTGACAATTCTATGACTTCCAAATCATTTGGTCCCTATTGAGAGGATCGTCACTTTGGCTAATCTGGATCGCTCGGAACCAAAAGGTGTTTTCTCACACATTGTGGCTACGTGGTCTCTTACAACAAGCACTATTGGACTCACTTCTTGACTCAGGCAGAGTGGCGTTACTTAAGGCTCAAACGACCGCCAGGCTCCGACCTCACCTTGCGGCCTCTGTGTGGCTCAAATTTGATAACATATGGCTCCGTTCCAAGTTGTTAGCATCGAGGGAGGGTGGCATTATTAGGTAGCAAGGGTGTGGCCCTCCTGTTTGTAGTTTTACCTAAGGTTCTTTGTTTTCTTTAGTCCTTTTTGCTCATATCACTACAAGAAAATGGCCCTATTTGTGATTGTAGAAAATGACTTCACTGAAAATATGACTGTTTAGTGACTTTGGCTTTCTAATTGCACCGGCAGGGACGATCTCCACGGCATTTGAGTCCTCTTGCATTCATGGGCACGACTTCTGGATGAGGAGTTCAGGAGGTTCAACCTTCTTCATCCATTGAATTTCGTTCATTGTGTTCTTCACCATCCAATGTAGAGACAGTGAAATGACTGACGAAGACCTAAGTCATGAAAAAGTACAATGCAGTCATACATTGTGACTGTGCGTGTCTCTAAAGTGACTGCATAATGACTTCTGTGTGACTAAACAAATACTAACTACTTTGGTCATCTTATGTTTTCTTTATCTTTATTTCATCTTTTTCTTTCATGTCTTTTATATGTTCTTTCTTTTTATATTCTTTCTGAATCTGTTCAACAATTTCATTACTTGTAAATTTTTCTCATCCTTTTTTTTTGAAAACTTATGTTTTCTACTCTCTTTTATATATGTTTTTGATCCTTTTCTTTTTTAAATTTATTTATTAATAATTTATTTCTTCTGAATTTCCGTAATTGACTAATTTGCTTTATGTCTTCAAACCATCTTTAATTTCTCTAATTTTCTTGAATTTCGTTTATCTTTTTTTTGCTTCTTTGTCTTTTCTCTCTTTCATGTCCCCTTTAATTCTCTTCTCATTGGATTTGTTTGACCGTTCCATTACTTCTAATTTTTTTTAATTTAAAAAAAAATTATGTTTCTCTATTCTTTCTTTTATATATATATATATTTTATCCTCTTTTTATGGTTTATTTAATTTAAATTACTTTTCCCTTCTACAGTTCCAAAATTCTTTCTTGAATATGGAAGCAATAATTTCAGCCAAATGGGGCCTTTGTCATTGAATAACTTCTAAAAGGTTCAAGTCACTAACATTTGAATTAATACGGATCTCCACATACATTTCTTGCGGTACTCTGATGCTGCCAGCAACAAACAAAATGCTGAACTTTTGCCTTGTGCTGATGACTATGTTGCCTCTGACTCCCACTGACTAATGACTTCTAAATGACTTCCGACAGACTATGCTAAAGTCATAGACTACTGAACATCAACTTCAACACTGCTTCCTGGCTTCTTTGGTACCACTGCAAAATGACTTCCTAAGACTGTAGAATGAGTTGAAAATGTCTCGGACTACTGCACACTTACTTTGATACTGCTTTGGCGCCTTGTGCATTATGATGCATTATGCAATTTTCAAACATTGTGCTTATCTGTCATCCTACCTTACCTACATCTATAGCACATTTTCATTTACGCCATATATGACAAGGGTGGACAAAATTTAGATAGGATGTTAGAAAATGTCAAAGAAAATATCTTTTGTAATCCCTTCTGCAAAGTTGTTTATAACTTTTGATTTGAGGCTCAAAATTTAAAATAGATTCTTGGAGATGAAAGTGAGATTGATTTCCCAACTTCTTCTAGTTCAAAATTTTTTGAAAAAAAATAATTTACTAGGCCTAAATGAGGTCTGAAATATCACTTGTAACACAATTCCTGCGTTTTACATGTCCCACATGGTTTGTCTTGCCTCCTACTTCCCCACTTGTATAAAGCGCTTGTCATTTCATCTCTTTAAATTCACACACTAAGTGACTTTGGAAGACATGTGTGACATATGTCAAGTATGGTGTATTGTATATTGTGCATGGTGTATGGTGTATTGTTGTAGAATTTTGAATGTATTCATATGTGATTGTAGAATGACAACTCCCCATGCAATTATCATTATACTTCTTCATGCACACATTGTTGCAACTTGAAAATGACAGAAAAATGACTTTCTATGTCTTCGAGGAATGTATTGAACCCTAAATCCACATTACTTCAGAATGACTAATGTGCTACGTGGCAATCCACCAAATTGGTGCAGAAACTCCATCACAACTTCTAAATGACTTTGAAATGACTTCAAAATGACTTCCGACGTGGTTGTCTACATCAAATTTATAAGGGATCTTCCATAACTTCAAAATGACTTTGAAATGACTGTCCATGTCGAACAAAAGTGGGAAACACTTTCCACATGTCAGCCAAAGAGCCATTTCTTTAACTCAAACTTTCTTTATCACTTGAATGAAAACCATTAGTCATCCAATTCTACTTCATCGTTGGTGATAATAAAAACTCAAGTCGTATATATATAAACGACTTCACGAAAACAACTGCAGGGCCCCAAAGTCGTTTTCTAGTCATATGTACTTATTTGAGGGTGAATGCAAGGAAACACTTGTACTATTTTTTTTATCATACCTTGCATGTTGATTTGTTTTTTAGGCTTAACTCTTGCGTATTGAATCCAAATGACTTAAGATATATAGGGAAGGTGCTCATGACCACTATACACCTTGCCTAATTTTTGGCAATTTTCAAAAATGTTTTACTAAATAAAAACAACCCTCGATTTTATGTCACAAATTCCAATTTAGAGGTTTTAAGTACTATTTAGTATCCAAAAAATTGAATTTGGAGCTGAAATTTGGATGAGATGGTCTTCTAGTAGACTTCTAGCTCTCCAAGAGAGGGATTTAAAAAAAGTTAATTTTGTATAGAGTAGAAGTCTACAAAGTGAGCTTCTTTCTACTTGCATTTTGAAACACGTAAAACATTATTTTGGTTGTTTTTTTGGTGAATGACCATCTCCATAGAGCTATTGCAAATGGACAATTTTTATTTAATTTATTTTACTATTTTTAACTAATTAAAGCATCAAAGTGTCTATTTTCGTGAGATTTGGCACTTTCTAGTTCTCCCACTTAGAGAATTTTTCTATGCTTTTCCTTCCTAGGGTTTCTTCATCTTAAAGGTATATACATTGACCATATTTTAATTTTTTTTATTTTAATTTATTTATTATGCTTTATGCTTAAAGTACTCCAGAAAAAAAAAGCATCTAATAGTGAAAACGCAACAAATAGTACAAGTGTTTCTTGCGTTCACCCTTGACTTCAAAACGACTGTTGTACAATTGTATTCTGCAGTCATAAATGTGGCCACTTTTTTGTAGTGTATTCTCTTCATTGTCCAGCCTCATGGCTTGGCTTGGCTGTTTTGTATTGTTTGTTTTTTAATGCAATGGGGTCTCCTCATGTGTTCAAAAGCAAAAAACAAAAAACAAAAAAATCCTTTAGAGTATCGCTTCAACATGTTGCAGTGCGGATGCACCATTGATCTTAGTTGTTACATGGATTCAATCATATCATCAGCATCTGAATTTTTCCACATTGCTTGTAGCAGTAAGGTAACATGCTCTAAAATTGGATAGGCTTTAATCCCTAAAGGACCAAACGGCATTTTTTGGCAGCATAGCAATTTTGGGCAGCTTAGTACAAACGAAATTTTATGTTTTTTCTTTGAAAATTTCACACAATGTGTGCCCAAGGAGTAGCTTTAAGGTCCAACAATTTTTAAAGCTTTTGCCTTTTCAAGTTAAAAAGCTATTGGATGATATGTCATTTTCAACGGTTGGCAAGCAGTTCAATAGTTTTTTGAAAAAACACCTTTTAAAAAAATAAAAGTTAGAAAATGTTTTTTAGATTTATATATATGTGTAAAGCTTTGAATTATTCCATTATGATTTATGAGATGAAAATTATGAGGAATTCTAGTTTGCGGGCACTTATGGACTCCATAGTCTAAAATAAACTTTGAAGTCCTTTATTTAACTCAATTTTTAATATATTTTGAAAAAAACAAAACTATAGAATGTGTATTGTTCATTACAAGATTACATTGTTGGAATTGACATTTTTCAATTCCATAATTAAATGATTAACCCCTAAAGGACATAACACCATTTTTTGGCAACATAGCGATTTTGGGCAGCTCACTACGAACGGATTTTTTATTTTTTTTCTTTGAAAATTTCACAAAACATGTGCCCAAGGAGTAGTTTTAAGGTCCAACAAATTTTATAGCCTTTGACTACACGGTTAAAAAGTTATTGCGTGATATGTGATTTTCATTACTCGGCGGGCAGTCCAAGCAGCTCAAAAAACTTCTTTAAAATCACTTTTTTGAAAAATGAAAAGTCGGAAGCAGTTCTAGAGAAATACTTAAGAGTGGAAAAGTTTGAATCACTCCATTTTGTTTAATGAGGTGAGAGTTATTAGGGATTCCAATTTGTGGGTAGGTTTGGAATCTAGAGACTCTATATCTACTCACAAATTAATATCCTTAATAATTTTCACTTCATTAAGCAAAATGGAGTGATCAAATTTTTCCACTTTTAAGTATTTCTCTAGGACCACTTCTAACTTTTCATTTTTCAAAAAAGTGATTTTTAAAGAAATTTTTTGAGCTGCTCGGACTGCCTGTCGAGTAATGAAAACCACATATCATGCAATAACTTTTTAACCGTGTAGTCAAAGGCTGTGAAAATTGTTGGACCTTAAAGCTACTTCTTGGGCACATGTTTTGTGAAATTTTCAAAGAAAAAAAATAAAAAATCCGTTTGTAGTGAGCTGCCTAAAATCGCTATGTGCCCAAAAAAATGGTGTTCTGTCCTTTAGGGGTTAACAATTTAGTATTTTGAATCATTCTCTACTTCTTTCTTTATTGTCAAGGGCAGCTGCCCAGTTTTTTGCAGGGCCCCAAAAAGGATTTTTGTCAATTCAAATGCTAATATCTTGCAATCTACAAGGGAGAAAATTCTGAATCTTTTCTAATGTATTTTTAAACAAGCTTACTACAAGATCCTACTATACACGTGTCCAAGAATATTTTTTTCTAAAGTTTCATACTTGTACTAGAAATGACAATTTTGGAGCATTTTTGGTGAATACATAGTCTCTGACCTTTAGGGATTAAAACTGCCCACATCCTCAAATGTACATTGTATGTACATGTTGCTTTTTCATAGCTTTTAGCAATGTAAAAATAATGTACATTTTAGAAAATGAGCGCTTTTAGAGCCCTATGTCATTTCAAGTCCAAAAATTTATAACTAATTCCACACAGCTCCAAAAACAACAACTTGGTGTAGATGCCAATTCCACTTGTCTTTCAAGGAAAATTTACTGAAAATTATTTCAAGAAGTTTTGCCTCCCCAAAGTTCACTTTCAACTCTTAAGTGGGCGATTTCTGGACTTGTTACCTTACGGTTTGGTTGTCCCTTGAGAGAGGGCTTAATCCCTAAAGGACCAAAGTTTCCTCGGGGACACGTGAGATTTTGGTTAGGCTTGTGCGACCTGAAATTTTGACTTGATTTTTTGAAACTTTTTGTAAAGATAGGAAATCAAATTAGCTTTCTAAGGATATAATTTTTTTCCAAGATTGAAGGAAAAATGTCACTTTAGAGAGGTTATTGGCTTATAGAGGTTCACTTTAGATAAGTTATATTGTAGTGAAATTAGGTTGCTTAAACAATTGAAGACCAATTTAATTAAATCTAGATTTAACTAGGAATTATGGACAGATTCATGTAATTGAAATGTATCGGTTGACAGCCGACATTTGTCCCATTTTTTATTTTCTTTAATTCTATTTAATCCACGATAATGATTTTGATCCATTCTAATTCATAAACTACATTTGACCTATATATAGATTATGATTTCATCATTCAAATGTAGATTTGATGTTATTTATGAACTTTGGAAAGTCCAAAAGTTGCTTTACAAGCAAGCAAAGCAACATTTCTTTTTTGAGCGCAATTTGCACTTGTCATAGGGTTTGAGCCGGTCAAACTCCCTCCCTCCAGATTTGCTCTAGTGCTCTAAAGGCTTCTAGTAGACACTTGTCCAAAAAAAAACCTTGCATCAAAGTCAACAAATACACTTCAATTTATAGATATTTCCATTTGTACACATGAAGGTTCATGAATTCCAATTACAGCACCACCCTAATTCAAAAGCGGTGCAATAACCGTAACTATTTACAGTACATTGTGTGTCAAATGTCAAGACTGAAGTGTTAAAGTAGTGTGGAATTGCAACCTAATTCAGTAATTTCCAATATTTCGTGTACATGGACTGCCGACACTCGCATGGGATGATCGTCGATCCCTGCTGGGTCTGAGTCACGAGGTGATCGCGCCCTTCTGTCTTTTCCTGTGTCGCAGTGAGTGCGGGACGGAGCTCTAGCACTGCAAGTCTGCACCTGCACGAGGAGCGTTTTCCTTTCATTGGCTTCTCCAGTTCTCCTTGCGGATGCAACCCGTGTGCGTTCTTGTACACCATTCACGCATGATCACCAAATCTCTCTGATCTACGTACAGTCGGTTGCTACAGCAGTCTAGATTGGGCGCGTAACTTAAATAAAATACTCCGTAGCATTAATGCGGAGCTAGGTTGGTCCGATCCTTTTGCTGAATAGTGAATAGAGTGCTTGCCTGCCTCCCTGGGAAAGGAGAAAAAGATGTTAACAGTTGAACCAAGACGGCACAAAATAGGGGGTCATTTGTTTTGCATTCACATTGGGCTTTACCTCCGCAAGAGGCTCGTCATACAACCATAAGTTCGACCAAAAAAGAATGTCGCTTGCTACCCAACTGCCGGCCTGCCTTTTGTTTCCAGCATTGATAGAGATCATGCTGGACAGGTGAGAGTGTGAGGGGAGACAGGTGCCTGTGGTCCCAAGCGAGAGAGCTCGCACTCGCATTCAAGGCCCTTCCTATCGTCCCTGCCTTGGCCTCACTCATTGGAGGAATATGCTGCTTTTCCATTAATACTTGCAATGGGCAAGATTTAATTTAGCAATGATGGATTGGTGGAAACCGAGGCTGGCTTGCAATGGAGGGAAGTCATTCGTCATTTATAGAATTGCGGCAGAAGGGACCCATTTAAATTTAGTTTTAGGTTGTTTTTAAACCTCAAAGAGAGTCAACATCCAATGGGTGGTGGATGGTAGATTTCTTGCAGTGTTTTTGGTAGGATGGAGCTATGAAAAAAAAAAAGATGAAGCTACGAAAGGAAGGATGAAGCTATGGAAAAAAGGATGAAGCGCATTCACATTTGTTTGGAAAGGTAAATTTTGTTCATTCTTTAGTAATGTAATTTGTTTAGTTAGTTGATGTTTCATGTGTTTTGTGCAAGGTTCCCAATTAGTTTATGTCTAGATAGGAATTTTTTTTTTTCAAAATTGAAGATTATCTTTATGGATTCTTGTCAAGACCTATAATCTATTTTTTGCTAGTAATGTAGATCTATGGTCTTCCAAGGATTTAAAAAATGCAATGTAAAAAATTAATTAGATGTCATTTGAGTGTTTTACATATAACCAAACAAAGACTACTTATATAGCACACTCAATTCAAACAAGTAAAAGAAATTCCACTAAAGAGCACTTCTCCTTCAATATATTAATAATAGAAAATTCAAGTAGGTTCCTATGAAGTCAATTCTAAATAGATCTTTTCAAAATTTAAACTGACAAGCTACGAAAACGAAGCCCTTAGGAGCCCTTTGATCAAGTATACAAATCAAAGTTGCGTTGCCTAGAGTTTTTGAGTAGGATGGATATCTTAGAACAAAATTTTCCTAAATAACTCTTTTAATTTTGAAATTTTGCAAATGTGTAATTAATATGAACTTAGCAAAAATCTTACACTTGAAAAGAGTCAAAATTTTATCATTTTGTTGAATAGGGCTAACAAATTTCATCCCTACATTCGATAGTTGTTATCTTGCAATCTATAAAAAAACAATTGAAATAGATATAAATTTTTCATTTGCACTCAAAGACTAAAAAATATCAATTCTAAACATGTTTGCAAGAAATGCATCTGGGTCCTTGAGAGATCAAGTGTTCGTTATTTGAAGTCTCACACCCAAAGTCCACGGAGCAATGACAACATTGTAGAAATCGAATATTTCCTTTCATCCATCTCCTCTATTTTTTGGAGACAACTTTTTTTGCAAACAACCAAATAAGTGGGAGTAACATTTGGTTAATATGCATTCTAAGTTCTTTGTCAATAAATGGTCAAAAAGTGCTATTCCACAACCCTCAGGAGGACCCTAAAATTTTGTTTAATGGGGCTGAAAATTCCTTTTTTCCCTTATTTCCGCGCAGCATATTCTGCAATGACAATGGCGCAGGAAGTCAATTTTGAGAGTAAAAAAAATAAAAAAATAAAAAATACGAAAGCTGACTGTCTCAACGATCAGTTAGCCAAGTTGATTGTCTCGACAATCAGTTAGCCAAGTTGACTACTCAACTGGGGCATTTTGAGATTGACAGGCCAAGCTTGAAATAGCTTGGCATATCAATCTGGAGCAGCCCTCCAGAAGGCTGCTTTTTTCTGTAATGTACACTTTTAGCTATCTTTCAAAGGATTTTTAAGACTAATTAATTATATGTTGTATAGAAGTCCATAAAAACAGTCTCTTTCTACTTGCATTTCAAAATGTGTAAAAATAATTATTTCGTGTTTTTTTTAAGTGAACAACCATCTCCATAAAGTTGTTACAAATGGCCAATTTTTATTTTATTTATTAAATTTTTTCCTATTTTTCATTAATTTAAAACATCAAAGTATGTATTTTTTTGAGATGCGGCACTTTTCTAGTTTTCCTACTTAGAGAATTTTCCTATGATTTTCCTTTGGTAGTTACCTTTATCTTATAGGTGTATACACTTAAAAAGTAAAAAAATAAAATTATTTCTCTAATTTTAAAATACTCCAAAAAAATAGGCATGAATACTTTAAAACGCAACAAAATTGGCAAGTGTTTTTTGCAATCACCCTATGCCACAGAAATTTTAGCTGAAAATTGTTAATTTAAATCTCTCAATTTAGTAAATGAAAACCATAAACGTCAAAGTGTGACAAGTTAACAAAATTGACTTGCCCTAATATAAAATGATTTTTAAAAATATCCTGAAAATTAGGGGATACAAGTACAATCAAAAAATCTAGAAATAAATATTTTGTTTTTGGCATTGGATTCATAATTCAAAAGTTATAGTATTCCAAAATCAAAACGCAACTAAATTGGCAAGTGTTTCTTGCAATCACCCTGTCTTTTCATAAAAAAACACAGTTGCTTATATAAGCTTAGAATCATGAGCACATGAGCATAGGAATCTATACACCTATAATCATTAGAACAAAAAACAGCCCTCTGGAGGGCCTCTCCAAATTGACATGCCAAGCTATTTCAAGCTTGGCTTGTCAAGCTGGAAAAGTACCCCCAGTGAGCAGTCAGAGTGTATGACTGCTTGCTAAAGCAGTTAGATTTTGCAATTTTTTGATTATTTTTATTTATTTTTTAAATATATTTTTTAAGATTATTATTATTATATTATTTTTATTTTTATTTTTATTATTTAATTAAATTTTTATTCGTAAACTTGGGTTCCTGTGCCACTATCACTGCAATTTTAGCTGCGCGGAAATAGGGGAAAAAATAAATTTTCAGCCCCTTAAAACTAAATTTCAAAGTACTAAAGGGGATTGTGGAGAGGCCCTCTGGAGTCCGAAGGGCTGATTTTTTTTCTATTGATAGGTGTCTATATCATAAAAAACTTCTGTGATTATATGATACTTATGGTATAGATACTTGTATTTTAGGTGTTTGTATTATAAGTACCTTTAAGGGTTGTAGAGTACCTACTTTTACATATGTTTAAGGCTTTTAGGCTTGCATTTCCATGCCTACATACTAGCGGCCTTCGGACTTTAGGGAGTTAAAATAATAATTGTTCTCTAATAAAGCTTTGACAAAAAACATTGGATAAATGATTATTGATGCACGTTAAGAACATGGTTTTAACAATGGAGTCAAAATGTCATTTGAATTCATGCCAAAATTAACAATTTAAGTTCATCCATTTTCACATACATAAAAAATTGGTCCAATATGTTCCCAGTCTTTTATTAGATTTCTTTTTGGTTGTATTAACTTGTGAATTCCTACTTCTTCATTCATGTGCATTTTGACTTGACCTTCTTGCTGAATTTCTAGCACTCAACAATGTCAAATATGTTGCCTCTTGGATAGTACCATGGAAAACTTCCAAATCTCTGAAATTGTATCATGTTGCCGCTTTATCTAGGGTCCAAAAATTTTCCTCTTTATTTAAATTTTCTTTTTAATTTAGTTTGATATACAAAAGAAACAAATATAATACAAAACAAGTAGCTTTACTAGAAGAGGCTCTATTCACTAGAAGAGGCTCTATAATGAAGGCAGGCTACTTCCGAATAAGTTATTACTCAAACTTGTTCAAGATAGCTTTTGCCAGTTCAAAGCCTCCTCCCTCTTAATCTAGAGTCAACAATTACTCATATAAACATTTAATTTACACAGATGAGGAACCAAGCTTTCCCATTCTCCCTTGTTTGCACCAATACCTCCTTTCTCTTAGTAAAAATCAACAACCATTAGAAGAAGAGAGTAACTCTAGTCTTAACCCCTAAAGAACCAAACACCATTTTTTGGCAACATAGCAATTTTGGGTAGCTCACTACGAATGGAAATTTTAATTTTTTTCTTTGAAATTTTCACACAAGATGTACCCGAGGAGTAGCTTCAAGGCCCAACAATATTCATAACTTTTGACTACATGGGTAAAAAGTTATCACATGATATATAATTTTCAATCCTTGGTGGGCAGCCCGGGTAGCTCAAAAAAATTCTTAAAAAATTACTTTTTTGAAAAACAAAAATTTGAAATTGGTTTTATAGATTAATTTATACTTGGAAAGCTTTGAATCATTCAATTTGGATTAATGAGTCAAAAGTTATGAGGAGTTTTAGTTTGAGGGTAGTTATGAAATCTCTACTCTAAAATAAACTTTGAAGTCCTTTATCTAACTCAATTCTCAATATTTTTGAAAAAAAATAAAAACAGTGGGTGTTTATTACAACATTACAACCGTTGGGATTGGCATTTTTCAATTCTATAACAAAATTCTTGACCATTTAGTATTTTGAGTTATTCTCTACCTCTTCCTACTTACTAATTTTTTCATATATGTTGTACAATTCCAAATGATCTGAAATTTTTCAAGCATATAGCCAACTTGACTTGAAGAATGAATCCAAAGAGTAACCAACATTTTAGACCATTTTTCATACAAATGTGACCTTGTGAAGTGCAGCTGCCCGGATTTTCGCAAAAACAAAAAAAAGATTTGTTTCAATTCAAAATGTTAATATCTTGCAATTCACATGGTAGAAAATTCTGAATTTTTTTCCACATCTTCTTAAACTAGTGTAATACAAGATCTTACGGTTACATGTGTTCAATTTTTTTTTTATTTTTAAAAAAAAATTTGGTACTTGTATTAGAAATAGCAGTTTTTAAGCAATTTTGGTGAAAACATAGGCAAAAACATTTAGGGGTTAAGGCTACTAGCCGAAATGAAGAGTCTCTTGGGAACAGCCTTTTACTATGGTAGCCATACTGAAGGCTTCGGTACTGTGGTGGGTACTATTAACAACCATGTACAGTACACTACATTGTTGGAAAACAAAAGCGGAGCCGGCTTCGTTCAGAGCCTCTGTGAAGATATTGCATCTGTGAATGCAAAGCACCTGCTGAGGTTCTCAAACGCTGCATCCCGAACTTGGACTTAACTTCGCCCCCTGCTGCTGCGGCCAGGGAGGCTGACCCCTCTATTGCCCCATCGGAAGGGTAAATGTAAAAACTGCCCCCTATTTTGTGCCGCTCAAATTTTGTATTTCTAACTCATTGGAGGTCTTTGATTGCAAATATGAATTCAGAAATTGCAAATTTCATTAAATGTGGCAAATAAAGAATTTTCAGTGCTTTCTGCAATGGTAAAACTTGGAGCAATACAGGGGTCGGTTCTCCCTGGCCCCCTATTGCTGGGAATATCGATCCTGACACCCAGGCAGCATGTTATGATTTTTGTTTCATAACAAGCAGTGGACGAAACCGAAAGCAGTTTCATTGGTCCATTTTCAAGCTTTGTCCGGTTGGAGTTTCACACTTGAGGGCCGTCCGAATGACAAGAAATCCTACTCCTGCCAAAATTATCGAGGAACTTGGACTTGTAGCGTACAAGTTTGGGGTCACCCCTAGAGGTGACCCCAAACTTATCTAGAGGACAAAACTGTTTGTGTCGTTGTCATCCTTTGGGTTTTCTTCGAGGCTTCTGATTGAGGCATTTGATCGAGCAAATGGTTTTCAAAAAATAAAATAAAATTTAAACTGGACTCTTCAATGGACGTCCAGTTGCATGTGTGAAACCATTCACCGGACGGACAAAACCAATGATGACATGGCAACACCAAGCCGGACAATCAAGTGGACAAGAGGGTTTCGTCCATGTATGAAACGGGCCTTTATAAACAGAAGCCAGGTGCAGTGCAGTCATGGTCCTATTTCGTCCCCAATTAATATAAATAGCCCGCCTTCAAAATTTAGCTGCTCCTTATATTAGCCTCCCTTCCAAGTGGCCGGCAAGGTCATGCAGGAAAAGCAGTGCGGAGACTTATTTGGGAAAGGAAGTTAGTGCTGTGCTGCCCCGCTCTTCTGAGAGCTATCTAGAGCCGGCTAACTTTAGCAGTGGAGCTCGCAAGCAGGCCCCTGTAGTGCTGGCTGGCTACTCGTGAACTTCACCAGTTTTCCGTAGAGGGAGGGACATCGAAGTGGAATCGAAATGGAATCACGGCCGAGGAGCGAGGCGCGAATCCGGGAACGGAAAACGGAAGGTGGAGAACGACGCCTGGGAACACGTTCGCCGTCGATCAGGACGACGGAGATGTCCCGTACGACGGAAAATACATGAGTCACGAACCGGTATTTTGGGGTGTACAAATTTACACATTCACCTGCTCTCAATGTTTCTGGGGTATACAGTGCAGACATAGAATAGAAGCATCTCATTTTCCTAATGGTGGGCCCAACATGCAAAATGGACACGTGCCTCGACGCCACCTACTTCAAAAGTGCCCTGTTGTCACAGCCAAAACAAAAGCAAAAGTATTTTTTCTAATTTTTTAACCCCTAAAGTTTCATGACTATGCAATCACCAAAAATGCTCCAAAACTGCCATTTCTAATACAACTACCAAATTTTTAGAAAAAAACAATTTTTGACAAATGTAACCATAGGATCTTGTAATATGATATTTTGAAAACATGTGGTAAAAATTTCAAAAAATTTCATTGTGTGGATCATAAGATATTAGCATTCAAAGTCTTGAAAACCATTTTTTCAATCCTGCGAAAAAATGGGCAGCTACACTTTGCAAGCTCACTTTTCAATGAAAAAATGCCGATAAAGGTGGTGCTTCTTTGCATTCAGTTTCCTAAACAATTTGTCTATATGCTTGAAAATTTTCACATCATTTGGAATTGTACAACATATAGGAAAAAATAGTAAGAAGAAAGAAGTAGAAAATGATTCAAAATACTAAATTGTTAAAAAGTTAATCACTGAATTTAAAAATGCCAATCCCAATGTTTGTAATGTTGTAATAATCAATCTACATCCTAGGAATTTATTTTTTTCAAAAAGTATTGAAAATTGAGTAAAATAAATGACTTTAAACTTTTTTTTAGAGTAGAGAATCCATAATTGCCCGCAATTCAAAAAACCTCATAACTTTTGACTCATTGATTGAAATGGAATGACTCAAAGCTTTTTAAGTATATATAAATGTAGAGAACCAATTTCAAAAAAAATTCCGGAAAGGATGATTTTTTTTTATCTGCCCAAATTACCCAGTTACGAAAAAAAGTAACATATTAGGTCACAACTTTTGACTTGTATTTCAAAATTTCATGAAACTTGGTACACATGAAGATATTCCTTGCCTCCACCTTCTGTTAAAATTTCAGCCTCAAATATGGATATCTCTAGTCACACGTACCTGCTCAAAATTTCTATACAGCCAAAATACGTGTGTTGGTCCTTTAGGGGTTAACTTGTAAAAACTTTGAAATTCAACATCTTTTCTTCCACGACATTAGAAGAAATATTAGCCCTCCGGAAGAAGCTTGGTTTGTCACTCTAGCTAACGTTGCGGTGAGCAGTCAGAGTGGCTGACTGCTCGCCAGAACAATCAGATTCCGCAATATATATAATTTAATTTAATTTTTTTAAGAGATTTATTTTATTTTATTTTAAATTATTATTTTATTCACAATTTTAGGTTCTTGCGCCACTGTCACAATAGATAGTGCTGCGCGGAATTAGGAGAAAAACAAATTTTTGAGCAAAAAAAAAGTAAATTTCATGGTGCCTCGGAGGGCTGTGGAGCAGCCCTCTAAAGGCCTGAATTTTTCTCTAATGAATTGGAACACAACAAAACCAAGCCCGAGCGCCACTCCTTGCCAAGAGCTTTTTGAGACTACAAAGAACGCAACCAGGGGATATAAAGTCTAGGAGATTCCACCGTAACAAACATAATAGATAAACAACCTAATTTAAGGTATGGATGTATATGTACAAGCATATATACACAATTATTCTGAAATGCGTAAGTAGTGTAGAGTCACTCTTCAATCAAGGTAGTGGGGAGTTGGAGAAGAGGGATAGTATAATCCTATTGTCATTTAGCATTTGTTAGGTTTAAATTTAAGATTTGGAATAAATCAAAACATTTTACATCAATGCTTATCAAACCCCTTAAACACTTTAGTACCCCATATAAAGAATGGGATAATATAATTATTACTTGTGTGAGTCACAAGCTACAAGAACTACCACTTTTCATTATCTCCTTGACACTTTGGTTCTCTATATTGTTTGAAGGACCCTCTAGTAAAGGAATAAGAATATTATGATAAAGTTTTTAATTTATGCCAACCTCACAAAGACCTTGCGGAATTGATTCTTTCTTATACTCAAAGCTTTACATCAAAGCTACAACACAGAGCTATTCAAAGTTTAGTGGTACTCCATTTTGTATAACTGCATGAAATGTGGGCAATATAATGATACTTTGTATTCTCTTAGCGTAAATCTAAAACAAATCATAGCTGAAGACTATATTTATTTATTTATAAATTAGTACGTAGAATTGGGTGATTGCAAGAAAGATTGGTACTGAAACATTGTCACAAAAGCAGTGCCCAAGCTTCCTTTTACAACAACTTTTGAAGCACAACTCGCATGAACTTAAATTTTTTATTGGAGATTCTTCTTATGAATTTAATTGTATCTTATGTTTTTTAGGAATTTTCAAAAGTCATTTTAAATTTAAAAATCATATAAACTAATATGTCATGTTTTGAACTTTAGGTTTTTTTACTATGTATTGAGTCCCCAAACTTAATAATATGGAGCTGAAATTTCTATGGTCTATTCCCATAGTAGGAACTCATGTTTCTACCAAGGGGCTTTAAAAAATATTTTATTTTATATCTTCTATGTCCATGCAAAGAGGGCTCCCTTGCGCGCGCAATTCTGAGCATTGAAGATGGTTTCAGCATTATTTTTTTGGTGAAATCTCATTATCATGAAGTCTTTTCAAATGGCATTTTTGGGTTGTTGCAAGAATGACCTTCCATTTTTGTTCCATTTTGTCCATTTTCAGCCATTTTTTCGGGAGTACTATAAAAATAGAAAAACATTTTTAAAAAAATATGAAAAATATAAGAAATGTATACATCTATAAGAAAAAGATACCCTATGAAGGAAAAACAAAAAATATTATCTAAATAGGAGAACTAGAAAAGTGCATAATCGCAAGAAAATACATACTTTAACACTTTAATTTGTAAAAAATAGGAAAAGTAATTTAAAAAAAGAACTGAAAATTTTCTTTTGAGAAGACTTCATGGTAAAGAGATTTCACCAAAAAAATGATCCTAAAACCATCTTCAATGTTCAGAATTGCATGCGCAAGAGAGCCCTCTTTGCATGGACGTAGAGGATATAAAATAAAATATTTTTTAATTCTCCTTGGTAGAAACATAAGTTCTTACTATGGGAATAGACCATAGAAATTTTAGCTCCAAATCATTAAATTTGGGGACTCTTACGTAGTAAAAACCCTAAAATTCAAAATGTGACAGATTAGTTTAAATGATTTTTAAATATAAAATGATTTTTGAATTTTTTTGAAAAATATGAGGTATGATTAAACTCATAAGAAGAATCTCCAATTAAAATTTCAAGTTCATATGAATCATGCTTCTAAAGTTATTGCAAAATGAAGCTTCGGGACTATGTTTGTGACAATGTTTCAATACCGGTCTTTCATGCAATCACCCTTTTCATTTAAAAAAAAAATTATTTTCCCTATTTTTTACAAATTAAAACGTCAAAATATGTATTTTTTTCAAAATTCAATTCATCTTTTTTGTGAATAACTTTTGACCTAGATTTTTTTAGGTCTGAAATTTTGGTGATATGCTATTTTTAGTGTCATACTAATTATCCGTATTTATTTTATTTAAAAAAATTTGTATGCAAAAGCTCATAGTACTGGGAATATTAGCCAAAATGGAACAAAAATGGAAGGTCTTTCTTGCAATGACCCAATTGTAGATCCTTAGATGAATCAAGTAGACAAAATGTATGGCTATAAGATTTAAGGCATCATATCCTTTGAATTCCATTACACCTACTTCAAAGAGTCAAAAGAAAAATGTTTCAAATATAATCTATTGTGGCCATGTAGAATTCCAAGTAGACTTTTCACATTAGAAAAAAAATCAGCCCTCCTGGGGCCTCTCTACGGGTCCCTTTAGTACATTGAAAATTTCTTTTATCGAGTCTGAAAAACAATTTCTTCCCCTATTTTCGCGCAGCTAAAACTATAGTGACAATGACGCAGGAATCTAGATTTACGAATAAAAAATTAATTTAAAAATAAATAAATAGTAATCTTAAAATAAATATTAAAAAAAAAAAATGGGGGGAAATCTAACTGCTTTGGTGAGCAGTCATACACTCTTCCAGGTTGACAAGTCTGTAGAGCAGCCTTCCGTAGGGTTGATTTTTTCTCTAATGCTTTACCCTCGGTGAGCAATCAGAATGTATGATTGCTTGCCAAAGGAGTCAGACTTTGCATTTTTTAATTTAAATTATTAATTTATTTTTTACTTGTAAATTTGGATTCCAACGCCACTGTTATTGCAATTTCATTTGTGCGGAAATAATGGAAAAAATAATTTTTTAGATGCAATAAACAAAAATTCAGGGTACTAAAGCATTAGAAAAAAAAGCAGCCCTCCAAAGGGCTGCTCTAGATTGACATGGCCAAGCTATTTCAAGCTTGGCCTGCAATCTCGAAATGGCTGTTGGTGAGGATTCAGCCAAGTGGACTGCTCGCCAAAACAGTTAGCTGTCGTACTTTTAAAAAAAAAAATTTATTAATTTTTTATTCGCAAATTTTGGTTCCTGCGCCATTGTCACAGTAGGAATTGCTGCATGGAAATAGGGCCAAAAATCATTTTTCAGCCCCCCAAAATAAAATTTCAGGTCCTCCGAAGGGCTGTAGAATAGCCTTCCGGAAGCTTGAAGTTTTCTCTAATGGGGTTTGTGGAATAGCTCTCCGGAGAGCTGATTTTTTCTCTAATGTTAGACCAAAGCCAAACCACATTTGGTCTCACATTAATTTGAGTGCAAAATCTCTAAATTCTTCACTAGATGAATATATATATAAGTTTCCTTACTATAGGGCAATTAATTTTGCATTTCATGACCTTCCAAATATGTGATCCTCAGATTTGAAATGTGAATTCACAAAATTTTTGAATTCTATCACTTAGAATAATTAAATAATTCCTGCTTTCCTAAGGGAAGAATTCCACAAGCCCAGTGTAGTCTAAGATAACCACACCCATTTTTGACCACAAACCAAAAATCATTTCCTGTGCCTCCCCCTCAATTCGTCCATCAAGGGTTTTAACTCCAACCATGAGGTGGCTTTGTGGCCATTGGATCTCTGTGATTTGTGGTTGGAAATAGGTCCAGTGGCAACTGGGAGTAGGTGCTTTTCTAATTTGTACTTTGACCAAGATTTGTGAAGCCATTTTATAATATTTCAAAGTATTTATTTTTTTGCATCTCACTCTCTCCCATTTGCCTTCCATTGACCCCCTCGCTTAGCCCCTCAGGAAAATGCTAAATTTTTTTATTTTCCGTGCGTGATAAAACTTGCAAATTTTGAATTCATATTTGTAATTAGAGGCCCCAAATTAGCTCGGAAAGGTGTACAAACTAATCAAGTGGGAAAACTAATTGGTAGGCCCAGAATTAGCTAGGAGACATGAAGAAATAGAAAATTTGAGCGGCACAAAATAGGGTGCAATTTTTTCATTTACCATTTGACGGGGCAATACGCGTCAATCCTCCATGGCCCAGTTCACCCGCGTATTTTGTAACCCGGAGTACACTACATGTATCCAGAAACCTTGACGGACAGAGGCGGCAACAACCGACGACAGCGTTCGTCGTCCGTTCGTCCGTTGGTGTTTCCCACGCCATGCTGGGAGTACGTGGGCGCAAGTATTCCTGGAATTTCGACGCTGGCTGACCATAAAAAGAAGATGAAGCCGAAGTAAAGGAACGCGCGTTGCAACTATCGTTTTCTCTATAGCAATTCTTAACCCAGTCGTGTTTACCGGATGAGCGCTCGCTTGCTGTGTTCACCTAGTGTTCATCTTCTCCCCGCCAGCATTCCACATTGCGAGCAGAACTCCTCGACTCAAGTCCAGTATGAGCCCTGCTTCTGATCACAAAACTGCCTTGATATCCCCCAAAACCCACAGCATTTGCATCCGCAGTTGTAGTTCGATCCCCTCTCAGTGCTCCTTCTGGAATCAAAGCACAGGAGTGGTTTCTGGAGGGACTAATCGAGATCTAGTGACCTACATTGTCATAGAGAGTACGTACAGCATTTTCTAATGTGTCATAGTTTTCACGCAGTGCCGCTACTTGTAGATGCGAAGGTTTGAGAGGTTGGACGAGGATTTACCGAAAGGATTGCAGGGTTTGTATTTTGGATACAGTGATGCACGGCCTGAACATCGACCTATTCGTCACCTGCCACCAGAGTCTTCGTGCCCGGACTACTTGAGGTCACTGCCAGGACTCTTGTTTACACTTTTTAGCGTCAGGATTTGAATTCGAGGCCTACCAGTACTCAGGTAGTGCCCGTGACTGGTGTTGCTATCGAGAGGAAGGCATCGGACGTTGCCTAGTGATTGTGATTTCTTCATGAATTGTTGCGAGTTATTCCTTCTTGAAGCAGACGCACGTGAACTGATTTCTATCAACCGCTTTTAGCTTGCTATTCTACCAATGAAGCTTTCACCCGAGAGAGAATCCCCAGCATTGTTGAGATATCTATTGGTAGCTGTTAAGGATTCTCTTGCAGAGGTGATATCACATGTGATTTTAATCACAAGAGCGTTTCTTCTGTAACACTACAATTCAGGATTCGACCTCCATATCTGATCCTCTTTAAGATCTGGTTCTGCTGCGACGGTTTAACTCTCCAGTTGCATGGATGCAGTACTTTTGGCCTTGAGCCGCTCTCCATGATTAAGATTTAGGACCGAAATGTCGTAGCCAGAAATTACTGCTGTCGTCTCTACTAGAGATATAGTACATATGCAGCATTGCAGCTTTGTCATTCTTCGCAACATTGCGCCATAGCATTATTCTTTTGTAGACCTTCCTGACGTGGAAGAAGGAATGTCTTCCATGTTTGCGTGAAGGTCTCTCTATTTTTTGTAACATCATCACGGTCACGAAAGATTTATGAGGATGGCAGTCACCGCTACCCCTTCCTTTTTGACTATGTATGGTACTGAAGCCACGGCAGCAAGCTTCCAAGCGCCAAGCTTCCCCGGACTTCCGATGAACGACATCGGACCTTTGTCACTCGGATCTTCACTGACAATGGGAGGCAACTCATCGTTCTACAGCAACTACAGCGACAACTCCTCCAGCTTTGGAGGCCCTTGGGATAGTTTGTACTCCACCATGCCTTCCAGCATCTTTAACACTCCAGCTCTGTCATTCAGCGAGTCCTCTGTGTACTCGACGGACGAGTCGGACTTGCAGCCACTGATGAGCAGCGACTCCGAAGAGTTTTTCCCGCAGATCAACGGGTGTAGCTCTGTGCACAATGCTCTATCTACGGGGATCAGCACAATGCACCCCAACCTCGTTAGCACTTTGAAGAATATGGTGGCGCCTGGGCAGATCTCTCAAGCTGTTGAAATGTATAACAGTGCACAGCAGGAAAATACTTCGTCAACGACACATGCGTACCTCGAGCAATTTCAACAGGAGCATTCTCAACATTCAGACTCAATGGACACCCTGCGAAGTGTATTTATGCGCCATTGTCAGCAATCGGTGGTTGCACCAAAGGTGGAGCTCCAGGATTTTACATCGACCGTCGGCGGAGTTACTGCTCTTCCTGGCCACCCCGAGACTGACGAGGAGCATGTGAAGGTATATTTACCCAAGTTCTCATCTCGTTCTTAGCAAGGTTACTGGGTATTTAAATCTTCATGTTCTTGAAGTCCAGCTTTTCAAAACCGTTTCTAAAGGCTGTTTTGCAAAAAGTTAAAAACTTTGAAGGCGGGTCATATTATAACTCCACTAGTGATCGGAAAACGAAATGAAATGGTTCATTCTGTTTTTTTCGTAACACTGTTTCCATCCTACATGTTGAATTAATATTTAAATTTCTTCGTATTTGGCTTATAGGCAGTCGAGAAGTCGGAAACTGAAGAAGACAACATTGAAGCAGCGGTGGTCTCAGTGGACTTGATAAAGAACAAGCGCCCGTTCAAATGCCAACACTCAGGCTGCAACAAAACCTTCAAGAACCCTCAGACCATGAAGATGCATCACAAGACGCATTACAGCGATGGAAGCGCCGCCAGCAAAGATTGTACGTTGCCTAGTTCCTTAAAGGCTGGCCACAACAAGAAAATCCCCTCGAGGTGTCCGAAGTGCAAGGAGACTTTCGTAGGACTCTACGAGTTGCGACGCCACTATGGCCGGAAGCATTCAGAAGGAGAGAAGCCATATGGATGCCGCAAGTGCGACAAGAAGTTTTACATTGAGGTACGAGCACGGTCGACACTCCAGAGTGCGTGAATACATAATCGTCTATTCTGTTCCGTTTTAACTTTTTTTTCCTTTTCCAATTCTGGTTTGAAATGCTCTATTCATAAAGCAGTAAATACACATTCAAAATTTGAAAGAAGTCGAATTATGATTGTTCTAGAAATGTGAAAACGAGAGAGCGGTTGAATTCCTTTTGCCTTTCACTCTGCTTCATTCTTTGATCAGTTAGCACTCTAGATGAACCGACCTTACCTCATGTCAAGTTCCTCTGTTTTCTGCTCTAACATTTTATCACAATGCAGGTGGATGTGCGCGACCATGAGAAGCTGTGCGGTAAGCCGATCGAGTGCAGATGCGGCCTCAAGTTCGCGTTCAAGTGCAACTTGGTGGCGCACAAGAAAGCTCACCCGGCTTGTCAGGATCACCAAACAATGAACAACAACGCGCAATCACCGAGTTCCAACAATTCAAATTCTTCCTCCGACGACGTGGAGCACACTGGTTCGCGTTCTCAAAGAGCAGGATGCAAGAGAGCAAGAGAGGACTCCATTGCCCAATCCGGCCTGCCCATCCCGCTTCCTGATTTTAAAGGCATCCCCGAGGCCCCGCTCGAATTCAAAATAGCGCGCCGTGAAATGCCCTTGTCTCTCCCGTCGGAGTTCTCCAGCACCTCCTGGGGTAACAACATGGTGTATCCTTCCCTTCCAACGATCTCTTTCGCAAATCTGCCAGTGTATACGAAGGTCGGCAGCTTCCAACAATTTGATCAACCGTATTTCCCCACCAATCCATCGTTCGAAGCTGTGAACTGTGTGATGGGAAATCAGCTTCCCTTCAAGGCACGGTCCGGCTAACGCAAGGTTACAATATTCTTTCTCCAATTTCTTCACGGATCATTCGCCGTCGATTGAGGAGCCTTCATAGTCCTTGACCATTTCGTCCATCACGTTATGATCAAGGTCTATGAGGGTAATAATCAACACACCATTTTCATATTTAGGTTTGGGGTAAACATCAGGTAGTTCCTTAGTTCTAGGTCTAGAAGAGTTGCGGATCGACCATGCACGATGGTTCGAGACGTAGGATTTTTATTTTCCTACAATAGTGTGCTGCTCACCCCATGATTCTTTTGATGGGCTACAAATTGCAATATATTCCCTGTCGAGTGTGGCTTCATTTGAAAGTTTATTCACTGCTTCAATGGTACCGAGGAGCTCGAGGTTTACCTTTTACATCAACTGATTCAAGTTTTGGTGGCATCCATCCTGTTGTCATTGCAATTTTGCTGATTTTTTAAGACGCGAACACTTAACTAATCATGGAATTGATCAGCAGATTGCTCGACTCTTAGTCTTTGATTGCCGTTTCCAATGGCTCTATGGAATGCGAGAATTTAATGTATTGGACATAGTGACAGAAACAGTTGCGTTATGTCTTTTAAGTCCTATGGCAACAGCGATAATGTTCTCCCTTACTCTCGGCTTGTAATCAGGCATGCAATACATCTCGTATGGGTCCATCAATGCACTCATTGCTCCCTAAACTTGTTGTGGAATGAAGAAGGAATGGAGTGACGTTGGTGAACTTCTTGAAGAAATAGTATTATGAGACACTAGGGTAGGGAGGGAGGGAGGGAGGTGAGATACATGGGATATTGTGTGCGGGTGGTGAGATACATAGGATGTTGTTGGAGGTGACAAGTGTAGGATAAAAATTTGATGCTTGTAAAGAAGTTTTGTACTTCTTCAACCCTCTCTTTTAACTTGGCTTTCTGTTCAACACCTCTTATTTTTAGGACACTAGCTCGTACAATAAAGTTTCTTGGATAATCCTAGATTAGCATCCTATAATGAATGTATGCAATTAGTTTTGATGGATTTGGGTCACCGTTGGTTTCACTACAACCTACTGTAACTTCTAAAGTCCGTAAATCGTTTTGGTTTGGTCAAAATCACTGAAAACGTTCATCTTTAGTACAAAGAGCCAAAATTTTAAAAAATTGAATTTGTTGCATATGTAACTACATGATCTTGCTATGGATTAGTTTGAGAATGTGTGGGAGAAATAATTTTGAAAACTTTGAAAATGTTGATTGCAAGATATTTGCTTGTAAAGTGATCAAACTGTTTTTCTTGCGGCTTGGTATACGTGAGAATCCAACGATATCGGTTTTGTAACAGTGTCATAGATAGGCGTAGATTTCCTAGCAAGCAGTTGCACCTTTGGCCCGAGCACATTTCAAGGCTCACTCAGTCCACCTGTAGGTTAACGATAATTTCAACATGTCTGGGTTGCACAACCCCAAGTTTCTCACCTTGACGGAAACACCGGATGATAAAATTCGAATTCAAATAGAAATATATCACAGTTGATGAACTTGGAAAATTTGGAAAACAGAACAATATTATTTGGAATCCGGACTGACAGAACGTGGAGTAAAGCAAGTTAACGTTTTTTCTTGCCCCAAATTCAATGCTTGTTTGCTGTGAACTACGAAATAGTCGCGTGCTTGCTTGCTCGTCCCTCCACAAGGAAAATTACAGAGGGAGAATTAGCATTGATGTTGCAATTCACAAGCCTTGGGATTTCCAATCGATCAGGAGCGGGACACTTCTGGAGAGTCAGAGCTGCGAATGCAAATTGCGCACGGGCTGGAGTTAACAAACTAGACGGTACTTATACCTGGCGCTTAGCTGCTCTATCTAGGCCCAGCTTGACATCTTCTTGTTCCGTGTTCCACTTTGGAGCACCGCCAGAGCAGACAATTGCAGGTGGTTTTGAGCAACTCCGCTATTTCCAGTCATGGTGCTGGAAAGGAAATTGTTCTAGCTTGTCGATTTTAGTGGGGGTCTGTTTGTCGTCCCGTAGTTAGAGAAAACCCGTAGAGTCCGTCAGTCTAAGACCACTACCATAACGGATGAGTACGGACCTCCAAGAGCGCAGCAAAATTCCAGTCATTCCAAGTCAAATTCTGGTGTGAATCGAATACTGCACAAAGCTTCTAGTAGCAAGGTGAGAGAGATTTATCATGGGGCTCCGCCTCCACCACGTGAGTAGCATGGTTTGTGTTGTAATGTTGCTGCTCGACAACTTGGTTGTCAAAGCTGACTTGTTGTCAAAGCTGCTCAGGCGTCTGAACCCTTCGTCGACTTCCCAGATATGACCTGGATACTGGATGAAGGAGTGCATGTTTGCTACTTGAGACATGGGTTGCGGACCCTATGCCTCTATCCAGAAAAAATCCGGTTCAAGGAGGACGCAACTAGTCCCATGTTCTCCTTCAACACCAAATTCATAGCCGACATCGCTCTTGGCACCCCCATGAGGAGCCAGTTTGGCTATGGAGGATGCGCACGGAACGGTCTTGGAGGCTTCACCTTCCCCACGCAACGCATCTGCAGGCGGCGATGGAGGCTACCTGGGCCTGCTCAAAGCCACATCCAATGGCGACCCTAATACGCATACTTTTGCAGTGGAATTCGACTTATTGAAGAGACCCGAGTTCTAAGACCTGGATGAAGAGTTTTCCTCAAGGGACCAAGTAACTTCAGTCTCAGCTGGCTTTTGCAAGTGTGGATCGATTATGATGCTTCATCGCAGATTCTGAATGTTAGCACGGCTGACATCAGTCCGCTCGAATGTCCTGTGAGCGACGAAGAGCGACCGGGACAATCTGTGGTGGGGTACAATGTGAGTAACTGGATTCCTTGCAACTCCTTGATTGTCCAGGTCGATCTCTCTGATGTGCTCAATGAACATGTATGTTGGCTTCACTATGAATAATGCTGTTCCGCCACTAGGAGACCTTGACGGAGTTGTACTTGGCAATCTATTCATTGATCGTTGGAGTCTGAGGACTTCCACCTGGCCTGCTGCCCCCAGTGCCTCCCTCCCCTGCTATCCACGGAGCCACCTCACCTTCTTCGAGACGCAAACATTCGAAGTAGCACTATTGGCGATTCTGGTGTCGCTCACAGCCATGGCGACCATCTACGCACTGCTGTACATGTGTTACTCTCCTTGGCTGGAGAGGCGTGGATGGAGGGTCAAAATTAACCCGGACGACTCGGGAGACGCGGATCCGCACAAGTTCACATACAAGGAACTGGCGATGTCCACGAAGAACTTCGACCTCAAGCAAGTGCTGGGGCGAGCAGGCTTTGGAAGTATGTACAGAGGTTTCTTGCCAGGCAACCAACAGTACATGGTCGTCAACCGCGTGGTGCCGCAGTCAACGCGAGCGTGAGTTTCTAGTGGGGGTGGTGATCATTGGCAAAATCCGGCACCGCAATTTGGTGCATTTGTAGGGCGGGTGTCACGAGCAAGGTGAGCTTCTTTTAGTTTATGACTACATGCCACAAGGTAACTTCGACAAGCATCTATTTGGCTCTCCCTGCAACAATACACTTGCCAATTGTTGAGGATCAACAAGGGGTGGACAAAGAGTTGGTCGTCACATTCCCCTGGCAGAGAAGGTATGACACCAATCCAATCTAGGAATATATTTTAATTTAGACAATGGTTTAAGATTAGTGCACATGCTGAGCCTCACAATGTGCAATGTATATTTAATATAGTACTTTTGCCACGCTTATGCTTCAAAGCATATATTTATGAGTCATGACATGAGGATCTTTGGTGATTGAGTGATTAAGATAGAAGATGTTGGGAAACTAAGCACTAGACTTTGAAATGAAAATGAATATTTTTGCCATGCTTATGCTTCAAATTGAGTTTCTATGCACAATATGTATGAGTCATGACATGAGGATCTTTGGTGATTGAGTGATTAAGATAGAAGATGCTAGGAAACTAAGCACTAAACTTTGAAATGAAAATGAGGAGAGTGATCACAAACTAGATAATTGGACTAAAGGATGCATGTGATTGTGAACATCATTCACTTGGGTGCATCAGAGGGTTCAAAACATGTAGTTAGTTTATGCCATATAATCTCCTCCAACTTGACAAATTGAAAAGTGACAACTCAATTGAATACACAAAACAAATATTTATGGCTTATTAAAGAAGTCATTTTGTCAAAATGGCAGAGCTCTCACAATTTTAGATTCATTGGAATCTTCTATTGAGTAAATTGATGTGCATAAGGAAATAAGCCCAAGCTTGCTTCAAATGGCTCACTATGTTTGAAACTATGAGATGGAATGGATTTTTCTATGTAAAAGAAATGAAGCAACAACACCTCTTGACCCTCAAGGCTTGGTCTCAAGTGTAGATTGAAGCTTTCTTCTCTAGCTTAAATTATTACATTGTGTCACTCCTAGAAGAGGAATTATACATGCTAAACATCACTTAACCCCTAAAGGACCAAACATCGTTTTTTGGCAACATAGTGATTTTGGGCAGCTCACTATGAACAAATTTTTTATTTTTTTTATTTGAAAATTTCAAAAAACATGTGCCCAAGGAGTATCTTTAAGGTCCAACAATTTTTATAACTTTTGACTACACGGTTAAAAAGTTATTGTATGATATGTAAATTTTTGCGTTTGGCAGGCAGCCCGGGCAGCTCCAAAAACTCCTTCAAAAATCACTTTTTTGAAAAATGAAAAAGTTGGAAGTGGTTCTAAGGAAAAAATTAAGAATGAAAAAAATTGAATCACTCCATTTCGTTAAATGAGTGAGAGTTATCAAGAATTTTAATTTGTAGGTAGGTTTGGAATCCAGAGACTCCATACCTATCCACAAATTAGAATTCCTAATAACTCTCACCTCATTAAACAAAATGGAGTGATTCAAACTTGTCCACTCTTAAATGTTTCCTTAGAACCACTTCCAACTTTTTTATTTTTCAAAAAAGTAGTTTTTGAAGGAGTTTTTGGAGCTGCCCGGGCTGCCTGCCGAGTAACGAAAACCACATATTACGCAATAACTTTTTAACCGTGTAATCAAAAGTTATAAAAATTGTTGGACCTTAAAGCTACTCCTCGGGCATATGTTTTGTGAAATTTTCAACGAAAAAAAATAAAAACTCCGTTCGTAGTGAGCTGCCCAAAATGCTATGTTTCCAAAAATGGTGTTTGGTCCTTTAGGGATTTAAAAATATACACTGACACAGTTTACTAAGATTTATACAAGTGACAACTGAAAGAATGTTTATTGATATGCAAGTTCAAAGTAGTACTGGATGTGGCCACGGCATTGGTATACCTACACACGGAGTATGAAGAGTGCATCATCCATTTTGATGTGAAGGCTGTTAATGTGATGCTGGATGCCAAGCTTAATGCATTTTTGGAGGACTTTGGCTTAGCCCAGTTTTACAACCATAGCTTGTTGACCCCTAAAAGCACCAACGTGGCAGGCACCATTGGTCACTTTCCTCCAAAATTGTTCTCCACAAGAACTCCTTTCTTTTCACTTTGCTTTATTCTAGTATATTGTAGGTGTTATGAGTATGTGTCTCATGTGGATACTGACTTGTTTTTCTACAGTCATGTATGAGCAAAAGAGCATTTCTAGAATGGTTTTCTTGGTAGATTTATGCAATACCATTAGTTGTCATTTACGGCATCGAATTAGATTATTTCCTTCTTTCTTTTATTTGTGAACCCCTATCCATTGGCATTCGAATCCTTTAATTGCATATTAATGGAATCAAATTAGATTTTTGCTTCTTGCCTTTGGTTGAAAATCCCTATCCATTGGCATTAAAATCCTTTAATTGCATTCTAATAGAATATCACTTGGTTGAGATTGGAAGGAACTACCTTCATGGTCACTTGGTGCTTTAGATTCTTAGTTCATCCATTTCTTATTTTAGAACCCTTCAGAACTTTGGATTTGCATGAATACACATATACATTGTGATAGAATATGCCTTGTAGTATGCATGCATTCCATATTTCATAAACTCAAGCACTTAGCAAGATCAATGGTACTCCACTTGGGAACTCACGGATCAAATAAATGTGGAGTTTCTTCTAATGTAGGCGGATGCTTTGAAAATTTTCTTCTGATGCAGTTAAATACACTGAGTTGACAAATGTATATAGCTTTGGGGCTTTCTTGCTAGAAGTGGCATGTGAGAAGAAACCCATCTACTAAGAAGAAGGGGAGGTGAAGTTGTTGGTGGAGCAGGTGTGGCAATTGTGGGGAAGCTCGCACATTCTAGATGCAACAGATGCGCACCTTGCAGAGATGTTCAATGTCCATGAAAAGACAAAAATGTTGTGTTTGGTGTTGTTGTGCTCTCACCCCAATCCTACCATGCGACCCTCCACACATAAGTGCTGCTCATCCTCAATGGCGACGTCCACCTTCCCGAAGTACCTCTCTCAAAACCCCAATTTGACTACATCTTAAGAAGCCCACCAAACATGGGCTTGAAATGCAAGCTCCATGTACAACACCGCATCGACAGACTGGAGAGGAGACCTGATGAATCACTCCGGGAATCACTCCGAACAAAGGATTGCTTGAGAATATGACAGAGTATGTGGTTTTGGCATCACAGCGTCACCCTGTTGGCTGCAAATGGGATCCAAAGTGAACAGGCTCTTATTTTACGGCAGCCTAAAAATTGGCTAGTGGCTGTTCTCCCTGGGCTTGAGATTATGCCGAATCTCTCATTCCCGGCATTTGAGAGCTATGATTCGGACATCCCATGACTCCATGAGTGTAAATTAGCAGTGCATACGTGTTTTTTTGGCCACCGATTGCTCATTCAGATTTGAAACCTGGTTGGTTATCTTGACTCACTCAGAACTTTGAGCTCTTTATAGTAAATTTGACGGTGCAATTCCCTCCTCATGTACTCTTACTTCTGAGCCATCATTTTGGTTAATACTGTAACTACCACATCAGTCCTGAGAAACAGTCTCCCAACTCGCCAACACAAACGACAGCCCCAAGCCCACCAAAGTATTAAACATGGGCCCTGCATAGCACCCGGACATCGCAATCTGCACTCCATCACTGTAGATGCCTCACTGGCATGCACTTTGAATGTTTCTAACTGTATGTGTTTTTGAAATCTTGATGGTGACTAAATGGAACTCATGGACCAAACCAGTGTAGATATTCCTTCTGATGGTAGGTAAGAAAATTGAGGATGGCTACGCTTTTTGGGCTTTCCTACTGCAGACAAAATGTGTAAAGCTTTTGAGCTTTCCTGCTGCAGACGAATGTGTATAGCTTTTGGGCTTTCCTGTGGGAAGAAACCCATCAACCACGTAGAATGGGAGGTGAATAGAAGCTGCTGGTAGACTAGGTGCGGCACATGTGGAGGAAGTCATGCATTCTCAACGCAACAGATGCAGACGCACGCCTCGCAGGGACCTATAATGTCCATGAAAAGAACAAAAGTGTTGTATTTAGGTCTTTTGCACTTTCATCCTTGTCTTGCCGTGCGACCTTCCATGTGCCAAGTGCTGGCAATTGCACCTTCCCGAAGTGCTTTGACTACATGACCAGAAGCGCACCAAACAACCTGTCTTGGACCTCAAATGCAAGCTCCATATATTACACCAATTCAGCAACCAGAGAGGAGAGCAGATGAATCACTCAAAACAAAGTACCCTGCTAAAGTCTCTTGTGTTTAGGATTTGAGAGACGCCATTTGGACAGCTTTGGAATAGATTGCTTGCTTTGTTAGCATTTATAAATCTTTGACCTGATTTACTCCGGTTTTTATCTTGGCATTTATAACAAGCCATCTTTGGGTATTCAAGTTTGACAAGAATTCTAGATCTGGGCACAAGATTTTGACTCAAAATTGCCAAATCTGAAAAGTAATAGTGAATCCTTGCAACCTAGATCACGGGCTATAGCAATTTTTCATGTGAGCAAACATGAACAAACGTCTTCATGTGTGAGCATACATGTATTGAAGATCCAATACTAAAACAAAATCTCTTATTGGAATTCCAACCGTGAGTTTAATTCATCTCCATTGTGCCCTTGAACATTGAAAGTGATCTCACATTATTTGGAGGTGGCAACAAAGCAGACACAAGTTGACATTTTTCTCCAAAACCTTCTTGATTTTGAAGGGCTTTTCAAGCTATTGAAGTGTGATGAACCAACCTTCAAATGAGCAAGTATTCATGTTTTAAATAATGACCATGTCAAGCACTCATGTTGTGACAAGTATAATTAGAACAGGGAGAAATTTTATATCACAAGAAACATCCAAAGATTACTGCATACATGTGTTGGTGAGAGAATCAATAGAAGTGGACAAAAGAAAGTCCTTGTACATACTACCATAATTTATAGGGAAGGTTTGACTGGAAATACTTCTAAATTAGATGCCAATGCATGGAATCAATAAATTTTTATAAAAACATTGGTTTGTATTATGAAGTAAGAAAATTTTGAGAAATAATTCTGTTTTAAAGCTCTATTCAACATTAGTTTCTAAACATGATTCAATATTGTGCATGGATGTACCAACCTTCCCCTTCACTTATTGTATTCACAATTGCAAAATAAGAATCATGAGGCTTAGATTAGGCTTTTGGTCCTTTAAAAGTTACTTAGCTTTTGCCAATGTCAACCATAGTTGTCTACAAATATAGCAACATGACGTCAAACATGACATCTATGCTCCTTCCAATTTCTATACAAGAATATTCATAGATTGTATTTATTTTTAGAATATTCAAATATCTTAGAGTTTTCTAAAAATATTTGATGATATTTGACAATATTTGACGAAGTTTGTCCAATACACTAGATACATGTCAAATATGACAAATGCTATGATATGACAACACGATGTTGAGTACAAAAACAATGTCAAATAAGACAACCTTAAATTGTCAATGTATTCTTCAACTAATACTTGGAATCAAGATTGTTGAATTTGTACATCCTCCTTTGCATTTTATTAATTTATTAGCATATTTTCAAAGAACAATGAACTATTTTCTTCTACATTGTATCTTATTTTGTTGATCTGAAGTTTTTTTTTTCATATACCAATTTTGCTTTTAAAATTGCTTTTAATTCCTATTTAATGTCCAAGACCTTTTTTGAGCTTTTTAGAGTTAAACCAGAATTCCAGATTTTAATAAGATTGATCAACTTTTTTAAAATTGTAAGCATACAAATTCAAACTAGATGTATTGTGGATCACATAAAAAAGAAAATACAAGAATATCTCTTTTGGATTGAAGGATTATAATGTTTGCTTAACCCCTAAAGTCCCATTGTCCCTACGGGGGACAAAATGGATTTTGGGCAAGTTCCTATGAGCTCAATTTTTAATGAAACTTTCTGAAACTTTCCCATAAGATAGAAAAACTTATTAGCTTTTGGGGAATGTAATTTTTATTTCAATCGGTGCCCGGGAGCAAAAGTTATGCCCAAATAAGCTCAAAACAGGGGAGAGGGGGCAGCAAAAAAATTTTGCAAAAAATTTAATTTAATTTTTTTAATTTTTTTTCCTTATAGATTATATTTTTGCCTATTTGGGAAGCTTTGATTCATTTCATTTGGATTTTTTATGAGAAAGTTATGGACAATCTTGTTTTTCGGGCAGTTAGAGCATCTTCTTGAAAAAAACTTTTTCTTTCACTTTGAATGCTGATATTTTCAATCCGTACGGTCAAACACCACTAAATTTTTACTACATGATCTATAAAAAGTATAGTACAAGATCCTACGGTTAGTTTCTAAAAAAAAAAAAAAAATCTGATCTTTTAGATGAATGCAACAAAAGCAGCAGTTTTGAGTGATTTTTGACAGAAAAATGGCCTTGGGACTTTAGGGGTTAAGAGGGTATTAAAATACAAAAATTACTCCCTCTATCCTAAAATGATAATCCATAATTCCAAAAATAGATGTCAAAAAATGAGTGTCCACTATTTCAAATTTAGTTATATAAAGACAAAATTGAATTACATGAAGATGCAATTCATGAAATAGTCAATATGTCACAGTAAGAGTTGAGTTTAGTTACACAAAGACACAATTCATGAAATAGTCAATGTCAATTCACGAAGATACAATTCTTGAAATAGTCAATTTTAGTTTCACCAGCTGCTCATAACAACCTATATACAAGCTGCTCACAAAGAATCTGATTCTAAGCTACCTTCACAAGATCTTCATGTGCTATAAAGACAAGCATTAGAAAAATTTCAGGCCTCAAAGAAGTCGCGAGTTTCTATAGTGCGGTGCAATTATAAAAAAAGTCACCAATTTTTTTTTTAATATTTTTTTAAAATTTATTGTGGCACTACTAGTGCCACGTGTTAGTGTCACATCAGCAAGAATATTTATTTTTTTAAATTAAATTTTTTAAGATTTTTTTTTCAAAAAAATATTTTTTTATTTTTTTAATATTTGCACCACGGGGTGTTGAAAATCAAACATTGGCAGCTTCTTTCAGGCTGAAATTTTTCCTAATGACGGAAAAACCAATGCATTGTTGTGCTCAGTGCTCATTTTGGGCGGAAAATTGTAAATCGGAGGGTGATCACTATAAGAAACCTACGTTTTAGGTGATTTTAGCGTAATTTTAGGAGATTAGACATGTAGATTAATTCCTAATTTGCTCAATAGTTAGCAAACACAATAATATCACGTATGAAGCATGAACTACTTAAAGTGGGAAAGTTGAGGCTGCAACTTTACATAATTAAATTTACTATAAGAAACTCGCGTTTTAGGTGGTGTTAGCGTAATTTTAGGAAATTTGTGTTTTTATGTCAATAATAACGTCCAAGGTAACATCCACTCTTTTGATCTTCATTTTGTATATCAAATCTAAAATTGAAGTCATTAAAAAAATATGAAATTAAAATACATAACATGTGCAACTACAATTGATTTATGGCTTTTCAAAATATACACTACAATTTTTTAAATGTGATTTCCCCATAGAGATTCAATAGTTTCCAATGTGATTTCCCTGTAGGAATTCAATAGTTTGCAATTGTTCAATTCTTAATTCTAATCTAAACAAAACAAAATGAACAGGCTAATCCTTATTCACTTACAATATTCACTGATTATTCCTTTTATGCATTGGTTAATAGTACTATATATGTCAAAAAAAATATAACAAAATTTTCCAACAATTTTTGTCATTACTTGCGGTATAATTTCATATATGCCAAAAAAAATTAAGAAAAATTTGAGTTTTAAAAAAATAGGAAAAGTAATATGAAAGAAGAATCAATTATTGTAGCAAGAAAACAATTGTTATATTAATATTTCATTTAAAGCAATAGCAATGTATCTCATTATTATTCTTGCAATAAACAAAGAATAATTATAAACAAGTGCTATTGTAAATTTTCATTGCATTTTTACAAATTTATAAGAGAAAATGTTTTTATTTTGTTTTTTGCAAAATTTGAAAGACCATCAAACATTACTCATTTTAAGGTATGTACTATTCCATATAAATTTTTTTAAATTTAATTTTTTAATAAAAATTAGATTTTGGGGCTACTATGATGTGAAGAAAATTAGTCACATCATTTTAAGCCAATTAGATAATTTTTGAAGCTCAAGCCATGATCTTTGACAACCTACATAAATTAATTAAGACACTTCATGATTTATCCTTTGCTCATCACTTATGAATACAAATGAATATACATGCACTCTTTTTATTCACATATATAAGTTTTTTAAGTCATACATTGAATATATATTTTGTGTGTCTACATATAAAGTATTTATTCATTCTATTTAGGTTTGTGAAAGTTATGAAGAATTTTCTTTTGTACAACATTAAGGCATCTTTTTAAAAATTTAATTGTTGGATTTGGAATTTTGCATTCTATGTCCAAAACCTTTAGACTCTTAAAGGTTTTTTTGTACTTCAAATGCTAATATCTTGCAATGTATGTAACTGAAGTTTTTGAAATTTCTTCTAAACATTCTTATATCAGCATATTGCAATGTCTTAAATATTGGAATTGTTGTTTTTAAAACATATTAGTGAAACTTTAAAGGCGAGATGTAATAATGGTGAAGGTACATTACGATGGTTTTATATATACACAATTCACCTGCCAACAATTTCAATTCTTTATATTCAACAATATTCCTAAAATGCCTAAGGCACCACATTTTGGTGTTGATACATCTTTAATGTCAAATAAAATCTTACAAAATTATTATTTTTAATATTTCCTTATTTAGATAAATGTGTATTAAAAGTCCCATTTTTAGCACCAAAAATTCAATATTATAAAACATGTGTATGATTTTCTATTGAAGATTTTGTGCAAGGGGGTGAATCATGATTTTTTTAATATAAGGGTCTCTTGGAGATGAGCTTCAAATATGCCAAACCTTGGTGGAAAATCACATTGAAAATTCTTTTCAAAAAATAAATTTAGAATAAATGTTGTAAAATTGTAAATAGATTGTGGATATACATGTTATTGTCCTCTAACCTCATTCTTTTTTTCATAACTTGAATTTTCAATATGACATGTAAAAGAAGATTGGAAGACTTTAATTTACTTTAACATCCTCGTGATTGTACACTACAATCTTTCAATCCTAAATGATTCATAATGCATCTAGTTTACGATTATACAATAACATTTATAAAAACACTGACAACTTCAAAAGTTACCAAACTTCAACTTTTAAATTTTGTATTGAACAAACTCTAAAATTTTCAAAACAAGCTTTGAACATTTAGGGGTTAAGATACTATGACATGTAAAGTAATGTGCTCTGAAAGCAACTCTGCTCTAAAAGTGATCATGACACAAAGGAACATTTTTCTTTCTTCAATGTACCAACTGTGTACATTTTAGGAGGTGGTCATTTTTAGTGACCACTATGTTTTAACTTCAAAAATTCATAACTAATTCCACAAAAGTCCAAAAAATATGAAACGACTTGGGTTCAATGTCAATTCCATTTTCTTCCTCCAAAATTTTATTGATAATTGTTTCAAGGAGTTTTGCTTCCCCAAAAGGTAATCAACCTTTAAATGGTCGCTTTAATAGCAGACTACCTTCATTCAGAAGAAGAAAGGCGTGAATGCCCCGGCTCTCCCATTCACTTTCCGTTCTCAACCCAGACTAGATGGAGCCCACAATTCAAAGCCATGACCCCAGACTTGCCAACTGTTAGAATTGGTATTAAATTGACAGTTGATAATCATATGAGTCTCCAACAACTATTCATGAATGGAGACGAGACAGACAACAGATGAGGTTCGATTCCGTTCCCCTGTGTGTCTCATGTGGAGTGTGTATCTCATTTGAGTTCTGAACAAGAAACTCGGGTCCATATAGACCCAAGTTGTTGGTGGTGGCTTCCTCAGTAGATGCAAATGCATGTGATTGTTCAGATGTTCTTTGACTTTGGAAGGCACTCATTCAAGCAGGGAAATATCCAATCCGTATCTGTATTACACAAAAAGAAAAAGAAAAGAAAAGAAAAAGCACTTATTATAAATGTGTACCAAAACTCCCGGCAGAGTCAGTGAATCTGATTTTGTGTGATATGCAAGCAATGACAAGTGCGTAAGTGAGTCTCTTGAGCCTTGTGTGTGGCGCTTCAAATTCAAAAGCTGCCACAGCTAGCTACGAAGAGAGCGAAACCATCCCTAATAAAAGAGAATGATTGGGTTTCCAGACAAAATCAAGACACGGAATGAACTTCACCATTTGCTGGGCAACTCTGGCTCGCTGTCTTATGTTTGTACTTCATCCCTGTCACCAAATTTGGTTGCCAACCCAATCTACTAGGACCGGTAGTTGCCGAGATAAGGGGTCACAGCCTCACAGGGGACGTGGCATGCTGAGTCTGCAAGATGGATGCACTTCCTCTGAACGTCAATTTCATTAAGGTGGGTACCCTCAAACGACACTTTTTGCTACGGTGACTAGTTATTAGACTGATCGAATTTCCACATTTTCTTTGTTGGCAAGGAGGTTCCAACGCACCAAAGAACGCGATAATTGGATACTGTATGCAAAAGTTAGGAAGGGTCAAAGTTTTTTTTGTAGATGTTCTAATATTGTTTCTTCAACATAGGCACTTGTTTATTTTGGAGATGTATACAGAAGTGATGATGGCGGTTTTAGACATGGTGCAATTTGGGGTGTAACCACTTCATTTGGTGGAAATGAAATCACAACATTGGCAGTTTGGCACTTTCGGCCAAACGATTGTCTCACTGGAACGTAAATCTCTTCTGCGAGTCCTAGTTTTGGAGCTTCATGTCAACTAAGTTCACAGAGTTGGCACTCACGCTAATAAACTTGCATAACCGAGTATTCAACAACTTAGGCGGTGATTGTTCCCAAGAGTAAAAAATTCGACAAACAAGTTTAACTTGAAACACGAAACGAAGTTGAAAATGAGAGCTGTAAGAGACTGAAAACTGGTTGCATAGAGATTTGATACATTGATACAGTGAAATCACCTGCATACTTGACCTACTTTTAACTACAATCCTGGATGACAAAGCAGAGTTATTATCCAATTTCCTCTTCAATTCCCCAAAACGCGATCCCAAGACAAATGACATTTGTGTGCTGTCAAATCTTTAAGAAAATTGACAAATTTTGGAAAAAATTTAATGATCAGCATCATCCACCAATTTCCTTGTCAGCCTCCAGGTTGAGTGAACAAAACTCCGTCCCCTTACCTTACATTACATCCATCGAATGTTCCAGTACAATTGAACGCCCCCCGAAGTTTCTCATTGTGAACAGTCCATTCTGCCGCTTTCGCTCTTGAAGCTCCATTTTCATGTGCAAGGGAGCAGCTTCAATCAGTTTGCTCATATGAGTGGTGCCCCCAATTGAAAGCGCAAACTCCCAGAAAGAGCACAAACCACTATGAGCCAACAGAACAGTGGAACCCGTACAAAACACGAGGTGCAGTTCAGCAGTTTTCGCCACGCCATCGTGACAATCAGTGGACTCGGCCAACACACGGCAACGTGGACTCACAAGCTAGTCACAACAGACCAAGTCAAACACTCCAATGACGCCGTGGCACCGCCGGCGTTTCTAATAACTCTGGACAGTCAACTTGGCTTGCTGGAGCAAGCTCCTGGAATTTTCTGGTGAGCGATTCAGAACATCAATTTCGGTATGGTGGAAAGAGCGAAAAAACAACAACGGTGACATTCAAAGTGCATAAAAGCTCGCTATCAAACTAGAACTAGAATCATCTGGAAACGTTCCAAGGTTCTGAATGTCGGCCAATTGATATTTCTGAAACTGCAGATCTTGTCACTGAAAGGTTGGATGTGCTGGTATGGAGCAGCTTGTAAGTAATGATGCAGTGGCAATACGTACAAGTTCACCTACTCTAGGGATACTCTTGTATTTTAGGGTTGACCCGGCATCTCAATGCGAAGGTTCAAGGTGGAAGACAAGGTTCTAGACCTCAAATTTTTGGTGCACAATCAAAATTGTCAAACAATTGGATACTTTGTAACGTGGGTACCCCCCAAAACTGCCACTTTTTGCTATTGTGCCTAGTGCCAATTATTAGAATGATCAAAATTTCATATTTTCCAAAATTTCATATTTTCTTGTTAGCAAGTGAAATGAGGTTGCAACTTACCAGAGATTGTATGCAAAAGTTATGAAGAGTCAAAGTTTTTTTGAAGATGTCCTAAAATCATTTCTTCATCATATGTACATATTGATTTTGGAGATGTATATAGAGTGATGATGGTGGTTTTAGGGAAGGTGCGATTTTGGGTGTAGTCACCTTATATGCTAGATGTATGTGGTAGAAACAATATGATCAAGGGTACGTATTTGTATATCAACCTAATAAAAGCCAATTTTACTTGAAAAATTCAAAGCGCTCAAGATTGTGAGGACATAAATGCCATAAGATTATATCAGTTTTAGCGTAAGAACTATCCAATAGATTTTACATAAATTAAGTCATCTTTGTAGAAAAGTACCACTTTGTTAGCTTGTGGTTGGTGCAAGGTAACAAGAACCTTTCAAAATCCATTAGATGACATTTGAGGCCTCTAAGAGACTACGAGTTATCCTGTGTTCCTAGACTGCAGGAACATAGGAAAACTGCTGGCTGATGTGGCCAAGATTGTCCTACATCATTTTCCTCCCCAAAAAAAAAAAGTTTTTTTTTGCTTCAAATGATATTTGGAGAGAGAAAAAAAAAATTTGACAGCCCGTACTAGCTGTTCGCAGAATCAGGCCAAATTTGGGAACGAGCCTAAAATGGGCTTCCAATGCCTTCAAATGTCATCTAATGTCTAACATGGAAATTCCATTCACTACAAGCTAGAGAAAGGGGTTGTTTAAGTATAACCCTAGGAGTAGTATAGTTCTATAAATAATGACCTTTTAGTAAAATTATATTGAAAGTACATGTATTATTAGTAAGTTTTTTTTACTGAAAATCTCTTAAAAGGTCATTACTTTTAGAACTATACTATAGGACTAAGCTTAAACACCTTCATTCTTTTGTAGTGATTTCAAGCACCTTTGCCAAATCTAACCCTCATGGCTTCATCGATGGTATTACTGTCTTGGTTGGTATAACTTTAACAAATGGCACGTATAAATGTAGACATATATGGGCTCTTAATAGCCGACCCTAAATGCCCAAGGTACCATATTTTAGTGTCAACTAAATTTTGAAGTTAAATCTTGATATTTTAATATTAGAGGCTCCTTTTTAGATGATGAGCCTCAAATACACTAGATTGTGGGGGAAAAAACACATTCAAAATTCATTTAAAAAATTTAGAGTAGACTTTGAGAAGCTTTTTAATCGATTACGGTTATGCATATTACGTCCTTTAATAAGCTCATATTTTTTGCATGACCTTATTTATTTTTGTCCTGTAAAAGAGGATTGAAAGACTTCAATCACTTTCATAGGTTTAACACATATTTGATCAAACATTATAACCTCTCAATCTATAAATGATATTGTTGTATTTGTGTTCCTATGTGATCCATAAGATGTTTTAGTTTAAATTCACATAATTAAAATTTGCATAATTAAAATTTGCATAATTAAAATTTGCATAATTAAAATTTGCATAATTAAAATTTGCATAATTAAAATTTAAAAAAAAATGGATAAAACTTATTAAAATTTAGGTTTAGTGTAATTGGTAAATTGGTACTACAAGTACTAAGTTAGTATGCTCTAAAAGCAACTACCTTCTTCAAATTGGTCCTATAATTAGAATGGATATCCAGTCGTCTTTATATTGACCTTGTTAGCCATTGAGTGGATCCAAGACAAAGTGTTATTTATTGCAAGAGCCAATCATTCTCCTTGGTTTCCCATATCTCTTTACAAGTTGCAAGGGAATAGATTTCGCGTGACCAATGACCACAAATAGGTGCCAACAATAGAGAAATCTTTGAAAATTCATAAGTAATTCAATAATGATTCAAAAAATATGATATCACTTGTGTTACATGCCGCATTTGTTTCTCTTTGTCTGAAAAATGAGCTACTGTAGAAATCTTCCTATCCACGGAAGCCCATGAAAATGGCCGACCAGCCCGTAACTGAGTGTCAGTTTAAGAGCAGACTACCTTAATAAGATAAACCAGAGTACTCAATTGTATGAGCTCTGAAACCATGTCTGCATATTTGCTGTCTGCAAAATTGCAATTGTATTCAGTCCTGTGCATTCACGTGCACTTTGGATATGCTAAGTTGCTAACCATCATGAAGCTGAGGCCGCGTGGGCTTGCTGTGCCAGTCGTACTTCTGCTTCCAAACACTAGAAGGCAGTAATCATTATTTCGGCAATTTTCCAATTTTCCAGTTGCCAAAATGTGGTGCACGAGTGGTCTAGATTCAAGTCCTTAACAGGTGCATAGAACTTGACTATTTTCACTGAAAACATCCAAACCAAAGAAAGTTTCCAGAGATTTCATTTTGGTCTTTCCAAAGTCCTATAACTTGCGACCTCTCCTGGAGTAACGCATTCATCGAAATGTGGCAATGGCTCATCCTAGTACTTCGAAACTTTCTTCAGTAATTTTTCAAAATTAAACAAACCAACCAACCTTTCTTCCGTAATTCTCTGTGATTATATCCGTTGAAAATCAAATCCACAAGTTCACTGTTCCTCTTTCTCAACCGGAGTCCACTCATATACTGTAATTCCGATTGCCCTTTTTTTTCTTTTTTCGGTAGTTCTTTTCTCAAATAATGCAGGTTTTTCTCCTGGTGTCGCTTGACCTTCTGGTTGCATTTTCCACCAACTGCCAGTGACCCAATATCCTGGCCTGGCTAGCTACTGGAGTTCATCCGATCTCCGCCAGGGCACATCCACTTGAACGGAGCTCTGGCTGAATAATGTCAAGATATGTCCAGTGGAAGGAAAAATTAGCATTGCAGACTTCAATTTCCTGTCAGAGAATTGGAGGACAAGGAACAGGTGGTGGCCGGAGTAGAGAAGTGGTGGGGAGTGGTGACGGCTACAGTGGTGAAGCAAACAACAAGGCAAAATAATCCAGCTGGACTACTGTTGCGCGTTGATCATGAGTAGTCCTTGCAATCATTTTAGCAGCGAGATGCATGATCGAAGGCTCGAAGCTCCCTCCCAGGTCTACGCGGTGGATGGGAGCAGCTCAGGAAAGGGCCGGCCGGTAGCTAGCTAGCTACAGGTTGCAAGTAAAGACAACCCGCCAGTGAGTCGCTACGCATGGTGTCGCCAACATCAACGACAAGCTCCGTTTACAGATGAGTTTAGCAATGGATTGCTTGTGTGCCCATATGGACAGTTTAACTAATTTGCAGCTAAGTATGAATTGAATTGAATTGAATAAATGATCTTCAGACGTTCTTTGCACAAATCATAAGCATTTCAAATCACACAAAGTGCGCGAAATGCCACAGAATGCCTCAGAATCAAACCCCTCCTTGAAGAATGGAACATGTTTTGTGTTCAAGTTTGGTTAGTTTTGACGAACACTTAAATTGCTATCAGTTCTTCACTGATGTGTTCTGGAGGTATAATATATTCGCCTCCTTCTAAACTCTTTTATTTAAAACGACAAGATAGTTAATTGAATTAGTCATGAATCCTTGGTAAAGAGTGAAAATGAATCCATAAATTCTAACATTGAGGTCAGTGTAGTCCATTTCGTTAAACTGGCAAGATTTGTGACATACAGTGTACATGGAGGTCTAAAATCTACGGCTTTTATGGATTTAGGTTTCGGAACGCGCGTTCTATACCGTGCCACAGTATTTGAATACCGCCAATTTAAAGAAATTGCCGTTCAGTGCCCAATTATGATTTGAGTCATTTACAATGCCAAATAGTCTAATTGCACACTGATCGGGGTTGATCCAGATTTCAAAGCGTGGCCGGGGTTTATTCGGATGAGAATGTTGTGCAAGTAATTCAAGTGAAGGGCCGGACGCCATACCTAGCAGTGGAACTACGCAAACGAACAGTCTACAGTGCGTCGATTCCCAGGAATCATGGAGCGGAAAAGCAAGAGGACAAGGCTTAATTTGGCAATACCGTAGCAATTGCACCAAAAGCTGAACCCACGGCAGCACGACGGTGATCGCGCTTGGCTTGCAGGCAGGCAGGCAGGCAGGCAGTTAAGTTAGTAGCGATCGAGAGTTGGCAGTAGGCAGCTATGGCCCACCAACTCGCACTCATCCCCTGCTTCCGATCCCATCGCTGGAACGTACTGTCTGTGTGCGCTCGCTGCAGGCGCATTTTCACTGACCGGCATGGCGGACGGCTCACTAATGCAGGATCATTATTCCATTCCACGGCTTACCAAGGCTCCTCCTGCCACTATATGAGCCACCATACACCCTCATCCTATTCCACAGCACCTCTACTGGGATTTGCCTTCAAGGCAAGCTTAGCTAGCTGACCTGCGCGCAACCATCGCTAGCTTAGCCTCATTGCTAGTGCGTGAAGTTGAAGCGAGGTCAGAGGCAGTGCAGCATCAGGTGGAACTGAGACGTGACAATGGGGGTCGACATGAAGAAGGTACTGAACCATCAGATGGGCGGCTTTGGGATTCAGTCGAGCAGGAATTGAGCAGCTGCGGAGGCAGCTAGATGTGAAATCGAATTGTTGGCTAGTTTTTGAAGGAATGGAAGAACTGTCTCGCTTTAGCGATTGGAAGATTCTGATTTACTGATTTGATGAATGTTGGGATGGATTGCTTGCAGCTGGTGGTGGTTTGGGCTGCGGCGATGGTGACGGTGGCGGTAGTGGTGGAAGCGCAAGGCTTCTGGGAGACGGTGGTGGGGAACGCCGGCATATCGACCATGCACTCGGCAGTGACGCATTACGGAAACGTGGTGTTGCTGGACCGGACCAACATTGGTCCCTCGCAGCTCGGCTTGAACAAGGGCGTGTGCCGCGACAATCCTGCAGATCGAGTGCGTGAGTTCACTTAGTTTCCATTGCAAATCTGTCATTCTGCAGAGCTCTGTCTGGGCTTGGTCTCTGGAATGATGCAGAAATCTGTGTAGATTGGCTTCTTGATCAACCGAGGAATTGAAAACTATATTATATTCATATGGAAGTGAATTCGATTCGGTGATGACTTTTCAGGGACACAGCTTACTGTAATCCAGAGATTGATTTCCATTTTGCAAAGGGATTTCGGACCTTACTAGAATTGGTTAATGATTCTGTGGTACCCGTGGTTGTGAATTCAGGCGTCGAAGCATGACTGTACTGCCCACTCAGCTGTCTTCACGCCAGGCTCCAACAACATTCGACCGCTATTTGTGTATACGGATACGTGGTGCAGCTCCGGTCAATTCGATGCCAATGGGAAGCTGGTACACACTGGTGGTGATGCCGACGGCTTGTATAAGGTACCCGGAGCAATTCTTGTCTGAATCTTGCTTAAACTGAGTTATACTAATCACGTACCGACGTACTTTTGCAAATCAGGTTAAGTGTCTAATTTTCGAACCTTGCCGTTCACTGTATGTAGTCATGATTCTTCACTTCACTAGTGATCGAACTCGTGCCATTTGCCTAACTAGCTTCTCTTGACAATTTTGCAAGAGAACAATTGCAAACACTGACTCTTCCACTAGCAATGGAAATTGTATCCCGATTGCAACTGAACACACAGTCTAAGATTCTTTGCGATGTTGTTTGATCAATTCAAATGAAGTTTGCTGTTGTGATAAATTTATGAATTCCGGAGCGTCCGTTGTCAGGATTTTTTTTGGTTGGCGTTGTGATTGGACTGATGCAATCGGTGCGTTAAATTTCCCAGATTCGGAATTACTCGCCGTGCGGAGCAGGAGGCGGGTGCGACTGGGTGGAGCTTGGCGGAGGGCTGCAAGACGGCCGCTGGTACGCGTCCAACCAGATTCTCCCCGACGGTTCACAGATCGTCGTAGGAGGTCGCGGCGTCTTCACCGTGGAGTATGTCCCTACCAATGGCCGCGGCACCTACAATCTCCCCCTCCTCCAAAAAGTACGTCACCTCGAATCCCACCCCTCACTGCTTTACTTTTTCCCAAACAATTTCTTCTGAATTTCCAGCAACAGAGACTAATCCTATGACTCACTGGAAAGATCTCGACGAGTTCTACGAGAACAACTCCTCACTTGCTCGACTTCAATAAGATTCGGGCCAAATTTGAACATCACAAGCACTTGACCTAATTTTCGACAAATTTTTTGCCCCTGAGATTGAAATTGGGTAGTGAAATCAGCTATGGGCGGGGGTCTGATGGATTGATTTCCTGTTGTTGCAGGCTAACGATGCCCAGAACGACAACATGTACCCATTCGTGCACCTGTTGCCCAACAGCCAACTCTTCATCTTCGCCAACCGTGATTCCTGTCTGTACGACTGGGCCGGCAACAAGGTGGTGCGCGACTACCCCACCATCCCCGGGGAGCCTCGCAACTACCCTTCGGCAGGAAGCTCCGTGCTGCTGCCGTTGTCGGCGAACGCGAACTACGGCAACGTCGAGGTTTTGGTGTGCGGAGGTGCGCAGTACGGGGCGTTCCTGGCAGGGGGCACGAACCAACCGGCTTCCCAGACGTGCGGACGCATCGCGCCGCTCGCCGCGGGGGCGGGATGGGCCATGGAGAACATGCCGATGCGGAGGTTGATGGGGGATATGATCTTGCTGCCGGATAGGCAAGTGCTTATTATCAACGGCGCTGGCGCAGGGGCGCAGGGATGGGGATTCGCGTCGGACCCTGTGAAGACGCCAGTGCTCTACAAGCCCTACAACGCTGCTGGTGGAAGGTATGCTCATCAACATCCAATGCAATTCTCCTTACCAAAGATCACACTCATTACTATCACATCGAATCAGCATTCTCCCTGGAAATCCCCTCCCTATCACACGCTCTAACATCACAGTCTCTGATACCACATACAATCTGATCAGTATTACAGTATCTAAGCTGAGTCTAAGCTAAGACAACTTGCACATGTCACGTTCTGAATAAGTTACATGTGTTAGGAATGTTTAGGGTTTCGAGTTTCTGACAGAGAAAAATTCCAGGTGTACTCACTAAGTATGCAATTTTCTAATTGAAAAAACGAGATACTCAATGGATTCTTCTCTGAAGAAACGTAGGACACTTCTAGCATCCGCAAGTTTTGAACTACAGTACACAAATCTTTGCCATAATTTCAACAAAAATTGTCAAATGAGTGCAGCTTATCGTTTTAAGACTATACCCATTCCATTCCATTGACAATTTTCCAATTGGCAGAATGAGATGCACACACAAGAATGAACGTCGTAGTTATATATTTTGGCGTGTTCCAAAGTTTTCATGAACTCTGACATTCAAGCAAATGAAGCACATTCAACTGCAGTTTTCTTTCTAGAAAGAACTAGGGCTGGTCTAGCTTCCAGTATTCCAGAAATCTTTGCCGCTTTACCGAAAAATTGACAATGTCATAACGTCCTGTTGTTCAGGTTCCAAACGCTGGCGGGCAGCGGCATCCCCCGCGTCTATCACTCCGTTGCGAACCTTCTTCCCGACGGCCGCGTCATGGTGGCCGGCAGCAACACGCACCAATTCTACACTTTAGCCGGCTTCCTCCCGACTGAGCTTCGCATCGAGACCTTCTCCCCTCCGAACCTGGGCGCCAACCGCCCTGCGTTCGCCGCTGCTCCAGGCGGCTTGGGGCACGGTCAGGCGTTCACTGCCACAGTGAAGGCCGCGAATCCCAAGTTCATCGAGCTCAACTTGGTCAGTGCGCCGTTCGTGACCCACTCGTTCGCCCAGGGCCAGAGGTTGCTGCAGTTGGAAGCAGGGGCGCCGGTGGCCGCTGGAGGAGGGACGTTTACGGTGGCGTCCAAGGCGCCTCCCACCCTGGCCGTGGCGCCCGCAGGATACTATATGCTGTTCCCTGTTGCGGATGGCAACGTCGGGTACGCCTCGTGGGTGAAGATTGGGTAAACAAAGTGAAGTGTTCGCAGACCTTACGGTTAAAGTTAGAATTCAGGATTTGTATTGATGGTGTGGAGGTTTCGCGCTCATCCCCAAAGGGGCAAACCTGGAGCTCATTGGGTGGTGGCTAGACTGGGAGAGAAGAGTCTATGGCCGTGGGTCAGAGGACAGCACGGTATTGCTACCGTTTGTGCTCTTGAGGTCACTGTGCAAGGTGTGGGCAGAGGAACTTATTATTCACATCAAAAAAGATTTTAATGTCTTGAGCTGACTGATTGTTATAGAAGGATTGAGTTGGGAAGAATAGTACCGGTATTGTATAGCGTATGCTCGCATGAGGGAGTGCACATGGAGGAATAAAATGGATACTCACTTTGTACAAAATTAAGTGCTGTATGCGACTGATGCAGCAAGTGGATAATGAAGTTTGCATCATTCAAACTGTCATTGCCAAATGTTTGAAGGTATTGATTGTGAGCGTCAGGTATGTTCAGAGATTACAATGCACCTTGTTTCTTCACAGTAACCTTGTCATGAATGTTCAATGTTGAAACATTCTTCACGTGAGGCATAAGGGCAGCACTTTGCTATTGACCCAGGTCCACATACCCTAGGTTTGTAGCAATGAGAGACTCTCCCAAACAAACTCTTTATTCACAATAACCTTAGGATCGAAGGTATTCATCTTTTCTTCTGAAACATGTTCATGAGTACATGTTCACCAGTTGCATGAAGTCAAATTGGCAGTAACATATAATTGGGTCATGTGAGAATCTCTATTCCATAGCAAGATTCGATGGCTTCTAAGGTGGAATACTAGTGATACAGAGGAAGAGAAGTCGAGAAGGCACGCTCTGTTTTCCAAGCTCCATTTATTGAACAGGATGGGTGTGTCACATCCATCACTCTAAAAGCATCTCTAGCGCAAGGGTATTAATGCTGCCGTGTGCATTTTATAGTGCATTTTATGGTGCATTATTCATACGTAATCAGATGTGTACGAATGTGTACACAATAAAAATTCTAGCACCAAAATCTAAATTTAAAAAAAAACAGAGCCCACCAACCACAATTAAGCATGGAGACGTTGTCAAGGTACTTTTGTGAACACTTTAAGGGAACTCTACAATCAAAGTGTGGATACATGTACAAGAATAGGTGTACCTATCTTAATACATTGAGTGAAGAATGTAGACAAAACACAAGAAGGAAGAGGAATGTAAAGAGACACTTATATAGTCTTGGGAATGATGTAAATAGAGAAGAGGAATCCAAGCTTTGAATCTTTTTAGTGAAATCAACTGCATGATAAAAATTGGCTTAATTCACAATCAACGGTGAGTAAACCATCTACTGCAACTTGGATGAATAACTAGTGTGCCCTTGTGACATTGCTACAATCAAAATAAAAGTAGAAAAAAAAATATAATTTAGTTCAAAACAAAAATTTATACACAAAGGAGTGCAAAGGTCTTTATTGCAGTGGGAGAAGTTGTGTTCTTGACGCAAATAGAAAGTTCTATGCACAAAGGAGTGCAAGGGCCTTGCGGTTTTGCAGTTTGGACAATTGATGCAAAAGTTACATTTTTTCCAAAATAAAAGGTAATTTAATTCAATTTTCCAATCCATATAACATTTTGAAATTCAATAGCTTTCACACCAAAGCCATGAAACAAAGTCCATGCACCCCTCTTTACCAAGAGCTTTTGAGCAATACCCCAAAGCGCCCCGACTACCTTATGGTTTGTTACATCTCAACATATCAAACAAAACAAATAAACAAAATATGGTATCTAAATATAGTAAACAAACCAAGCTAAATTAATGTATAGATTTAATGATGACTCTCAAGCAATAGTTGTATAATATGATTCATAGATCATATCCATATGGCTAGATCAATTAGAATACAAACCAATTTTTTTTAATAAAACTTGAAATGGAAAACGAAATTATTCTTTCAAAAATTAATTACAGGTTAAATATCTACAATATCATAAGAATTTCTTCCTTGAAGTTCAAATCTTAACTCCTAGAGGACCAAAGCCTTTTTTCACCAAAAAACACTAAAAACTGCCATTTCTATTGCAAAAAGTAAAAAAAGTTTGAAATTGTTTTTTTGCACATCTAACAAAAAGATCTCATCCCTAACTAGTGTAAAAATGTGTGGAAAAAATCTCAAAATTTTGACAAGAGAAATTGCAAGATGTTTGCATTTAAAGTGAAGGAAGCAAAATTCTTTTGCACCTTGTATGACTAGATTATTTGACTTTGTACTTTCTTAGCTTTAATTTTTTGCACTAAAAAGTTTTGAAGTTTAATTAGTTGTAGTGGAGAATTGAGTTGAGAATTTGGTGGAAAATAATTTCAAAAGAAACTTAATTTCTATTCTTCAAAAAATTGTTAAATGGAAGTAGGTGCAAGATAGAAGGAAAATCTAAATTATCAATATCTCTAAAATGGAATTGAAATACACTAATTCCAATAGTGAGATTGTTTTAGCAAGAAAATTAAGCCATGTGGAACTTTTCTTATGAAAAATTACAAAAACGAAATTCAGAAACAAATCCAACGCATTATTTTTCCAAGAAAGTGCTATAATTGCTCAAAAATTTTGTCCATAGTTTTCACATCACTTATGCAAATGAAAAGAATCAAATTTTTTATGTAGGCAAAGTATAATCTATGAGGGAAATAATTAATTCAAATTTTAAAAAAAATTGCTGCTCAATCTCCCTTGTTTTGAGCAAATTTTGGCATAACTTTTTTCCCAAGCACCAATTGCAAAATAAATTATACTACCACAAAGCTAATCAATTTTTCTATATTTAAAAAAAAATTCAAAATATGATGACAAAATTTGAGACCTTAGGCACCTATTCCAAATCTAATTTGTCCCTCGAGGAGACAATGGTCCTTAGGTATTAAGTCCTAATCATAATGATTCTTGAAAGGTCAAGCAAAGTTGTTATTCTGTAAGCGTGCAAGCGTGAGCCTGTGAGGCTGTGAGCATACAATTTTTTAAAGAAAGTTCTATGGTGGAACCTATGACCATGGACATTATATTATTCAAGATTTAGGATTGAAAGACTAAAATAATCTAACTCATTTTGTCAATAAATGGAAAGTATAGATGTCTTCAACTACCAACATTCTTCCCAACCATGCTTGATGCTTCTGGAAACCAACGTCTATAGTTAGGAGCCTTCATTCACCATAGAAGAGACCGCAACAAGTTGTTTAGAAGACTAGAGATAGAAGCCACAAAGCAATTTTTTTTGCAATCTCTATAGGATATTTTCATTTTTCAATGGCACAGTTGTCGATAGGTTCATCAGCATTGTCATCTGAACCAACATCTCCCTCAACATTTTCATTTCTACCATAAAGCAGTTGTTTAGTGGCATGGGACTTAAGTCTCACAAATTTTTTTGTAGAAAAACTGATTTAGATCAAATTTGAAAAAGACAATTAAGGTCCAAGTGGTTGATGCATTTAATAACATTTGTTTACTATATAACATGCAAATGTATGATTGTCAATAAGGTTAGAAAATTTAAAGCTAGTTCCACGCTAAATTGTAATTATGGGCCTTATTGCATAAGAATAGCTAGAGTACAATCAAGTTGCAAGTCTAAACTTTTAATAGAAAATCTTGAATACACAAATAAGTCTTCAAAATCATCATGATTAAACTGAATTATAAATTTATTCTTTCTTGATCATAGTTATTGGAATGTGGGCTCCCATTGGTGCCAAGAGCTCTTCCAAGTAACCTAATATGTAACCAAAAGAAACAATTGACTCTTGCACAAACACAATTTGATCAAACCCAAGCTTCAAGCCAATTTTATTATTCAAAAATCTTATATACATGAACAAGTCCCTGACAGCTAAATGAATGAGCTAGAATATAAATTTGGTTTTTATCTTAATCACTTGTTAGGGTGAAAAGAAACCTCTTGTCACCATGGGTAGCTCTTTGGTGGCGGAATCAAAAGACAATAATAACCATTACTTTTTGTTTGCAATGAAAGGCCTCTTGTAGGTGCTAAAAAGTCCCGCTCACATCTTAGCAAGTGATCAAGAAAAAACACCCAACCCTTATAGATGTGCAAATCCTACATATCATTTTATTCAAGCTAGAATAAAAAATTATTTTTTCTTTGTCATTGGCTTCTGAGCTGAGGACTTCCATTGGCGTCAAGAATTCTTCTAAACAGTCCAATGTGTGATTTAAAGATAAAGCCAACTTTTGCAAAAGCAAAAGCAAATTGAACTCAAGCTTTAATCTAATTTTTAATTTAAGAATCTTGTGCACATGAAGAAATCGTCAACATCTAGATGAAATAGATTGCATATAGATTTTACTTTCTCTTGATCACTTGCTAGGGTGTGAGGATCGGAGTACTTCTCGGCAAGGAGAAAAAAAAATAAAAAATAAAAAATAAAAAAATAGTATCTAAAGGTCTCCCTTTGGCGCCGAGAAGAACCCCTAGGAATCTCCTTTTGGCATCAAGAGGTACCCCTCACATCCTAGCAAGTAATCAAGGATAAACACACCACCTTAAGTGTAGAAGCTCAAGTTCTACAATCATAATGGCTAAGTTAGAGTACAATTTTTCGTGTCATGATCATTGCCTAGGGACTAAAGAGCTAGGTGCTTCCATTGGCATCGCAACGTCCCCTTCAAATCCTAGTAAGTGATCAAGAAAAGACACTTGTAGAATGGTTTTGAGCTAGCTATGCTTATGCATGGGTCGGGTTATATTTCTTGATCACTTGCTAGCTTGTGAGGGGATTTCACAGCGCCAATAGGAGTCTCTAGCTCCACAACCAATGATTGAGGAAAACAAATTGTATTCTAATTCAATCATGACAATCTATGAACCCTATTCCATTTAAAATTTTTTTTTTAAATAAGAAATTAACTTTTTATTTAAAGTGTGCTCTAGCTATGCTTGTGCAAGGGTCAAGTGTTTTTTTTGGATCACTTGCTAAGGTGTAAGGGGGATCCTTGGCACCGAAGGGAACCCCCAACCTTCCACCTAGTGATCAAGGTTCAAGACATAATAAATTTGTACTCTAGCTCAATTAAGATGATGTGTAGGATTTGTGCTTTTGTGAAGGCCAAGTCTTAGGATTCATGATCACTTACTACGGTGTGTAGAGTTCCCTTTGGCGCCAAGGGGAGTTACCTTGTATTCCAAAAAAAAGAAAAAAAAGGTTTGTTTTTTGTTTTTTTTCTCTCCGCGATGCAAGGGCTCTCCTTGACACTGAGGGGAACCCGTCACACCCTAGTAAGTCATCAAGAAAATACAAAATTTGTATTTCAGTTGTTTTTTAAAGAAATTTGAGAATAAACTTAGCCTTTCATCTAAGTGTGCTCAAATTGTACTTGTACAAGGGTCAAGTGATTTTTTGGATCACTTGCTAGGGTGTGAGAGAGACCTCTTAGCGCCAAGGGAAGTTCCCAACCTCCCAACCAATGATCAAGATAGAATAAATTTGTACTTTAGAATACAAATTTTGTTTTTTCTTGATGACTTACTAGGATGTGATGGGTTCCCCTCGGCGCCAAGGGGAACCCCACACACCGTAGCAAGCGATCATGAATCCTAAGACTTGGCCTTCACAAAAGCACAAATCCTACACATCATCTTAATTGAGCTAGAGTACAAATTTTTTATGTCTTGAACCTTGATCACTAGGTGGAAGGTTGGGGGCTCCCTTCGGCACCAAGGGGTCCCCCTCACACCTTAGCAAGTGATCCAAAAAAAAACTTGACCCTTGCACAAGCATAGCTAGAGCAACCTTTAAATAAAAAGTTAATTTCTTATTTTTTAAAATTTTTAAAATGGAATAGGATTCATAGATTATTATGATTGAATTAGAATACAATTTGTTTTCCTCAATCATTGGTTGCGAGGCTAGAGATTCCTATTGGCGCCAAAAAGTCCCCCTCACAAGCTAGCAAGTGATCAAGAAATATAACCCAATCCTTGCATAAGCTTACCTGGCTCAAGACCATTTTTAAACAAGGTATCTTTTCTCCCATTTTTTTGGATTGATTTCTTTTATTTTGAATGCCTTTCAATTTGAAATGGCTTTTTTATCAAGCGATTATTTCTGCAAAAAGATTGCAAGATCTAACCAAGAATAGGGTGATTCATCTTTTAAGATCAAGAGGTAACTTGACTGCCTATTGACAAGAACCAAAACTGCAGCACTATGTGAAGCCTATTGACATTTTTAATCAAAATGGGTAGGGGGTAATTTATTTTTTGGGGCCTAGAGGTGGCGTTTTAGCCCACTAAAGGGATCAAACTTTGTAGCACCATGCAATATCCAAAGAAATGTCACTCTTAGGATTTTAGAAATTTTGTTATAGGCCTCATCACATTATTTCTCTTGCAAGGATTGAATGCTGAAGAAATGGCAGACATGCCATCATGCAACCTAGGCAAAATAGATCCTACAAATGGTTGTAGCAATTGGGTGTTTGACGTAATGATTTGTTTGCCGCTACTTGTGATGACTACATTTGAGCCTTCATATAGATGACAAATTAATGAACATTCTTCAATGGCAAAACATCAGGGTCAGATCCATCTAAGGAAGAGCTGAAGTTAAGAGGCGCTAGATGCAATGGTAATTTGAAAAAGATTGTGAAGGCCTTGAATGTCCTTTTGGGAGCATCTAATGTTGCAATACATATTCCATATTTACAGGATGAAGAGGTATTTGGCAATAATAAGCTCAAACTTGACTTCCCTATCTGTTTAGATGGTGACTTCCATTGACGGGATAAAATAATTTTTTCTTAGCCAAAAATATTGACTCAATCCACACGCACACCTACAAAGTTTTGTGAGGAAGCAGAGAAGGTGGCTAACTTTGAACAAGTACTACATGTCACTACCACATTGGGGAGCAATGGTGACACTTTACAATAGCGTATTGCGAGATTGTCCCACATGTTGAATTGCAAATGTCACGCCCAACAACAAGGATCAAACATTACAAAAGGATGACTAAAAGACACTCTAGCTCCAATATACCATGGTAGAAAGAAATAATATAGTAGAAATAAGGATATTATAACAAATTTTTGGTTTTGCCCAAATAATATTCACCATTGTATTCAAGGCTCTAAATGCACTTGGATAATTGACTAGCCTGAAGTACTAGACATTTGGCCTATACAAATGGACATTAATGAAGGTCTCCAAATGAAGGTCTTCAATATATGTAGTAGTCTAAAAATCTATGAATGCCTATGATCTGAGTTTGAAATAATTTTGACTAAAGTTACACATATAGTTGCAAAGGTGTCAATTTTTCTTTGAACAAATACTGTAATTATTTGATGGAATGTTCTATACAACCTTCCTTCCATCCTTGCTCATTTTTCACACCTAAATCGTTTTTCATCTTCACAATATATATTTCCAATATCATAGGCAATATAAAAAATAACAATCCTAATACAAGTAGTATATATCCATGGTAATAGGTCTACGATAATACGTACACAATAATAGGTACACAATAATAGATATACAATAATATAGGTCCTAAAATGACAAGAAACAAAAAATATTGACAATTTTTTTGGTAACTACCCTTTTTCTTGATATTATTGAATTTTATAATAATTTTTTCTAAATTTGGAGCTCACTGCTCACATAATCCCCGCTCACTGCTTACAGGCTCACAAAATAGCACCGCTGAAAGGTCAAGTTGTTTTTTGAAGGATCATTTTTTGAACCAAAAAAGGTTATCATTTGAAATTAGACCTACCAATACCTATAGAAAAATAGAATATTTGTAAAGCAAAGTCTTTTGAATGTATACCATACAAATGTTAAAGAACAAATGTTCAAAATTTGAATGCTTACTAGTCATTGAGGGATTAATTTCTGAAACAAAAGTCATTTGACATCCCAAATAGTTGTGGACTCCATATTTGGCCTTGATCTAGGCCCAAGCCCCAGATCCAACAAAATAAAACAAGTCTTTTAAACTAGTTGAAAGGCCATCATGTTAGAACAAATCATATGTAGGCTAGTGTGGATCTATTTAAATGATGGAGACAATAGCAAAGAGAATGGTGGAAGAATCAAATCAGAAAAAGAAATGGAAAAGAACTTGTGAAGGCCAAAAGCTATAGTTCTTTTTCTCTTGAAAAGTGAAAAAATACATGAATATCAATAGACAAAAAATTGATACTATAATATAATTGTAATGACTAGCTTCAAAGATCACTAAGCACAATGTTAGTGCAGTTCACATAAGAATTGAACAAGAATACAAAATGGGAATATATATAGTAGTTGTCATCTAAGCCAAAGAGGATGAACTGAATAGATTGAATGTAAAAGGTGAATAGTGAACAATCAAGAATGATGTCATAAACTAGTGAGCTTCATTGTTTTATATTCTACAACCTCCCCCGCTCACTAGTTTAGTAGGTTCTAAGCAAGGGTGTTGGAGATAAAGGAACCACATTGGTGGTGCAAGATGTTGCGATTGATATTTGTGCTGGAGAGACTTTGGAGATTATCCATGAGCAAGCTGAAGATTAGATGTTGTACAATGATAAGTTGAGTTGATTGCATCTTTGAATATAGATTTTTGCTTATAAAGAATATGAAGTAAAGTCTAAAATCTTGGCGGGGTGTTTTGGTGCAATTTGAACCCAAGGAGCTCACTGTCGTTTTTTTAAAAACTATGTGAGCTAAAAGATAGGGTCCATTTAATTCAAAGCAAAGAAATTTTATATAATATGTAGGGCTACTATAGGGTCCATGAAATGCTATATACTCTATTATATATAAATTAGGGTATAGAAAATCATCATGTAGTAGGAAATTATATTAATAAATTAGCCTTATTATATGGAGGCTGTATAAATTTTTCATAACACAATGAATATAGATGTGGACAAATAATTTCATGTAGATGATAAAATGAATATAGTCAAGAAAATCTACAATGAAGGGTGGTTGATTGAAATTGTTCCATGATACTAACCCCTAAAAGCCCATTGTCCCTTCGAGAGACAAATGAATTTTCGGGTAGGTACCTACGGGCTGAAATTTTCTCCTGATTTTTTTAAACTTTTTTTGGAGGTAGGAAAGCTGGTTAGCTTTGTAGGAATATAATTTTTTCACAATTGGTGCCTGAGAACAAAAGTTATGACCAAGTAAGCTCAAAACATGGGATGGCAGGCAGCCCAGGCAGCAAAAAAAAATAGACAAAAATTTGAATTTTTTTTAATAATTTTTTTCTTGTAGATTATATTTTTGTCTAGCTGTAAAGCTTTGATTCATCTCATTTGGATTTGTTATGAGAAAGTTATGGACATTCTTGTTTTTGGGGTAGTTAGACCATCTTTTTGAAAAAATAACTTGTAGGATTCATTTCTGAATGCAATTTTTCAAATTTTTCAATTTTTTTTTCCATGGTTAAGTTTACTTGCTAGAAAAATCTGACCATTGGGATTAGTGCATTTTAATTCCATCTAAAATATATGAATATTGTAGGTTTTCCTTCTATCTCGTATCTACTTCTATTTAACAATTTTTTTAATAATGAAAATCAAGTTTTTTTGAATTTTTTGAATTTTTGCTAGATTCTCAATTCAATTCTCCACTATAAACATTTAAAGCTCAAAACTTTGTGTTGCAAAAATTTTAAGTTAAAAATGATCAAAGTCTAAAAATCCAGTCCCACAATATGCTGAAAATTTTATTTTTTTCACTTCAAATGTAGATATCTTGCAATCTATGTAGTCAAAAATTCTGATTTTTTTTCCACACGTTCTCATACTAGTTAGGTGTAAGATCCTACAGTTAGATGGGCAAAAAAAAGTTTTTTAATTTTTTTCACTCTTTGCTAAAAAACTGGCAGTTTTGGGTGTTTGGGCAGAAAAAAGGCCTTGGGCCTTTAAGGGCTAATAGTGTATATATCAAAATAATTAAGTGTAAATGTAAAGCACTAACCATAAGTTGTAGAAAATGTCACATTGCACAAATAAAGAAGTTTACCTAATTACCTTAGTGGGTTCAACAAACTAATAACTGTACAATATAAAGATAGAATTTATAGTTTGTTTAACTTCATTCTTTGAAGCTATAAATGTTAAACACATTCATATTGAATGGAATGTTTACGAGATAGTTTCAATGGGGATTTTGAAGTGTTTAATGGTAAACTTGTTATTAACCCCTAAAGGCCGGAGGGTGTTTTGGAAGAGAAAAAGTCCCAAACTGCCCTTTTTTGATGCATTGTCTAAAATTAAAAATTAATTAATTTCTTTGAATTTCAACCATAAAAAAATGCACTAAATAAGTAAGGCAACGTGTGGAAAAAATTTCAGCCATTTGACCACATGAATTGAAAGATTATAATGTTTTAAGTGAGAAAAAAAACATTTTTTTTTATTCTTGCAAAATATAGCCAGTAGACTTCAAGCCCTCTTATCTAGAGTAAAACATTTTCTCTACACAAAGATGAAGATTTTGTCCATTCATACATATATGGTGTTAGGTTAGGTATGATTTTTCATACTTGTGAAAGTTTTTAAAGCAAATATTGAGTCTAGCTTACTCTAAATCAACCTGCAAATCTACAATGGAAAGAGGTTAATTGCATTGGAAATACACATCATTTTTTGATGATTTCTTGTGCAATGAGGAAATTTTTATTTGAAATCCAAATAAGAAAAAATAAAAACAAAAATTTGGAATACCGTATGTGGGAAAGAATTAAAGAACTTTGACTTTATATATTGCAAGATAATAGGACTTGAAGTAGAAGAAATTGTTTATTCTTGAGGCCATCCCAATATAGCTAATAAAACTTGACACCTCTTAATTTATGAATTGAGAATTAAATTCTTTTTTGATAATTGTATTCTATATTTTATTAGTTACATATATTCCAAATTTCAAAAGTTGATGAGCATTTTTGCAAAAGGTGCCCAAAAGATGCCCAAATTGCTTAGGTTGCCAAAAAAATTCAAGGCAACCTAAATTTGGTTTTGGATATTCAACTAGGAAAAAAGTATATTCTCACTAAAGGAATATATGTTCACACCTTGTATCAAAATTTTGTGAACAACCGGCCTAAATTGATTTGTTAGATCCTATCCAAATTATCAATTGTTTATTCAATGGAAAATTAGTCTTCAAGGGTTAAAAAATACTATTTGGTCAATTGGACACTTAAATTTTATATGTAAGATAGCCTCACTTAAAAAATTGCATGAATGAATTTACAGTAACCATAGGGTATTGGAAATATGCCCACGTAGCTTTTTATATAAAAATACGATCATCTTAAATACAATAATTAAGGTAAACAGCCCCACATCAAATACCCTCTTAACTCAGGTGCGAGCTCAGGTGTATACCTTAAATTATAAGGAGTGATCTCCTCGGAAATTTGAATTGATGATCATGGAGACTTGGCTAATAGCATTTATTGTTCTTTCTTCACTTCTATATTTGTTGCAAGTGAACTACTTGGCGGCAATTGGAGACTGTAAGCCAAAGGTTGGTGCTCTTGTTGTTGAAGATGGCAAAAAGAAGTTGAGAGCCGGAAAGAGTCTTGAGGTGAGTAGTAGACAAGTGAGTTACAAGGCAACAGAGAATAGTGAAAGAAAAGTACAAAGAGATTTACATGAAGCAGATTCAAAGGAGTATTTTTCAGATCCTGGTGTCTAATGGAATAATCACAATAGTAAGAAGAATTCTACGGTTCCAAATTTAAGCACAAGATTTCAAGGAAGGCGTTGTGGATAGATGGGTGGTATACTCCCTAGTGGATGAAATTCAGATTTTCTAACATTCTATAGAGTTCTATGGTAGTAGTTTGACTCCAGTTTTCTCTCTGTTTTGTATGAAGTTAGGATATTTTATTGTTTTGGTCAGAAAATCTTTTTATATCCATGCTTAGTAGGGCAACCATTTTCTATTTCCCTCTAATTATATAACAAAGCTGTCCCAAGTCAATTTGGACATGCAAAAAACCAATATTGATATTGTTCTTCTTTCTAGGACTAATCACTGGACATAAATTTCCTTTAAGGAAAGTCCAAAAATTGCTTGAGGTAACCGCAAAAAACTACCAAACCATGATGTTTCAATATAAGGACAATTCTACAAATCCGCCATGCCAGCCTCAATATTATTGATAAACAAACAAATCAAAGGTAAATATGGATAACCTCATGAGAGGTGTATAGAAATTTCAAAAATCAAAATTCTATAGTAAATACAATCCATTGATATGTTAATAGAATCTAAAAAAATTAGGTATTTAAAAAAATGAATATGCAAATACCAAATGAAAAGTAGAAGAAGATTGCCACACTTGCTAATCATTATATATTGCAAATAGACAACAATTGATAGCTCAGAGATTGACAAAAAAGAAACTTCTATCAATCCCAAATTACTTGAGTCAAATGTGTTGGACAATTTTATTTGTGTCGGTTGAGCGGCACTAATAGCTAATGTGATAATTGTGACTTCTGCAGTAACATCCTATAAGGAATATAAAAAAATGTATCAAAATCTTTTATGGAATTTCTTGGTGGGACCCACCAAAGCTTGATTCTAATGATACTTGCCATTATCATTATCTATATTCCTGTCAACCGTCTCCATGTCATGTGTAAAAATGATGTTAATATCCCCATATCCTTTTTCAAAACTATTGCAAATGGCAAAATTGCCTCTGTTTGCTGTTGCAAAACCTAAAACGAACACGACAATTGCATTGCTTAAGCCCTGGCTCTACAATCGTAAAGATCAATATATACAACATATTAAAAGAGCATCCACCTTTACAAAGTCCTTAACATCAGTAGCATCATCACAATGTTGCTTCCAACATGATGCAAGATGAAAACACAACTCAAATATTTTTTTAGAGTGATATTTAAATACAAAAATAATACCAACACTTTAATCTTCTCTCAAAAAAACCTGAAGGACAATTATATTCAACTACAGAACCTAATTTTGAATACTGTTTATCTAAAGTATTGGATTGATGTCATAGCCGGCTTCAATGAAGATATCGACAGTAGAGGCAAAAGCAATGGCATCTTCAAAATGGTACCACCTAAAGAATGTCATAGCTATCATATTTAACGGACCATTTGTCCTAATTGTCTGCTTTGCCTACTTGTCCGGGATATCGAATGACTTTTATCTGCCTGATGTGACTACTTTGAGGTAGTCACATTACTAGTCTAGTCTGTCCAAACCGTCTAATATGTCCGCCCATCCAAGATGTCTGATGATCATAACTCCTTTGATGTGACAACAATGAAGAATGCTACCACTTTCTTGTCATCTATCCACATGGTACATCTACATGTCCCCGGAAAGATATAATTGGCTCCATTGCCAAAGTATCATGTTACACTCTAAATAATGGAATTCACCATTGATAGATCTAAAGGGAAGAACATGGAAACCAATTGTTGCAAGAAGTTCTTTGCACTTGCCATTGTAAGAAGAATCAAGAAATAGATTGGTAAGAATCCCTAGAATGTATAAGTCCGTCCAATAGAATACTATTCAATTATCCCCGTCAAAAGAAATAGAGGAGTAAATGATACCTTCCCCTAATTTAGCGAGGGCAATATCAAAACTGAGGATGGTGGATTGTATTCTTGCAATCAAATTGCTTTGGCTGTAGGTTGGATGATACACATTTTAATCTCCATTTGAGAAGTCATATGCAATAATAGTAATGTATTGTGAACCATCTATGGCCAACAACAAAATCTTGGAACTACTCCTCCTACCACTTGCAATTTCCATCAAGACATCTAGACATAAGGCTGGTGAATATATAACGTTGTATCAATGATAGTGCCTCCATCAAGGATAATAGCCTTCCTTATAGGCTTTGAATTGTTGTTCTTCCACACCTTCCAGAGCACTAGAATCCTACAAATCTTTGAAGGCAATTTAACCCCTAAAAGACTAGGGTTGCAAAAACTAGTATTGTAGAAGCCATCTGGTGGCCTTACGGTCCTTTAGAGGTTAACACCATCCGTGATAGAAAACACCTCCGCGTATCAATACACGCCATTCCATCTAAAGTAGCACAATTTGACGCCCTACGCAACCAAGAACTCAATAATATCCTTAATAAAAACTCAACAATCTTCCCTTTTGTATGGACCTAAGGCTCCAAATGGTCTTCAACACTAGTTAGTATGGGTTGGCTGCCTCCAGCTTGACCAAACAATGGTGGTTGACAAAGTTTATGCAAACATTATCAACCCGCCAAATGTAAGACACCAAGGCTTCTTAGGAATATCAGTCCATAAAACAACTAAAACGGAGGTGTATATGAAACACTAAAATACCCTAGAAAATATGAAGAGACTTCCATAAATTGTCTAGGGATTAGGTTAAAGTGTCCATTGACCAACCAAAATTTAAAGTCTGAGAGATAATATTTTGGCAACTCAATAATGTCATCACGGATAGGTGCATTATCTACTGCCTCCAAGATGAAATGAGGTATGGGAATGGACTACAATGACTCTAGAGTCTCTTTAGAAGGAGATAGAATGGTCTGTAAAGGAGATGGAACCAATGACCAGAAAATTCTTGGAGAATTGAGTTCTTCCATGATGATACTTGATGCAATTAAACAGCTTTTAAAACGAAAGCAATATAATATAAAATCATATCTTAGATATATTATAGTTAAATTTATACATACAATTATGTGTAATTTATACATTCAACTATATAAAATAAATGTAGAAGATATTAATTGAAAAGCTGGGCAAAACAAAATTGACTTACTCAATGAAAAAGGTGAAAATCAAAGTTGGGTTGCCCTTTGCAAACTTTGTGGCACCCCAATCTAATGATGCAAGGATGTTATAAGTGCCATTACTAATGCATATAAATATCACATTAGACAAATCATTCATCCTAATTGTCCAATTTGTCCGCCTATCCAGGATGTCAAGTGACCTTTACTTGCCCGATGTGACTACTTTGAGGTAGTCACGTTGTCTATCTGCTCTGTCCAAACTGTCCAAATTGTCCGCCCGTCCGGGACGTCTCGTGATCTCAACTTGTCCAATGTGATAACAATATATGTGCACAAGAAGCTAAACTTAAAGGATAAATTTCAAGGTTAAAATTGCATGACCCACATTTAGATACATACTTTGATACTCCATAGAGTTCCTTGACATTGTTTGCTCTTGTGAATTAAAAAGGTATTTTAATATATTTTCAAAAACTCTCTTACTACCAATACCAAATACTTGGCGGCTGAAGGTGGGAATTGCAAAGACCAAGGACTAGAATACAAAGTAGAAAAGCAGATACAGTGATCTTCTCTAAGATATTCATGGAATGCAAAGACTCCTCATTTTCTGCTCGACAAAAATAATAATCTATCATATTCTTCTTTTAGGTTGTGTATTGCTACAAAACACTACAATAAGCATGACTAACAATATCTCAAATTAAAGGTTAATGAAATTCTTCACCGTGTACATTTGTCCAAAACATTTTTCAATATCGTATAAGTGAAAATAGTTTTTTTCTATTTAAAAAAGTAAATTTTAAAATACATTTTGCCTTAAGAATAGACACTCTTGAACTTTTATAGCATCATTTCTATACATCATTCATATCTTAGATAAGAAAATGTTAATGTTGGTCATAGAAAGATTTTGTCTTCCTTGACAAATGAATTTGCCTTTCTTGGTGATGCTCAATTAAAGATTTATGTGTACCTTTCATGTGAAATATTATTATGTGAGCTTTTGTTGCATACAGGTTGAATGATTTTAGAATTGAAGAGTTGAAACCTGAAACCCAGTACTACTCACTTACATATGTCAAATATTGAAATGTGCTGTAGTTACAAGGTAGGGAGAAATGAAAATTTTCTCACCTTTCAATAAAATTCTTACAATTGAGTTGCATAGTTAAATTAAGATCCTTAAACCTTTGATACGGTCTCCACAATAAAAAGTTAATCTATTTAGTTCTTTGCAGTTGTCACAAAATCGTCCTCCATCAAACTTTTTATATCTATCCGTATCCAATTCTTCAAACCACAGCATATAATATCAGTGTAATGATTCAACTCAGCCTAACACTTCTCTAATTTTTTTGCAAGAATAAAGTTTTCAACTAAGTCTTACGTACCCAAATAAAACATACACATCCAAGCCAATGAACTTAAATTCATGTAAGAACTTTGAAGCTAGCTTAATTCCTCCATAACCCGTTCATCAACTTTTGCCAACAACTTTTGTAATGAAACAAATAAAATGTACAAGGAAAATATAACATTTTACCATGCGACAATTCAAGTTATAGCCACTATACCATGCTATTTAACCCTTTTGCATAAACTTTTGAAGACAATTCCAAATGCAATCATAAAACAAAGACTTAGAAGTCAAAACTTGAAACTAAAGATCCTTTTGATATCAAGCGATATTCGAATTTTGATACAATATATCCTTAAACTTTGCCTCACCATTAAGCAAAACACACTTGCAAAATAATTACATAATGTTAACACAAAAGATACCCTTGGCAACTACAAGCATTCACCACGTCCAAGAGGTAAACACTTGCAACTCCAAGTACTTTCTTCCACTTTGGTAAGCATCATTAAGTAAATCAAATTACCAAAAAATAATTTAAGAAAGAGAATTCAAAATGAGGTCACCTTTGTTCACAAGTAGAATATTATAGTAAGATTCTAATCTTAACATTTGCTTGCATTCTTGTACCAATACTCCATATTATCATTGTACAAAAGGCAAAAAATATCACTAATTAGTTGAAGGCTCCTTCATTAAGGAGGTGCTCTTGTCACCTATTCCCCTTTCATTTTTGAGAAGCCTCCATGAACAACAATGCACTTAGGCGTTCAACAAAAGAGAAGGAAAAGTGTTGCACTTAAGCCTAAACCACATAGGGGATTGAGGAGGCCATGGGCATCTACAAGGCCATAGACTACATGTTCAAAATTCACCCTAACCAACATACACCGATTTTCTTTGCATTGAAGGAATTTCACATGTGCTGCTAGTTTTCCTTGACTATAATTTGGAGTCAAAAAAAAAAGAAGTATGGGGATTAGATTGAGAAGAAAGATTGGAAAATTATAACACTCAACAAGGTCACTAGAATCAACAACAAGTACTCCCAGTCCTTTATCAGGCTTCTTTACTAACAACTATAAGTATACGCCACTGGAGAACCCTAAGGTGCCCTTGCATTTTAGGTACTTGAAACAAACGATGCAAGTAGAAATTTTCAAGGAGCTAGCATGGATGTGCTCACGAACAATGAAAGAAACACCCTCAAAAAAGCTTTGAGACAAAATTGTGATCATAGAGAAAGGAGAGGGTGGTTTACTGGTCTGAAAAAAGAACGTGCAGGGGATATGTGTAGATGGAGTACGAAGGAGTAACATACAAGGACAGAAATTCCAACCTCATAACGCAACAAGCAACTTCCAATCAAAATAAAGCAACCAATTTCATCAAACATGCACAAGGGAGGCGTAGAAACAACTGAGGCAAACGCACAAGATTGGCATTTTTACTGTGTAGCATATAGATGTACACCAACATGCCATGAACGAGCACCAAAGTACCATTGCACACCGAGGGCAACCAAAAGCAATCCAAAGCTTCAAACACCCTCACACAATGCAACCTCCTCGCTTAGCAACAATCTGAATAAGACCTTGGGATAATAATAGCCAATTGTCAATTGTAGAGTATCATATGTTTGGAGATGCTTTAACCCATATAAGGCACATTTAATTTGGCATACTTTGGTAGGATCACTAGCACCTAGAAAGCCTTCTAAAATCTCCACAATGGTATATTCATCAATGTTGTTATTTTAAAATGCAATAATGACGTCCATGTGGTGGAGTGGCCACTTGTACTTGGCAGCTACTGCTACAGTGATCCTGATAGTGGACCATTGGACTACAAGGCCGAAGATATTATTTAATCTATTCCTAGTTTTTGATGAAATCCGTGGGCCACAATCTTCTTTGGATTCATTCTTCAAAGTAAGTTGGTGACATGCTTGAAAAATTTCAAATCATTTGGAATTGTACAACATATAGGAAAAAAATAGGTTGTAAAAAGAAATAGAGAATGATTTAAATATTAAATTGCTAAAAATTTAATTATAAAATTTAAAAATGTCAATCCCAATGGTTGCAGTGTTGTAATAAATAATATACATCCTATGCTTTTATTTTTTTCAAAAAATATTAAAGTTGAGTTAAATAAAAGACTTCAAAGTTTATTTTAGAGTAGGGAATCTATAACTGCCTGCAAACTAGAACACCTCATAATTTTCATCTTATAAATCAAAATGGAATAATTCAAAGCTTTAAATGTATATATAAATGTAGAAAATAAATTTCAGATTTTTATTTTTTTTAAAAGTGATTTTTTTGAATTTTTTTGAGCTGCCCGAGGACCGTTGAAAATGACATATCATCCAATAACTTTTTAACCATGTAGTCAAAAGTTTTGAAAATTGTTGGGCCTTAAAGCTACTCCTCAAATAAACATTGTGTGAAATTTTCAAAGAAAAAAATTAAAATTTCCGTTTGTAGTAAGCTGCCCAAAATCGCTATGTTGCCAAAAAACATTGTTTGGTCCTTTAGAGGTTAAGAAAAACACTACTAGAATGGTATCAATGATTGAGCCCATTCACTATCTACTTAGAGCATCTCCACTCTTTCACTGGGAACTGCCTTGCCAAATGGGTTGTCTAGCTTAACTCTCCATCTCGGCTCCACCCACAAAGTAATTCCCCACTCTTTCTCTCCATATTTCTAATAGTTTTGCATTTTCATTGGTGGGAACTGCTATAGTTGTCAAACTTTTCAAAAAAGGAGTCAAAAGCATTATCAGACAAGTAGAATCCAAGCTCAGAGAATAGATGAGCAAGTCCATTAGGATAGAGGGTTGGTTGATTATTTTGGCGAGCCGGGTTTTTAAGGGCAAGCTCTTGACTGATTAAGAGCACCCCCACCAGTTGTTCTATATCTCTATCTATTTACTGCAATTGATGTCTCAAGCTTGACTGTACAGAAATGAGACCTTGCCAGTTCTCTATATGAGCCTCTGGATATAGAATTGGGTCAAAGTTTTATAGATCTTTGTATATTTTAGAGATACAGATTTTGTAGAAAGATTGGTGTAGTGAAATTTCTATATTTTTATCTGCATCTGAGGTCCTCTCCCTAAACCTTTAGGTATAAGGACTCACTGGTGGGGATGCTCAAGGGCTCCTCTAGTAAAAGAGTGGAGATTCTCTTATTACCAGTACACTAAAAATGATATTTAGTGTTGGCAACACTAATTACGAACCTTGACACTAAATATCATAAGTAAGTAACACTAAATCTAATTTCTAACACTAAATATGCTCTATGGTAAATCTGAAATCTGAAAAGGTTTACATTTAGTGTTAGAACACGTTAAAAAAATGAACTTGCAAAGGAAGCGGAGGCGGAGGCGGAGGTGGCGCATTGAAGTCCAACACAACACTAAATCCGCTACAATTCAGATTTAGTGTTGTGGCTGGTAGGGGGGTAAAACACTAAATGTCATACTACACTATATATCATTTTTAGTGTAGCCTTTCCTTTTTTACAATTTTTTTTGAATTTTGAATTTTAGAAATTTGGAAATTTAATTGAAATTCAGGGAACAGGCCTCGTGTTTCCGGACAGTATCCTTGTGTTCCCAGACACTTGCAATCACCTTCATCTTTCTTCATCACCCTGTCCCCTGCCGCTGTTATCACGCCTCTTCGAGGTTTCAAAGAAGCTTGTTTTCTCGCAATTTGTCTCGTCGCACTCATCTTCCTTTTGGATTTTGATTCCTCAAGCACGCACCATGGCTTCCGCGATTGCCAGCCGAGTGTCTGCAGTGGCCGTGTGCGCCCGTCGCGAATTTTCCCCGAGCGTTGCTTCCAAGGCCAGCGCCATTCCCTCCTCGCTCGCCGTCGTCCGCAGCGCGCACTTGGGAAACGTCCAGAGTCTCTCGAGCACCACCTCCTGGTTCGGATCCCGCGCGGGTTTCCAGCGTTTCGCTTCTACGGGACGCGTGGTGGCCACAATTTCCGTGGGGGATAAGCTTCCGGAAGCGCAGCTCGCATATTTCGACAAGGAGGGCAATGCACAGGCCGTGAAAGTCTCCGAGCTCACCAAAGGCAAGAGAGTGGTGTTGTTCGCCGTGCCTGGCGCTTTCACTCCCACTTGCTCCAACAAGCATTTGCCAGGGTTCGTGGCTAAAGCCGAGGAGCTTCGGAAGGCGGGCGTGGACACGTTGGCTTGCGTGTCGGTGAACGACGCCTTTGTCATGCAGGCGTGGGGGAAGAGCGCGGGCGTGGATGATAATGTGCTGATGTTGTCCGACGGAATGGGGAAGTTCACGCAGGCGTTGGGCACGTTGGTGGATTTGTCGGATAAGGTGGAAGGGTTGGGCGTTCGGTCACGAAGATACTCCATGCTCGTGGAGGACGGCGTCGTGAAGGGGTTGAACCTCGAGCAAGGGGGAGCGTTTACTAATAGCAGCGCCGAAGAGATTTTGAGCAGCTTGCAGAAGGCGTCTGCCTAGAGAAACTTTAAGGATTTGTGCACAAGCTTGGTGAGTAACGGTATTGCGAAGCCAAACCCTAAGGTTTGTTGTTCGTGTCGCATTGGTCTCTGAACCGTTATAGAATTTCCTGGGGTTTTGCAGCACTTAAAGATGTAACAATTGGCTATACTCATTAACAGAGCATTACTAATCTGCCCTGTGAGCTTCTTGACATTAAGCCGAAGGTAATCCTGGGTGAATTGCACGGACATTTGTTGGTTAACGAAAGTGCATGCAATGCTTTAAACTGTCATGCTGTACTAAGTTTTGATGTTCCTACTCTGAAAGTTTCATAATATTCTGCCTAGATGCTTGAACTCCAAACACCCCGGATTGCATTGCTTAATAACGGTATGAATCCGGCGATTTTTCTATTGCCGTAATGAGATTCACAAGTGGTTCTCCCTTAAAAATCTAGGGCAGGGTCTGTTTGAGGTTTGTACATTTGGACATATCTTTTTTTATTTTAACGGAATTAGTGGGCATTCTATTCTACTAAGGTTGGCTATGGCTGGCTATGGCTGGCGTTTCTTGGTCGGATTATCGTAGATCTTCGGATGTGGGCTTTTGTCGGCAATGAATTTGATCTCTGTTAATTGTTTTTTTGTGGTCAATGGAGGTTTAAGAGGTGAATGGCAAGAGTCAAAGTTATCTTAATGTCATAATCATATCAATTTGTGAACTTGATCAAATGTGAGGAATTGCCTTACGAAATTATCAGAGCAGATGTGGGAGCCTTCGACTCTGACATCATCCAACCCTTAAAGATCCTAGGATTTATGACTAGTTTGATTGATATTATTGTTAGAAAAGTCATGTAGATAGGGCCAAATATCATTTCACCAAATCAGTGATGAATTTTGCATGTGCCAATCAATAAAGTAATGAAATCGGATAAAAAGAAGTCTCCATATGACCTACTTAAGGCCTATTTTGGGCATCCTGGTTCTTTAGGAGTTGACGATGTCTTAGGACTTTGAAGGCCACAATGAATGCAAATTGGATGTGAAGGTTTTGAAATTGCATTGTGACACTTTTTGTATGCTGTGCAGCGATGACAGTGTCGAGGCAGTTTGCGGCGGGGCTCGAGGGTTGGGCAGGTTCTTTGTGTTGAGACTCCATCGCTAGAAACTTTTGTTCGCTTGTTGTATCTCGCTGAATAGTCGCTGGCACGTGAGCGTGAGTTCCTTTACGGATTTTTGCAGGAAAATAAGAGGCACTTTCTTTCCTATTTCTATGTATACCAGAAACAGCTGTTCTTCATAATCCATCCGGAAAATGTTTTACAAATATCAGTTACAAGAGTAGTTTCATGGACCTCTTCGTGAGCGTTGTGGGTTTGAATTTGAGCATGAGTGGATGCAATGTTTTGGTTTACTAGAACATGAGCAAAATTGAGGTTGCCTTCTGCCTTCCGCGGGTGCGTACTTGGTATGTGCGTGTGAGTGTGCAGGAGTTGTGATTGACCCTGGAATTCCAAGGCGTACTCAACCACCCAAAACAGGGACACCTTTTGCACTGCATTCTATTCCCCAGTGAGATCCATTCTAAAATTGTATTTTCCGATCAGTGCCAATCACGCCACCATTTCCAAAGGTACTGAATCTTACAGCAGCAAATCAATCTTCTGAGCTCCTGGGTGATGACCCCAACAATATCCTCTTCATGTAAATTTATTACGGAGCCCCAATGCTCTCCATTCAGATAGGGCAGGAAGATTATAATCGATGGAGCCCCACGCAAATTGCCAATTGGCACAAGAGGGGAGCCCATGCAAATAGTACATGGCAGTTAGTGAGTGACAGCTACTGATAATCAGCATGCACGCGATATGCCCAGTAAGAGGACACTGACTAGCCCACACTTATAACCGTAGAACGCGGTTAAAGGGTCTTTTAAAAGCGAATCTTGCAAAAGGATGCCCTCTACAGGTCTCGAACCTGTGACCTTCGCGTTATTAGCACGACGCTCTAACCAGCTGAGCTAAGAAGGCACATGACCGTGAGCCCACTCGTATCCGTGCGCGATTGTTGATGATTTGCTTGAAATTTATCATTATAACTTGTTGAAAACTGCCCATATGACCTTGGGTTTTAGGGTTTAGGAGGATTGCCCCTGAGCCTTGGCTGCGAGAGCGTGATTGGAACCACAGGTTTCAGGATTTGAATGCATTTGCAGAATTCGGTGTGGATTGTGTGTGTTTGCAATGGCGGGTGCTGCACCCACATGGACGCGGAGACTGGCCATTCAGCTGGTGCGCGGGCTGCCTGGCACACGCATTGTGCATCGCGGGACTGTGCGAGCGTTGGGGCTTCGGAGACGCCACCAGACGGTATTTCGGGAGAACACGCCCTCCATTTGCGGCATGATCAATCAGGTACGTCGTTTTTGACTGGATTCTCTATGAAGCGCATTTAGTTCAGGCAAGCAAGGTTACTGAATCTGTTCCTTTTCGGATTTGGTACACACCGAGAAGCAATTTCATTTTCCTAGGGTTTGGATACTGCGCTGCGAATTTCCGCACTCTGATTCAATTCCAGAATTTCTCGTGTTTGCAACGAGCATTCAGGGTGATCACACCTAAAATCGACACTACTAGACCTTCCAATTTTGTTTTTTATTCATATTCGTACTTGCAAGAGGATTCTAGTGCACTAAAGTCTGATCTGGTATGCTTTAGTTATAAGCGTTCAAAGTTTTATTGGTAGATGACCCAAACCAGAGTAATGTCCAGGTGCCGCATCAGGTATTGTCGCAACTAGATCCTCTTCCTTATAAGTGAACGGAACTTGTATGTGATTCTGCAGGTGAAGAGGCTACTGTCAGTGGAGACGGAGGAGATGTACAATGCGCGACTAGAAGCTGAAGCGAAGAGGAAAGCAGTCAGACCTCCACTTGTTGTTCGGCACTCTCCCCCGTCGAAGTAAAGCTAGTGTTGACGAATGCTTAGACCGGATGTCTGTTATCGTGTCGAGCACCTGACGGATCCTGAACCTGTTCTTTGAGATTCTATTAAGATATGAACTATGAACCAGCATATCTTGTGCCAAAGTGGAGAAGGTCCCGCATTCTGGCTACCCGGTTTGCGGTAGCATTTTGCTGGTGAGTCTTAGGGTTACGAATTTGGGAAGAGCAAATTGGTCATACTGCCAAGCCCAGGATGGTCATACTGTAAAACCCTGACTTTTAAAGAGATTCTTAACGAGGGCAATTCATCCAATGGACATGGAAAGCACATGATAATTCTGCCAATTTCATGACACTTTGACTGTGATACACACCGGCTCCTTCTCATGGCTGACGCCTTGTACCTAAGATAGTGATGGTATTGTACTGTCGTGTTTGAAATTTTCAGGACAATTCCATGTTAAAACAATTCGATGGACACACGATGATTTCTTCTCCAAAGTGTTTGCTCCCAAATTGGACAGAGCATAAGTTAATTCTTCTCTGTCCAACGTTAGAGTTTTGGAAAGCTAGCCTGACATCGCCTCGTCTGCAGGTCAGCTCCGTGTGCTCACGACTTAAATGCCAGTCACTCTTACGTATTGATGCTCTTGCAAATTGCAACATTGGTAGTATAACTTACGAAAAGATGTACCTATTGATGAACCTACTGATGAAGTTACCAGTTATCATGAAGTGGACTTGCAATCATTATCACAAGATCAGCTTCACAAACCCTAATCAAACTTGGCTTCAGGAGTAACAAAAACTGCATATGTATAAAGACTCATTATTGGTGATCACTGTCAACCACCTCTGCCAATCCACATGACATTCTTGAAAGGAGCTTCAAACACCTTGGCCCAACTACTAATTCCCTGACAAATCAAAGAAGCTTTGATTTTCTGAGATTTTTCTTCTTTGGAACAGGTCCTCTCACATCTTTAGTCCAGAAATTAAAGATCTGTGGTCGAAATATGCAAAAACTGTGATTGGCGGTAACTACACAGGATTGGACAGTCAATCACAGTGCACCACAATGAAGAAGGTGGACAGTAATGAGCGAAATTATGCAAAAACGAGTTTATTATTTTCATCAAATGAGAAACTTGACAATTGCTTTAGTCTGAGCGTGAAGACAAGACAAGAGAGGAGCATTCTGCTATGCCTCTTTCTAATTGTATGACGAAAAGTTCCAAAATAGAAATTCCAACTGCAGCTACAGCAGTCATATCAAATGAAAGAAGCCAGCAAAATATATTCAGCTCCAAATCGCCATAGCCACAGCCATAAAGAACAGAAGTGGAAGCTGAAATTAAACAGATTCACAAATTGCATCGTCCCTTATCATCCGCCTCCTCCAGAAGTAGCTGCCCTGTGCGGGGAAGAGAGCCGAAACGGTACATCGTCGGAACTAGCATCCGCGTGCTTCACCCACGTCATAACTTGCGTGACAGCAGCTTCGTTGCCCAGAGGCTGCATCCAGCTGCGGGGGCTGCGATTGAAGAAAGCGTAATCTGGCACGGCAATGACCAGACCGCCCACCACGCCCACGAAGTAGATCCACAGCATGGTGCTGTAAGAGGACGTGAAATAGTACGATGCCATAGCCAGGAAATTGGACAACAGGAGGAGGACGTGGAGCAGCATCTCCTTGAGGGTGTGGTTGGGGCTTCCCATGACGATTGATTGTCACTGCTCAAACAAGATCTTAGAGCTCTTGCATCTTTGCATTCAGCTAGTGTTCTACACTTAGCTACTGCCCCGGCCACAATAGCAGAATCGTGTGGTGATCAAACTAAGCATATAACACTCCGATCCCGATAACGCTTCAAGGAGGCTCTTTTCCTGATCTGCAAACAATGAAACTGCTCAGTTCTCCTCTCCTCTACAAAACTGTACGTGTTGACAGAGAGTCAGGTGTTCTACTGGAAGTTGTAAACTGGGAGTCGCCTCTAATCTGTTGAGGAGGAGGCTGTGTTAACAAAGCGTGATACTGCTATACTTTCTACTCCTTGCAATCTGTGTTGAGTACAGGGCTCTAAGTTACTACCGTTTAGACTTTGGAGGTGCAACTACGTTCAACTTGTTGAGTAGCTAACGGAAGCATTGAAAGCTTGCTCACTTAATTAAGTACTTGAGGTTCTAAATTGCATGATTAATTGACGCATTACATGAAGGTAATAAGCTGCAATTAAGCGAATGTCCGCATGAGAGACTCTCAAGTCTCAAGTCTCACCCATTCGTTTGTTTTTTCTAGTCGTGTGGTCGCTATCGCCATGAATCCCATTACGCCTTGCCCAACTATGAAACTCGGTACAGTATTGTTAATGTGATAATGGCTTGTACGTTTAGTACATGAATAACGGTTAAGTATTATCGTTTTTGTCTGCGAGTCAGTAAGTTAGTTCGAGCCCAGAGGATGATTTACCAACTGAAAAATAATGTCTCATTTTGGAAGAGAAGCAGTTGGAAACAACAATCATCTAAACTTGAGCTCACACTGCAATGAAATTCCGTTTCATTTGTGTTCCAAAAAAAAAAAAAAATTTGAGCTCACTGTAAGTTGATGTCAATGGATTTTGGGATTGACCACCACAGGATCAGGATGCAGCAGTAAGTCAAGTCCTCTATGTGCATGACCCTTTTGTGACCCCTTGTTGAGCTTCTTGAAGCAAGTTCAGAACAAAACAAAAAGTGAAAGATTTGATAAGTAGCAACAACATTTTCAAACTTTTAGAATGGGATCTAAAATTAGATGTGTTGTGGATCACAAGGGAAAGAAAAATTAACAATATGATCACCTATGGATCAAAAGATTATAAAGTCCAATCACGAAAGGATTAAAAAATTTAGGATTTGTTTAACACCTAAATGCCTAAGGCCTTTTTCGACTTCTTGAAATTTGCTCTAAATTGAACAAAAATCCAACATTTTCATAAGTTTTTTTTTTTTTTTTTATGTAACCATACAAATTCAAACTAGAAATGTTAGATTGGTCACATAGGAAAGAAAACACGACAATATTACCTTTGAATTGAAAGATTATAATGTTTGATTATGAAGGTGTTAAAACTGTGAAAGTGACTTGAATTCTTTTAATCCTCTTTTCACATGTCAAAACTAAAAAATTGGTCACCAAAAAAATATGAGGTTAAAGGGTATAACATCCATAACTTCAATCCATTTATAGCTTCTCAAAATCGACTCTACAAAAAAATTTGAATAAATTTCTAATTTTTTTCCCTCCAAGTTCTGGTGTATTTTAGTATTTGAGGCTCAGTTCCAAGAGCCTTCAATACTAGAAAATCAAGATTTGCAATGGACGTTACTTACACAATCTTTAATAGAAAAATCATAATCATTCATTTTCAAAATTAGATTTTTGATACTAAAATTAGAATTCCAAAAGATTCCAAAAATATAAACTACTAGAAATAGTAACTTGATAATGTTTAAATAAACTTCAAAGTTTTTTCAACACTAGAATTTGGTGCCTTAAGTATTTAGGAGTTAAAGTCCTTCAATCCTTTGCTTACATGTCCTATCTAACATTATGTGCTTGCAAAAAGTATGAGGTTAAATGGAATGATACATATAACTATACTCATTTTATCACATGTCAAATGTACTCTAGATATTTTGTGAATGAATTTGCAATATGGTTTTTTCCCAAGTTCCAATAGTATTTGTGTCTGACTCACTCTTGGATTTAGGGTTTAGCATCCAAGAGCTCATAATAGACTAGAAAACCAACTTTTGTAATGGGCCCCCTTCAATTGCATGAAAACTTAAAGAGGAAAATCACAAACATTTAAAAATATATATTTTTTGATGCTTAACCCCTAAAGGACCGGTTGTCCCCTCGGGGGACAATTTGGGTCCGGGCAGGTTCCTACGATCTCAATTTTTAGTAGGATTTTTTGGGATTTTTTGAGGTTGTGTATTTTTGCGAGATCTTTGCGAATATATAATTTTTATTTTAATTGATGCCCGGGAGCAAAAGTTACAGCACAATAAGTAAAAATGGAAATTTGCGGGCAGCCCAAAAAAAATCACAAAAAGTCAAAATAATTTTTTTTCAAATTTTTGACTCAAAGATTATATTTTTGTCTACATGTGAAGCTTTGTTTCATTCAATTTGGACTAATAATGGGAAAGTTATGGACACTCTTAGTTTTTCGGGCAATCTAAGCATCTTCTTGAAAAAATAAGTTGTAGAATTCATTTTTGAATGCAATTTTTAGAATTTTTCAAAAAAAATTGTTAGGCAGGGTTAGATTTTCTTGCTAGAACAATCTCACCATTGGGATTATTGTGATTCAATTCCATCTAAAAGCTATTAACAATTTAGTTTTTTCTTCAATCTTGAACCCACTTCTACTTAACAATTTTTTAATGAGTGAAAATTAAGTGCTTTTTTTCCTAAATTTTTTTGGTAGATTCTCAACTCAGCTACTTAACATAAATAAGTAGAAAATCGAAATCAGTAGTGCAAAAAATTTGAACTAAAAAGATTCAAAGCCAAAAAATCTAGTGAAGCAAGGTGGAAAAAAAGTTGTTTTCTTCACTTTAAATGCATATATCTTGCAATCTACGTGGTCAAAGTTTCTGAAATTTCTTCCACATATTCATATACTAGTCAAGTATAAGATCTTACGGTTGGATATGCAAAAAAAAACAATTTTTTAAACTCTTTTCTCTTTGCAATAGAAATGACAGTTTTGAATGGGTTTTGGTAGGAAAATCAACTCGGTCCTTTAGGGGTTAAAGCAAGCATACTTCACTCACTTGAGTGATTGTGTATTTATGTACCTCCAAAAAATACTATAAGTAGTAATTTTGTAAGATTTTATTTCACTTCAAGATTTTCTCACATTAGGAAAAAATTGAACCCCAAAAGAGGCCGCTTCCTAATGCAAAAATTTGGGTGGGAAGAGCCTTTTCAACTCACTAATTAGGCCAAGAATAATATGATGAATTCAAAAATTTGTCATCATTACCCAATCCATCTCCACGATCTCATAAAATAGTAAGTGGGAAAAGCCTTCTTAATTCACTAATTGTCCAAGAATTGCATAATGAACTCAAAAATTCGTCATCATTACCCAATCCATTCCTAAGATATCATAAATCTCATGATGGCTTCTTCATGGAGGATGGAGCACATGCCAAGTGGTAATTGTAATGAAGATGTGGTCGCTCTCATACTCACGCAATTAATATAAAAATTGGTAAGAAAACTCACGGCCACTTTTGGGGTTCAATTTTTTCCTAATGACACCAAGATGTAATTAATGCCATTTAGGAATTAATGTATCATGTACTCCTATCTTTTGAGTGGATAGGGATAGTGAGGCACAACTTTTTAGGCAATTAATTTATTTCAATTGATTTTTTATTTTATTATCCCACGACCCTCCTTCCCTTCGATGAACCCCCCTTCCTTGGGCTTGATTACATCAGCCCACTTGACCTATTTTTGTATTTTCTAATAAGTATCTAGTGGCAATCCATATGGATTAATGGCATTTTTGTATATATTTCTTATCCGTATTTGTCTTTAGTATTTGCCTTATGTATCCATATCTGTAGATTGCGTTGGAACCCAACTAGGAATTTACCCAACTTATAGTTTATGTTCGATCCAGGGAGGTCTGTCTAATAGGTTCGTTTCTAATTAGTCAATTAGTAGCCTAATAGGACACTACAAACACCCAACAAAGAAGAAAATAGACTCAACTATCCGTATTTATATATATATAGTTTTCCCTCAACTTAAATTTTAATATTTAAATTTTTAATTATTTATTTATTTATTTATTTATTTATTTTTTAACATTCAAAAAGGTTAAGTCAATCTTGCAAATGCCAAGTCGGTCTTCATCTTCTCTCCCACCAACTCCTTTCCGCACTGGCACAGGACCACCACCTAATCGGGCTGTCCTTCTTCCAACTCGGCTCTTCCAGCTGCTCACTGCGCCTGGCTCCTCAGCCTCCGAATTGGATTTTAAACTCCACCTACTAATTTTGCTTGCTCCCTTGTCATGTCACACTTCATTTTTATATAATTTCAATTTCTACAAAATTGGCATTTCTTATTCCAAGTTGGAACTACTCACTTTTCAAATAGAATTTTCCATTGCCAACTTGGATTCTCAGTCACTCCTCCTCATTAAAAGGCTTCATTCAAACACATGACACATGATAATGCATAACCAAATCGGAAAGCCAGACAGACAATGTTTAAGTTTCACATCTCTAATTTGGAATTTAACTTTACTTTCACAGCACCCACTCTGACTCAACCAAATTGGAACTTCACCAACTGGAATCAATAAAATCACATTCAATCACTTCCCACCTAACATATCCACCACAACACCACAATTTGACATAATATTTCCGATTTGTATTTAACCAACTTGGTGACAAATCACCGTTGATACAACATAAAAGCTCCACAGCTTAATAAAATCTCACAATGCTCAAGTCTCTACTACAAACTCTAGCTCTCAGCCCTATCTTCTAATTTCCAATTTGGGCTTAACTCCATAACTTCACACCACTAACTTAAGATTTCAATTTAACTTCCAATTGCTTCAACATCCACTCGCACTGGTGCTCACTTCCACCAAATAGGAATTCACTGCTACTTCCAGCACAATCCTATTCCACCAAATAGACAAACTCTCCATCTTCCTACCAAACTTAAACACACAGCTCCACATTCTCTACACACGACAGATTTCCGATTAGCATTCACTCACACGCACACCAATATCACCAAACATCTCCGACTTGGACTCAGACTCAAACATGACTTAACATAAACCACACACACACCAACTTGGACGCACAGACACAAAATCACACACAAAAGAACTAGAAACACAGAATTACACAGCACGATTTGGCCGGGACACACACTGGACTCGCTCTCGACAGTGGGTGGAAATGACCACAAAACCAACAACCAAATAGGAATTCCAAAACCAGCAGTTACCAACTTGGAGATAACCAACCTAACCGCACAACCCAGACTCGGAACTGCCACCAATAACCAATAGGAACAGAAAGAAAACATCCAAATTGGCATCCACATTCATCACACAACTCACTGGTAAAACCAATTCGGAATGAGACCCCCTCGAACGCAACCATAAACCAACTTGGACAAAAGCCCCAACCAACTGGCCATTATTAAACCAACTAGGACGCACTCAATTAATCAATCGTCACCGGAAAAAGACTCCAATTTGGCTATTTACAAGACAAAACTTCCAAATTGGCACACAAATACACATACAGCCAGTCAAAAACTTCAAAAACACATCCTAAAAGACTAAGAAAAATAGAAGAAACACCTATCTACAATATCCATATTGTATTTCAGAGTATCCATATCCATATTGTTACAAAAATCCTACCACCAACAACCAAATAGTGTCAGCCAGATTGCCTGATCATCTAAATCAACGATAGTCGTTTAACTAATACAAACCACATCGAAAATAGGGGAGGGGATTTCTTCTTGAATCAAAATAATTGATGGCTCCAATTATTCAAGAAGGAGGGGGCTGTTTGACAAGGGTGGAATCATCTTTGCAGGAGATAGTAAAGAGATTGACCCTTGATCAATACTCTGTGTTTATCGTACTAATATATCAAAGGAGTAATTACTTTCAATCAGCTTAAAAGTCCTTAGAGCATCTCCACCGGGGCACGCCACAGTGCCCCTATCAGGGCTATGGCGTGCTCGAAAGCTTGGGTTTGACCCACCAGTTGTAGCCAGAAGAGATTTTCAATGCCGGACCCAGGAAAAATTAGTTGCCACACTACAGGCTGCCGTGCCTTGTGCATTTGACTTGCGCCACGGTACTGACACAAAAAGAATGGTTTGTTTTTGTTTTTGATGTTTTGGTCCTAGTTCAAGGGGGGCAATGCTGTAGCAATCACTGTGGATAGTTGGGGTCAGGCAATGAAGAATCCTAGCTATAGGATGGGAGCGTAAGTGATGCCAAGTGTAAGTCTCCCCCTTGGAAAGAATATAATGTTGGGCTACAATAAGTGAAAGCCCATGCACAACTTGTTGGTGCACTGGAATCTAGGTTTTTGCTGTGTGTTGATGGGGGATCGTTAAAGAGTTGGGCCCTTCCTTGCAATTGGCACACTCCAAAAATGAATTGGCGCGTCCCTTTTGCTGAGTTTTGGTAGAGATGCTCTTAAGGCAAACCAAACTTCAAAGTATGTGAAGATTTATAATAAAGTGCAATATAAATGAAACATTTTAGTAATTAATTTCAAACAATATTCATGAACTATGATTCATAAATCACATCCTATCCCATTTTGTTGGATCTAATTTTGCACTAGACAATATTTATTGATGAAATGTGAAACCAGAATTTGTAAATACCTCTAAATTCAATTGAAAATTGAATATAAGAAATTTTCACAAGATTTGATTTGCTATGAGCTTATATTGTAAATTCTTAACTGTGGTGATTTTAACCACTAAGTATTCAATCTAAAGATAGTTCAATTACTTTTGAAATTTATACTAGATTGAAACTCTACCAATATATCTATATCATTGAATCATAAAGATTTTTTTTTTTTCTTTCCATCCATATATGACTTACTCTAAAGCTTCCTTAATGCATATTAATTGGATGAAGTTCACTTTTTATAATATTAGTCATAAATAGGTAGTTGAACTATTAGTTGTTTAATAAATTACCATTCTCTACAATAATTACATACAACAAATAGATCCATGGAAGCATATCCTAAGCCAATTTAGTAATAAGAAATATGCTCAAATAGTTTATTAGACACTACTCTTTTTAGATGTTTGTTGGGACAATTTTAGATGTATACAAAATAGTGAAATTAGGTTGCCTCACCATAGATAAATTACCTCATGAACTAATGCTTATATACATGGAAGAGCATGCAACTCTCTAAAACTGGGCCTTGATTTTGTGCACTAATCTATGTCATATACATGGCTCTGGATTGAATGAATCACTGTACAATAGCAGTGAATATTTATATAGTGTGGATTGTCGAGAAACTAGTGTAGGGCAACTTCATTTCACTATTTTGTGTAGTTATCTTTAGCTTACAATTATTTTAGAAGGAGAACACCTTTTTCAACCTTTTTTTTATTTGTAGTCACGTACTTGGCCAAGGTAGATACTTGTATATATGAATTGCAAGCTCCTTGCAGAACCTTTTAGGGGAAAAATGACAATAAGAAAATCATGGGAAATTACTTATCATGGATGATAAAATTTGGAAAATTTCAATTCATACTTTAATAACAAAAAACGACCGTCTGTGTGGAGCTCACAAAAAACAAAATTAACCATTCTAAAATGGGAGGGGAGGGAGATTTTTACATCTACATTTACATCTATTTGTCCTTGCGCAATGGGAGAAAAACAATCCTTAAATTCCTTCCTTAGAAAATTTGTTGCCCATATTTAGACAAATCTATCTAAAATAATAAGGTTTGATTTTGGAGACCATCCTGTGCGCAAGTGAATTAGGGTCTGTAAGAGCTGTGATTGACCATGGAAATTGACTTGCCTACACAACTCCAATGCATGGAGCATTAAGGAAAAAGCACCCAAAATCAACAATAAGATCTAAACACAATAGTCATTACAGGATTTAAATCTACATTAATCATAGATAGCTTCTTGTTTGTTGACCAAAATGATAAGCTATCTTTGGGCTACCTAGATTTACATTCTAAAATGATTACTATGCCTAAAAATTATCGCAATTGGGTACACTTGGGTTTTGTTTTGTTTTTTCCTTAAAACACATAGACACTTTCCATTGAATGAAGAAAAGCATTAGAAGCGATTTGAGGCCTCCAATAGCCCGCAAGTTATCCTGCGTCTGCAGACTGCGAGAACGTAGGAAAGCTGCTGGCTGATGTGGTCGAGAGAGTGCCACGTCATTTTTGAAGAAAATTAAAAAAATAAAAAAATAAAAAAATTTGGCCTGAAATGATATTTGGGAAAGAACTTTTTTTTTTTTTTTGAATTTTTTTGAATTTTTTTTTTCTGACAGCCCGTACTGGTTGTTCACAGATCTGGCCAAATTGGGGAACGGGCCTGAAACGGCCCTCCAATGCCCTCCAATGCCCTCCAATCTCTTCTAATGGTACACAGAAACAAAGAACTAGGGCTCCAGCAGGGTATATTATTAAAATTTTCCAAAGCATAATAAACTATCAAACTGCAGACTAGCAACAAATCGCTCGCAGGCAGCCGAGAGTGGCCAGCAAAACGCATGCCCGTGCAGCAAAATAAAAGCCATAGCACCTGTTCAAGTTTTTGGGGTGGCCAGGACTGTTGTTAAGTTACAGCAAATCGCATTGCGATCGAGCCACACTGTCCAGATCACTGAGCCTCTACATTGTTGGTTTTGGATGCTTTCCCCTTATATGCAAACCCTTGATTTTGCTGCAGGAAAACAACAAGAATCCATAGAAAACGAGGATCCAGGCTTGGCGAATGCTAGGGGTTTAGGGTTTAGAGTTTCCGTTTCGCGTACAGATCAATTCCAACGGTTATGGCAATGGCGAATTCGCATCAGCCTCCTGCTACGGAGCAGAACTTGGACGAGTGCTCTCTTTACGGGTAAGTGCTTGCTTCCGCTTTCTGCCAGCATGCTGTTGATTTAAATTGGCACAATTTGTTGGACATGAGTTGCGACGTCAAGTTGGCGTTTGCCATATCTGTCAACGACAAACAGCAAGTGTGTGCGAGAGAAAACGATCTCGCCGACGAGATTGCAGGGGCCTGCTTGGTTTTCATGGTGTAATTGTGATGTACGATGGTTTGAAAACACTGAGTTTTCCTGAGCATTAGGGTTTTACATTCAAAGCAGAGATTTGGCGGAGTTGATGACCTTATTGTTTTTGGATGGTCGTTTGATAAGAGTAAATTCTTCTGAGCGTAGGGTTTTACATTCGAAGCAGAGATTTGGTGGAGTTGATGACCTAATTTTCTGTTAAGAATCCGCTGAAGGTCTTTCTTGAGCGCTAGGGTTTTCGGGTTCGTTTTCGGGTTCGTTTTCGGGTTCGTTTCCGCAGAAGTCTGTTAATTTATCTCTCTATATGCATATTTTCGCTTGAAGAACGTGCTTCAAGAATGATGGAGGTTTTGAATTTTACCTTCCAGTGCTACATTCTACACGTCTGTCGCCGGTATCTGAGCTCAGTGATGATCGGGTTTGACCCAATATACGCTATTCTGAAAGCCTGATGGCTTTGTGGACAGTATGTGACTGAGAGCTTGGGACATCATTAAGATGAATTGTGACAGGAGTAGAATAAAGGATCCGATGTGCTGCTCCGACGTTGCATAGGGTATTAGAACTACCGAAGTCCTATAATTTGTACAGAGGACCCTAGCATATTGTTTAAAACCAAAGATCAATGAGATCAACTTCTAGGACTTCAAGAATGGTATTAAACCTATTTGCTCCTGGTGGCTGTTCTGGCCTTATTACAAACCCTATTTGCTCCATGCCATAGGTGAGCATTTGGAAGTTAGAATTGGGGTCTTCATCTGCGGGATCTTGAAAGCATGGGTCTCGTAGGAAGTAATACTATGATATACTGGGTTTCTCCTCCGGGTTCTCTATTGTACAAACCAGCCGAAAGAGTTTGAATTAAGGGAATGTTAGTTCTGGGAGGGTGAACATTCTCATTCCGCGTTGAAGTACACTATTTCAACTTCATCATCCTATGGGATTTCTACGAATTTGAAAATTGTTCTTATTGGCAGGTCATGGATATTTTCCGTCTTGGGAGCAGCTCTCGCCATCCCAGTAGGCATTAAGAAGAAATCTCTGGCACCTCTAGTGTTCTTTGGATCCACGGGTGCCATGCTGGACATCATCCAAAGCCTTGCAGATTGCGAAAGGGAACGAATTGAGAAAGAACGAGCAGCGGAGCTTCTTGCCAGGAAGGATCCTACCGACCTTTCTGATGAACTAGCATCGACAGTGCATTTCTCAGACAAGTAATGATTGTCGTTCCTCTCATTATTGCTGAGTAGTCTAGAAAGCAAAAAGGAATATTGAATGTCCACTCTTGATGGTATGGGTTTGTTGCTGATGTAAAATAGGAACGCCCAAATTTGCCACTTTTGTCACTGAGCATGAGCATATTCCTATTATTAGACTCGTCATATTTCTATATGTTTTTCTCAACAAATGACAGTGGGTTCCAAACTTCCAATGCATCAACGATTGTGTTATTTGGGTACTTCAAAAATTTATGAAGTTCTAAGATTTATTCATAGGTGACTTTGAACCAATCCTTGATTATTTCTGTGTTCAACACCCTCTTAGTATGTGCCCATTTTCTAGGATTTTGGGGTGGTGATTTGGGTCATTGGCACCTTTAGCATGCTCTCTGTGTTCATGAAGCCAAGTGCAGTGGCTTAGCACATTTGAACCCTGTTGGTTTATGAACTCCCTACCTTATTGTATCCCGCAACAGGCCTTTTTGGGTGTAAACATAAAGGCTCTGATTCCAAATGTTGGACACTTCAATAAGTAGTTAGAGCCGCTCTACACCTAGAGGCTGGGCCAATTCTCCTTCAAGCCAATTGTACAAAATTTCAGTCCCTTTTTGGTTGGAGGCCGGCCTCAACTAACCATTAGAATAAAATTATAATAGGGGCCAATTCTCCTACATGTAAAGGCCTTGAGGCCAAAAAGAAAGAGAGAGGGGTTGAAATTTTTAGGGCTACTTTATATGTAGAGGTTGGGCCTATTCCCCAAGAGTCCAACTGCAAAAAATCCAATTGTAATGATTTGTTGAAAAAACTAATATTCTATTAAAACATTTTTTTTAAATTGAAATCTGACATTGGCCCTGAGGCCAAGAATTCCATTTTTGGTACACCCAATTCCGTGAGCTCAGGTCATGTCAGATCAAGTCTTTTCTGAATAAAAAATTCATTGCACCCAATTGACCCAACCTCTAGACGTAAAGGGGCTGGGGCTGATTTTCGTGTTTTGGCCAATCACAAGTGAGGAATCTTGGCCTCTGACACAGCAAATTGGCCAGGGCCTCTAGATGTAAAGCGGTCCTTATTCTCACCTCATCAACAATGGAGGAGACCCACTCATGTTTCAAAGGAAGCTTGATAAACTACGCAATCATCTATACTGCTCGAACAAAATAAAGGGAAAAAATCCACGAAACTCATCAAGTCGATCTCCCCTTGCATAGCTAGATCTCGTAGAAGAGAAGGATTTGAAGGTAAGGAAGCCGACTCTCTGATTACATTGTGTGACCGAATGTGCCGTGTGTTCTAGCAACTATCCAGATGAACTCCTCGACAGTCCATTCAAGCCCGATAACGAGTACGAATTCCCTCAAACTCGATCAAGGCACTGGTGAAAATTAATCTAAAACAAAACCTAAACCTAGTAAATGCCTCCCATATCTCCTCCCATTCCACCCATCATTTCCTCTCATCGGCTTGTTTGCAGTCTAGTCGGCGATAAGTGCTTCAGTAACCAAAATTTCGTTAAAATGGCGCGGAAGGGGAAGGGTGATCAAAGAAGGAAATGAATGGAAAAATGGCATATGGGAAACCGCCATTTTAACTAAATTTCTCATCAGTTGTCACAGACAATGAAACACTACACACATGAACTTTTTAAAAAATCAAAAGAATCAGCATAAGTTACATGATCGCATGATGACAAGCTCAGACAACAATCCTCCGTATCGAAGAATCGAAATTACTTTCATCGGAGACACTTAAGGTCAGTTCCCACCTGGCCTTAGATAACACCTGCCATAGTTACTTAAGTACCCTCTGAAATGTTACAAATGTATTTTACGCAGGAATGGAATTGGAACAAGTTAAATTTTGAGGTGGATCAGCTAACAGTGTTGGGAGCGTTCACAGTGAGAGGGAGTTATGGAAGATGTCTGACACTTCAATGCGTAAGATATTGGGCATTCACACTTGATACCAAAGACTATTGTCTGCTGTAAATTAAAATGTTATTATTAAAATGAAAGAGTTTGGCTCATTGCATACAAAAAGGAGGCAGAATCTTGGGTCTAACTTTTTTCACATTTCACAGAAGGGGGAGTCTCACTCTTTGTTGGACGTAAATTTTTCTCACACTTCACAAATAGGGAGTCTCATCACTCCTTCCATCTTGGATGTGTAAACTGATATTTCACTCAAGAAAAAAATAAAGAAATTGAAATTTCACCCCTACTTTCCACAAGGAGATGGAAATGGATTTCTAAGGAGTTGGATTTCTGTCCACCCGAACTAAAACTCGTAGGCTCAGAATCCCATGAAATTTAATTTTGTAGAAAAATAATGGTGCATTGATGAAGTCCTGGCACCACTCTTACGTTAATGGTCCATGAATAGCTCAGTTTGATAAGAACGCCTGAAACTTCCTCAAATGTTCATTTTCAAAGATTTAATGAGCACTTGTTCACTTCTACCTAAGTACTGCTTCTACATAAAAAAAAGGCCTTAATAGTGCTCTTATGTGTGTACCACATCACCAGCCATGTAGGTTCGGTGGATAGCAAAAACCGTAGGTGGGAATGCTTTGCAAGTTACTACTCATTTTGAAACATAAGAACACCCCACTAAGCCCAAGTGGGAACAGACCTTTAGTCACCTACAAGTACTGTCCTAGTACCCCCAATGAAATGGATCAATGTTTTTCATCCTTCAGCGTCATTAACCAAAATTTAGTTAACTGAATGGCGGTATTCCACAAACTTGGCACTATTACGCTTAGACCGTGCAGTCTGAAATCTATACGGTCCTAGACTTCAGAGCTATAGAAGGAAATGAATGGTAAAATGCGCATTTTCACGAAATTTCCCATCAATTGTACACATATACTAATGCTCCACGCGCTAAGACTTACGGAGGGCTGACTGCACAGTCGTCCGGAACAAATTCCTTCCCCTTTCCGGAACTTCCATTCTAGCTCGTAGAAGTGGTTTTTCTGGAGCTCTGTGCAACGCTTATAATCTGCTATAAGTGCTGTTGCCCGGAAACAGGAGGGTGTGAGACTTGAAAGTGATTGCTTGAGCTTTTCTTGTGACTGTCAGTGTTGTTGCGTAAGTGATCGCTAGATTTCTGTGTGTGCGTGTGTGTGGTCGCCTGTGAAGATGTTCCATCGGAGTCCCGATTCGGAGGTCCAGGAGCTTCGGGTGTACGAGATCAACGAGAGGGATAGAGGAAGCCCCGTGTTCTTGCCGTTTGGAGGACGCAAAGACGCCACCTCTGGCGCCCATGCTAATGGCCTCGGAGACCTTGTGCCGCTCAGTAACAAGGTTGGTTGGAGGCTAGTCTTAAAGCTTTTTGTTATTGCTGCAACGGTAGATGATAGTCTTTCAAGCAGATGTAGAAGGAGCGTGCTTTCACTGGAAGTTCACCCAAACATACAAATACCGTAAGGACTGGATTTGTACACCTGTGTCGGTGATGACCTGCCTGGAGAAACCATAGTAGAGGGTCCAACCCTCTTCAGATCAAAATCTTCTCCCTCTGAAACGTATCAAAATTTTCTCACGGAAATTGTTCAGATTGGGGAGGTTTTAATTACTCGTCTAACTGTTGTATGCATAGTAGAGAATTCCATTTCTATTCAATGATGAGTGGCCTTAGAAGTTCGCCAATTCATGCTCAGTACGTCCAACAACTTACTAATTGGAGCCCAACCAGTAGATGAGAATCTCTTGTGAGCAGAGGTCGGTATGGAGAGAATTTGAGGCTCCTGACGGTTACACTATCCTCTAGAGATAGTTTCTAAGTAATCTGCACTGCATCACCATACTATTAGTCTTTATCGTAAATATGAAACCTATCTCAATGAGTTCTGAAGTTTGGGGTTATATACTTAGCAACTTGTGCTCACGGTTCCTTTGCTGATGTGTGTGTTTGCGTGTTCAGTTGTACGATGGATCGCTTACGACGCGGCTAGGCATCACGTCAGGCTTGTGCACTCTCATCTCACACAACGCCGAGAAGAATGGGGATCGGTACGAGGCTTTGGTTAGTTTCTACTTCGGCGACTATGGCCATATCTCCATGCAGGTACTCACCGACACATGAGTAGAGAGCCAGGCCTTCCGGTATTTGTATGGTACAGGATACTGGTTGGGGGTGTCTCTAGCTTCTCTTCGCTTTTTTTGGAAGGGTCAGGGTTGCACTGTCTGGCACTTGTTTTCCGAACTTGACGTTGTACTGGACGTTTGAGTTGAGTTTCTTCTTAGAAGACTGCCTTATTTGAGGAGTGTCTTATTAGATTAGTGTAGAAGAAATTAGACACCCCTGTTCAAATATTTTAAGAATATTTTGGTATATTCTAAGCCAACCCACTCTTCCAACGCGGTGTGTTGGAAGAGATGAGTTGGTAATACGGGTTAGAGCATCTCCAACTCGATTCCACAAAATTGGAAGAATTCCGTAAAATTCGTTACTTGGAATAAAAATTTGAAAATGATAAAACTCGTAAATCAATCACAAGAAAATCTAGCTTTGAACATTGGATGATTAAAACAACCCTCAGTACCTCCATGGTAAGGTAAAACTAATAGTGATCACTTCAGAAATTGCTGTTAACTTGACTAATCATGATCTTTGTAGAGTCAACAACGATTTCAGAAGATTTCGAAGTGGTCGCCATTTTTCTTTTGCCTTGCAATGGAACTGTTTCGAGGTGTTTCGAGGTGTTTTGGTTGTTCAACGTCCAAATCTGAATTTTCTCGTGCCTGCTTTATGTGGTTTCTTAGTGCATTTCAAATACCTGTTTCAAGATTCCTTTTATCCTTTTTCCCTTTCTAGCTGTTGGGAGTGCAGATGCTCCTCTTAATGATTAGGACATGTAGTATCCTTTAGGTTTTAGGTCTTGTTTTGGAAGACTAGTGCACTAGCCTGACGTGGGTATCCATGTTTTGGCTGCTTTCCAGGGGGCTTACATCACCTACCAAGAGACATACCTGGCCATCACGGGAGGCTCAGGAATATTCGCCGGGTGCTATGGCCAAGTGAAGCTGCAGCAGCTCATTTTCCCCTTCAAGCTGCACTACACGTTTTACTTGCAAGGCATTAAGAAGCTTCCGGCAGCCCTTACGAAGAAACCTGTGGAGCCCTCTGTCTATGTGGAGCCTTGCAAGGAGGCCAAGGAATGTCACCCCGACCATTGTGCGCCCAACTTCACCAACTAATGCAGACCAGTGTTCTTTCAATTGATGCTTCGGGTCTTGAGAGTAGAATTGAATGGGTGAAGGACCACGTGGAACAAATGGTCTTGAGGATCACTTATGTTTTATGTAGCCAGCTTAATTTTATTTTCTGTTACGAGTTAATTTGCAAGGGTTTGCAACAGTAGCTCATGAGCAACATGGTGTAGTATCCATTATGGGATCGCTCTTTATATGTTAATCAGTACTGCTGGCTGGCACACTTCAAATTTGAGAGAGTTGTTCCGTACAATGTGTTCCGGAATTTGCATTACTATTGATGAAATGCTGAGTGATTTGAAAGGGGGAGGACCACTTGCTTTTCATCAGTTTCACTTTGTTATTGTCTGTGGTGCCTTACTTTCCTCACCGATTGAATCGAGAACTGATCACGGTTGTTCAGATGCGTGCACTTTGAAGAAGTGCAAGAAGAGTGCGCTGGTAGAAAATTCCAATCTCATATTCTAAGACGACTAGTTTGCTGTCCAACTTCAAGTACACTTTTGTTTCGGATTGCCATGAGTATAGAGTGCAGCTGACTGCATTTCTTAAGTACTTTGCAAATGGAACTGTATCAGTGTCTACACTTTCAATTCCTTCTTCATTGCTTGTAGATGTATTTTAGTACTCTCTCCGTCTCGAAATGATCTTCCTATTGGACAAAATGTTTTGGATTAAGGTTAGAAATAACATTTTTTCAAATTTTTTTGACATATAAGTAAAGTTTATTGCACTCCTATCACTCTAGAATTTTGAGCTTGAGAAGTTTTTTTAAGTGTGGTTTTATAAATCTTGAAAATTGAAATTTAAGAGCATTTCTTACAAGCACCGGTAGCCACTCATTTGTACTCCACAGTGCAAGAATTGACCAAAGTGGCCCACTCAAGCATGATATGCTATACGTCATGTGCTATTTCAAGTGAACATGGATGCCTTTGATTTTAGGAGGGCATTGATTAAGCTGGGGCCACCCACCCATATTGTTGACTTCTTATTGTAATCCAAACTCTCCCATTGGAGCAGTTTCTTCATTTAGTCCACATTTTCAGAAGTATTCCCATAAAAGTTGTAAATTAGAGAATTATCGACAATGAAAGTAGAAATGCTCCATATTTTTATGGATTTGAACACTATAGTCCCTGCCAATCTCCTTCCTTTGGCAACAAGAAGATCATTTTGGGACATAAAACTATGACCAACAGGAAGATCATTTTGGAATGGAGGGAGTATATATTAATGTTGTATCCCACTGAATTATATGCTCTGCTCCCTGTTTCCTTTTCTGCCACAGCAGTTGCGCAGTTGATGTTCTTCTAGAAGAGCAACTTTTGCAGGTGCAACTAGTTGCATGCCTGAGGCCTGAGGGCCTTTTCTCAAGCAACGTTGGTCTGTCCGAACTAACTATCAATGGTCCCAGATGATTCGCGGTTGCTAAGAACGTTGCTAAATGTGCTCAAAATCTAGATTTTGCACATAGAAGCTTTGCGAGTCACATTTGTGAACATTGGATCCAAGTGTATTGAAATAAGGCACGGCATGATGTTAAAGTTCACTCATGGAACAGAGGTATGACAACATAACATTATTCAAGACTAGAAATACTCTACAAAAGATAGAGGTTGAAATTTCATCAAAGAGCTCAAGAGGAGAAGATACATTGAAGAAGCATGTGGGAGAAGATAATGTACACATGTACAATGCAATCAAGAAGCATGTGAGACAAATATTTATAATGAAGATGCAACTGCATTATCTATAATTATCACTTTGGGGGGGCCATAAATCCTAAAGACACCCTACTAACATTGCCCAATATTTTTATGTAAACATCATTCTTGGATCATAACCTTGCTCATACACAAATTGATCATAACTCTATTCCATCCAATCATGATTTCAAATAGAGCATTAATTGCTCAACTATGTTACAAGGACCTCTCTATTTATAACCTTGCTCAATTATGTTGATTGTAGATTTTGAATCAATAGAAAGAGTATACATTTGCTATGATAATAGCATGTAAAATTTATTATCAAGACAAATGATTTAAATTTGATCTTGACTTATCACCTATCCATAGAAAAGAGACACTATAAGAAACCCATGTTTTTTAGGATGTTTTCACTTTTTTTTGGAATGCATTTTTGTGGACATTACAGTTGACAACCCATATTTTTATGTCAACAATAATGTTCAATAAAACATCAAGACGTTTTATTGAACATTATTGTTGACATAAAAATATGGGCTATCAATTGTAATGTCCACACAAATGCGTTCCAAAAAATAGTGAAAACATCTTAACCCCTAAAGCCCTGAACATGCTTTTTTGAGAACATAGCGTTTTGGGGTAGCTCACTACAAGTGGAGTTTTTATTTTTTTTCTTTCAAATTTTTATACAACAATCTCCCAAGGAGTAACTTTAAGGCCCAACAATTTTCATAACTTTTGACTACATGATTAAAAAGTCATTGCATGATATGTCATTTTCATTGCTCGGTGGGCAGCCCAGGCAGCAAAAAAAACTTCTTTAAAAATCACTTTTTAAGAAAATAAAAATTCAAAATTGATTCTTTAGATTTATATGTATGCAGGAAGCTTTGAATCATTCCATTTAGATTAACAAGTCAAAAGTTATGAGCATTCTTAGTTTGAGGGTAGTTATGGAATCTCAACTCTAACATAAACTTTGAAGTCCTTTATTTAACTCAATATTTTTGAAAAAAAATAAAAACATTGGGTGTAGATTGTTTATTACAACATTACAACCGTTGGGATTGACATTTTTCAATTCCATAAATAAATTCTTAAAGTTTTAGTGTTTTGAATTATTCTCTACCTCTTCCTACTTACTATTTTTTTCCTATATGTTGTATAATTCCAAATGATCTGAAATTTTTCAAGCACGTAGCCAACTTGCCTTGAAGAATAAATTCAAAGAGTAACCACCATTTTGGACATTTTTTCATACAAATTTGACCTTGTGAAGGGCAGCTGCCCGTTTTTTTGCAGGGACAAAGAAGGGATTTTTGTCAATTCAATCGCTATTATCTTGCAATCCACATGGTGAAAAATTCTGAAATTTTTTCCACATCTTCTTAAACAAGTTTACTACAAGATCCTACTGTTACATGTAACCAAAAATGCTTTTTTTTTAAAATTTGGCACTAGTTTTAGAAATGGCAGTTTTGGAGTGTGTTTCGTGAAAACTTAGTAAAAAACCTTTAGGGATTAAAAAACATGGGTTTCTTATAGTGAGATAGTCCAGAAATTTTTACACATTGAGCTTCTAATAAGATAAAAGATGTAGTAACTCACTCAAATACTATTGTTGTAGTGTGAATCAATTATATGTAGCATTCTATTTCCCGTTCATCTTTGGACTACATTGATTTGTCTTAATAGTGAGGCCGGAGGGGAATTAGTATCACCTAGAAAATTAGTGTCACCACAAAAAAATTATTTTTTTGAAAATTGGTACAATACAGCAATACATTTCAACCTGCACTATAATTTCAAAAACAGTGTGACTTTGGTAGACACGCACTAGTAGGGCAAAACAGTGTAGTTGAGAGCCGCAACGGTGGGAGTATAAGATCATATAGACGGTAAAAGTCTCTTACTAGCAGACTAAATCATGGACAGACCCCGAAGAGAAGAACTGTGCCAGCGTTTTTCATCTGAATTCATTTGCGAAGAATCATAGCTAGAGACTCAACAATCAAAAGTTTAAAACTGAAGAGTCAGACACGTTTCAAAGAAATTGAACTTCTTCTGCAACGGAAACTTTCATTTTCTAATCTCACAAGATGCACAAGCTGCGAAGCTGAACACCAACTTCCGACCTTCGCAGCTAAATATGAATTCAAGGACTCTCATGTCATCCAAGCATGACCACATCAGCTTTGGGTAACCACTGGTATGCAGCAAACCTCATTCCTAAACTCTAGTACATCTCGTCGGATTGCAAGTGATGAAATTTCTAAGTAAGAATTAAGCAAACTGCACAGCATGCTTTCGAATTTATTAGTGCAAAGCATACCATGTGCTTCAAATCGAGAATATATGAAAAGATTGTGATCCACGTGCATAAAGATCGCAGACGGAGCCAATTAATGTTCTTCATCTGAATATTGCGAATTGAAGAACTAAAGCTAAATGCTCAACAATTGAGAGATTGTCAATGACGAGTCCTTTAGTCATGTTTGCAATAAAATTCAAATTTCATATCCGAAGAAGATTCTCTTCTCAGATGCTCAAGCCCTGAGCCTGTCGCGACGGGCCCCGTCCGCGATAACAATGTGCCATGGCTGGATATTGGAATTCGAAGGCGCGCACTGCGCAACAGAGAGCGCTTCCATGAGCAATTTGCGCGGCCTAGGCGTCGACAGGAACTTCCGCGTCGAGTGACGAGCTCGGATAGTTCCCTCCAAGTCGTAATGCTCGGACGCCATCACCATCGCACCCACAACTCCAAATCTAACCAGAAACCCAACTAAATCCCGAATTCATGCAGAGCTTGTTCGCGTACTAATTGAGTGCAATTTACGCAGCCATGGAGACTTTATACTGCACTCATACGCTTGAGATGCCAAGGAGGCAGCTTCTCAGTCTGGAATCTACCGGTAACAGTTATTATTCTTTTTAAGACTGGGTGTTCCTTGTGAATTTCTGAAAATCAAACTTCAGTTTCTGCGCGAGTTTCTGTTGCTCCTGCAGTTAGGACAACGGAAGTTGCGGACGTAATTGCGGGGACTGTCTGGAGATTGGCGGTAACTTAGAAACAATGGAATTGAAACTTCAGGTCATGGTGTTCGCGAACAATACATAGCGATGGCGAGCACCTTGACCTGAAGTGATGCGCTTCTGGAGTTGCTTTTGTTCTGAAGGGGCAAGTTATTATTTTCTGGTTTATGATTCAATTGGGTGCAGCTCGTTTGTAGAAAATTAAATGTTTTTCTTAGTTGGGTGGGTGGGAGGTGGGGCGCTGTCTAAGTGTGGAAGTTGCTGATGTAACTTCTAGAGATGTGGGATTGGACTTTGATGACGTGAATTGGCTTTGGAAATTTGGAATATATCGATGGGCGTGTAAGGTGGTACCCCCAAAACCGCCACTTTTTTTTGCTACAAATGCCTAGTTACTATTAATAGAATGGTCAGTTATTCATATTTTCTTGTTGGCAAGTGAAAGGAGGTTCCAACACACCAAAGAACGTGACATTTAGATATCATATGCAAAAATTATGAAGGGTCAAAGTTTTTTGATAGATGTTTTAAAATGGTTTCTTCAACATAAGCACATATTGATTTTGGAAGTTTACACAAGGTGATGATGGCAGCTTTGGAGAGGGTTGTCCTATCTGTTCATGTTGTCGTATAGGACATTTGATGTTGCATATCGTATTAGACAAGTGTTAAGTTTGCGAGACATTTTTGTCAAATAGGTTTTAGGATTTTGAATTTTTTTTATTCCACAATGAATGGATTAGTTCTACGTAATTGGCTCTCAAGAATGCTATGAAAAGTTAAAACCACATCCCTATGGGTAGAGGTGCATGTGGGTGGGTGAAAGGATAACTTCGGATAGATGATGGGATCCGATAGGTGAAGAAGCCATTGTGGGCGGATGAAGGGACAAATGGACGTGAAAGGGTGATTGGAGGTGGATGAAGCCGACAAAATTGGACAGGTGGATGAGGGGATAACTATGGGAAGAGAAAAATCCAATCTCCTTCAAATCTAATCTTCTTCAAAAGATAGAAATTGCTAAAATTAGGTAATAATATGATTAGGATGAATCTTTTCTATTAGAAAAAACAAAGGATAAAGGGCAAATAATACATGATTACAAAAAGTCTTTGGGAATTGCAAATATAGAAGGTGAAGCGCTTATTTAATCAGGAAACTCAAAGGAACTCTGGGAACACCGTGAGTGAGTTTCCGCTTCCAGCGAGGCTTTTCTGGAATCTTTTTGTTTGTGTAATTCAACTTTTTGTTTGTGTAATTCAACTTTTTGTTTTCGTGCAATTCAACGTGCTTGGAAGAGAGAGGTGGAGCCATTGGGAGGTACTTGAATGATTGTGTCGTGGCCTCTTTTGGTGAAGGTTTTTTGATGTGATTCTTTGACTTGCGATGTGAAATTGCTTGCAGTTTTGATTTGCATTTGCTCTGTTTTGAGTTTTTTGTGTCTTTAGGTGAAGAGTGTTTGAATTTTCGTTTGGATTTCGGATTGTTCATGATGCTTAATTAATTCAGACTTCTTTTTTTTTCGTTTTCTTGTCCGACTTTGGAAGTTGGAGGGAACAATGTAGAAGTTTTTTGTTACGTGCTTGTTTGATTTTGAATTTGAAGGTTTGGGAAGAAACGGAGCTGCTGGAGTGTATTCATTGTGCTTGGGATTGGTCGAAGATAGTGATGTGGTGGATGCGATTGTTAACCATTCTTTGAGTATTTGCAATATTCGCAAGACTTTTTATTCAATTGATCGGCATTGGATTATTGTTACTTCTTTGTCAACTTGCTTACGCGCTCCTGCTTGATTTGCACCCTTCAATGCAATCGTTATGTTTTCTGAAGAAATCGAATGCGTCTTGCTCGCTCGTCTGCCCCAGCCGAGGTTTTTAACGCTTGCTTGCTTGGGTTCTGTAGCCTTGGTTGCCACATCTCGGTCGCCATATGTGGCTGCTCATGTCAAACTTGAGAATTATACTGGCAAAAAGGGACTAGGGTTGAGTGGTGGGATTGTCGATAGATGGCAAATTTCATTAAAATGGCGTCATTCCGGAGCTTTGGCACTTTTACAGTTCAGACTAGCCGTTTTGAAATCTATTCCTATCTTAGATGGTTCAGACCGGCCAATCTATATTTGTCTTAGATGGTCAAAATGGCACACTGTCAGAATGGCACACGGAAAACCGCCATTTTAATGAAATTTCTCATATAAATAGGGATTGGCTTGGATTGATCTCTAATTAATGCTTGTATGGAATGGAGATCCTCTTTGTTTTTGATTGAGGTTTTGGTGACCTATTTTGCAAATTGTAAACTGATTGAGGAATCTCTTCCCTTTCCTTTTTGAACAAAACCCTAAGAGAGAACTCCCCATGAATGCTCTAGTACATCAATATATTGTGTCTCATAGACTGCTATTGTCCTTGCACCATAGTTCTTGTCAATAAAAAGGCAATTGAGCTAATTCCAAATCTATCAAAGGCGTATCATTGGAAAGAACATGTTGGTTGAATGAGTCTCTTAATCAATGCCGGATATACAAATAAACTATACTCCTTCAATCTTTAGATAAATCCAGGGTTTTCAAATATACTTGTCTCAAATTAAATTCAAAATTGGCTCTCCACAATTTGATGGACAACAAATGAAGCTAATTCAAACACCTTGAAGCAAAAGAATTTGCAGATGTCATATTCCAAAGACTGTACAGCAATTTGGTCCTTGCAAACTTAAAGGAATCAAAATGCAACCTCTAACCAACCAAAGGTGAAAAATTCAACCCAAAACTATATAAAAACTACTAACTAATAAATCTCTAATTGATAATTTCTTGGAGTTGAATCACAAGACATTGTCAAAATTGAATAAGAGGACATCAATGAACATCACTGCACCAACATTGCTCAAAGAATGATCAAAATTAATACCAATGGAGTAGTTCCAAAAAGGACAATTTAAATTTGTCATTTTTGCTACTTGTTTTCAACATGGGTATCTTCACTTTTGACTTCCCTTCTTCACACCTAGTAGGGTTTAGAAGAAGCTACAATATCTCTGCAATTCCTTGAAAATAGGAACAGCTCATGCATTAATCTAGCCACTTCTTGAAAATCCTGGAGTATCGAGACAGAGGGAGTAACGGTTATGGCTTAAAATAGATTTTTCTTTCTACAATTTGCTAATGCTTGGACACTTTGCATAATATGTAACAGAATTGATTGAGAATGAACTAATTTAATTGACTTAACCCTAAGTGTTCAAGCGACCATTTTTTGGTTGTTGCCCGACTTCAGGCAAAATTTTGGATTTGAAAATTTGAAAACCAAAAAAATCCCACTAAAAACAAGCTAAATGGAAAAAAAAATTGCTACAACAAAATATACTTTAACCCCTAAAGTCCCATTGTCCCTACGGGGGACAAAATTGATTTTGGGCAGGTTCCTATGAGCTCAATTTTTAATGAAACTTTCTGAAACTTTCCCATAAGATAGAAAAACTTATTAGCTTTTGGGGAATGTAATTTTTATTTCAATTGGTGCCTGGGAGCAAAAGTTATGCCCAAATAAGCTCAAAACAGGGGAGAGGGGGCAGCAAAAAAATTTTGCAAAAAATTTAATTTAATTTTTAAATTTTTTTTTCCTTATAGATTATATTTTTGCCTATTTGGGAAGCTTTGATTCATTTCATTTGGACTTTTTATGAGAAAGTTATGGACAATCTTGTTTTTTGGGCAATTAGAGCATCTTCTTGAAAAAAACTTTTTCTTTCACTTTGAATGATGATATCTTTCAATCCGTACGGTCAATCATCAAAAAAAATTTACTACATGATCTGTAAAAAGTGTAGTATAAGATCCTTCGGTTAGTTTCTAAAAAAAATTATTTTTTCTGATCTTTTAGATGAACGCAACAAAAGTAGCAGTTTTGAGTGATTTTTGACAGAAAAATGGCTTTGGGACTTTAGGGGTTAAGAAAAGAAATCTCTGGAAATTGCCCTAGAAATAGCATAGCAAACTACAAAAATTTGCTCCATGATCAACAATTGGATGACTATTTCTCTTCCAAATTATTAAATTAGGATTGATTCTTACCTCCTAAAGGACAAATTCTATAACCATGCAATCAAACTTGCCGAAAGTCCTCAATTTGTATACTCCATTTCTTCTCTAGTTATGAGTGACTTTTTATGGTTCTATTTTTCAAAAATGAAATTACATACAAAAAAAAATTCAAATTTTTGTGTAAAACTTCAAATTACAATGGATATCTAAAGAACATGAAGAAAATTCATAACAAATCACATTCAAAAAATCTAAAGTTCTCAAAATAATAGTAGAACATTGTGGTACAATAGAACTTCTCTTTGTGCAATTTTTTTTTGCAGTTGGAGAGGTGTAGTAATGGCAACTAACTAACGAGGCCTCTAACTACATTCCTTTCTAAAAAAAAGTAATAGTACATTGAGTCCATCCACTAACTCTCTTAGATACTCACTAAAATGCTTATTTGAAGTAATTATCCAAAATTTCTAAATAAAGTGGAAACAACTAAAATGCCTTGAAATTAACTCAACGATGCTAGTATAACTTAGCATGAAAATCATACATTCCTCAATATGCACTAAGCCTGATTGACCATCCAAAGACACAAAACAACTAAAATGCCTTGAAGTTACCTCAATGATGCAGATATAGCATCAATAAAGTTCAACACAACAATAAAGTTCAACACAAAGAATTGGATGAAAATCATAAATTCCACAATATGCACTAAGCCTAGTTGCCCATCCAAAGGACACAAAATGACCTGCACATACTTCTAGGGTTCAATTCTTCTAGAAATTTCCTCCATTATAGGAGAGCTCGCCCACAGAACTTAAACTTCAATACGCCGTCATTCTCACCTCATCAACAATGCAGCAATGCAGGAAACCCGCTCATGTTTCAAAGGAAGACTTCAGCCATCTGGAAAGTAACAAGATATTGCTAACTCAACTTTCGTCAGAGATCGAACTTTATTCATGTGATTTTCAATAAAAGTCAACCCTGATAGTGATCCATCTCAAAACGCTGGTATAGATTACCCACTGTTCGCTTAACAAATCTCCTCCAATGCGTTGATAAACTACGCCAACATCAACACAACTCGAACAAAAGGAAGGAAAAGAATCCACGAAACTAGTCAAATCTTTCTCCCTTGTATAAATCTCTGCAACGAAAAGATTTGAAGGTAACAAAGCCGACTCTTTGATTACATGGTGTGGCCGAAATGTGCCGTGTGTTCTAGCAACTAGTCCAGATGAACTCCCCGATCAGTCCTCTCAAGTCGTAGAACGAGTGCGTATCCCCTCGAACTCGATCAACGCACTGGTGAAAAATAATCTAAAACTAAACCCTACATCTAGTACATGCCTCCCATGCCCCCCATACCTCCCATTCCGCCTCCCATGCCACCCACCATTTCCTTCTCATCGGCTTGTTTGGAGTCAGCGATAACTGCTTCAGTTGTCGTCATAAGCGATGCAACACTGCACACACAAACAATGAGAGAAACAAAATCAGCACACTTGACTACAGATCGCATGGTGACAAGCTCAGAGAACAATCCAACATTTCGAAAACGGAGTATACGATGCTTCACCCAAATCACCCCGACGCATTCAAGATGAAACCTCAGGGAAGTACCTGGCAGCATCAACGAGAGCTGTTCTGATAACCTTCACTGGGTCGATAATTCCTGCTTTCACCATGTCGACATACACAGCTGCACAAGTCAAGTATATCGTCAATATCCACAATTGCGAACCATGTAAACTCAATGGTGATTGACGAAGAGATGTTCCAGTCATAAGAAAACAAGAAGGAACCACCCTCATTTCAAATAAACACAAGGTTCACAATATAGGAAAGAAAAAACCGGCAGAAAAGAAAGGGGACCAAACCTTTAGCAGCATCGTAACCAATGTTCAGGTTCGTTTGTTCCAACAGCTTCCCAACCACCACAGCCCCCTCAACTCCAGCGTTTTGAGCAATTGTAAAGGCAGGCATCTGCAAAACAGGCGTATTACTTCACAGATATATCCTAAAAAGCCAAAAAGTCAGAAAAACTAGAGAAGACATGAATGTCGCTACTCCTGGATCCACTACGGCCATCATTTATGTTGACGTCCACTAAAACAGAGATGACACATTCCAGAAGAACCGAAGTTTATATCTAATTAATGTACAGAAAGCATGACAAGTTCTAGGTTCCTCAAGTTTCTAAATCTTTCCCGGGATAGGAAACTGTACCTTCAGAGCATTCTGAATGATCTGCACTCCGATCTTCTGATCAAAGTTCGCAGTTTGGATCTTCTCAAGCTCCCGAGAAGCATACAACAGAGCAACACCTCCACCTAATTCAACCCAGGGAATAGCACACTCATTATCAGAAATAAGACAAGCGAAGAAAAACCCAGTTTCAGTAAATCAACTAGCCATGTAGTTGCCCTAGACCAAAGGAAACCCTACTTTTGGTCAAGATATTCATTCAAACTAACAAGCCAGAATGATGCCCACTCGAAAGCTGGTAGCGATGGGACGAACGTACCAGGTACAATTCCCTCCTCAACGGCGGCCTTCGTGGCATTTAGAGCGTCAGTGACGCGATCCTTCTTCTCATTCACCTCCACTTCGCTTGCTCCTCCGATCTGAAATCACGCAGGAAAAAAATCAATGCCCGATCGAACTCAAACGGATCCACACGAAAATCGGCACATAAAAACCAATCCTTCCGTCTCAATAAAATAAAGGAAAGCAGTTAGTGTACCTTCAGCACAGCAACGCCTCCTGATAGTTTAGCCAACCTCTCTTGCAATTTCTCCTTGTCATAATCAGAAGTGGCAGTGTTCACAGCCTCTCGAATCTGCAAAGGACCAACATTTTCGTAGACAATGCTGAATAAAAACCACAAGTAGTGTCGAGGCGGAGGCAAGAATCCACCAACAATTTTCATCCAAGTCACATAGGAGAATACTGTTTGAAAAGGCTATTAAGGTACTCAGAAAACTAAAAGGATTAGACAGCCCACACATAGAAATATCGATACCAAGACCATAAAAAAGATAGAACACCTGTTCAGTACGCTCTTCAATTATGGCCTTATCGCCACCGCCATCCAAGATAATGGTGTCATCTTTCGATACTGTGACCTGCGAGATAAAAACATGGCATCAGAATTGTGCATTCCTAGATTAAAGTCAACAAATAATCCAAACTGGACAGATGCTACTTGGGATAAGATAAGTGCAAGAAAAAGCAAGTATCAAAAACAAAATAACAACGAAACTTGATTAGATATTATGACCAACCTTTTTGCAAAATCCAAGCATCTCAGGTGTAACCTTCTCAAGTTTGAAGCCAAGGTCCTCACTCACGAGCTGCACCCGTCATTCCAAACGTTGATAATGTTGTTGACAGTAGACACGATAAAGAAACATTCTTGTCAAAAAGAACGGCAGAAATGATGGCTAACAACACGTCCCTATCCAACAGGAAGTCATCATGAAGCTTCTGCTCGAGTTGATCGCAAAGCATGAGAAAAAACTAAAAGCAACGACCTACCTGACCACCAGTAAGTACGGCAAGATCCTGCAGAAGGGCTTTCCTGTTCTCGCCAAAACCAGGTGCTTTGATGGCACAAACCTATATCCACACAAAGGAGCACCACGAATATCAATCCAATCCGCAAAACTTCACAAAACCGAAAGTACAAATTGGTAACACGCATGGTTCAAAATTGAATATAAAATGAAATAATGAGACTTATTTCAAATAAGGGCATACACGATTCACACCATGCATATAATGAAGTTGCAGGAATACCCGACGCACTCATTTTAAAACAACTATAATTCACACGAACAATGTCTTCACATCCACACGCATCATATCATCCCAAATCAGACACATGGACATCACGACAAACGAGCAACCCATGCATACCTTCACACCTCCTCGAAGCTTGTTCACAATTAGCGTAGCTAAAGCTTCGCTCTCCACATCTTCCGCAATGATCAGCAATGGCTTTTGATCCTGACAACCACACAAACTTGCACAATCAGCATCAACAACCATAAAAATGCAATGAAAAGCTCGGAAGTGCTTCGTAGAAAACTTCTGCCTCCATCTACAAAATAAAAGTTCAAGGAAAAAGAGTCCTCAAACTTCATTGTAAAAAACCAGTTCAAAGAAGGAAACTGAAACCAAACAGATCAAGCCTTACCCTCACAACGAGCTCAAGCACTGGAAGAATGGCTTGAAGACTGTTGATCTTCTTCTCATGAATCAAGACCACAGCATTTTCCAACTCCTGCATCGTTCATGGTCACAACAATCACCATCAAATCAAGTCAAGACCAGGTGCTTCGAAACACAACCTCAAAAGAAGACAAACAACAAAAATCATGTTAAGAATGAAGGATACTAACGTACTAGGCTCACTAAAAAGACTAACAACGTCCAACCACTGCGATTGGGATACTCACCACTTTCTGAGTCTTCGCGTTGGTGATGAAGTAGGGAGAAATATATCCCCTATCAAGCTTCATGCCTTCAACCACCTCCAGCTCGTTGAAAAGGGTCTTCCCATCCTACAACAAAGACAAGCATCGGAGACCTCGACAGGCATTAGAAAGTGCTTAGTTCACATCCACGCTCTGGAGCACTGGAAAAGAAACAAAAAGACAACACTTCAAGAATTATATTGAAGTAATGGAAATGATACTAGGAACATACAGACATCCGCTTACCGAGACAGTGATCACGCCCTCCTTGCCAACCTTCTCCATGGCACGAGCTAGCAAGTCACCGATTTCACGATCTCCATTGGCGGAGATGGTGCCCACCTGGTCGAAAAGGAAACAGTGGGCAGACAAGAAGGAAATCAGAAACTTCAGATGACAAGGGCTTTCATTGATGACAATCAATAGGACCAAGACGAAAAGTCCACGATCCTGGTGTTCCCTCCAGGAGAGCGTCGACCAGGACCAGAAAACATTGCCTAGAGCCAAAAACTAAAATCACCTGGGCAATCTCTTCTGATGTGCTGATCATCTTGGCCTGGCTCTTGAGATGAGACACAACAGCATCCACAGCCAGGTTAATGCCTCTGCGCAAGTCCATGGCGTTCATTCCAGCAGCTACGGACTTGCAACCCTCGGCAAAGATGGCTCGCGTGAGCACTGTCGCAGCAGTTGTTCCTGCGAACCCCAATAGATCACGTCAGCCCATCCCAGGAATCAGTGGTCTGTTTCTATCGAATAAATAATAAATGATTCAAGGTTTGAACACCACTTCGGTTAGTCATAATGTGGAAAACTTAATTCAGATGAGGAGAAGCTCGTTATCGCCAAATGGAATGAAGATCATTTCATGTGCTAATTAAAAGACGAGTAGTTCTCGGAAAAAGGAAGACCCTATCTGACCAACTCAAACTGCTGAAAGATACATGCTGACTTGGATGGATCGTATGGTCCTTTAGGGCTTATTATTTTGAGAGATATTTAAGAACTGGAAAACGGTAGATCCCAAAACTTGAAATCACATGGACGTGTCCTAGGTTCTCTGATGCCAAGCAGTTACCATCTCCAGCGATGTCGTTTGTGGAATTAGCAACGGATTTCACAAGGGATGCTCCCACATTCTTAAGCCTGTCCTTGAATTCGATGCTCTTCGCCACAGTGACACCATCCTTTGTCACTTTAGGAGAACCAAAAGATTGCTCAATCACAACGGTGCGGCCCTGCAGAAAAGAGAAAAAAGGAATACTGAGCACCACCGTAAATCAATATCATACACAGCCCAACAAGAAATCACCTGACGTCCAGCACCAGAATGCGAAAAAGCTTCCAACAATACGTCGTACGAGGCATACGCTACACCACAGACTAAAACTGCAAGTGGTGTCCTCTTGGAACGGCGTCATCAACGATGGCAATATTACACCTGGGCCCACGCATAGATTGCCCATCGTCTAGACTACAAATGAATGTCCCAAGTGAAAAAAAAGGGTGCTGACCTTGGGTCCCATCGTTACTTGAACGGCATCGGCAAGTTGCTCCACGCCTTGGAGCATAAGAGAACGAGCCTCAACTCCAAAACGAATATCCTTGGCAGAAAAATGGCGAACTGATTGCAACTTTCGGACATCCTGGAAGAGAGAGGAGACTACGACGGTTAGGGACCTCATCCCGTCTCCTCAACTGACCACGGGACAAACAGCAACTCATCTATTCATAACAATTAAGGACTTCGGGGAAAGTCGTGGGAGCATGACTTCGTTAAAGTCTAGGGACACTCATCTCGAGGGGAATGGGGGTTGTCATACAATGGCCTACAATCCTCCGCTTGGAAATTGCAGAAGATTTCATAGATCGTGATGGTAAGAAGCGGATCTCAATAGCTTTGGCTCTTGTCCCCAAGGATCTCTCCAAAGCTCTACAGAGATATCCAAAATTGAGCACTCCTACATATTGGTTGAAATGCTGAAGTAGGATCGTCTACCCTACTGTATAATCCGGTGGTCGGTCTCTTTTGACTCAAAATTTAATTACAGGGGGGCTCTGCTTCCCAAACTACACACTCCACTGCGAAAACTACAGTAAAGAAACGCAACAAGAAAATGTACAGCTTCAAGCTCATGACAGTGATCGTCACTATTAACATTCATCAAGAGCTACTGCATTGGTAATTAAGCTGCAAAGATATCCTAAGGTTGCATAGTCCATGAAAAATCCTAGAGCGGATGGTTTAGAGAGATTTTACTTGCACAAGTGAGCGTCCTCTGCAAAACACACCAAGTAAAGAACACGACACAAAATTAATAACCCAAGCTGAAACGGTTACCACCAGAACCAATGCCGAACATGCTCATAAACCGATATTCAGCTGGTGCAAAATTAGGTCAGGATTTACGATCGAACATAGCAGAGGATCGACAACACCTAACAGGTCGCTTCAACGCAACCAGAAAACGCAGTCAAAGAAGATCACGAATCACACAACATAAAATCTTCCGATCACCGATGACCAAACACGCGGATTGTCGACATCGAAACAGCAAACAACACAATTAATATTTCAGCCTCGGTACTCCAAATCGCGCCAAGAAACAATCGACATCAACTTCGATGGATAAAGAACGATTCTTTGAGACGCGAAGCGCAAGTGATATCACACCTGCTGACACGGGACGCTAACGCCGCCGCCGCACGATACATGATTGTTGCCGAAAGTCTCCCGCGCCACACGCCCTGACCTTAAATCTCCCGCAACGAGAACGTGAAGTCCGATCGCAGCAAAGGAGCGACTGGCAGAATGGGAGAATGGCAGGACCAGCAGGGGCCCTCAGAAACTTCAAAATGGACAAGCCGAGAGTTGTTGCAGCGATGGCGCAATTTGTGTGCGGGATCGGCAGAAGGAAGGAAAGGGACCAAGGCGGTGGAAGCATCCAGAAGCAAGTGAGAGCCGAGTTCACTGCATCTTCCCCATGCCCTGTCCTCTCCCCTGCCTGTTAAACCCTAAACCCTGACGATGGACATCACAATATTCACAGGAGACTTTACTCACTTCTCCAAAAAGGTTTTGCTCGTAATACGGTGGTTGGTAGCTTTGTCAATCAGAAGGTAAAAAGAAATTGCTATTGTTAAAAAGAATTATAATTAAAAATTCGTACTTTGGGTACTTGTAAAACTTGTATTCTCGAGAGAAATCTCAGACGAACAAGTAAAAAATTAAAAAAAATTAAAATGTTAAGTAAGGTCCAATTTACACTAGATCCCAAGATGAGGTGTTAAATTTTTTGAAGGTTTTGATTGGATAAAATCAAAAAGTCCTTGGAAAATGGTTTTACATTATGAAATGAGAAGAATCGGATGTCCAAGAAGGTCAAATGATACAGAGAGCACTTTCTTCTCATGTGGCAAAAAAATCCTCAAATTTGAGCCTCTCACAATTATAGTCAAACCTACCTTGAGGCTTGATGGTTTACACCAATTCAAAGGTCATGATTTTCAAAAGAGGACTTCTCAGTGGCAAATAAGGAGACTTTCCAATTTTTTGGCCTACTCATTTTTGGTGTAAGTTGGGCCTAATTTATTAGTAGATGTCACTAATAAATGGTATCTTGAATGGCATCTAATTATTGCCAAAGGTAACTAAAATGCAAACCTTACTCAAAGCAAGTCCTAAAAAATCATGCCTATAATTAAAGTGATATCAGTATGAGAACTTAAGGTTGAGTTTGAATTTGCCATCAACACATTGGAATTTCTTTTGTACACTATTAAGAAAATTGGAGCCCTTCTATATGTTACAAGCATTAATACCTTAAAGACCACAAGTTCAATTTTTGAATATTGAATGAATGAAACATGTCCCAACTATAAGAAAAAAATACAATTAATTTTCATTCATTTATTAATTGTTGGCAAATCCTAGTGTTAGTTCCATTAGGGGACATTTGAGGCCTCTAGAAGACTGCGAGTTTCCTTGCATTCCCAGACTACAAGAACGCAAGGGCAGCAGTTGGCTGACGTGGTCGACACCGTGCCATGTCATTTTTTGGAAGAAAAAAAAAAAATTTGTTCAAAATGATATTTGGGAAAAAGAAATCTAACAGCCCGTACCGGCTGTTCACAGAATTGGGACAACATTGGAAATGGGCTTGAAACGGTCTTCTAGAGGCCTCAAATGTCCTCTAATGTCTAACATTTGTATAGAATATATTTTTAAGACTTTGTTATGCAAATCTTCTAAAAATTCAAAGGGCATAAGTATAATTCACCTCAAAAAGTAAATTTTTAATTCAAAAATTGACACTTCAAAAATGCATTGAATTAATAAATAAACTAAAATTTTCAAAAAGCATAGTTAGAAGTTATCATTTTGAAATTAGCAGAAAAAAATTCTTGTGAAAATAACCTTTTTTTTCTATCTACGATGGATTTTAGAAGGCATTTTCAAATTTTGGCTTCAAAATTTATTGACAAATATTAGTTAGTGTAATAGAATATTTAACTATATAGATATAGTCTCCAGATCATGTTTCAAAACTTTTGTTTAGAAGACATCATCATCATGCATTATTATTCTAAGTTGCAATTTATAATACATCATTTCTCAAATCTAAAAATTTGGACTTCACCATGGGTCTTGACAAGTGAAGAGTTCATTTATTCAAGACACCACACCAAGATGCACAATATAGTGAAACCAAAAAAAAACAATTTTTGTCATGTATAAATACCAATGCTTTCTAGAAGTATGCAATTGAATCAATTATAAGTTAAAGCCCCATGAGGAAGACTCATGGCTAATCCCTTAAAACCAAACTTTTTTACTCTTTTGAAATAAAGCAAAGGAATCTACTGCATTTTGCACAATTGATAGATGTGGGTGGCTACTAAGATAACTACAGTATATCTAAAACCAACACCTTCCTAAAAGTGACATCTACATATTCTTGCCTTGAATGTACTCCTACTCTTTATGAAAGTTTAGAGTCAATTTTAGAAATATCTAATTTCAACACTTTGAAAATTCATAGTTTATTCATATGGTGTCCAAAAAATGCATTCTAAGAGACTCTAGGATCCCCTTTTTGACTACCAACAAGGTCCCACAAAAAAAAATTCAGTATAATAATAGAATCATGTTGAATTGCTTATTCTATCAAATTTAGGTCTACTTACCTTAGTTTCATGTTTACATGAGAAAATTTCTCCCATTTCCAACTCCCATTTCTCATTGAATCGTGCTCCCAAGTCTTGAGTTCTCTCCCCGCCTGGCTCTTGAGAGTGGAGAGAAGGAAATACTGGAAGGAGATTCGGTGAACTCAAGCTCTTACAAGTGTACCCAAGAGTACTGCAACTCAAAATGATATGAATTAATACCCAACAACAATATGCTGCAAGAGAATAATCACAGGACCCGGATGTTCAAGTTTTTACATAGAAGTACGTAGTCATCTGGTGTTTGAGGTTTTCCTGAGAACATGATAGAGTTTCACCATGACATTGATTGTTGAACAGGAGCCTGCCCATATCGAGCCTGCTCACCACTTTTCACTCACTTCTGGTGACACTTGCTGAGATTTTATTCTTGCAAGGAATGTACAGATTTCGAGACAATTCAGCACGATGTGCATATCCTGCTTCATAATATTCTGCCGAGCATATATACCCTGCCCTGGAGCAGGATCAGCTTCACGAGCTTACTCTTTTGTACCAGGATAGTCAGATTTTGAAGTAGTAATTCTGTACCGCAGCAGAGAGGATCCCAACAAGCCAAGGAACAGACCCTTCATTTGGATACAATATGCAAAAGATAGATGTTTACAAAGTTAAAGCAGTACATGATCTGAAGACCAGCAGGAGATTAAGTCCAAACACGAACACTCTAATGTTTTACGTACCACATAAAACCGATTCAGAAGCTGATACTCTCAAAAACCAGAATGGTCAGATTTGCCAGCATTCTCGTTAGCACGGCAAGAGAGGATTCAACGATTCACGAGCATGATTCAACGATTGACAACAAGAGCGTGTGAGGGGGTGTATGCAATGTGAGTTGGAAATGGGAGAATGCCACCCCCGTCGCGTACACATAACCGGTTGTTGAGTTTTCAACACTCACGTGGCACCGTCCCATTGGCAACCCATCACCATTGCCATTACAAGTTGTAACTCATAACCTTCTCTCCTTTCAACTTGCTTCCTATACCCTTGGATCATGAAGATCAAAGGTTGTGATTGAAAAGTGAACAACCGGTTATGTCCGATAACCTACTCGCCGCTACCGCGGCTTGTCGGTTATCTAATACAGAACCTTGCCTCTTCCCTCCGGGCAGCCTCGTACCCTGGACACATCCTGCTTTGGAGTTGCGGACATGGACCCACCCAACCTGCCTGCCACCTGGACCCAAGAATAGCTCGTAGGGGGGTGTTTAACGTCTCGCATCACCCTCCCATTTCTGATCAATAGCCTGATCCAAATGTAACCATAGGTTTATAGGCCATTTGATTCTTTTGTAATGAATAACACATTGACACCTCATAAAGTTGCCATTGATCAAGAATGGGCTTGCCTATTGATCGGAAATAGGAAACCCTAACTCTTTCACTTCTTTAATTTTTAATAACTCTACACTTGATGAAAAATTACCAAAAAATGGCATCCTTTCTTATTCCTATTTCCTCACTAGAGAAAAATTTCTCCTACACCATTGCTCAACCTCACATATGCTGAAATGCTTAAGTGATCGGAAATGGGAGATCTACCTTAGTGAACATTCAGTTTCTTCAAACGAGGGACCATTTTTCACTTCAAAGCTCACAATCATGCAATCCAAATGCCATAATCCTTTAGCCATCACGTTTACTCAATCAAAACTCGCTTCTTCAGCGGAAAAATGGTGGCCCAAATTCTCCCAGTTCAGGGAGATTTCCATACGCTCACACCTCTTGGTCCCAAAGGGGTTGATGCATGGATTGAAGAGAAGGGCATGAGGGAAACCTCAAGGTTAATATACTCGTACATTGACGACATCAAACATCACAAATTTGCCAGAATCTACTTCTCAATGTTTTGGATATTGTTGTTGACAACAACTACTGTTGTACCAGCCACTGTACCATCAACAAGGTGAAAATGTTTCCTTCTCTATGAACTCTCCGAAATTATAGAACTGCAAACGTAAAAATCACTCTTCTTGAAATATGAGGCGCAGGCGTTCTTTTCTTGTGAACCAGATTCTTTACATGCACACTGCTGCAATAACAACAAGGAGATTCATGTGCAAGCATTCAAAAGTTGTTTGGTGAACAATAGGTCTAAACTCTAAACTCTCCTTGCACTGAGTACCAGATATTTGCCCTAATGTTCCCGAATGTAAACTACGATGCATGATACGCTGTTGTTATAGGGGCGTACCAACAGCGCATATCCCAAATCTAGAGGCCCCCTTGCAACTCGTGTCCATAACAAAAATACTGAATCAGATGTTCGACTAATGTGCAAAAATTGGACAGAGTTCCGATTCTAACAGTACAAGAGTGTACAAAAACTGCAAGAATAGAATGTATAGAAGAATAAAATTCTACTTCCTGTTTGGTACAAGCAGAATTCAAACCTAAAATTCTGTATCTTGAAAGCTTCATCTCTACTTCTTTCCCTTTCCCTTGAGACCTCCCTTCTTCCTCTTCTCAAACACAATTTCACCTGTCAATCCGGTAGGGATTTCCTGAATATTCGAAAAGCCTCCATACCGTTGCCTGAACTTCTCCACTCGGTCCGCGTCAAGAAGAAGAGCATTCTTGTTGCCTTGGTAGAAAGGGTGGTTCCCCGACCACACATCCACCACGTACTCGTTCTGCGTGCCCCCGGTGGTCATCACAAGCTCTCCGTTGCAGTACACCTTGGCGTCGTCGAAGAACTTGGGATGAATATCCGCCTTTTTGCACGTCACCCTGGACTCACCCCGGTTCACCTTCAACAAAAACCACGCCATTCATTCAGACAACTAGACTCACTAACAACCCTAACGACGGGTAAGACAGTAATTACCCAGCTGAGAAGCTCAAATCCAGAAACCAAGCAGTTGCCAGAATGCATGAATTTGATCATCCCGAAACGAGGGCTGGAAGACGCTGAAGCTTACGCCATGAATTTGCGAAGCAAAGAGGAGGAATTGGCAAGGGCCATACCTGAAGAGAGCTGGAGCCCGAGAGGAAAGTGGACGGGCAAGTAGCCAAGGAGCTGACGGAGCGCGCCATAGCCACCGAGAGAGGAGATGGGTAGTGAGTCAAGGAGTTGCTGTTGTGCATACAATCTTGTTCCGTCGATTCAGCGACCTGAATTGTGCAAAAATGTGCACAGGGCAAGCACCAGGAGGATGTGGACCAGGGGAGGGATGCCTGTGGATTCAGCAGTGCCTGGCGGAGGAGAAGGCTTCTGGGTAACGTTCCCTTGTTCCCTTTTTTGGTTCCCTCTTCACGTTCTCACGCTCCCACCTTCTCTGCGAGTACCGAAGAGCAGAGGTGATTGGTTTCCAAACACACAGAATCATTTTTTCTTTTTTTGAATTCATCCGTCCAAATGTTGATGGTACAAGTACCTACATTTCAAAATTGGGCAAACGTGATTGCAATTTTAAAAGTATCCAAATTTTAAAACAAAAAAAACTTATACTGTTGTCACTTACGGGTAAGGTGTACCACAACCCAACGACACCTAATGGTCAAGGTTGGCCCAAAAACTTTTACAAATAGATGCCAATTTCTCAACTAACAAGAGATGCCAACTAGGCCTGCAAGTACAACAATTACGTTTAGAAACAATTTAAGATAACTACACCTATTTTTGACTACTTTCTAGAACTAAACACTATAAAATTTTGTCTAAAATATACTCCGACTATTTATGAGAGTCTGTAGTTGATTTCAAAAACACCTATTTTCAACACTTTGGAAATTTGTAGTTTATTCATATGGTGTCCAAAAATGTATTCTAAGAATGTATTCTAGAATCCCCTTTTGACTACCAATGAGATTTTATATATAGTTTTTGAATATGATAATGGAAACCATGATAAATTGCTTATTTGTGCAATTGAGGTGTAGTTATGGTAGAAGATATTCAAGAATATTGCCAGATATATTTCAGATTCCTTAGCCAAGTATGTCTTTTTGTGTGTGAGACAAAATCCGTCCAAGACCTACAGGTTTTTACTTAATTAATAACAATATTTCAAACTCTTTGAATGTATTTTGACCTTTCAATTTGAATACCGGTATTTTGTCACAAATGACCAGCAAATACCGGTAAGCTTACTTTGCTTAAATTCACCCCCAATATTCATTCTAATGTCCATGATTAGGGTTTAGGGTTTAACAGAAGGAGAGCCTTGCGGAAGATGCAGTGACCTGCGCTTCCCCTTGCTTCTGGATGCTTCCTCAGCGAGGTCCCTTTCCTTCGTCCTATCGATCCCACAAACACAAATTGCGCCAATAGCTGCAACAACTCTTATCCATTTTGAAGTTTTCGAAGCCACCTCCCAGGCGAGTCATTTTCCCATTCTGCCAGTCGCTTCTTGGCTGCGATCGTCCTCGTTGCGGGAGGTTTAAGGTGGGAGACTTTAGGCAACAATCATGTATCGTGCGGCGGCGGCATTTGCGTCCCGTGTCAGCAGGTGCGATATCACTTGCGCTTCGTCTCTCAAAGAATCGACTTTTTTTTAACCCCGAAGTGGATGTCGATTGTTTCTTGGCGCGATTTGGAGTACCGAGGCGGAAATGTTGTGTTGTATGCTGTTTCGATGTCGACACTCCGCGTGTTAGGTCATCGGCGATCGGAAGATTTTATGTTGTGCGATTCGTGATCTTCTTTGATTGCGTTTTCTGGTTGCGTGAAGCGACCTGTTAGGTGTTGTCGATCCTCTGCTACGGCGATCGTGAATTCTGGCCTAATTTATACCAGCTGACTTCAATTATGAATATGTTCAGCATTGGTTCTTGTGGTAACCATTTCAGCTCGGGTCATTAATTTTGTGTTGTGTTCTTTACTGGTGTGTCTTGCAGGGGACGCTCCTTTGTGCAAGTAAAATTTCTCGAAACCATCCGTTCTGGGATTTTTCATGGACTATGCAATCTGAAGATATCTTTGCAGCTTAATCACCAATGCAGAAGCTCTTGATGAATGTTAATAGTGACGATCACTGTCATGAGCTTGAAGCTGTATATTTTCTTGTTGTGTTTCTTTACTACAGTATAGTTTTCGCAGTGGAGTGTGTAGTTTGGGAACCAGAGCCCTCTTGTAATTACATTTTCAGTCAGAGAGACTGACCACCGGATTCTCCAGTCGGGTCGACGACCCTACTTCAGCATTTCGACCAATACGTAGGAGTGTTAAATTTTGGATATCCCTGTAGAGCTGCGGAAAGATCTTTGGGTGCAAGAGCCAAATCTGTTGAAATCCACTTCTTGCTACCTTTATGTATGAATATCTTCTGCAATTTCCAAGCAGGAATTGTAGGCCATTGTATGGGAGGAATGACACCACCCATTCCCCTCGAGATGAGTGGCCATAGACTTCTTGCGAAGCCATGCTTCCACGACTTTCCCAGAAGTCATTCAGTGTTGTGAATAGATAAGTTGCTATTGGTCCCCTTGGTCAGTTGAGGAGACGCGATGTGGTCCCTAACCGTCGTAGTCTCCGCTCTCTTCCAGGATGTCCGAAAGTTGCAGTCAGTTCGCCATTTTTCTGCCAAGGATATTCGTTTTGGAGTTGAGGCTCGTTCTCTTATGCTCCAAGGCGTGGAGCAACTTGCCGATGCCGTTCAAGTAACGATGGGACCCAAGGTCAGCACCCTTTTTTTTCACTTGGGACATTCAATTTGTAGTCTAGATGTTGGGCAATCTATGCGTGGGCCCAGGTGTAATATTGCCATCGTTGATGACGCCGTTCCAAGAGGACACCACTTGCAGTTTTAGTCTGTGGTGTAGCGTATGCCTCGTACGACGTATTGTTGGAAGCTTTTTCGCATTCTGGTGCTGGACGTCAGGTGATTTCTTGTTGGGCTATGTATGATATTGATTTACGGTGGTGCTCAGAATCTTTTTTTCTCTTTTCTGCAGGGCCGCACCGTTGTGATTGAGCAATCTTTTGGTTCTCCTAAAGTGACGAAGGATGGTGTCACTGTGGCGAAGAGCATCGAGTTCAAGGACAGGCTTAAGAATGTGGGAGCATCCCTTGTGAAATCCGTTGCTAATTCCACAAACGACATCGCTGGAGATGGTAACTGCTTGGCATCAGAGAACCTAGGACACGTCCATGTGATTTCAAGTTTTGGGATCTACCTTTTTTCAGTTCTTAAATATCTCTCAAAAATAATAAGCCCTAAAGGATCATGAGTCCTAAATATGGCATCGTCATTTTTATTGAGAAGTTCTGTGTGCGTCACTTTGGGTTTTTCTTGCTTCCTACTTTTATTATTTTCTGAACTAGCACATGAAATGATCTTCAGTCCATTTGGCGATAACGAGCTTCTCCTCATCTGAATTATGTTTTCCACATTATGACTAACCGAAGTGGTGTTCAAACCTTGAATCATTTATTATTTATTCGATAGAAACAGACCACTGATTCCTGGGATGGGCTGACGTGATCTATTGGGGTTCGCAGGAACAACTGCTGCGACAGTGCTCACGCGAGCCATCTTTGCCGAGGGTTGCAAGTCCGTAGCTGCTGGAATGAACGCCATGGACTTGCGCAGAGGCATTAACCTGGCTGTGGATGCTGTTGTGTCTCATCTCAAGAGCCAGGCCAAGATGATCAGCACATCAGAAGAGATTGCCCAGGTGATTTTAGTTTATGGCTCTAGGCAATGTTTTCCGGTCCTGGTCGACGCTCTCCTGGAGGGAACACCAGGATCGTGGACTTTTCGTCTTGGTCCTATTGATTGTCATCAATGAAAGCCCTTGTCATCTGAAGTTTCTGATTTCCTTCTTGTCTGCCCACTGTTTCCTTTTCGACCAGGTGGGCACCATCTCCGCCAATGGAGATCGTGAAATCGGTGACTTGCTAGCTCGTGCCATGGAGAAGGTTGGCAAGGAGGGCGTGATCACTGTCTCGGTAAGCGGATGTCTGTATGTTCCTAGTATCATTTCCATTACTTCAATATAATTCTTGAAGTGTTGTCTTTTTGTTTCTTTTCCAGTGCTCCAGAGCGTGGATGTGAACTAAGCACTTTCTAATGCCTGTCGAGGTCTCCGATGCTTGTCTTTGTTGTAGGATGGGAAGACCCTTTTCAACGAGCTGGAGGTGGTTGAAGGCATGAAGCTTGATAGGGGATACATTTCTCCCTACTTCATCACCAATGCGAAGACTCAGAAAGTGGTGAGTATCCCAATCGCAGTGGTTGGACGTTGTTAGTCTTTTTAGTGAGCCTAGTACGTTAGTATCCTTCATTCTTAACATGATTTTTGTTGTTTGTCTTCTTTTGAGGTTGTGTTTCGAAGCACCTGGTCTTGACTTGATTTGATGGTGATTGTTGTGACCATGAACGATGCAGGAGTTGGAAAATGCTGTGGTCTTGATTCATGAGAAGAAGATCAACAGTCTTCAAGCCATTCTTCCAGTGCTTGAGCTCGTTGTAAGGGTAAGGCTTGATCTGTTTGGTTTCAGTTTCCTTCTTTGAACTGGTTTTTTACAATGAAGTTTGAGGACTCTTTTTCCTTGAACTTTTATTTTGTAGATGGAGGCAGAAGTTTTCTACGAAGCACTTCCGAGCTTTTCATTGCATTTTTATGGTTGTTGATGCTGATTGTGCAAGTTTGTGTGGTTGTCAGGATCAAAAGCCATTGCTGATCATTGCGGAAGATGTGGAGAGCGAAGCTTTAGCTACGCTAATTGTGAACAAGCTTCGAGGAGGTGTGAAGGTATGCATGGGTTGCTCGTTTGTCGTGATGTCCATGTGTCTGATTTGGGATGATATGATGCGTGTGGATGTGAAGACATTGTTCGTGTGAATTATAGTTGTTTTAAAATGAGTGCGTCGGGTATTCCTGCAACTTCATTATATGCATGGTGTGAATCGTGTATGCCCTTATTTGAAATAAGTCTCATTATTTCATTTTATATTCAATTTTGAACCATGCGTGTTACCAATTTGTACTTTCGGTTTTGTGAAGTTTTGCGGATTGGATTGATATTCGTGGTGCTCCTTTGTGTGGATATAGGTTTGTGCCATCAAAGCACCTGGTTTTGGCGAGAACAGGAAAGCCCTTCTGCAGGATCTTGCCGTACTTACTGGTGGTCAGGTAGGTCGTTGCTTTTAGTTTTTTCTCATGCTTTGCGATCAACTCGAGCAGAAGCTTCATGATGACTTCCTGTTGGATAGGGACGTGTTGTTAGCCATCATTTCTGCCGTTCTTTTTGACAAGAATGTTTCTTTATCGTGTCTACTGTCAACAACATTATCAACGTTTGGAATGACGGGTGCAGCTCGTGAGTGAGGACCTTGGCTTCAAACTTGAGAAGGTTACACCTGAGATGCTTGGATTTTGCAAAAAGGTTGGTCATAATATCTAATCAAGTTTCGTTGTTATTTTGTTTTGGATACTTGCTTTTCTTGCACTTGTCTTATACCAAGTCGCATCTGTCCAGTTTGGATTCTTGTCGGCCTTAATCTAGGAATGCACAATTCTGATGCCATGTTTTTATCTCGCAGGTCACAGTATCGAAAGATGACACCATTATCTTGGATGGCGGTGGCGATAAGGCCATAATTGAAGAGCGTACTGAACAGGTGTTCTATCTTTTTTATGGTCTTGGTATCGATATTTCTATGTGTGGGCTGTCCAGTCCTTTTAGTTTTCTGAGTACCTTAATAGCCTTTTCAAACAGTATTCTCCTATGTGACTTGGTGAAAGTTGTTGGTGGATTCTTGCCTCCGCCTCGACAGTACTTGTGGTTTTTATTCAGCATTATCCACGAAAATGTTGGTCCTTTGCAGATTCGAGAGGCTGTGAACACTGCCACTTCTGATTATGACAAGGAGAAATTGCAAGAGAGGTTGGCTAAACTATCAGGAGGCGTTGCTGTGCTGAAGGTACACTAACTGCTTTCCTTTATTTTATTGAGACGGAAGGATTGGTTTTTATGTGCCGATTTTCGTGTGGATCCGTTTGAGTTCGATCGGGCATTGATTTTTTTCCTGCGTGATTTCAGATCGGAGGAGCAAGCGAAGTGGAGGTGAATGAGAAGAAGGATCGCGTCACTGACGCTCTAAATGCCACGAAGGCCGCCGTTGAGGAGGGAATTGTACCTGGTACGTTCGTCCCGTCGCTACCAGGTTTCGAGTGGGCATCATTCCTGCTTGTTAGTTTGAATGAATATCTTGACCAAAAGTAGGGTTTCCTTTGGTCTCGGACTTCTACATGGCTAGTTGATTTGCTGAAACTGGATTTTTCTTCGCTTTGTCTTATTTCTGATAATGAGTGTGCTGTTCCCTGGGTTGAATTAGGTGGAGGTGTTGCTCTGTTGTATGCTTCTCGGGAGCTTGAGAAGATCCAAACTGCGAACTTTGATCAGAAGATCGGAGTGCAGATCATTCAGAATGCTCTGAAGGTACAGTTTCCTATCTCGGGAAAGAGTTAGAAACTTGAGGAGTATCGAACTTGTCATGCTTTCAGTAAATGAATTAGATGGTTCTTCTTGCTCTATTCGGAATGCGTGTCATCTCTGTTTTAGTGGACGTCAACATAAATGATGGCCGTAGTGGATCCAGGAGTAGCGACATTCATGTCTTCTCTATTTTTTCTAACTTTTTGGCTTTCTAGGATTTATCTGTGAAGTAATACGCCTGTTTTGCAGATGCCTGCCTTTACAATTGCTCAAAACGCTGGAGTTGAGGGGGCTGTGGTGGTTGGGAAGCTGTTGGAACAAACGAACCTGAACATTGGTTACGATGCTGCTAAAGGTTTGGTCCCCTTTCTTTTTCTGCCGGTTTTTTCTTTCCTATATTGTGAACCTTGTGTTTATTTGAAATGAGGGTGGTTCCTTCTTGTTTTCTTGTGACTGGAACATCTTTTCGGCAATCACCATTGAGTTTACATGGTTCGCAATTGTTGATATTGACCATGTACTTGACATGTGCAGCTGAGTATGTCGACATGGTGAAGGCAGGAATTATTGACCCAGTGAAGGTTATCAGAACAGCTCTCGTTGATGCTGCCAGGTACTCTCTTGAGGTTTCACCTTGAATGCATCGGGGTGAAGCTTCGTATACTCCAATTGTGAGCTTGCTTGGTTTTCGGAATGTTGGATTGTTCTCTGAGCTTGTCCCCATGCGATCTGTAGTCAAGTATGCTGATTTTGTTGCTTTCTTTTTTTGTGTGCAGTGTTTCATCGCTTATGACGACAACTGAAGCAGTTATCGCCGACAGCAAACAAGCCGATGAGAAGGAAATGATGGGTGGCATGGGAGGTGGAATGGGAGGTATGGGAGGCATGTACTAGATGTAGGGTTTAGTTTTAGATTATTTTTCACCAGTGCGTTGATCGAGTTTGAGGGGATACGCACTCGTTCTACGACTTGAGAGGACTGATCGGGGAGTTCATCTGGACTAGCTGCTAGAACACACGGCACATTTCGGCCACACCATGTAATCAAAGAGTCGGCTTTGTTACCTTCAAATCTTTTCGTTGCAGAGATTTATACAAGGGAGAAAGATTTGACTAGTTTCGTGGATTCTTTTCCTTCCTTTTGTTCGAGTTGTGTTGATGTTGGCGTAGTTTATCAACGCATTGGAGGAGATTTGTTAAGCGAACAGTGGGTAATCTATACCAGCGTTTTGAGATGGATCACTATCAGGGTTGACTTTTATTGAAAATCACATGAATAAAGTTCGATCTCTGACGAAAGTTGAGTTAGCAATATCTTGTTACTTTCCAGATGGCTGAAGTCTTCCTTTGAAACATGAGCGGGTTTCCTGCATTGCTGCATTGTTGATGAGGTGAGAATGACGGCGTATTGAAGTTTAAGTTCTGTGGGCGAGCTCTCCTATAATGGAGGAAATTTCTAGAAGAATTGAACCCTAGAAGTATGTGCAGGTCATTTTGTGTCCTTTGGATGGGCAATTAGGCTTAGTGCATATTGTGGAATTTATGATTTTCATCCAATTCTTTGTGTTGAACTTTATTGTTGTGTTGAACTTTATTGATGCTATATCTGCATCATTGAGGTAACTTCAAGACATTTTAGTTGTTTTAAGATTTTATATGCGTAGTTTATCAAAAGAAAGGTACACTGTCTAGTGTATTTTAATCCTTTGAGCTTATTTCACCTAAGACTTGATTTTGACATTCAAAATGATTTCTTTTGCTTTTGAGCAAAGTCACAAAATGAAGTTTATGAGTGTAGTTTCTACTCCACTTGGAAATTTTGAAAAATACTTCAAATATGTATTTTAGAGAGGTTTGAAGTTCACTATCTATAACCATATTTTTAATATGGAGTGTTACGGAAATTTCCTTTATACTACAATGTTTTATACTATAATGTACTTCTATTCCAATAATTTTAGATTTTTTGAACACGATTTGTATTTGATATGAATTTTCTTTATGTTATCCTCAAAAATTCATGGTGTTTTGAAATATGCAAAAAAACTGAAAAATTTATGACAAATATTAATATACTTGTGATTTCATCTTTGAAAAATAAAATTAAAAAAAATTGCTCTTAAAGAGAGAAGAAATAGAGGATAAACAGTGAGGGACTTTCAAGTTTTACAACATGGCATAGAATTTGTCCTTTAGGGTTAAAGAAGAAACCATGATGTCTTGATGTAGCAATTCAAGTGAGAAGCAATCTTTGTTCAATTGTTCGTAATTGAACAAATTTCTATAGTTTACCTTGTCAATTCCATAGATTTTCTTTCTTAAAGCATAATTCGCCATGACAAATATAAATTTTTGTCTTCAATTTGCTTGTTTTCAATTTGTTCTATTTCGGTTGTCAAATTTTCAAATCCTAAATTTATTGTGATTGTTTGATGAGATTTTTAATGCGCTTCCAATAATAATGATTACAAGCTCTAATTTTCAACCAAGCAAAAAAGAAAAATATATTTATTGACTCATCAAGAATGTTGTCTTGATGAAATCAACGGAAAATTGTTTAAATCAACAGAAAGGTGACCCAAATCAACACCAAAAAATCAACAGAAAAATTGAATTTTCTAGTAGTGGATGCCCTTATTACTTATTATATGATGAGAAGTGAAATCCATTACTTTTTAGAATTTTGTTCCCAAGTCATGGATGGTGTGTATCTACACCTATTTTAGATTGAAAAAATTTGGAAGGTGCAATCTACATTACTACAAAACAAGGGTCATTTTTGACACTCTTTTTTAAATTTAAATGTGAAAGGTTGATCTTTTTGATAGTAATGTCTCAAAACAAATGAAAAAAGAGTAGAATTTCCTTCTTCGATATTATACGTGAAGGTCTGATTTGGCACTTGAGTGTTGAAATAGTTTCTTTTCTGCACACAAAGGGTTTTAGACAATTAGAACAATTGGTGTTAGTGTTTTGACATTTTGGCGTCCAAATTTTTTCGTGTTCAGCAACTTCTAGGTTTTCTTGTTTCGGAGAACCTGTCATGCGGGGCTTAATGCATGATGTGGGTTTTTAGAAATATTCAAAAATTTAGGCAATACGGATGAAAATTTTTTGCAACATTTTGAGCATTTCACTTGTAATATTCCAAACATTCAGACATTCCAAAAAATACTGAATTCATTTCTAAATCTGACCTTCACATAAGGTAGTACTACCTTAACCTCTTTTTGCCCGTTGTCCCTGCAGGGGACATATGCGTTTTCAAGTAGGTACCTACGAGCTGAAATTTTCTCTTGATTTTTTGAAACTTTTTTGGGAGGTAGAAAAACTGATTAGCTTCATGGGAATATAATTTTTTTCACAATCGGTGCCCCGGAACAAAAGTTATGACCAAATAAGCTCAAAATAGGGGATGGCGGGCAGCAAACAAATTTGCACTAAGAAATTTGCACCTTTTTTTTTTTTTTTAAGTATTTTTTTCTCATAGATTATATTTTTGTCTATCTGAAAAATTTTGATTCATTTCATTTGGATTTGTTATGAGAAAGTTATGGACATTCTTGTTTTTTGGGCATTCTTGTTTTTTGGGCATTCTTGTTTTTTGGGCAGTTAGAGCATCTTTTTGAGAAAAATAACTTGTAGGATTCATTTCTTAATGCAATTTTTCAAATTTTTCAGTTTTTCTTTTTTGTCATGGTTAGGTTTACTTGCTAGAACGATCTGACCATTGGAATTAGTGCATTTTAATTCCATCTAAAATATATGAATATTTTAGATTTTCCTTCTATCTCATACCTACTTCTACTTAACAATTTTTTCAATAATGAAAATTAAGTTTTTTTGAATTTTTTTTTTGGGTAGATTGTCAACTCAATTCTCCACTATAAAAATTTAAAGCTCAAAACTTTGTAGTGTAAAAATTTTAAGTTAAAAATGTTCAAAGTCAAAAAATCCAATCCAACAATGTGTTGAAATTTTTGTTTTTTTTCACTTTAAATTTAGATATCTTGCAATTTGTACAGTCAAAAATTTTGAAAATTTTTCAACACATTTTCATACTAGTTAGGTGTAAGATCATACGATTAGATGTGCAAAAAGAACATTTTAAATTTTTTTTCACTCTTTGCTAAAAAAATGGCAGTTTTGGGTGTTTTTTGGCAGAAAAAAGGCCTTGGGCCTTTCGGGGTTAAGATAGATTGAAGGCCAAGATCTAAATGGGAAATGAATGATTCAAAGTATCAATTATCAACTTCCATTTTCATTGCAACAAAGTGTAATGTTGGAAAAAGTGAGGGTGGTTTAGAGTCTTAATGCTGTCTTCTCTAGTTCCTCCATTTTAGAAGAGAGTCATATGTTTTTAAGATTTACTGGTCTTGATTTTTTTTGTGAAGAAAATTATGGACAATAATCTACTCGCACCTATCACCACCGCATTCATATGCACTCCTATATTTCTTGATTCCCCATTCTATTAATGTAATTCTTCATAGAAAACATAGATAATTATCAGACTCCGATTGCTTTGGTATTGAGATAACATTTCAACAATGCATATGAGAATGACCTCACAACCAAACCTCAACATGATGATATTAATCCCTAAAGATCTTTTATGTTTTGAAGTCCAATACTACTTCAAAATACTAGTCTCTAAAACAATGCTAAAATCTTCATCTATATTTACGTTTCAACAAATCCAACCAAAGGATCCTTTAGTTAACTTACTAGAGTACACCTTCCTCAAAATTCAAAATAAAAAAACTTACTAATTGCAAGATCATGGTGTTTCTATTTCAAAAAGAAGTATGTTCAATTCTTTCCAAATGGCCAGATTTCATCTTTCAAAACCTTTTTTCCCAAAAAGTGCAAATCCTACAACTTGCAACTCTCCACAATATGCTGAAGAAATTAGTTGGTAATACATTTAAAAAATTTCAACAAATTTTTTTCATACTCACACTTGGAAAAAATAATTAGAAGTAGTGAATGATTTAAAATACTAAATTATTAAGAATTTTCTTATGGAATTGAAAAATGCCAATCCTAGTGGTTGTAATGTTTAAATAACAATCTACATCCTATGATTTTATTTTTCTCACAAATACTGAAAACTGAATTATACTTAAAGACTTTAAAGTTTATTTTAGAGTAAAAATTTCATAACTTCCAATTCTATAACTTCCTGCAACTAATATTCATTTTAACTTTCATCTCACTAATAAAAATGGAGTGATTCAAATCTTTTCGCATGTATAAATCTAAAAATATCAATTTTCAATTTTTTGTTTTTAAAAAAAGTAGTGTTTTTATATATCCAAGTTCCAAAAAATTACATATCATATAATAACTTTTTAACCATGTAGTCAAAAGTTATGAAAATTTTTGCGTCTTAAAGCTACTCCATGACCACATATTGTGTGAAAGTTTCAAGCCAAAAGAACCAAAATTCTGTTTATAAATGGATGGCCAAAAATGCTATATTGCCAAAAAATGCTACTTGGTCCTTTAGGGCTTAATAAGTGAGATAGTGATGATACATAAGGAGATTGCGGAGATAAATGATAGAATGCCTAATTTAATTTTTAGCACTATAGATACACAACCATAAGTCTCTACATATTTCATCATTTTTATACCTTAATATGTGAAAATTTGTGGAATTTCTAGTCATAATCAAATTAATACATTTATCTTAACTCCTAAAGTCCCAAGGTCTATTTTTCATCAAAAGAACCTTACAACAGCCATTTCTAATGCATAGAGGGAAAAAAATTTAAATGGCATTTTTTTTGCGTATGTAACTATAGGATCTTGCAATAGACTAGTATGAGAATGTCTGAAAAAGCATTCAAAAACTTTGACTGACAGATTCAAAGATAAAGCTATTCAAAGTAAAGAAAATATGGTTTTTTGGCACCTTGGCAAATTAGTTTATTAGAATTTGAATCCTTTTAACGTAAAATTTTTGCACAATATATTTTGAATTAAGAGAAATTTATCTTGAAGAATGAAGTTGAGAATCTAGGGAGAAAACAAGGAAAAAAAATAATTTCATTCTTTACAAAATTGTTAAGTAAAAGTAGATATAAGATAGAGGAAAAAACTAAAACATTAACAGGTCTAAGATGGAATTAGAACACACTAATCCCAATGTAGAGATTGTTCTGAAAGTTAAAGTTCATCCTTAAGAACTCTTTGTTTTGAAGAAATGTGAAAAATCAATGTACAAAAACAAATCATGTACGTTATTTTTTCAAGAAGATGCTTTTATTGCTTGCAAAACAAGATGCTCCATAACTTTCACATCATAAGTCCAAATAGAATGAATCAAAGCTTTCTACATAGACAAAAATACAATCTATGAAAAATAAAATTTTCAAATTTTAATTTCAAATTTTTGTAAATTTCTTTTTTTTCTTGGATAACAATTGAAATATAAATTATATTCCTATAAAGCTAACAAGTTTTTCTATCTCATAAAAAATTCAAAATATTTTTGCCAAAAATGGCACTCACAGGTACTTGCCCCAAATCCATTTTGTCTCCACATATGGACAATGGGACTTTAGGGAGTAATAATAATAGTTTTTAGTTTTTATTTATTTTTATTTGAACAAATGGGAGCATTACAAAGAAATTGAGGCCACAGGAGGGCCGTCAGTTTTCAAGGAGAGTGACATCACTGTCTTTCAAGAATTTAAAAAAAAAAAATTTAATTAAAAAACAAACCAATGAGTAATGCTCTCACGAGCATGCAGGGTACAGTCCCTGCATGCTCGTGAGAGCATTACTCATTGGTTTGTTTTTTAATTTAAATTTTTTTTTTTAAATTCTTGAAAGACAGTGATGTCACTCTCCTTGAAAACTGACGGCCCTCCTGTGGCCTCAATTTCTTTGTAATGAATCCACTTCATTAAAAAACAAGAACCCAGAACAAAACAACCAAGCCTCACGGCTAGACTATGAAGAGATGATGAGCCTAGAAACCTAAAAGAAACAGAAAGGAGCCCAGGAATCAGAGGCAGCAACCACACAAACTAACAAGGCAAAAGGCCTTCTCTGTTCCAAGTGTATCACCCTTCCTCCTTTGTAGCCAAGATTGGAGATTGAAGCCAAATGTTTTCAAAATCAGCCTAGATCCTCTCCGCATGTTGTGGTTGTTGATGGGCTCCTCTATGGGCCTTGATTTGCGTTGCCCTCCCTGAGTCTAATAAAGCCGTCCATAAGGCCTTGTAAATGCGCTTACAGGACCACACAATTTATGTGAATACTTTACTATTTCTAAAAATCCAAATGATCCATAGTAAGGAACCTCTAATGAAAGACCATATTGTTTTAAACTAGAGAAACCTATGTGGAAGTGTGCCACCCAAGATACAGTGCGTGTAACCAAGTCTCATGTGTAGAATAAACTTTGATTGATCACCACATAAGTGAATGGGAATAGATTGGGCATATTTCCAAACCTCTTAGACTCACAAGCAATAGTAGAATTTGTGTATGGGAGTCTCAACAGTGTCAGTCGTGCAGCAGTTGCACCTAATGTTGAACACTGGCTTGCAATTTTAGATGACTTTGACGGCCATTTATAAAAAAAATTGCATTACAAACTTTGAATTAAATTTTTTTTATGTTCAATAATTGAGTTGAAAATCTAGGATAAAAATTTTAAAAGAAATACACTTGATTTTGATTTTTCTTTAAATTGTTAAGTAGAAGTAGGTCCAAGATTGAAAGAAAAAATAAATCGTCAATAACTCTAAGATGGAATTAAAACACTATAATCTCAATGGTGAGATTGTTTTAGCAAGCAAACTTAGCCTTGTTAAACAATTTTTTTTGAAAAATTGTAAAAATTGCATTCAGAAATGAATCCTACAAGTTATTTTTTCAAGAAGATGCTCTTATTGCCCAAAAAATAAGATTGTCCATAACTTTCACATAACAAATCCAAATGGAATGAATCAAAGAATCCCATATAGATAAAATCAGTCTATAAAAAAAATTCAAAAAGGACCTTTTGTGCCATAACTATTGCTCCCGAGCACCGATTGAAATAAAATTATGTTCCCATAAAGCTAATGTATTTTTCTATCTATACAAAAAGTTTCAAAAAATAATGATGAATATTGAGGCCATAGTAGCCTACCCAAAATCCATTTTGTCCCCCAACGGGACAATGGGACTTTAGGGATTAAACTAGAGGAACCTACAAGGAAGTGTGCCACCAAATATATAGTGTGTGTAACTAAGTTTCATATGTAGGATAAACTTTGACTGATCACCACGTAAATGAATGAGAATAGATTGGGCATATTCCCAAACCTCTTGGGCTCATGGGCAATAGTAGAATCTGTGTATGGGAGTCTCAATGGTAACAATCATGCAACAGTTGCACCTAGTGCTAATACCTAAGTTGATACGGCCCCTCCGAAAGTGGATTGCTACCACGTTGTACCACGCAAACCACATGAAAGCCACTTCTTTCTGATATCATATTTTATGCCAAAGTTCTCTCCAATCTGGCAGGAAGTTGGGCGGGAGGTGGCCAGACCACTTCGAAGGAATGGATCGTTTAAGTTGAGTTTGCTTGGTGAGTAATAGTCTTCCTGTAGAGGTTGAATATGATATCAATTGGATGCCACTGACCCACACCCCTCTGCCAGGGCAAAACCAAAGCTTGGATGACTCCAACAAATAAAAAGGTTGGTGTGCCTTTGGAACTTTTCCTACCTTCCTAAACTCAAACCCTGCAAATGAAACCTTCATATTTTGTGTCTCCATTTGGTTGCGTAATAACTAAAAGTTGCATGGAAACATGTCCAACTGTTGCACATGTGATTGTATTTGCTAAAATGATACTCTAAGGCTGTGAAGTCTGGAGCTGTAGGCCTTGATTTCCAACCTTCCATATGATAATTGGAAGCTCATCGGCCACTGTATTGAAAATACCCACCCATTAATAAAAATTCTTACATGATATTATCAAAGGAAACGTATACTCTCTTTCTATTGGTTCAAAAAGGTAGAATCAATAGAAATGAGCAAGGTTATGAATTGAAAGGTCCTTGTGACACAATTGAGCAATGCTCTATTGTTTGAAATCACAATTGGATGGAACAAAGTTGTGATCAATTTGCATATAAGCAACAATATGATCTAAGATGTCCACATAATAGTAGTGGGCAATCCTAGTAGGGTGTCTTTGGAGTTCATGCCCCCCCAAAAGTGGTATAGGAAATGCAAGTGCATCTTCACTATAGATACTTGTCCCACATGCTTGTAGATTGCATCATACGTTGTACATGTGTTTGCTTTTCTTCCACATGCTTCTTCAATACATAAAGGCAATCCACTTGAGCCCTTAGTTGAACTTTCAACATTTATAGAGTATTCTACCTTAATTTGCATTTAATTCGAAAGGGAAGCTTTTTGCCTTCTTGAATAATGTTACGTTGTCACTTCTCTGTTCCACGAGTGAACTTTAACATCATTCTGTGCCTTACTTCCATACACTTGAATCCAATGTTCACAAATGTGGCTCGCATAGCTTCTATGTGCAAAATTTGGATTTTGAGCACATTTAGCAATGTTCTTAGCAACCGTGCATCATCTGACACTACCTATCGGTAGTGCCAACAGACCAGCGTTGCGAGAGAATAAGCCCTTGGGCCCCAGGCAGGCAAAGTTGCACCTGCAGAAGCTGCTCCTCTGAAAGAATGTAGCCACTGCGCAACTGCTGGGGCAGAAAAGGAAACAGCGGGCAGAGGATATAGCTCAGTAGGATATAACATTAATATATACAGAAGTACATCTACAAGCAATGAAGAAGGAATTGAAAGTGTAGACTACACAGTCCCATTTGCAAAGTACGCTGAATACTTGGGAAATGTACAGTATTGTACAGTCAGCTACATCAGCTACATACTCGTGGCAATCCAAAACAAAGTGTACTTGAGGTTGGGAAGCGAACTAGTCGTGTTAAAAATTGAATTTTGAATTGGAAATTTCTACCAGCACACTCTTCTTGCACTTCTTCAAAGAGCACGCATCTGAAACAACCGTGATCAATTCGCGATTCAATCGGTGAGGAATGTAAGGCACAACAAACAATAACAAAGTGAAACTGATCAAAAGCAATTGGCCCTCCCTTCAAATCACTCAGCATTTCATCAATCGTAATGCAAATTCCGTAACACATTGTACGCAACAACTCTCTCGAATTTGAAGTGTGCCAGCCAGCAGTACTGATTAACATATAAAGAGCGATCCCATAATGGATACTACACCATGTTGCTCATGAGCTAATGTTGCAAACCCTTACAAATTAACTCGTAACAGAAAATAAAATTAAGCTGGCTACATAAAACACAAGTGATCCTCAAGACCATTTGTTCCACGTGGTCCTTCACCCATTCAATTCTACTCTCAAGACCCGAAGCATCAATTGAAAGAACACTGGTCTGCATTAGTTGGTGAAGTTGGGCGCACAATGGTCGGGGTGACATTCCTTGGCCTCCTTGCAAGGCTCCACAGAGACAGAGGGCTCCACAGGTTTCTTCGTAAGGGCTGCCGGAAGCTTCTTAATGCCTTGCAAGTAAAACGTGTAGTGCAGCTTGAAGGGGAAAATGAGCTGCTGCAGCTTCACTTGGCCATAGCACCCGGCGAATATTCCTGAGCCTCCCGTGATGGCCAGGTATGTGTCTTGATAGGTGATGTAAGCCCCCTGGAAAGCAGCCAAAACATGGATACCCACGTCAGGCTAGTGCACTAATCTTCCAAAACAAGACCTAAAACCTAAAGGATACTACATCTCCTAATCATTAAGAGGAGCATCTGCACTCCCAACAGCTAGAAAGGGAAAAAGGGTAAAAGGAATCTTGAAGCAGGAAATGCACTAAGAAATCACATAAAGCAGGCACGAGAAAATTCAGATTTGGACATTGAACAACCAAAACACCTCGAAACACCTCGAAACAGCTCAACCGTCCAGTACAACGTCAAGTTCGGAAAACAAGTGCCAGACAGTGCAACCCTGACCCTTCCAAAAAAAGCGAAGAGAAGCTAGAGACACCCCCAACCAGTATCCTGTACCATACAAATACCGGAAGGCCTGGCTCTCTACTCATGTGTCGGTGAGTACCTGCACGGAGATATGGCCATAGTCGCCGAAGTAGAAACTGTACAAGGCCTCGTACCGATCCCCTTTCTTCTCGGCATTGTGCGAGATGAGAGTGCACAAGCCGGACGTGATGCCTAGCCGCGTTGTAAGCGATCCATCGTACAACTGAACACACAAACACACACATCAGCAAAGGAACCGTAATCACAAATTGCTACTTATCCTCAAGTTTGATCTGTTAATCTGTTAAGAACTAATTGAGATCTGTTTATACTCATGATAGAGACAATTAGTACGACGATGCAGTGGAGAACATAAGGTAATTATCTGGACGATAGTATAATTGTTAGGAGCCTGATTCTCTCTCCTATACCGACCCCTGTTCGCAACAGAAACTCGTCTATTGGTTGGGTTCCAATTAGAAAGTTGATGGAAGTACTAAACAGGACTTGCTTAAAGTTCTAAGACCAGGTATGCTGCGCGGAGTCCACGATTATGCCTTCAATAATTGGACGTACAGCTAAACAAACAAACACCAAGCTCACACATTAACAAAGCCACAGTAATCACAGTTTACTACCTACCCTCAAACTAAAGTATTCATAGAAAGCTGTTTCATAAATACGATCAAATAACTAGTACGGTGACGCAGCGCAGAATATAAGGTTTCGAGAGGACAGTGTAACCGTTAGGAGCCTCATATTCTCTCTCCTATACCGACCCCTTTACCAAAAGAAACTCGTCCAATGGTTGGGCCCCAATTAGTAAGTTGTTGGATGTACTGAACATGACTTGGCTAAAATTCTGAGGCCACTCATCTTCGAATAGAAATGGAATTCTATGCTATGCATACAATAGATAGACGTGTAAAACCTCCCCACTCTGAACGATTTCCGTGAGAAAAGAGAAAATTTTGATACGACCCAGAGGAAGAATATTTTGATCTCGAGAGAGTTGGGACCTCTACTATGGTTTCTCCAGTGCAGGTCATCACCGACACAAGGGTGCAAATCCAGTCCTTACGGTATTTGTATGTTTGAGTGAACTTCCAAATGAAAGCACGCTCCTTCTACACCTGGCTTGAAAGACTATCCTCTACCGTTGCAGCAAAAAAAAGCATTAAGACTAGCTCCCAACCAACCTTGTTACTGAACGGCACAAGGTCTCCGAGGCCATTAGCATGGGCGCCAGAGGTGGCATCTTTGCGTCCCCCAAACGGCAAGAACACGGGGCTTCCTCTATCCTTCTCGTTCATCTCGAACACCCGAAACTCCTGGACCTCCGAATCGCGATTCCGATGAAACATCTTGACAGACGACCACAGACACAGACACAGACACAAATCTAGCAAACAGTTACACAACAACACTGACAGCCACAAAAAAAGCCCAAGCAATCACCTTCAAGTCTCACACCCTCCTCTCTGCGGACGACAGCACTTATAACAGATTACAGTATTTGCGTTGCACAGAGCTCCAGAAAACCACTTCTACGAGCTAGAATGGAAGTTCCGGCCTACCTTCTCTCTTTCCGCCAAACCATACAAGGGTGATCAAAAACAATCAATCACAGCCTGGGCCCGTTCTCTGACGCAGTCATGTAAGGAAGAGGAATCACTGTTGCTGACGACTCTGTATGTACATATGTATGTACAGTTAGCCCTATTGTAACACGTGTAGAGTATAAGCATTTAACACTTATGAAAATTGATCTAACATTTACAAAAATATCACTTGTAAGACTTCAAAATATATACTCTAGTAATGGTTATAAAAGTAAAGGATGAAAGTACAAAAAATATAGTAAGTAATCGTTCGTCTAAATTGGTTGAAAAGGAAGAATCCTTAGTAGTTTGATGAGATTTTCTTCTACACTTCAAGATTATTCTTGCTTTCCAAAATTTCTTCAAAGTCTCAAGTTCACTCTCAACAACTTTGAATCCCACAACTTTTTTCCACTTTTTCCAACTTGATCACATCTTTTGTCAACTTTATCACTATCAAGTCAAATCAATGAAGTATGGAGTTAAACATTTCATATCACTTAATGCCTAATAGTGTATATTCTATAGGAGCACCCCAATCTACATAACACAAGTATACAAATCAGATTTAAACACATAATTATGGAGGTACCATTACCGGAGGGCCGACTGTTGGATGCATTGATTTGTTCTAGTAAGGTAAAACAGCCCATTGTGGTCAAATGATCCATAGTAGACACCTAGGGAATGACCCCATAATGGGGGTTTTCAGTATGTGAGATTTAGGCTACAAGGTATGTCTTTCATGACACTCATGGAGTGATTAGTGACCTCATTAGGAACTTCCAATTTCCCAGTGTAAATTCATTGTGAGCCATTGACCTTTTAGGCCTTCTATGTTAGAAAACATTATGACTACTTTAGGTGAACAAGATGAGCATCATGGATTCAGATTTTATTGGTTTTGGAGTAGTCTACAGACTCTTTTAGACCATGATGCATTGAACACTTCAAAAATTCATTGCAAATTCATATTTTGTCAAAAAAATACAATTTCAATTGCTCTCATTGTTTCTCGCACTTATCTTTGTGTAGGGAAAACTTGGGAAATTTCAGTAATGGCATGAGGCCAACTTCCTAATTTTGACTACAATGGATTGTTTTACCTTATGTGGAGCATTATTGTACTTAAGACTATACGTCCGGTGTATCAATGCTGCTATTGGATGAAAAACATTGATCAATTCATTTGGGGAGAAGACAAGATAGAGTCTAAAGTAGTGCAACAAGCCTCTTGTGGAAGTCACTAGTAAAAAATGGTGTCCTAAATGACTTGTCTACAATGATTGCAACAGTCATTTTGCAGTCATTTTGTAGTTATTGTTGTCCTAAATGACTGCCACAATGACTGTTGTAGTCATTGTAGACAAGTTATTTTTGGCCAATTTTCTCCTAGTGGGTAAATCCTAAGTAAAAAATAAGACCCCCTATTTTGTGCTGTCTTTGTTCAATTGTTAACACCTCTTCTCGCTAATTTGGGGTCTCTGATTGCAAATATGAACTTAGAATTTGCAAATTTTATTATGTGTTGCAAATAAAACGTTCTTACGTTTTCCCCAGGGGTAAAGTGGGGGGTACAAAACGGCCTCCCCAAGAGGCTCGTTGCACTACTTTAGACTCGACCACAGGACAGCAAGTGATTGGGTGTTTCCAAAGAAAGTGCTCTCGAGTTGCCGGATTCCGATGAAATTCTGAGTTTGGAGTTGCCGGATTCCGATGAAATTCTGACTTTGGAGTTGCCGGAATCCGAATTTACTAAAGGATGTTCCTGTGTGGATGTTTTCATCCCGGCAGAGGGCTCACGTTTTCAGTTCTTCTAGACTCATCAGCGTTGACGCTCTGTTATGAAATGAGAGTTGGTGGTAAGTTAGATTGGAGGGACTCGCCCAGGTTCATGACTCCTAATTATAAGTCCTCATACGTTACCCACATGCACTTGGGGCTGATCGGTTCAGTTGTTGCAGCACAATAAAAACTGGAAAAAACAAGTAACGAATGAGTGTGTGGGTCACAACATTCACGTGATGCTGAAAAGGCTCCCACTGTAGTCTAGCTTTATTTCTTATTTTTATTTTATTTGTGTTGAAACGGCTAAGCTTAGCTTCCTGTAGCTTGAGATTTACTGTCAGCCAGAGGAAGGGGACCAGTTGCAAACGGGCGGAATCGGTAAAGCTGCCCTTCCATAGGCCATAGCCTGGGGCTCTTCGAATCCTGGACTGTATTGGGAAAGGATGATTCGCACGAGCCTGGACTTCTGTTGACGCGCATTCACACGTGCGTTTACTGCGTGGGCTATTTTCAACCGTGCACATGGGGGGTGTTTTTTTTGGTGGTGGGAAAAAAATACTCCCTCTATTTCTAAATAGTACGGAGTACTCCACAAAATAGCAGTACTACACAAAATAGTGAAATTAGATTGCCTTGTCAATTAGGTTGCCTTACCTGAGATAAATTACTTCGTAAATCAATGTTTGTTCCACATGGAGGCGCATGCCACTCTCTGAACCATGCCTAGAACTGGTGAACAAATCTATGCCATACACATGGCTCTAAATTGAATGCATCTTTGTACAAAAGCAGTGAATATTTCTATAGTGTGGGCTGTCGAGAAATTAGTGTGGGGCAACCTAATTTTTCTATTTTGTGTAGTGTTTTCTTTGTAATTAGAAATTATTTGGAGACAATATAGTGATATTATTGGAATGGTATTCCCTTTGAGTCCCAAAATGATCTTTTTGTTGGACAAAATGTTCCGATTTAAGGTTGAAAATAACATTTTAAAAATCCATTTTGAAATGTACGTAGACTTCGATGCATTCCTATTGTTCTAGAAATTTGAGTTTTTGGATTAGTTTTTAAAGTATAGTTTTGGAATTTTTGAAAATGGGATTTTTTGGCCATTTTGAAGGAGCATCGTTAGCCAATCATTTCTTTGTTCCCGTGTTGTTTGCTCTCTTTCTCGCATGTCTGTTGTCTTTCTCGTGTTGTCTACACTGCTTTAGTCAATAAGTCACTAACAAAAAAAATCGTTATAGAAGATGAACAATGTAATGAAAAGAGATATTTTAATTCCTCCGCTTCTCTAGAATTGATACTTTGATTCCACAATTCTGATTTGACTTCTGATGTAATTCAACTAATAAGGAGTAGTGTGCTTTTTACCAACTAATCTCATTCTCCAAATCCCACATGATAAAAAACTTGAGACACATGTGGGTCATACTAGATAAATTTGGATCTTCTATGTAAAAGTGTTAAATACATCTCACAATTTTCTTTGCATTTTGTGGGCCCTTTCTCCAACATTACAAACATAAAGATTATTTTAGAACAAAACCTTAAGGCCCGCAAGAAGATAATTTTAGAACGGAGGGTGTATTATTTAGAAATAGAAAGAATAGTAACTAACTAACAAGTCATAAAAAATAAGGAACAAATAAAGAAACATGCATATGGTTTGTATAATAATATAATTAATGCCTTCTATTTCTTTAAAGCAATTACACCTAAAATTGTCCAAATAATAATTATTATTATTTTTATGTAAATTTCATTAATCCTATCTAGAAGGAAAAAAAAGGGATTCCAAATCTCTTAGCATTCATTTTTTGGACCTTGTATGAAAGAACTATGAATTTTTGAAGTGCTTAAACTAAATATATCCAAATTAGATCTAAAGCTTTCATGTTTACAAGAATTACATTTTAGGCAAGAAGCAAAATGGGACGTTTTTGCAAAGAGATCTCAATTAGGTGCAGGTAGCTTGAAATAGATTGAGGGCCTTATTCTAATCCTTTAACCCCTAAAGGTTTTTGACTATGTTTTCACCAAAACCGCTCCAAAACTGCCATTTTTAATACAAGTATCAAATTTTAGAAAAAAAACATTTGTGAACACATAAAGCCATAGGATCTTGTAGTACACTGGTTTAAGAAGAGGTGGAAAAAATTTCAGAATTTTCTACCATGTAGATTGCAAGATAATAGCATCTGAATTGACAAAAAGCCTTTTTTAATCACTGCAAAAATCCAGGCAGCTGCCCTTCACAAGGTCACATTTGTATGAAAAGATGTCCAAAATGGTGGTTACTCTTTGGATTCATTCTTCAAGGCAAGTTGGCTACATCCTTGGAAATTTTCAAATCATTTGGAATTGTACAACATATAGGAAAAAAACAGTAAGTAGGAAGAGGTAGAGAATGACTCAAAATACTAAATTGTCAAGAATTTAATTATGGAATTGAAAAATGCCAATCCCAGGGCTTGTAATGTTGTAATAAACAATATACACCCACTGTTTTTTGTTTTATTCAAAAATATTGAAAAATTGAGTTAGATAAAGGACTTCAAAATTTATTTTAGAGTTGAGATTCCATAACTACCCTCAAATTAAGAATCCTCAAAAAATTTGACTCGTTAATCCAAAGGGAATGATTCAAAGCTTCCTGCATACATATAAATCTAAAGAATCAATTTCAAATTTTTATTTTCTTAAAAAGTGATTTTTAAAGAAGTTTTTTTTGCTGCCCGGGCTGCCCGCCGAGCAATGAAAATGACATATCATGCAATAACTTTTAATCATGTAGTCAAAAGTTATGAAAATTGTTGGACCTTAAAGCTACTCCTCAAGAAAATGCTGTGTGAAAATTTCAAAGAAAAAAATTAAAAACTCCGCTCGTAGTGAGCTGCCCAAAAACGCTATGTTCTCAAAAATGCATGTTTAGGGCTTTAGGGGTTAATCATGTAAAGGTCTTGAGCTCAAGAAGTGAGCAATAGATGATTTTCAAGATCACTCTAGGAATGAAGAATAATACGTCATTGAGGAAGTTTTGAAAAACATCTTGTAATACATCAATGGAGAAAAAGGAATAATATACATGAGTCAATAAGTGGTCTAATTTTTTAGGCTTACAGAAAAACAAAGATGATTATTTGTTTTGAATCTATATTCTTAGGCATTAAAAAGTGTTTATGACCACATATACTAATATAGAATTTTATGAAAAAAGAATTGGATGAAGTATGATTTACAAAAAACATTCACTATCCACCCAATAGATGGCAGAGCATTTACGAGATTGATGTGGATATTCCATTAACAAAATTATACTCAGTATCAAAAAGTACAGTTCACCATTTATAAGCCACTTTTTCTTGGCTAAGGAAAACTTATCCTATCTTTTCTTCTAGCCAAGGATAATTTGACTCTATTTTATAATAGATAGTTATGAATTTCTGTCGTGGCTACTTTGGAATTTGTGATTCCAATTATTAATATGAAAATTTTCAAATTATATCATCAATATTAATAAATTTGTTTTAAATTTCACCCAAGATGAAAATGAAGGATCAACAATGAAAGGTTCAATTTTCATTCCCCATAATATTAAATTACTTTTTTTCTGCTCCCCTCCTAAAATAAGTACCATTTTCTCTTTGATACCTCATATTGAATTTGGTTATAGATTTCACATAAAGTAGTATGCTTCACAATGCCACATCTTGTTTTGTTTCATTGAATGGGTCCCTTCCATGGATGCAAAAGGGTCTCCTACTACATTGATAAACAATGTTATGCCTCACCTTCATAGCTGCATTGTATAACCAAGCAATGGTCATCCTTGTGTTGGGAAGATATCATGCTTTGCTAGACACGTGAGATGGACTTTCCGTTCATTGAAGGATTGGAATTGGTTGAAGAGCCATATAAGACAATTTTGTTCATTGTGGGGGGCCTCTTCAAGGATGCAAAAGGGATCCCTTGCCTCATTGGTTGACAATGTTATCTTTTCAAAGATGCAAAAGGGACCCCTACTTCATTGTGGGTAAAAGAACGTTTTTCCTTCCATCCTACTAAAAACCTCTACATTGGACATAATACAAGTACAACTAAAATCACTCCATTCATTGATTTTGATAGTTGATCATTGGACAAGTAATGTGGAATGTTTGGAATTAATTGAGCGGGAATTGATTTGAATATCTCTTGCTCCACGATCAAAATCAATAAATAGAGCGGTTTAGTGGTACACGCACTTTGGCCGATTCAAAGGTTTTTAGTTGGACGGAGAAAGCATGTTTTTTAGCTTCAATAAGGATAATTGCCACTTTATGCCACTTTAGAGTACTAATGCAGTAGACTACCCATGAAACTACCAGACAAGCATTTCCTATTTGTCTTTTGATGAATGAACAATAGAGGCTTTTTGTCTGTATTAAATTACATTTCCTTTGCCCATTTTGGCTTTCTTGTAAGTTCCTTTGCCCCAAAATGGCTTTAACTTCTTGTTAGTTTTAGGATGCTAGGCCAGTACATCGAATTCTACTTATATTACAAAACAAGTTTTAAAATTGTTATTTTTAGCCTTAATCCGGAACGTTTTGTCCAACATGAAGATCATTTTAGGACGGAGGGAATATTCATTGATTCTGAATTATTTTGGGTACTTTATAGTATTGTCTAGTGAGAAATAAAAAATGTACATTGGGAGATAAACAGATACATGATTTTAATTTCTACCATTTAAAGAACATTGCACAATGTGGAATATAATTAGTATTTTTTGACATGCATGATTATCATTACATTTGTACACAATCTTAATCAAGTATCAATTTAGGAAAAACTAAATTCCATTTTTGGTGAATTTTTAAAATCAATTTAAATGATTTTACATGATAATTTATTGAAAAAAATTGGCCAATGACAAACTTTCAAATTTCAATTGCAGAGATACTATACACTACAAGAGAAAGGTGTGTTTTAAGTATAATTTTAGTAGTATAGTTCTATAAGTAATGACATTTTAAGAGATTTTTAACAAAATCTTACTAAAAACACATGTATTTCTAGTAAAATTTTACGAAAAATCTCTAAAAAAGGTCACTTCTTTTAGGAATACACTGTCAGGACTATACTTAACCCTAAAGGAGCAAACTGCGTTTTTTGGTAATATAGATATTTTAGGCAACTCACTACAAATGGAATTTTTATTTTTTTGGTTTGAAATTTTCACACAACATGTGAACGAGGAATAACTTTAAGGCCCAATAATTTTCATAACTTTTGACTACATGGTTAAAAAGTTACTTTGTGATATATAGTTTGTTTCTCAACTTGAGCCGCCTGGGCAGATTAGGAAAAATCACTCTTTTCCAAAACAAAAAAAGTTGACATTGGTTTTATAGATTTATATGTAGGTGGAAAGTTCAATATCATTCCATTTTTATCAATGAGATGAAAGATATGAGGAATTTTAGTTTGCGGACAATTATGGATTCTCTACTCTAAAATAAACTTTGAAGTTGTTTATTTTACTCAGTTTTCAATGGTTTTTGAAAAAAATGAAATCCTAGGATGTATATTGTTTATGACAACATTACCACCATTGGGATTGGCACTTTTCAATTCCAAAACGAAATTCTCAACAATTTAGTATTTTGAATCATTTTCTACTTCTTTCTACTTACTATTTTTTTCTCATATGTTGTACAATTCCAAATGATCTGAAAATTTTGTAGCATGTAGCCATCTTGCCCTGAAGAATGAATCCAAATAATCAAAAGGAGCACAACCATTTTGGAAATTTTTTCATAATGCTCTGACCTTGTGAAGTGCAGCTGCCCGATTTTTTTGTAGGGCCAAAAGAAGGATTTTTGCCAATTCAAACACTAATAGCTTGCAATCTACATGGTGGAAATTTCTGAAATTTTTTCCACATCTTCTCAATCCAGCGTGTTACAAATCCTATGGTTATATATATCTAAAATTGTTTTAAAAGAAATTGGTACTTGTATAAAAAATAGAAGTTTTTGAGCGTTTTTGGTGAAAACATAGTGAAGGAACTTTAGGGGTTAAAACACCCCTTTTTCTTGTAGTGGTGGGTGATTGCAAGAAACACTTGTCCTAATTTTTTGTCCCCTTGCCCTCGAACAAGTGTTTTTTTGCTCATAACTTTTGCATCGTTTGTCTATTTTGGCTTGAACTTTGGAAGGAAGGTACATATGGTAGTTGCAAACATTGGATAGTTTTTTAATTTCCCTAAAAATTAGTTTACTTTTTTTAAACTGCCCCAATTGGATGTCTACTTTGGCCATTGTGGGTGGTTTTAGTCCTATTTTTGACCCAAAAATGCAAATTTGAAGCCACAAATTGGATATGTTGGAGGTCTACTAACATTCCAAGGATTGACAATGAACTTTTATGAAAATAGCAACATGTCAGTTGTCTACATGGGGTCAAAGTGACCTTCCTTTGTGTGAAGGTTACAAAGAGGGAAAAAATTTCCTACATTAAATTTTTGGTGCAATGTGAGCGCAATCTTCTCTAGCAAAATGTTTTTTTTGTTTTTATTTTTTGAATTTTTTTTGAATTTTTAAAAATAAAAAGGTGCACAAACCCTTTTTCTGCTATTTTCTGCTCCCAGTGCTTTTGTAGTACTTTGCAACAATCTATAGTACTGTATAGTAGTGAATCGATGGTTGAAATCTGCAGATGCCTTGAATCGACGGTTGAGATCTGCAAGGGCGCTGCAGAAACATAGTATTGCATAGTACTACATAGTATTCCTAGTCATATGGCCAAAAACTGCGTTTTGAGCCAAAAATGTGAAGTGTTTATTGCAATCACCATGGTAGGAAAATCTATAAGCACATCTTTCCCTCTCAAAAAAATCTCAAAAAATATTCAAAATTCACACCAAAAATAGTTCAAGGTTGGGACGTCACATGCCCAAATTCTATAAATGAATATTTATTTATCATAACTAAATTTTGCTATTTGAACCTCACACTAGAACTACTCTTGTACCTTGGAGTATAATGTTTCAATTCATGAAACAAATTTTTGTTGCAATATGTGATGCATCTCATTTTTTTCTTGGCTTTGAAACTTCACATACCTTTTTGTCCCTCCATTGTATTGTGTAAGTCTTTAGCCTTCCAATTTTTCCACGCTCTCTATGCTGCTCTCTATGTTGCAAGGATATTATTTGTGCCAGTTTTGAAAAAAGAAACTGGAATATTTTGCACAACATTTTTCAATTTTGAATAGATGAAATCACCAAGAATTGAGGGGAGAAATCTTACAGAATTATATTGCCACATTTGAATGCATGAGTGTCCATACTATAAAATCCTTCTTGGGCAGCTGAAAAAAAGTGTGAATAGTATTGAAGCTAGACACATAATGCAAAGTCTAGTTTGCAAGGCAGATTTGTCACCATTCCATTGGATAGTCAGAAAATCAATATAACTCAACATAGTCCCTCTTTCTACTCCCTTAGATTTGCAAAAAGTACAAATACGGACGTTTATGGTGAACTATTAGACTTGACATTATGTCATGTAATGCTCTTGAGCCTTCCAGCTCTCAATTTCAAATGAAATAAAAAAACAAAATTTTTGCGCCCTGGAAAATGTGGAAAAACACACAAGCTGCCTTTGGTTATAATTTAGTCCAATAGTGAATGGAAATGAGACATTTTCTCCAAGAGTGTTAACCCTTAAATGCCTCAATCTTTTTTTGATTTTTTGCACATTTTTACTTATATCTTTATACATAAATATCATATACCAAAATTTCACGAATTTGATCAATAAGAATGATTGTCTTTTCTAGATTCAAATATTACATTGGATGAATGAGAAGTTAGTTGGACAAAACAATGCCTTGAAGCCCTCCGTTCATCGTCCATAATATGAACATTGGAGCCCTTCAGAGTTAATGATTGTATGGATGTCATTTGGACTGGATTAATAATAAGTGCGTGGTCAGAACAAGTGTGTTCTTGCGAACTATCTCCAACAGACTCTTCATTCATGCTGGTCTTATTATCAGAGCTACTCTTCTTCCTCTCTGAGATTTTGCTACATTGTTGGTTGCATGGAAGCTGTCTCTTACCTTTTTTTTGAAACAAATGAAACGAATTCTAATAGCTCCAAGTCTTCAGTTCCGCGAGAATCCGAGATCAAGGGAAAAGTTTTGCCACCAGCCCGCATGCCAAGAACAGTGATGCAGGTAGGACGATGAGTTAATAGAATGTGCAGAATATTGGATTGGAAACGAGGAAAATCATGTGGAATCATACAAGCATGACTTTAGGTAACACGGTAGAATCATTCTCTCACAGTGGCAGTCATTCTGGTAACCATGCCAGTGATTACACCAAACACTGTAAGAGCATCGGCTGTAAGAGTCAGTCAGTATTTATAGTTCATTGACTTTGGGCAGTCCATCTTTTGACAGAGAGCCAGAGGGAAACAGTCCCTGCACCAGCATGAAACATGCAAAACGTGGTGAAAATTCATTTCTTAGTAAATAAATAAATAAAAATAAATCATTTCTTCATTCAAAAGTGTGTATATTCATTCTTACTAGTGTAGCCCTGTGCCGATGCCACAGCCAAAACAAAAGCAAAGATAAGTTTCTAATTATTGAAGTCATAATAAAAAATTTGAAATTCAATAACTTTTGCACCGTATGCCCAAATGCCACAAAACAAAGCCCGTGCCCCCCTCCTCGCCAAGAGCTTTCCAATGGTACTAAGCACACGGCCGGAGTCAAAGTAAAAATAATTTTCTAATTTTTTGATCTATAAATACTTTGAAATTCAATAACTTCTGCTCCGTAGCTCCAAACGCCATGAAACCAAGCCCGTGCACCCCTCCTCGCTGTGGGCTTTCCAACGGTACCAAGTACGCAGCTGGGGGACGTACGGTCTGGGAGATCTCAATGTAACAAAACAAACAAACAAACAAAACAAAACAAACAAAACAAACAAACAGCCAAACTTAACCCCTAAAGGACCAAGGCCTTTTTTCTGCCAAAGAACTCTCAAAACTGCCATTTCTAGAGCAAAGAGTAAAAAAATCTGAAAACTGTTTTTTTGCACATCCAACCGTAAAATCTTATACCTAACTAGTATGACAATGTGTGGAAAAAATTTCAGAATTTTTGACCGCACAAATTGCAAGATATCTGCGTTCAAAGTGAAAAAAACAAGATTTTCAGCACATTGCGGGACTAGATTTTTTGACTTTGAACATTTTTAACTTAAATTTTTGCACTACAGAGTTTTGAGCTTTAAATCTTTGTAGTGAATATTTGAGTTCAGAGTCTAGGGAAAAAAAATAAATTAAACAAAACTTAATTCTCGTTCTTAAAAAAATTGTTAAGTAGAAGATCGTACAAGATAGAAGGAAAATCTAAAATATTGATGTCTTTTACTTGGAATTAAAATGCACTAATTCCAATGGTGAGATCACTCTAGCAAGAAAACTAAACAATGTGGAACATTTTTTTTGAAAAATTGCAAAAATTGCATTCCAAAATGAATCCTACAAGTTATTTTTTCCAAGAAGATGCTCTAATTGCCCGAAAAACAAGATTGTCCATAACTTTCTCATAAAAAATCCAAATGAAATGAATCAAAGCTTCCCAAATATGCAAAAACATAATTTGTAAGGGAAAAAACTTTTAAAAAAAATTAAATTTTTTGCAAGATTTTTTTGCTACCCACTCTCCCCTGTTTTTGAGCTTATTTGGGCATAATTTTTGTTCCCGGGCACCGATTGAAAAAAAATTATATTCCCACGAAGCTTATCAATTTTTCTATCTATAAAAAAAGTTTCAAAAAATCAAGACAAAAATTCAATCCGTAGGTACCTACCCAAAATCCCATTTGTCCGTTGAACGGACATTTGGTCCTTTAGGGGTTAAGGTATGGACTAGACGGAGGCGATACTAGGGGTTGTCACGCATCCTTGGAGAATGGGATTTTGATGAAGTCGGAGAAATTTGTGAGAGAAACGAGGAGCCAATGGTGAGCCATTTTGCTTGGAGGATGTGTGACACTCCTTTTTGGTGTTCAAAGCGTGGAGAATTTTCTTTGAGAATGGGATAATTCAAGCTGCTTTCACGGACCCAATCACAGCATGATGGTGCAGCAGCAGGGTGAAATTCTGGCAGTGGAGAGGTGAAACGAGGGAGCACAAGATCAAAATATTCTCAAATAAAATTGTTCCAGCCATTTTCTTCACCTATGGAGGAAAAAAAAGGCTACCTGCAATTCTCGGAGGATGAGACCTTCACCCGTCTCGCATAGCCATTGATATGGCGTCGTGTGCCAATTCTTCGAGAACTACACACATGTTGAAGGATGCGTGACAACCCCAACTGTTACAAGATTTTGTAGTAGTTTAGCAATTTTATCCATTCAAAAAGGGGGAATACATTGCCAAACATTTGCTTGAAATTTTTTTTTATCGTTTTCTAGCTATCCGAAAAAAGTGATCATACTTTTTTTTTTGACTTGGTGCTTGAATTTTTAAAATAGTGAGTGGTCATTTGAATCCATACCTTAACTTTGGCTGTTTGTTTTGTTTGTTACGTTGAGATCTCTTGGACTGTAAGTCCCCTAGGGGCATGCTTGCTACTGTCAGAAAGCGCTTGGGAAGGAGGGGTGCACAAGCTTGGTTTTGTGGCGTTTGGACCCACTGTGTGGAAGTTATTGAATTTTGAAGTTTTACTAGATAAAAAAATTAGAAAATTGCTTTTTATTTTATTTTGACTTTGGCAATGGTACAGGGCACACTAGTTGGGATGGTATAAACAGGTGGCTATAAGAAGCTATGTCCTACAGCACTAGCTCATTTTTATGCTTAAGGTCCTTCTTAACCTTACTTGCATTCAAAGTAAATGCAATTGAACTTTTATCAATGTAACTTCTCCCTTGTCATAACATTCAGTAGCAGTCACTGCTACTGCCTTCCCTAGACAAAATGATGTGGCATATACCACATCAGTAGCTATAAGGACACTTGGCGAAACTTGTCAGAACTCAACAGGGTGACTAGATCACTTACAAGGTCGCAGCTACACATTGGGATTAATGACAAATTAAGTACTTTAAAATAAAATTGTAAAAAAAAAAGCAAACTTATTCAAAATGGCAATCAATTTATAGAGATCAATTATCTCAATGCTTGAATTTAGGTAGAGCCACCCATTCCTGACCTATAGGTGCACGTATTTTGACCAAGTTTAGAATGAGTTTTTTTTCCCTTTTCAAGGTTGGAACTAATAAATATATGATACATGTACCAAGTTGTGAGAAAGAAAGTAGGAAATAATGATTAGGGAAAAAATTATTGAATGATGGCATTGGAAGAGTCTAGACATTGGCTATAGGTCCGAAGCACTTTTTGCCTCCCAAAATTTATCATAATTTCAATTCAAGCGATAAAATTACCAAAGTTTTTGCAATCCTTGTCATTTCTATTGATGTACCTCGAAAAATATTTGTTTTGCATTTACAACTCCAAACCATGTTGGAATTCCTTATTTGGTCGTTTATGGGTGGCTCTACCTTACATCACTTCGGTCAGTTGATGTGATGGTCATTCATGTTTTGTATTCTCAAGTGACAAGAGAAGCTCTTCATATACACATAGAGTAGTAGTAGGTAGAACAATCCATGTGGGATAAATAAATTAGAATTTGTAGTTTCTCAAGCAATCATAGTTAAATCAAAAACAAAGAATGGTGTTAAAAGTAGAGTTTTAGACCTCATTTAGGCATAATGGAAACTCTTTTTTCAAAAGAATTTGAACTAAAAAACTTGGTTTATGAAGACAAATTTCACCTCCAAAAATCTCGGGGGGTGCAGTGTGTGAAAAAAATAAGGGGATAGGTGCGAACACCAAATATTTTGTAGGGGGGTATTACCTTTTGTAAGTTTTTTTAGGCATGCTATCATTATGTAATTTTCTACTTTGGGTCATTAAAAAGGAGGCTTCCGTTACTTATAATTTCCAATTGCCATGAATATATGATATGCTATTTTAGTTTATATTTTTTTTTCTACTACATTTTTTTTCTTACACTAAGTTTTTTATGAAGTTCTTTTTCCCCACTAATGACTACTTAGATCTAGAAATTTGGTGTAGAGTTCAAAGTTAACAAATAGGGTTTGAGATTCTTTTACACATAAAATTACCCAAGCTCATGAGCTCATTGATCAATCACATTCTTGTAGATGCAAAGTTTTCAAATCCAAAAATGTGGCATAAAATCTTTGATTTAGCTAGGATTGTATATAATGATGTAGTTTTGTGCAAGTTATGGCAATAGGAAGAAAAGTCAACTTTTAAAACTAAATCCAAACATGCATTGCCATAACTTTTTCAAAACCTAAATGTTTAAAAAATCAATAGCAGATGCCCACATGTCAGGAAAATGCATTTTTAAAATTCTATCAATCGGCTACATGTTTCAACACCTACACTACAATACAAGTATAGGAATGAAAATGGACAGTAAAGAGAAGCATCAAAAGATCAATTGCTAGCACTGAATCCTAAATTGCCAATTTTTTGTAAACCACAAAGATTTGACAGCCATAGGCAATCGTCCGGAAACAACCTATCCAACATTTGAAAATTGATTAAAGTAGGTGGCTCTAAAAGTGACACTTTAAGGGTTGTTGGGCCTTTTTGATGGATCCAAATGCATAAAAATATTTTTTCTTACCTTTCACTTGAAAAAAAATTGATGCAAAATCTAACCCAAGTGGTTTCATATCTTTTGGAGCTTTTATGAATTAGTTATGAGTTTCAAAGAATTTTGCCATAGGAACCTGTTTTTGACTTCTAGCCTTTGCAAAATCCACTCTTAAATGGTCTAAGAAAATTTAATGAACGCCTATCCACTTAATTAGAAATGGACTTACCATGGCTCCTAAACCAACTTTTAATGAAGTAAGTACCATCCATTGGAGAAGATGAACCAACTCTTCCTTTTCTCTTATATAATCAATAGTCCATCATGTATCCATTTATGAGCCGCCTAATGGACGGTTTGAAGAAGAAGGTTGGTTTTAGAGCACACTACCATACTTGACCAATATGCCACTCACAAGGTAACACTATTTAAAACTTTTGTCCAAAAAAAAGAATATAAAGGGGGATAGATTAGGTCTACTATTTTTCTGATGGGACCTATTATTCCACACCCTATAGTATTTTGAAGACATCCAATGGCATTTTTAATACCCTATAGTATAAAAAATCAATTTATAATTTTTTGTCCAAATGTTTTTTTGGCACCCTATCATTTGTTCACACGTATATAGCTAATCATACCTCTTACTGCACCCCCCGAGTCCAAAAATTCGTTTGGCATTTGAATCTCCAGTCAAAAGTTATGGACAAATTTGAGAGAGGGGTTGAAATGGCATTTTCTTTAACATTTTTAAAAATCCTCTCTCAAATTTGTCCATAAATTTTGATGGGAGATTCAAATGCCAAACGGATTTTTGAAGGTGAATCTTATCTTTATTCACCAACTTTTTTTAGTTCAAATTTTTTTGAGAAAAGTTATTCTACTATGCCTAAATGAGGTCTGAATTTCTACTTTTAACACCATTCTTTGTTTTTGACTTAACTATGAGTGCTTGAGAAACTATAAATTCTAATTTATTTATCCCACATGGGTTGTTCTACCTCCTATCTCCCCATGTGTATATATAGAGTTGTTTTTTCACTTGAAAACCCAAAATATGTTATTGATGGCAAATGGTTGTAATGCATTATGCATTGGATTCTTTTCCATCTTCATATATAAATATTTGTTGATTTGTATGTCTGGTCCTAAAAATAACCTCTAAAGGTCGGAGACTATGTTTTCACCAAAAACGCTCCAAAACTGCCATTTCTAGTACAAGTACCATATTTTAGAAAAAAAAAGAAATTGGATACATGTAACCATAGGATCTTGTAGTAAGCTTGTTTGAAAATATGTAGAAAAAATTTCAGAATTTCCCACCGTGTAGATTGCAAGATATTAGCATTTGAATTGACAAAAAAACTTTTTTTGACCCTGCAAAAAGTTGGGCAGCTGCACTTCACAAGGTCATATTTAAATGAAAAAATGTCCAAACTGGTGGTTACTCCTTGGATTCATTCTTCAAAGCAAGTTGGCTACATGCTTGAAAATTTTCAGATCATTTGGAATTGTACAACATATAAGAAAAAAATAGGTTGTAGAAAGAAGTAGAGAATGATTCAAAACACTAAATTGTTAAGAATTTAATTAAAGAATTGAAAAATGTTAATCCCAACGGTTGTAATGTTTTAATTAACAATATACATCCTATGCTTTTATTTTTTTCAAGAAATGTTAAAAATTGAGTTAAATAAAGGATTTCAAATTTTATTTTAGAGTAGGGAATCCATAACTGCCCGCAAACTAGAACACCTCAAAATTTTAATCTCATAAATCAAAATAGAATAATTCAAAGATTTGCACAAACATATAAATCTAGAGAACCAATTTCAAATTTTTTTTTTTTCTTAAAAGTGATTTTTCAGAATCTTTTTGAGCTACCTGCCGACTATTGAAAATGACATATCATCCAATAAATTTTTAACCATGTAGTCAAAAGTTTTGAAAATTGTTGGGCCTTAAAGCTACTCCTTGGGCACATGTTATGTGAAATTTTCAAAGAAAAAAAATAAAATTTCCGTTTGTAGTGAGCTGCCCGAAATTGCTATGTTGCCAAAAAAAGTTGTTTGGTCCTCTAGGGGTTAAAAGAAGATGCAGTATACCACAATGTATTGCCACTATCCTGGTTTTCAAGCTTACATTAATTATGTGAGGATGAATTTCGTGGATGAGGACTCCTAAGAAGGAAAGGCAACCTCTGTGAAGGCTACTAAATGTTATGCGTGGTCTATAGCCAGTAATACTCTAAAGAACACTCCCAGTAATTGGGAGGCCATTGTGACATATTTCGTAACATTTTTGAGCTTCAAAGGATATACCGGTAGTAGGTTGCTTGGCCTTCAAAGAATTGCAGTCATGTTGGCCTTTGAGGCACTAGGTCTCCTTTTGAAAGATGTTTGAAAGTCTTGAAGTGAAGCTTCTCTTTGAATTTTGCATTATTAGGTATGGAATCATCTGTAAAGTTATATAAGAAAAAATCATACTTCATATTCATGAATGTTATGGATTTTTCTCTTTGAATTCCACAACACTGCATGAATGAAATTAATTCACTGTATTACTACTATAGAAGGAACATCCCAATCATTATGTTCAAAATTATGTAATATTTGCATATTTCAACTAGGTCTTTTTCTTCAATTGTATACCTATTAACGCACAAATCAAAAACTTTTTCACTATTATGCAATAAGGAATAAAATGAGCCAAATGAATTGACAATAAAATTCTTCTAATAATCATCTTTTAAATTGACATTAATTAGAATCTATAGTCCCTGGTTTTACAAAGTTCAACTACTTTAAACAAGTGAGAACTATTTAATTAATTGTCAAAGCTTAGACATTCATTTTTTAGTTTTGAAAGTGATTAAAACGTATATAATATAAAATTTGTGAAGATTTGACTTTAATTTTTGTATTCCATAAAGCTATCAATAAAGCTTCAATTTTTCCTACATAAATGTAGTGCAATAAAAATGTTTTAAATTAAGCAATTAGCTTCAAGAATACACAAAACTACAAATTGAACAGTGTGGAATCTATGGGCCTTTATCCATAATAAATACTTCTTGAATACAAAAATTGAATAGGATTTGCTTCTTTCTATATAAAATGAAAATTTTAAATCTATTTTTAGATTACTTTTTTCTCTACTACATTTCTAAATACAATGTGTCTTTTTTCATATAACTCTTCTACAATCATGTGTATTGTAAGTTTATGTGCTTTATACAGGAATAATCATTCATTTGGATATAGTACATATATTGCAAATGATCTTTACACATACAATATATTTTGAAAAGGCCCGCAACATATTCTAAAACTTCATTGTGTTTCTAAGGACAACCCCACAGCTAACGCGCGGAATAGGGGCTCCAAACAAGGATTTGTTGTGGTTTGGCGTGCCACCATTTTCATTGAAGAGCTACGGCCCCATGGGAAGACTTGCCAAGTGGTCAAAAGGTGCACCATACTTCTTATTTTATTTTATTTTAAAAGGAATCTCTTCAACTTTTGAAGAAAAGCTTTCAAAAGGTGAGATTCAAAAGATTATTAAATAGCTCGGCAAGCCACCCTCAGGACTCTCTATTTGCCCGTGCCCTCTTCATTTTTGGCCGTGGTCGGGCATGTTTTTTCACTTGGTGTGTGTACTATGGGGCAATTCCTAAGCCAAGGCCCGCCCATTCCCCTTGTTGAGTGCCTTTGGCACCTTACTGTGGGATTGCTCTAATAGCCATGACACAATTATAAGACCACGAGAAGATAACTTTTAGGGAATATGTCAAGGAGTGACTCAAGTCATTTCGGACTCTCTTGATCTTAGAATCATTCTAGTCTTAAGTTCCTGATAGCAGTTCGACACTCTCACCCAACTAGAACGCTCTCAATAAACAAGCCAATGCTCAGATTTTGCCATCTCCTTAGGTTGCCCCAAACGTGAAGCGCCATTAATTTTCTGCCTACTAATTCCAAAATAAGACTCATAAACACTAATACAAACCTAAAATTTTCTTACTTCAGAAAAATCTAATTCCTCTCGCCAATATTTTATTTCCAATGCTTACTGTCTGAAACCAATTTATCACAGCTGCAAAAGCGATCACTTGAGGGAGATGACCCAAGTTACAAAAACAGCACCTGGTTTGGCTTCTCAGCAGATTCTCATGAGCTTCACTGAAACTGGCTGCACAGAAACTTGCTGGCAGTTTGACAGATTGTTTTAAACAGAGTTATGCAGCGCAACGGCTGAAGTATAATGTCTATGGAGTCCATAACTTGTCATTGAATTTAACAAAAAGCTAAACAGTAGAAGAAATCCCGCCCCTGGTCAATTGACCCAAGAAATTCTTATTTCCAGTCTGAGTTCCCTTACCAGCCCTAATCAATGACATTCTGCAAATTATAAGGAGTCCCATTTTCGTCGACTGTTGCGCATTTGCCACTCATTTCAGCCTTTTTGAATTGTCATTCAACTAGTGATCAGATTATAGAGATTGATGGGTTTATAGCGTATTGACCCAAAGTTTAGAGAGTTTTGGTTTTGAATTGGATGACGACAAATGTTCACCATGAAAAAATCAGAAGATTGGTGAGTGTGAGTTTTTGAGACATGGATGGTCAAGTAGTTCGGAGTGAAATGGAACTCCAGTCAGGGATTAAATCTGCAAAGTTTTTTCATGAACTATGAATTGAGTTTAGATGAGGTCAGGGAGGGAACTGTAGATCTCTCCACAATATCTCTCCATTACACATTCAAACATTCAAATGGTTTTGTGCATCTCGTACCCTGCAATCCACATCAGTGCAGTAGTTCCAGAGTTTATTCACTGTAGTGCTTCATTTCAGCCCTCATTTCAGCCCTCATTTCAGCCCTCATTTCAGCCCTCATTTCAGCCCTCATTTCAGCCCTCATTTCAGCCCTCATTTCAGCTGCTGTGTAGACAAAAAAAATAAAGGGGGCAAGTGTGAGTGACATTGCATCAATGTAAGACATCATGTCTGAATTCCTACTTAAGCTTGGATGTCATTCCGAATATAATTGGCAAGTCTTCATTGCAAGCTTTTTGAGGGATTAGACTTGGCCATGCAAAACTTGATAGTGATAAGTAAGCTTATTGTGTCACATATTCTCTTAGTGTACTCAGATTTGCTTTGTGTTAAGAAACATCTTATCTTGATACGTTCTCCATTTGTAGTTCACTAAAGTTTACTTTAGTTAGAGGATCCCTTAGTTCAATAGTAGAAGAGGAGAACTCTTTATAGATTTTCTCTCCTTGGTGTGTATTTACTTTACTCTAAATATATTATCTCTCTTCTCTTTTTGCATACTTTGATTATATAATACTTTGTTGTTTGATTTTGTTTCCTATTCTCAACAGGTTATCAGCACGCTCTTTGATAATTTTTATCTTGAGCTTTGCATTTGCAATTCCGATTTAGTATTCGTTTTGATTTCTCTTATCTTTAACCCCTAAAGGACCAACATGCGTTTTTTGGCCGTATAGAAATTTTGGGCAAGTACATGTGACTAGAGATATCTATATTTGAGGCTAAAATTTTAATAGAAGGTGGAGGGCAAGGAATATCTTCAAGTGTACCAAGTTTAATGACATTTTGAAATATGAGTCAAAAGTTGCGACCTAATATGTTACTTTTTTTTTCGTAACTGGGCAGTTTGGGCAGATAAAAAAAAATCTTTTTTTCCGGAATTGTTTTTTAAATTGGTTCTCTACATTTATATATACTTAGAAATCTTTGAGTCATTCCATTTTAATCAATGAGTCAAAAGTTATGAGGATTTTTAAATTGCGGGCAGTTATGGATTCTCTACTCTAAAAAAACCCTTTAAAGTCATTTATTTAACTAAATTTTCAATATTTTTGGAAAAAAATAAAACCCTAGGATGTAGATTGATTATTACAACATTACAACGGTTGGGATTGGCATTTTAAATTCCATGAGTAAGTTTTAACAGTTTAGTATTTTGAATCATTTTCTACTTCTTTCTACTTACTATTTTTTTCCTATATGTTGTACAATTCCAAATGATGTGAAATCTTTCAAGCATTTAGACAACTTGTTTAGGAAACTGAATTCAAAGAAGCACCACCTTTATCGGCATTTTTTCATTGAAAAGTGAGCTTACAAAGTGCAGCTGCCCGTTTTTCGCAGGATTGAAAAAATGGTTTTCAAGACTTTGAATGCTTATATCTTGTGATCCACACGGTGGAATTTCCTGAAATTTTTACCACATGTTTTCAAAATATCATACTACAAGATCCTACGGTTACATGTGTCGAAATTGTTTTTTTTTCCAAAAATGTGGTAGTTGTATTAGAAATGGCAGTTTGGGAGCGTTTTTGGTGATTACATAGTCATGAAACTTTAGGGGTTAAGTCAATCTTTTATTTCTCCATCATGAGTACTTCAAACTCTTCTATTGTTCCATCTATAGCAATTCTTATCACTACTACTAACATTAAGCCACCAAGGCTTCAACCTCTTTTGTTTGCACAGTTAGCAACTGATGGAAATAACTATTTGTTTTGGGCAAAAACTGCGAAAGCATATATATTTGAGGAGCAATTATTGCAATCAATCACTTTTGATTAGCATCCAACTATAAGTACTTCAGTTTTTATCACTACTTCTTACAAAGCATTACTTTTGCTTTGTTGTCATCTTGTTCCTTCTTTGCAGTTGCAATATTTGGAACTCTAAAACCCTAATGAGCTTTGGCACAAGCTCAAAGCTCATTTTGATCATCAGAAAACCATTTTCCTTCCTAGAGCCCTTAGTGATTGGACTTATTTACAAGTGTTTGGATTTTCCAACACTTGTTTCTTTCAATAATGAGCTATATGTTTTTTCTCATATTAGAAAATTAGCCTTTTTTTTCTGTTTATCTACCAACTAAAATCTTAATTGCAGATCTTTGATGATTATGTATTTAAAAAAATAAAATTATTTTAGTTATTGTTTTTCATTTCATTTTGTATCAGGAATCGTAGTTCCAATTGGACGGGCCTTCGCATTGCACAGGAGGAGTTCATTTTGCTTTCAGCAAAAAGTAACAGAGACATGAGATCTGAGTGATTCACAAATTTCATGTTTCTGTATTGCTATGCAAGTACAATAGATTCAGGTGGAAACGTTGAGAGAGTTTTCTCAATCGTTTCCTCCTCAGGAATGGTTAATTTTGTGCACACAATCTCAATTGTGATATGGTACAATGTCACATCAATATTGACAATCCAATGTTTTTATGTCAACATTGATGTTAATATGGACATTTTGTTGACACAAAAATTTTGGGTTGTCAACATTGACATCATCTAAAATTTGTCATGAAAAATTAGGGCTTGTCACTTAAAACAAGTTTTTTTTTTATAGTGTAATACTTTGTAAGAAGTAGTGGTAAAAACTGAAGTACTTGCAGTTGGAAGCTGATCAAAAGTGATAGATTGCAATAATTGCTTCGCTAATATATATGCTTTCGCAGTTTTCGCCCATAACAAATTGTTATTTCCATAAGTTGCTAACTGTGCAAACAAAAAAGGTTGAAGCCTTGGTGGCTCAATGTTAGTAGTAGTGATAAGAATTGCTACAGATGGAGCAACAAAAGAGTTTGAAGTACTCATGATGGAGAAAAAAGATTGGTTTAAAGATAAGAGAAATAAAAACAAATACTAAATCGGAATTGCAAATGCAAAGCTCAAGATAAAAATGATCAAAGAGCGTGCTGCCATACCATTAGAGAAATTCTTAGCCCTCTAGAGGGCCGCTCTAGAGTAGCTGAAAGCACCCCATGATTACATTTAACTTTGCTTAATGATTGGTTTCTCTCCTATAGTCAATCATTTGAAGTCACAATGTCCGATGATTGTTAGTGGTTCGAACTCCAAGTACCAGTAGTTTGAAATCCAAGTACCAGTAGTTAAATAGTCAGGGTTCAAGTCTTAAAGTGCACCTTAACCCTGATTATTGCATACCTTGTTTTCTAATCAAGTTATGAATAAAAAAGCAAATGTCAAAAATAGTCCAAGGACATCTACCATCAAGGGTTTTTTTAGTGTCCTCATAATAGACTCAATTCATTGACAATTGGTGAGAAGGAAGGGTGAAGAGGTTATTTTTATAGAGAAATCAATTGTCCATGGTGAATCTTCAAAGAGTATGGGTTATTTAGAAGAGAGATCACTCATTGTCAAATGCAAGAATTGTGTTAAAACTAGAAATATAGACCTCATTTAGGCATAGTAGAATGAATTTTTTCAAAAAACTTTGAACCAAACAAAATTGTAAAATCAAACTAATTTTCATCTCCAAAAATCCGTTTGAGGTTTCAAGCATCTAGTAAAGAGTTATAAACAAAATTTTGAGAGATTTTCATTGACATTTTAAAATACCTTCTCTTCATTTTATCCAAAACTTTTTAATAGAGGCTCTAAACCTCAAATGGACTTGTGGAGATGAAAACTAGCTTGATAATCTAACTTCCTTTGGTTCAAAGTTTTTCAAAAAAGTTCATTCTACTATGCCTAAATGAGGTCTGAAATTCTAGTTTTAACACAATTATTATTTTAAATTTAACTATGAGCGGTTGAGAAACTACAATTTGAAATTACATATCCCTTATGGATTGTTCTACCTCCTACCACCCCATGTGTACATAAGGAGCTTCTCTTGTCATCTTCAAATACCTTAAACTAAGTGGCTTTAGAAGCTAGTTTGAAGTGTAAGAAATTTCCAATTTTTTAGCAACTAGCTTGAAAATCCTCTTTATATTTCTTAATTTCATTGAATGTGATTAAATTCCCAACTAATCACCTTGTATGCTCACGTGGCTAAATATTAAACAGACTTCTACTATACCTCATTATTGGAATCCTGACGTTTTTCGCAGAATTCACACACTCTGACAATGCACTGCGGCTAAATGCCCCTACTAATTCTCAGGTGATTAATAGACTGGTTTGGTCATTGTGGAGCGGCCCTTCGGAGGGCTGAGAATTTTTCTAATGCTTTCCCACATGTATACTAAATTCCTTATTTATTGGTTATTGCTACATTTGAAGCCTCCCAATTGACTATCCCCTCTTGTCCCAAGCCTCCTCCTACAAAATCATTGAGTTAGTTTAGAAATAACTCATACATCTTTAAAATACAGGGCTAGACTTCTAGTATAGTATCTATTTTAGGAATAGTTTGGTTAGATGATAATTTGGAGGTGTTTTGGATTTGGTAGGCTTGGATTTTAGATAGTCAATTGGACCTAGCACTAAAGTGCTCTTTGAGGTTCGTTAGGGTTTGATGGATCTATCCTTCAAACAAAGACTATAGCATCAATTTCGCATCCACTATGGTTATTGAATTCAAGTTTCTAAATCCGATCTACAACCACATTCACACTCTACAACATGCTTAGGATTTGGTCAAAAAAGTGGATATTACTAATTGAATTTCCTTCTTATCTAACTTATTGAAGAGGTGGACCTGACTAGTTGGATGTTCTTATCCAACTTATCAGAGAGATGGATCTAATTAGTTGAACGTCCTTCTTATCCAATTTATGAGAGAGGTAGTTCTGACTAGTTAGATGTCCTTCTTATCTAACTTATCAGAGAGGTGGATCTAACTAGTTGGACGTTGTCTTATCCAACTTGGGAGAGAGAGATGGTTTGACTAGTTAGGTGTCATTCTTATCTAACTGATGGGGGTTTGATTTTTATTATTATGATTTATAATTTTGATTTCGTTAAAATTATTTTTGACTATATATCATTGATTCAATGTGGGTTTTAAAAAAATATTCCACTCTCTACTATCAATAAACTAATACTGTTCTTTACCTAGGTCACATTGTTCTTGTTTTGTCTTGTTTGCCCCTATTCAACAACTTATTCTGACGAGTGGAGATATGATAAATTGGGCACTAATACCAATGCAGATTATGGACATTGACATGAAAAGTTTGACAAGTTTGACATCCTTCTTATCCAACTTATCGAAGAGGTGGATTTGACTAGTTGGATGTCCTTCTTATCCAACTTGTTGGAAAGGTGGCTCAAACTAGTTGGATGCCCTTCTTATCCAATTGATCAGATGGGAGGTCTGATTTTTGTAATTATTATTATTATTTATAATTATTATTTAATTTAATTTAATTTTGATTACTTATCATCATTGATTCAATGTTTTTTTGGTTGAATTTCTCCACTGTCTACTATCAATAAACTAATATTATTGTTTACCTAGTTCACACCGTTCTTGTTTCGTCTTGTTTGCCTCAACTCAACAACTTATTTCTGACGAGTGGGACATGGTATGATGCCGGTGCAGATTATGGACATTGACATGGAAAAGTTGACTACAAATTAATGCCGATGCAAGGTTGCTCAAAGCCAGTCTGATAGGATAATGAGCACTTGTATTCCAAGAGGGAGGTTGAGAGTTCATGTTCTTGAGGGGTGGAGGCTCGCATTCTTCAGATTGGGCTCTCAATCGTTGGTGTCCTACTCCATTGGGTTCTAGAGAATAATGGGTGACGCTGGTGAAAATTTGGAGCCGAAGCGTGGAAGAGCAGATAAGGAAAAGTGGAGAGTCCACGAGGAGATACCCAGAGTAGAAGAGCGCATTAGAAGAGGTGAAATCTCAAGAAATGGTCACTCTGCTATCCTTGGTATTTCCTCAAGGAAGCACATCTTCGGGACGAAGAAGCGTCACTTCTGGCCAAGGAAGAGCTACGCTTGCGAGGACGATTTCACTTCCATCACTTGTCATGGAGAGCCCATTTGCTCATCCTCTTTGTCATTTAATGTTCCCTAATGTTCCCTAGGGCTGCTGGATTCTTTTGGTGAGGGTTTATTTCGTGGTTATGGAATTAGAATTGGCACGAGATTAGATAGTTTGTATCATTGACTGCGAGGGTTCTTCAGCCGGTTCTCTGTTGCCAAACTAGGTGGTCTGGATTATGTTTATTCTTTTATTGTGTCCCATTTGGGGAAGCGATCTGTCTCTGAGGTTGTCTAAGGACCTATTGGGATCCTTTTGGGTTTGGTGATGCATGTGAAGATGCGTGTACATCAGCTTTGATCATAAATTGTGTTGTGCATGCAGGCTTAGGCACAGAATACGAGTGGCTGGTGCAGAAGGTCGTGAAGCTGGCTCTTCCTTCAGGCGCTTGCATTTATCCAAGCAGCTCGAGCCATGAACGTATGTGGATACCTGTTACAAGTAGAGTATCGGGATGTGAGGAGCAACATTGAAGAATTTCTAAGTAGCACAGATAAAAAGAAGCATATGTATGATCTCGTTGTCACCCATATCACTGAGGATAGCGAGACGTTATGTACCCCCATCGAGCAATTCACGCGACGCTCTGCTCATACCCGGCTCGCGGAACTTCGCCCGTCATCTCATCCCATTTGCTCAATTCTTACACTCATCTTGCACTCACAGGATTATTAAACTCATCTCTCACTCACTGGACTGACTGGAGTGTACTATTTGGCTTTGCGGTTTTGAGGTTGGGTTCTTACAGGTTGGTTTTTGCGAGTCTTGGAACGTACTGGTGAGCTGCCTTCTTTGTTGAAGTCTTTTGGTGGTTGTATTTGTGGTGAGATTTTTTTCGTTGGGGTGATTCGGAGTGGCGGAATTGGGTCGTCAAAGTGCTAACTTGGAGCTTTGTGATCTTGGGTTCCAGACGGGGACGTGACGATGTCATGGAATTTTACCAATGAATTTTTTTAGATTGCTTGACCAATTCTTGAGATTCTGCCAAAGAGTTTTGTTGTCTGATTTTTGGCATGTAGAGGAGAATGCGGAATTGGCGTTGACGAGTCCTTTTTGTGATGAGATTCATGGCGCGGCAGAGCGGGCCGGAGGAGCTGACTTCCTTCCCGGAAGAGGAAACTAGGGTACTTGGTGGACTTCCATGATTTTGGTTTCTGTTGCCTGGATTCCGAAATTATTATTATTATTTTGAATTTGGTGATGTATCGCATCTCGAACTCGAAATCTGCCATGCTGAAGAACTTAACATTCTTGAGGAGCTGCCTAGACCCAAGAGATGGAATCCTGAATTCTTTAATTTTGTGCACAATTATGAGGTCATGTTATGTTTGCAGCGGCAGGCGTGTTCAGTTTTGGAATTTTTTTTCTTCGATTCATCAGCTTGTTTACAAATGCTCATTGGATATCTGGCGATCGAATAAACTGCTTCAAAATTTTGGGTAGCAACATTAGTTTTGTGTTATAGTGGAGAAGGTGCAATGTTCATAACTTTCTTGTTATGAAAGTTTGGAGATTCTTGGAAGTTCTTATAGACTGAAGGAATTACAATGAGAATCAAAAGGATTTAGTTCAAACATTGGAAGCTGGTGTTTAGGGTTCTGGCCATTAAGTTGGAAACTTCTTTTTCAGATCTTGTGATGTTTCTGATCAGTTTTGAAAGCCATAGGCATCATCTTCAAGTATACTGAATCATACAGGATTGGTTTTTGGCAGGTGCAAGTTTAAGGGCAGCATTAGGTGAGCTGAACAAAGAAGCAAAGCAGTACTCAACAGATGCATGACTGAGGCGGTGAAAAGAACATCCGCTCATACCTGGCGTACTACCCAGAACGACTGGGAGTCGGGGTTTTGATAAACCCTCCTCACATTTCTGAATCTTTCTGGCAGGTAGGTTCATATTTGCAAACCATGATGAGGGCGGAGAATGTTGTAAGTTTAATAATACCAATACCAATACATCAAGAAACTCTAATTTTGTTTAAACTGTAATTTTAAGGATGAAATCAAGGAACAGGTGAGAATTTCTAAACATTTCAGATGTAACCAAAAGGTTTTGTCAAAATGAAATAACTATTTGTTCTTGGAGAAGCTTCTTACTAACCATGTAACATATCAATGTGAAGAAGAAAGAATGCTCTACATGTATGAATCAATGATGCAAATAGATATTGTGGAGAAGTTACATTTATCTTTCTATTATCATGTGATACATCAATCAATATATCATGAATCCACAACATCCATATTTTGAAGGAGTTCCATTCTTTACTTTTGTTTTTTTCATTAGTTTCAACACTTTGGGGTTCAATGCTTATACATGTGTTAATTTTGTTTTATTGTTTTCAGATTGTAAAGTCGTTTCTAGAGGCAGTTGAAGGAGTTGCTGAGGGAGGACAACTTCAACTTGGAAGAGTACTCCACTGTCCATACTGATGCGGCAAAATGACGCCAAGTTTGGATCGGAGAGGAAGCCACAGCCAATGTCTTGTCCACGTAAGGAGACTGAGGAGAAAAGCTGAAACGTAGTTCAATTATGGCTGACGAGCAATAGAGTTGAAATCAGGTTGAAGTTAGGATATTGGAGAGTGAGTAAATACTCAGGCATTTGTACATACATGGGATAAGGATTAGAATTGGAATCGGAGATTACTTTTCAGTTTTGACATTTCCTTGAACCCAACAACAAGGCGGCAGCCTAGAAGTGTCCGATGTATGACTTTTCAAATGTATTTCTAGTAAAATTTTGCTGAAAATTGCCTTAAAGGTCATTACTTAAAATCTTATCTCTAGGACTATACTTAAAAACTCACTTAAAACACCCCATTCTCTTGTCGTGAACGATCACTTTAGATTGAATAAATGGTTATGATGGGCCAACTCCTAGTTACTTGAAATGGGTAATATGTCTTGATATGGGCCTTCTTTTCATAAAGAATTAATTCATGTAGAATTTTCTATTTTTTTTATAATGTCAACATTTTCTTATTGCAATTGAGAACTGAATGAAGCTCTTTAATTAAATGCTTCCAACACAACTAAGTTTAAACTTGATTATAAAACATAAACAAATTTGATTCTTAAGTCATTTAATTGAAAAGATTCAAAAAATAAAATGATGAATTACACTCAAGACAACCTTCACTAATTGCACATTCTTAGCATACCTTGAGGATTTATCATGTTGTAAGTACACACAATGTTTACATGTCAAATTCTCAACATTATAAATTGTATCCATTTATTTCCAAATTAGGCATAATACAATTACTTGAAAACCATACAAAAAATTCAAAAGAATATTTGGTGAAACATTTATCTTTTATATAAATGGACGAAATTATTAAATTAGCCCTTTAGAGGGCTGCTCTAGATTGACCAAGCTATTTCGAGCTTGGCATGTCAAATTGAAAAAGTCCCCTAGTGAGCAGTCAGATTTGGTACCTTTTTTTTTTTTTTTAAACTCGTAAAACTAGATTCTTGCGACACTGACACTATAGTTTCAACTGCACAAAAATAAGGGGGGGGGGGGGGGGGGATTTTCAACCCCAAAAAACAAAATTTCAAGGTACTTCAGAGGGGTGCAGAGTAGTCCTCCAAAGGCCTTTTTGAACTTTTCTCTAATGTATGGCTCTTTTGGATGACCAAGGTAGCAACACCTATAACCTTTTTTGTACCCATAACCGTCTCTTCTAAAATTTAAGAAAATCTTTGGAAGTGAATAGATGTGATTATAAAGATATACTATATCTAAATATTAAACCCGTTGGATTGGTATTAGGTGAATTTATAGTTGGCTCTTTAAAAATTCACAACTCATTCTCACAATATTCAAATAGTACATTTGAAAATGCACATGAATTATTTTTTTCTTGCTAATAGGATACAATAATTTGTTGAATGTCTATTAATAGAAATCATATTTAGAAGGATGTCCTTAAATTCACAATTATGGATGTTGTTACCTTATATACAATTGTGGCTGAATGAATGTTTTTTCATCCATATTTTGTTTGATTCATCTAACCCAAGAATTTAAGTAGCTTCACCACTTTAACCCTAAAGTTCCATGAATAGGCTTTTACCAAAAATGTTGGAAAACTGCCATTTTTAATACAAGTACCCAATTTTTGAAAAATAACTTTTTTTTGACACGTGTACCCGTAGGATCTTGTAGTATGCTGACTTGAAAACATATGGTAAAAATTTCAGAAATTTCTAGCTTGTGGATTGCAAGATATAAGCATTCAAATTCACTAAAATCATTTTTTTGGCCCTGCAAAAAATAGGGCACTAGCACTTCACAAGATCACTTTTCAATGAAAAAATGCCCAAAATGATGGTGCTTCTTTGGATTCTTTTTCCTAAAGAAGTTCGCTACACGTTTGAAAATTTTCACTTCATTTGGAATTGTACAACATATAGGAAAAAAATAGTAAATAGATAATAGTAGAGAATGATTCAAAATACTAAACTGTCAAGAATTTCATTATGGAATTGAAAAATGCTAATCCCAATGGCTGCAATGTTTCAATAAATAATCTACATCCTATGATTTTATTTTTTTCAAAAAATATTGAAATTTGAGTGAGATGGAGGATTCCAAAGTTTGTTTTAGAATAGAAAATCTAGAACTGCCCGCAAACTAAAAATCTTCATGACTTTTGATTCATTGATCAAAATGGGATTATTCGAAGCTTTTTATGTGTATATAACTCTAGAAAACCAATTTCAAATTTTTGTTTTTGAAAAAAGTGACTTTTTCTGATCCGCTAAAAAAGTGCCTAGTTACAAAAAGAAATAACATATTAGGCCATAACTTTTGACTCACATTTCCAAATGTCATGAAATTTAGTGCATATGAAAGATGTTCCTTGCACCCACATTCTGTTGAAATTTCAGCCTATGATATGAAAATCTCTAGTGACACGTACCTGCCCAAAATTTCTATACAACCAAAAAACGCATGCCGATCCTTTAGAGGTTAAAGAAGATCCCTTTTAACATTACCCCAAAACAGTAGGGGTTGTCACACCTTCTCCATGAATGAAACTTCTATGAAGAACAAGAAGTTGCGGAATAAAAAGAAAAACCAATAGGGAGCCGTTCTCTATGAAGGTGTGACACCTCTGTTTTTATCTTGTGAAGAGTGAGGATGGAAAATGGAGAGAAGTATTCACTTGCGAAGGAGGATCAAAGCAAACATGCAATAATATTTCACGGAATTTTGAGCGTCAATGCAACGGCTGAATCATGATCAGAGGTAAAGAGAATGAAGTTGTGGGGAAGACTCGCATAAGAAGGATTTGCAGAACGGATTTTGGATGAACGTTGATGCTAGTAGCGCAATTGGGGTGAAAAGCGGCACGTAAAGAGTGAATGCCAAATGAAAACTTTGCATATGAAATGTTCTTCACGACCATTCTTTAGCTTCGGAGAAAAATAATCACCATTCTCAATCTTGAGTGAATGGATCCTCTGCAAACGTCCACAAGCCCTCAAGAGAGTGCCATGTCCCCATTTTCTAAAGCCATTGAGAATTGGGAGAAGGTGTGAACTCCTAAGGTAACTACACCTAAAATGGACCGATCCTAAAAAGCAACCCCTATTTTTGAAGTGAAAAGGAACATAGAGGATATCCAAAACAATGCGCATTATAAGAACAATTGTCAAGTGAAGTTAAGGCCAATTTTTAGTTGTGTGCAATTCTATTAATAGTACAATAGAGGTGACAACCGCACAAGTGGTTCATTTTGGGTTTACATGCTATTGATTTAACTTCTTGTCTATGTCATCTCTCCATGTGCATCAAATCTATTTTGGCATGACCTACATGACACTTTTACCACCCTACACCTTGCAACATTGAAAAGTTGTAACTAATTCACAATGCGTCCAAAAATTATGAAACCACACTACAAGGAAAAGGTGTCCAAATTGAGAAATTTTTTACTACAAAATGTCCAAGATGACAAAGCCCGCGTTTTTTAACCTTATCTCTGTCATTTTGCTTGACTTGTCATACTGAAGTTCCCATCATACTAAATCTATGGCTCAAAGAAAGCCTCCAAAAACCCTTAACGACTTGCACACTGTTCCTTTTACTTGGCTTCTCTTCGTCAAAACTCCTTGTGTCCCTGTCGTCGTGTTGCTAGGGTCGCTTTGCTTAAGCTTTCAAATTTGTAGAATTTCCTTTTTCAAAGCACTGCCGGTAGCTCTTCGATGCCTTGCCACTTCCATAGCCATTGTTTGCCATGATCTGCATGCATGGGGTAGATCAGCCGATAGAAGAAGACAATGGCACTCTTTCATGGCACTAGTGAGCGAATTGGGGCGGTTGCTAACGTGAAGAAGAAGGTCATGATTTGGATGCTCTTATACAGAAAGTCTGTTATTGTGTGGTCTACTGGATGTTTTGTTTTTGAAGAACCAGAACTTGAATAAACCTTTTAGTTGTGGAATCTCTCCTTTTGGGGATTTTCTAATGAGTTTGAAGGTAAAGCTTCTTAGGGATTATTTTTGAACTTTGAGAAGCACCAGGCTAATGTAAACGTTGTTGTGGCAGACTGTTGTACTGATATAGCAGGTTGTGCTTGTTGGAACCTTCTTCGCTTCAAAACAAGGTTCTAGGGGTGGTGCTAACAAAACCTTTAACAACTCTTGCACACTCTTCCTCTCATTTTGAAGGTTGAAGGGAACTCTCACTTCTAGGGTTTCACCTCAATCTTGGATTTCTTAGTCTATTTGCTCTTGCCTCCCGTTTTTCCTGGTCAGAATGTTGTTACCCCTTGCACAATTTTGGTGTCCTTGTTTCTATTTGCTTAAGGTTAAGAGTAACAACTGCAATTTGACGATATGCTTCCTAGCCATTTATGTGAGTGACATCAGGAATTGCTTGAAATCGATTATATATCATAACTAGGAAGTGTGGATGCTTCCTGATGGAGCCGGGGCAATGAATACAACTTGTACCTGGCTCAAGCCTATGCCCAGCTCATTACTCTCTATTCGCTTCATTTCTGTTGATTTATTACTGTATTAAAGCCAAGAGGCGGAAGCACTTGTCCTCTAGACCTTGGCCTTGGCCCTTGGCTAGCCATTGAAAACTTTCCTATTTTATTACTTTGCCTCACAAATCATTGGAGAAACTGGCTGCCAAGTAAGGTAACTACACCTAAAGTTGCACGGTTCCTAAAACCGCATACTAGATATTCTTGCCTAAAATGTACTCCCACTATTCATATGACTCTATGAGCGCTTTTAGGTGCACCTACTTTCAGCACTTTGAAAATTCGTAGTTTACTCAAATGGTGTCCAAAAAATGCATTCTAAGAGAATCTAGAATCCCGTTTTGACTACCAATGGCACCCCACAAATTTTTTTCAATATAATGGTGAAAACCATGCTGAATTGCTTAACTGTGCAATTTAAGGTGCAGTTACCTTATAGAGGCCTCATGTATCTCCGCTTACGTACGACTCTCTCTTCCTGCACCGTCTTTAATTCTTTGAATATGAACATTTCATCTTCCGCGTTAATGAATGAACCTTATGTTTGTTAGAATTATGGAAGATCACGGTGTTCAGATGTCAGTGAAATTGACGTTGAGTTAGGGTTTCCAGACTTAACATCAATTCTTTAGAGTGACAATACTCCAATAATTTGGCGCAGTTCAGGCCGCTGAGCCTAAAATCGAAATCTATAGCTATCCTAGTTTATAGCCTGAATTAGGACTTTGTGAAGATGTATGTTACAATTTTTGATTTGGAAAACATTGCCAATTTCACGAAATTGACGTCACTTATATTTAAAAACTTTACCACACTAATTGTAGTTCTCAGAGCTCTTGGCACTTGAATGTTGTAAGTTTTAAATCACGGAACATTCCATTTTAACAAGTATGAGCATAGCAGATCGTCTATGTACAGTTCATGATTGGATGAACTATGTTTTGCTAAAGATCAAAACATAAATAAGCTTGTATGGCGGTATAGAAATTTAATATTGAAGAGAATTAGTTGAATTGGTCCAATCAAGAATCTGAATGACATATTCTAGGAACTACAATTTATATGTTACAATATCCTAGTCTGACTATATAACCAAACTGGCCAGGTTCCAAGCCTTGCATTATGATGTCTACTGTTGTCGTTGCCAAGGAGTTTTACAAAACCAACTTTGGCTCCCAGCCCAAGCAGCTGTCCTAAACTATATTGCATGACGGCAACAAGAATTACCAAGTGCTCACCATCAATTCTAACTTGCCTTATGAGTGTTGCCTGCAGAGGTTTTTCAACGCCTAGCTCTTCTCTCCAAAGCGCCATGCATCCCAGAGAGTAATTTGGACCGAGGAGATTCGACACATGATGAAAATGCTAGTGGAGGATTGCAAGAAAGAGGACCCCGTGGACATCAAGGCCCGACTATACTAGGTTATGTCCAACACGATGATGCACATCATTATTGACAGAAGGTACTAACACCATCATCACTGATCAGCAATCTGGAATATATATGCTCAGCCAAACCATTTTTGGTAAAGTTGAAAAATGTGAAAAGTGTAGAAGTGATTTGTTCATTCATACCAAAAATAGCTTTGATTTCATCTTGAAAACAATCTCTAAATCTTCAAACTATATAGCAGCTAGTTTCTAAATACCATTTATTTCAAGAACGAGAGAATCATACTAAAAAAACCATGCATGTATTTCTCTCTATTTGCGATCCAGAACCACATGAGCTAGGTGCATTCCAAGTTCTGTTGTCATTTTTTTCTTGCCAGCTAGCGGCACTGTGGGAGGAACCGAAGTGAACGTGCTTGTGCCGAAAAGCATCTGGTTCAAGCTTGTTGTTGACCTACCTTGTTGTAGCTCCGACAAGGCGTGGCTTGCAGCTTAAGTACACAATGTTGGTTGTTTGCTTGAATTGACTTGATATATGATTTGCGTATTTGCTTTTTTGGTAGAGGTACTTGATTTATTCTATTTGTTGGATTGTATGCTTTTCCACATTTTTCTAGTCAGACTGTAATTTGCCTTGATGGCAATCAAATAGTTCATTAGAAAAAAAATTAGCCCTTTGGAGGGCTGCTCCAAATTGAAATGGCCAAGTTATTTCATATTTGGCCTGCAATCTCGAAATGGCTGTTGGGTGAGTAGTCAGCTTAGCTGACTGCTTGCCGAAACAGTAAGCTTTTGTACCTTTTTTTTTAAAATTAAAAAAAAAATTATTAATTCATTTTTTTAGTTTAAAAATTTTAATTTAATTTAAGATTTACTTATTTATTTTAATTAATTTTTTATTCTCAAAATTGACTTTCTGTGCCACTGTCACAGCAAAAACTGCTGTGCAAAAATAGGGGAAATAAGCATTTTTTCAATCCGTGAAATTGAATTTTAGGGTCCTCCCACTACAAAAAAACAATGTCCAAATTGACACGTCCTAATTGACTAAAATGTCCAAATTGATAGAATCCTGTAAAAAAACTGTCCGAATTGACAAAAAACTGTCAAATAATGTCCAAATTGACAAAAAATTGACAAAAAATTGTCCAAATTGACAGAAAAATGTCCAAATTGACAGAAAAATGTCCAAATTGACATTGCTCCCTTGCAGTGTTCGGAGGGTTGTGGAGCAGCCCTCCAGAGGGCTCATTTTTTCTCTAATGCTTTTTGGCCGCAAGGGAACTCAATCCCATAAATAGGATTGTTGTAAGACTTTATGATTATTACACAATGTCTGAAGACACTACAAACAAGGAAACGAGGTAGATGGAGTTGGAGAATGGAGCTTTAGTGGAGGAGAAGAACAATGTCACGGTTGCCTTTGCCACCAAGAAACAAAATGATGCTGAACAAATTTCTAAGTTGAAGGTATTGATCTTTTCATTTATGGGGGGGGTCTACACTAGAGTTGAAGAATTGAGTCTAGAAGTGTGCAGAAGATGTGCAAATTATATCCAGAAGAGTGTTCTGATTTTTTTAGGGCTTGTTATTAAGTGAATGAGCAAAACAAAAGGTAAGAAAGTTGATGAAGAAAGTGGAGGTAGAAGTTGTGGTATAAGGTCAGCCACCAGTGAGAGGGAATGTGATCATGCTGCCGCAAAATTAAGGACAAGAAGCGGATGTTGCAGGCATTGGAGTCAGTACTCTGGTTGAAACAAATTTGGTTTATAACAAAGAGCTAAGGTACTAGTTTACTTTACATTGGTGGCTTACTCAAAGCTTTGTTTAGTACATTCACTACAAGAAAAAAGCGTCCAAGTTGACACGTCCAAGTTGACCAAAAATTGACAAAATAAAATGTCCAAATTGACAAAAAATGACAGCATTTCTTTGTAGTGATTTGATTGAAGTGGAAATGCTTACAAGTTTTGAATTTGTAGATGCCGAAAAACATATCACATGCCCAATTTGGACAATTTTTCCAAACGTTATTGGCCTCCAAAGTTTGTAGCCAGTCACCGCAGATTCGTCCGATTCGTCCGTGAACAGTAAAATTCTGTCCGATATGACAACCATGGATGCAAGTAGAAATCGTACGACTTGAATTTGTGTTTTTTGATTGGAAGATCATATTAGTTGCAATGAATTGATGTCATGTGCAGAGATTGCAATTTTTGGCCATCTTTGCACAGAATCTTGACGAGTTCTTCTGTAAGCGTATTGGAGCCTTGAAGGGGCAAGAAGCTGCAGGTGTGGAAAATTTGATCAACGTCCAGATCCAAATGGCCTAAACTCCTCAACAACAGCTGAAATTTGTTGCATAGTGAGAATGTAACTTGAGGTTGTTATTGTAGTTGTGTGCTTTGGCTTGGTTGAGATGTAAAAACTTCTTGAAAAGGTACTAAAATTTCTTGCTAGAATAAAACTCCAACAAGCTATTGAAGGTCTTGTTGGAATGAAACTCTTTGTAATGTAGTCCGGGATTAGCTTCTTCTAGTTTTGTACAAAGAGGTGCAATTGGTGGTGGACACACAAATTGCTTACTCAACCCCTAGGGGACCAAGGTGATTTTCCTATCAAAAAACACTCAAAACTGTCATTTCTATTGCAAAGAGAAAAGAACTTTAAAAATTGTTTTTTTTTGTATATTCAACTGTAAGATCTTATACCTAACTAGTATATGAATATGTGGAAGAGATTTCAAAAACTTTGACCATGTAGATTGTAAGATATATGCATTTAAAGTGAAGAAAACAAGTTTTTTGGCACCGTGCTTGACTAGATTTTTTGGCTTTAAATCTTTTTAGTTCAAATTTTTTGTACTATTGATTTTGATTTTCTACTTATTTATATTAATTAGCTGAGTTGAGAATCTACAAAAAAAAATTAGGAAAAAAAGCACGTAATTTTCATTGATTAAAAAATTGTTAAGTAGAGGTAGGTTCAAGATTGAAGAAAAAACTAAATTGTTAATAGCTTTTGGATGGAATTGAATCACAATAATCCCTACAGTGAGATTGTTCTAGCAAGAAATCCTAACCTTGTCTAACAAAAAATTTGAAAAATTCTAGAAATTGCATTCAAAAATGAATTCTACAAGTTATTTTTTCAAAAGGATGCTTAGATTGCCCAAAAAAGTAAGATTGTCCATAACTTTCTCATTATTAGTCCAAATTGAATGAAACAAAGCTTCACACATAGACAAAAATATAATCTTTGAGAAAAAAAATTGAATCTTTTTTTTGATTTTCTGTGATTTTTTTTTTGTACCGCCCGCTGAACTTCATTTTTGCTTTTTGTGCCATAACTTTTGCTCCTGAGCATCAAGAAAAGTAAAATTTATATATTTACAAAGCTCTTGCAAAAATACACAACCTCAAAAAATCCCCCAAAAAATCCCTAAAAATTGAGACAGTAGGAACCTGCTTGGACCCAAATTGTCTTCCAATGGGACAAATGGTCCTTAGGGGTTAATAGAGGACGTTTTGCCAACACTAAAAAAGAAAGGCCTAAATTTGGCTGATTATAATGAGCTTCACTTGCATGAGAAAGATTGTGTACCTTCTCTAAGTGCTCACAACTATAGGTGTTACATTTCTTGATGTTTTTTCTCCAAAATTTCCATTTTATTCATATCTTTTCAGAATTTTTTGTCATTTTTTCAAATTGTAGACAGCACAAATACACTGGGAGGAATGTTTAAGGTAAGGATTTCTCTCTTTACAATTAATATTGAACTTTATTTTACTTATTTTTTTGATTTGAGGTCTTTGAGTTCCTATTGGAGTTATATTGAGTCTACCTTGCAGAGGGACGGTAGTTCTAAGATATGGGGCCTTGGGATTGCAGGTTTAATAGAAACACGCTCCTTATTCCTAATTGATGAAATAATGCTGCAGGTTTTACTCACTATGAATTATTTTAACATCTATGTTTAAGAAGTATTCCTCTTTGAATAGTACTGATATATATGATTTTGGTAAGAAAATTCATCAAGAGTAAAATATTATAGCATTTCAAAATCTATTACTGTAGGTACTACTAATTCAAATGTAATCAAGACCCCTGCGGTCAACAAATGGAATTTGTAATTCTTCGACCATGGATTTTGCTCACTTTCTTAGATGGTGCGCTGTAAATCATTACAACTCTATTTTCTATAGCGTTATGCCTAACTACATTCTGTTTTGCAGGAATCTTGGGGTTATAAAACCCCTAGTGAAAGAGGAGAAGGAGCTAGCATTTCAGGAATCCATATTGTTGATCTTCCTGACTTCTGTACAAAACTGATATGGAGTCTCTTGGTGGTCTTTGTAGATTAGGTTGGTCTGACCCGCTTGGTCACTTTTTGATGTATTGGACTATTCAGTTTATGAACATTTGTTTTTTTCACTAATATTTTAATGAAAGCATCATTTGAATCCATTTTATTAATTGTAGTAATTTGAGGAGTAATTTAGATTACTATTGTAAAAGTGATTGATTATTCTTATCCATGGCATTTTTATGATATGAGTTGCATTTTTTACTGCTATATGTGCTAACAAAGCTCTTCTTGCAATTGATGGTGTGACAAAAATTTGTCAAACTATGTCAAAACTCTATCAAAACTCTGTCATTTGAGTGTCCTAATTGACACAAGTTTGTCAACTAAGTGTCCGAATCAAGTAGTCCTAATTGACGGGACATTTGACAAAATTATGTCAACATTTTGTCAATTAGGATATATTTTTCCTTGTAGTGCCACTTGCATTTTGATTCACAAGCCTTCACCTAGCCTATATACAAAAATTGTTTGTTGTTCATTTTCTACAGCATAGTGGTCATGCCATTGAGCTTAATTGTGCAATTTTAGGTGTAAGGGGGACCAGCCCAGCACCGCTTGCTGTGTAATTCCGTAGTCTATTGTTTGGCTCCAATTGTGTTCACTGTGCCATCCAAATCTGTCTAAAGAGTATCATAAATCAATTAAAATTATAACAAATCTAACAAGATTTTAGCTTTAATGTCAACATGGAATAATGTATGAACTTCTGATTTGTGGATTCATAAATGTCAATAGATACATAGAAGGGCGGTTATGGATTGTTGTAAGGGTGTTTATTTCTCCACTCTATGCATAGTTTTGTAATTTCAGGCTGATTACTTCAAAAATTAATAGAAATTACCATTTTGATCAGAAAATTATAATTCCACTTGGGTTTCATCTGTGAAACAAGTGCACACCTCTGAAAAATATGTGCCCCTCTTGGAGTTGACCCCAAGATAGTCAAATTGCAATCAGGGTGGTAATATGCTATTCTACCTTAGTTACCTTATTAGAAGTAAAAATCAAACTGGATTGCACAAGTGCCAGCAGCACACAAGCCTTGCTGTTTGAAATTGATTGGTAGGCAACAATCTTCAGCTCCCCAAAGCATTTCCTTACTTGCTAAAGATTGAGTCTAAAGTAGTGCAACGAGCCTCTTGTGGAGGTAAAACCCAATGTAAATGTAAAAAAAAAAGACCCCCTATTTTGTGCCATCTTTGTTCAATTTTTGACACCTCTCCTAGCTAATTTGGGGCTTCTTATTGCAAATATGAACTCAAAATTTGCAAACTTTACTATGCGTTGCAAATAAAACATACCTGCGTTTTTCCCAGGGATAAAACGTGGGGGCAAAACTGGCCTCCGCAAGAGGCTCGTTGCACTAGGGTGGGTACACCCAAAAGCACCACAAATTGGGCCATGAGTAATTTGAAGGCTAAATAGACAATAGTGAGTACGGGATTATAAAGAGATGTGTAGAAAAGGAAGAAATGCAGTAAAAAAAATTCAGATTTTGACAAATATGAGAGCACAATAGGGGTACAAAGTTTTGGAAGTAGAGTATTCAAAAGCACTCATAGGTTGCACTAAAAATCAGCAGTTACATGCACAAAGTTCCCCTCCCAAGGTGTCAGAATGAAAAGAAATAGAGTTGCAATCGTGTTTAAAACAATGAAAATAAAATAAAATTAGTAACCAACAAACAATAGAAAAACTTGTCAGTAATCAATGGGAATTGTCCATGTATTTCGAAGAAGAGAAAATAATGATTACCTTGTCAAAGAAACAAATTAACATGTGATGTGAATTTAGAAGCATGTCATCAATATCAAAATGGCCAATGATTCTTTGATGAATTACCATATTCATTCACTGACAATTTTCAATAGATAACTACACCATTTAAGGGCTTAATCTAGGGTGCACTTTAAGGCACTGCGCCATAATGGGGGTACCCACCTTACTTTAGACTCGCCCCTTGCTAAATGAGCGAAGACGAAACCCTTCTCATCGTCGACAGAAAACGGTTCCTCGTCAACGTAAAACAGTTCTGTTCGTTCAAAGAGAAGTCCCATAGGATGCTGCTGCCCACACTACGCAGTACTTTCGGCATACTCTTCGCTACGGTCGAAAATCTCGCTTTTCGGCCTATAAAGGAAAGATACCAAAGTCCCAGGATCCAGGCATACTACCGTTATAAGCTTAAATGGCAGGCTATTTTCAAGTACAGTACATCCACAAGTGCTTTTTGTGTCTGAAAAATTTAATGCAGCATCAAGTAAGCATCTAACCAGTAGGCATGCTACAGTTCTGGGTTTTGCGAAAGGCCCCATAGCAGAGCACAAGTTGCGAACCTGAACAGTGCCAACTGAGCTTACTGTTTACTTATCTTCAAAGGGAGACGAACCACATCATAATGCAAAATAACAGTCGAAAGGAACTGAATTCTGTAGTCATTCGCAGCCCAAAAACAATTGTGTCCCACAACCCTCTGTAGAACTCTGGTTTCGCATGAAGACAAAGGTACCGCCTGGACAAAAATTCATTTTAGTCAGAGACTAGAAAGATGAATGCATTTTAACACGTATGGGATGTTCAACAACCTCCACCAAGGTAGTGATGAATTAGCAGTGCCTTCCTGTGATATGAGAGAAAATTTTAATCTGTCTAAATGATGTGAAATATTCAGATATTTCAAGCATACATGAACATAGTGAACAGGATTTAGGAACCACGATGGACAGCATATGAGAAGAATCAGTAATGAGCGTCAACATTCAAAACGAAAAATATGAAATACTAAAATTCCATCGAAGAATGAAATCCATCGTAAATCCAAACAAGACACAGAACACAGGCGAGAGAGCACAAGAAATATCAGTACTGTGGGAGACACCAATTTGGTTGCCTCAAAGAATGGATATTATTTTCCCGCTTCCCGCGGAGTGTACAAACATTGGGATACAATGAGGGACGCAGGTCTCGACCGACGCTCCTACTGAACAGCAGTATATCTCACATGACGACTGACTCGGAGTCACAGATCATCGATACTTGTGAAAATTTGTGTGGGATACATACAGGATATCCCGTTTGGCGGCACCATAGCTTAACGCACCATACTAGAGTTGTGACCACCTTGATCACCATCAACAACCTTTGGAGAGAAGACAATTTTTAACAAAACCCCTTGAAGAAAAACCTTGAAGACAGAGTGAAAGAGCTTTATACTGACGCCAGAGAGTATGCAATGCCAAGGCTGGGTAACCAGCTCTTGCCGTTAACGAAGCTCGCCGCCTGGTACTTGTTGGCCACCTTGGGATCCTTGATTTCATGCGACCACTTCACACGTTTAGCCCGGTTGGACCCTGGGCCCGAGCCTCTGTACTCAGCGAAGAACGACGTGTAAAATCCGAAGTTCGTGTAGTTCCAGTACAACCATCCCTGTGGATCGATGTGCGCTTGGAGCTTGGGTCGGAGCAAGACGCAAGTGGAGTACATCTTCCATGGCCGGCCGAGGAAGGTGGGATACTGGGCTACGCTGCGCTTCAAGTCTGCCGTGGCGTCGAAGTTGCAGTCTTGGAATGCAAGACCTGTGTTCTGATTCTTATCGGCTTTGCCCTGGGCGGTGTACGTGTTCTGTTGTCCCAGTAGTTGGGTTTTCTTCGCGATGATGGTGCAGCCTTGGAAGACAGCGTTGCCGTTGCCGAAGATGAAGTCCACGGTACCGGAGACGATGCAGTTGCTGTAGAACTGGCGGAAGGTGTGCGCGTAGAGCGTGTCTTGATAGCTGTCGAGCTTCACAATGTAGAATGCAACCTTATCGGCGCTCACGCGACATGCTACAGCTTGGTGACCAGCGGATCCCGCAGTGTTGCGAACTGTGAAAAACTTTCCAAGGAACCCCTGACCCTTCACAACTGCCATCATCACAAAACATAAGAACCCTTTCAAATTCTGCCCAGCGTTCCCACAATCCCTTAAACTTACAATCCCCGTGACATCGAAACACGCGTCTGAATCTCGCAATAGACAATGCCGAGAAACCCTAAAAAGTAGGAAACTTACTCAGAGTTGCGGAAAGGAAGGTGGTCATGCCCGGCATTCCTATGACGCTGCGGCTTCCCGTAAAGATGGTCTTGTCGATGCCATCGCCGATGATCATACAGTTCATGAGGTCGCTAGGGATGGTGATCTGTTCGTTGTAAACACCCGCCTTCACGTAAATGATGTATCGCGGCCCTCTCGGGTTATTGCTCGAAGGTGCGTTGTCAATCGCAGCTTGTACAGACTTATACCTCCCAGATCCGTCCTTTGCGACGATCACATTATACGACGCCGGCTTCCCAAGCAAATGTCGGCTGGTCGCACTGTCCATCCATCCCGGATAAATCGCTTCCTCAGAAAGATAGCTCCCCTCCCTAGATTCATCCTCGAGATCCTCAGCATCAAGCAGACGACGATTCCCGCCAGTGAATTGGTTCACAATGTCTTGAAATCCGTCTGGTACGAACTGCTTCCACGCCTTCAAATCGTTCCCATAAGTACAGTAACAATTCATGAACGAAAGCACAATGCTCAACGACTGCGTCGCGTTCTCGGAGCGAGTCCCATATCCGACAAGCTCCGGCGACTGAAGCTCCTGCAAAATCGTGCTACACGTCTCCACTTGCTCGATTGCGGCGCTGAGTTGCGTTTGCACGTCTTGGCAGGCGGCTGTGCGTTCGGCGTCGGTGCCATTCGTGGTAGTAATGAACACAGCCAACACTGATGCACGAGCGGTGGCGAAAAGCTCCTTGCACTCGGCGTTCGTGGTGGCATTTTCCAAGTGCGAAAGCCCCGTGTCGGACTTCTCGAGCATCAGACGTGACATGCCTTGCGGTGTGCCATCTGAATTCGCGAGCGCGGTATTGCACTGGTCGGGGTACGAAGTCGCGTCGCAAGCAGGTCCCACGGCTTTGGAGCCCTTGAGATCCTCGTCCTTGGACTTTTTAATGCCAACAGGGATGGCTATGGCGAGAATCAAAACCAACGCCAAGGCGACGCTCAACACGGATACAATGCAACATCTGCGG